>JAJKFI010000018.1:15458887-15478332 GCA_029204185.1 Lerista edwardsae | reverse complement strand
AGAGAGAGAGAGAGAGAGAGAGAGAGAGAGAGAGAGAGAGAGAGAGGAAATTTAAGTAACAATTCAGGGTAGATTTAAGAGCATGTGACCTATATTAACTAAACTCAGAGTTAATGTTCCACAAAAATTTCCTCCCCAAGTGTCCTACAGACAAAGATACTTGCAGATCACCAGTAGCCTTTAGTCTGTTTCATGGCTCCATCCTATGAGGCCATTATGACAGCAGATCTTGCAATCTGCTATCTTAAAGGTCACAGTGGTGCAACAAATGGTGTACCCCTTCTACCTGTGTCAGAACCATTAGCACAAATACCCAGCAGCTCTGCATGTCTGCCACTCACAAGGCATGCAGCATGTGCCCTGTTGGCATGGCTGCATGGTTGAGATGGGGGGGGCAGGACTGGGCCCTGCTAAGTTATATGGTGTAGTTTTTTGCACACTAGAAAAGCCTACTTTTAGTATGTCTATTTCTCTCTCTGTAGTGCTGGAAATTCAGAAATTTCCCATGCAAATATGATCACCCATTCTCTTGTACCAACTAGAGCAATCTTAGTATGAAAGAAAACAATTATTTTAACTGTGATGACGAGAGCACTAGCCTGTAAAACATATATATAGTATAAGTAGAATGTTTCCACTTGTCATATTTGTTTCCTATCTACTAGACTTCCTCTGTATTCAAGTGAGAATTTGAAGTAAGGAGCTAAAGTAAAATGTCACTGTAAATAAATAAATGCATGGTTACATTGTCCAACAATCTACACAATTATACATTTAAGAACACTGTTTTCCTATTGATATGTAATTTGACTTAATTGATTTTGAACATGGGCACAAAGCCCATGCATGGAAAATTCCTACAGTGCTCATCAAAGTTTTTTTCCCCCCACAGTGGCATAGCTGGGGGGTGTCAATTGCCCCAGTTGCCATGCCTAGGGTTGTTCCTGAGGCCTGGGGAGGCCGTGTGAAACCTGTGGAACAGCCTGATCCAATACATGGCCTGTGGGTTGAGAAGTGTTCTGGAAACCCTTGGATGGTGTTCAGCCCCCATTCTCCCTGGCTGGTGCCTTATTGTTGCCCGCTCGAGCAGATAATGAGCAGTGCCTTGCTCATCATCTGGTCAAGCAGGGCAGGATGAAGCTAGGGAAGATTGATCTTGTGAGGCTGGCCAGCTTTGCAAAACCTCCCTTCCCCAGCTTACGAGTGCAAAATGCTCCACAGCACCTTTGCTCATCTGTTCAAGCAGGATGGGAGAACTCTTGGGAATGGAGGCCAGTCAGCCTCACAAGAACTCCAATCACCAACATCATCCCACCCTGCTCCAGCTGCTGAACACAAAGTGCAGCACCTTTGCGCTCGTCAACTCAAGCAGGACAGGCATATTGGTGGCTTTGCCATCTCTGTGTTGCACTGCTCCAGAGATTAAATAGCCCTGCTAACTTAGCAGCCTCTGCCACCTCCAATCTGAGCCTGCCAAAGTAATTTGGCAGGGTCAAAGCATGGAAATAATTGGTGCTGACCCCATCATGTCACCCCCCCAATAACTTCCGGGTCAGCCCAGGTTGGCTCATCTGGGGGTCATGTAGTGGTCATCCCCCCCAGTTGCCCAAAGTTGGACTGCTTTGATTTAGCAGGCCTGCTGCAGGCCTTAGAAAGCCAATTTCATTTTTTGCTAAAACCAGAAGATCTTTCAAGGCTTCTGACAGGCCTTTAGAGGGTCAGTAAGGCTGTGCACAGACTTCCTGGCTTCAGAAGTCCTTCTGAAAACCTTAGAAGAGTACATCCAGTTTTTGCTAAAACTGGAAGTGAGTTTCTAAGGCTTCTGGCAGGCCTTCAGATGGAGTATGGGAGGCAGGTATGGCTCTCCAATTCCCTGCAATTATCCCTTGCACTTTCCTTGCATACACACCTGCCCTTTCATGGGAGGGGAAAATAGGAAAAGAGCCTTGTAGGCTGTGCTGACCCATCCTGACTGGATTGGAACCACTGAATTGTGGAATAATAAAACATTAAAAGCAAGTAACATCACTGAGAGCGCAATCCTAAACTGCTCTGGAATAGAGAGGCCAGCAGGCCTGTGCTATATCCAGCGCAGCTTTGGTGCACTGGGGAGCCTCCCGGGGGCAAAGGCACGTTCACACCATAGTCCCAGGAGAGGCTCCAGCCTTCCCTATGGTGTCCTCGGATCTGTGCCTGCTAAATAGCAAGCACATAGCTGAAGAGGCCATAAGGCCCGAATTGGGGGCCACGCGGCTTGGCGATGGAAGTTTGGGTGTGGCCTACCAGCTGCATCCCATCTCCACCCCTCTCCCTAATCCGGCATGCCTACCAGCCCGCCCACCCCCACCCAGAACTGCCCCCTGCCCACCCTCCCCACACCTAGAATTGCTCTTGCACCAGCCAAACTTGCACCAGCCAACTGGCACAGTTGGGCCAAAGCTGCTGCTAGTGTTGGCCCAACAGCACTAGCACCAGCGCAGGGGTGCCGGTCAGTACTTCTGTGTTGGCAAGAGTGACGTTGGGTCGGTGCAAGCACATTGCATCAGCCAAACATCATTCATAGGATTGTGCCCTGCTGGATATTAAAATAACTTTTAAAGATTAAATACATTTGTTGTTCAGTCGCTAAAGTCGTGTCTGACTCTTCGCGACCCCATGGACCACAGCACGCCAGGCCTCCCTGTCCTCCACTAGCTTCCGGAGTTTACCCAATTTCATGCTCATCACTTCGGTGACACTATCTAACCATCTCATCCTCTGCCGCCCCCTTCTCCTTTGGCCTTCCATCTTTCCCAGCATGAGGGTCTTTTCTAAAGAGTCCTCTCTTCTCATCAGGTGGCCAAAGTACTTGAGCTTCAGCTTCAGGATTTATCCTTCCAGGGAGCAATCAGGCTTGACTTCCTGGAG
The DNA here is from genome assembly GCA_029204185.1 of Lerista edwardsae. NCBI lineage: Eukaryota > Metazoa > Chordata > Lepidosauria > Squamata > Scincidae > Lerista > Lerista edwardsae. The sequence goes on along the minus strand of JAJKFI010000018.1, from coordinate 15,475,425 downwards.
GATTGACCGATTGGATCTCCTTGCAGTCCAGGGGACTCTCAAGAGTCTTCTCCAACACCATAATTCAAAAGCATCTATTCTTCGGCGCTCTGCCTTTCTAATGGTCCAGCTCTCACAGCCATACATTGCTACTGGGAAAACCATCGCTTTGACTATGCGAACCTTTGTTGGCAGGGTAATGCCTCGGCTTTTTATTAAGTTGTCTGGGTTCGCCATAGCTTTCCTCCCAAGAAGTAAATGTCTTTTAATTTCATGGCTGCAGTCACCGTCTGCAGTGATCTTGGAGCCCAGGAAAATAAAGTCTGTCACTGCTTCCATTTCTTCCCCTTCTATTTGCCAGGAAGTGATGGGAGTGGTTGCCATGATCTTAGTTTTTTTAATGTTGAGCTTCAAGCCAATTTTGGCACTTTCCTCTTTCACCCTCATCAGAAGGTATTAAATGCATACGTAATGTAAAATGTAATACTAATATAATATCCTAAACAGATACAAGCCATATTAAACTGCTTAGAATCAGGATACCAAAGGATATCTTTATCTTCAATGGATTTCCCTCTTCACTAAGAACAGCTGGGGAAGGCTTAGGCTCAATCCTAATTAAACATTGCATCAAAGGAACACCTGCTGTATCCTGCAAGGCGGCAGTCACAGAGGGCTTCTTGTGTTAAGGGAATCTTTGTTCCCTTACCTTGGGGCCAACTCTCAATGGATCTCCTTGGATCTGCAACAGCTATTTTGCTGATGTATGTTCAAGGATGGTAAAGGAGAGAGAAGGTGAGAGAGAATAGGAATAGGAACTGGTGCCACTGAGTCACTCCTTTCCCAGCAGAGAATATTCTGGATCTTTCTGACCAAAATTGCACCAGCAGCCCACTGGTTCCCTTCTCTATTTTCCAGCCTGGCTGACCTGCAATGAATGGACTTCAGCAGAGCCAAAAAACAGAACTTGGGGAACAAACTCTATTAATTACAGTTGGCCAATCGTTAGCTATGCCTGTGGCTTGCTAGTTTGCTGCTGGACAGTTTCGCCACACTGAAGCCAGGCATTAGTTCCTTTTTACTCAATGGTTAATGGGGAAAGCACTACCTACCTAGGAATTTAATATCTGAATAAGGTATTTTTGTCAATTATGTATGTTTTTGCTGGAGTACCTTGATGGATAGCTTCTCCTTGCTTTTGCAATGTGCAAAAATGTGGAATGTGCAGTTTTTCCACCTTATCTTCCTTTGCCCACCCACCCCCAGTTCCCCAGTGAAAATGGTCTTGGTCTTGTTGTGGTCCCTATAACTTGAAGAATGAGGTAAAAGCATAGGCACACACAAGAGATGAAACAATTTAAATCAAGAGCATCATTTCTAAAGATTATATCCAAAGGTTTTTCGTACTATTATTTGATGACATTTACCTAAGTTTATTTTAAGAAAGGCCTTGTTTTTAACAATCATCTTAAATCCTAGTAAACTGAAGAATTAATTAGCAAGAACATAGGATCAGCAAACTAATGCTTTAGTCTGTTAAACCATCTGTTCAGGAGCACCCCACTCAAATCCTGGCATTACTAGAAGATGGGTGAATACTTTTGCTTCTTATTACTAGTTGCAAGTTCTTCCTTGCTGAGAACTCCTCTATTTTAATCTCACAGAGGAAAAATATTTAAAAGGTTAATAATTGATCCATCTTCTGCTATTGTGTCAAAGTTTGGCACAAGTTGATGCAAGTTGGCAGGAAATCCACTTTAAATATCTCTCATTTTGTACTCATATCTCTCATATTACCATATACAGTACATATGTAGACGTGCCAAAACAGTGAGTTACATACTCTCTTTTGACTTAGTTGCCCTAGTGAAACATCTCTGAACTAACCCGAACTGCTAATCCTATGTGGGCCTTACACTGTCAGAACATGTGTCACAGCAGTGCGGCCCTTTGCGGCATTGCAAAAGCCAAACCGCTGTTACAGGCTTCCGGGCCTGTGCCGCAAGTGCTAAGAGGTGCAGTGTGCATAGCAGCAGCTCCTAGAAGCTCTGCCTGTCTTGGTAAGTTGGCAGCAGGGGTGGGGAGGAGGAAAAAAGAGGGCATTCCAGGCTGGGAGGGGAAAGGCAACAAGTGGGAAGTGAGTTGGAGGGGTGGATTCCAGGGGCAAACACATACCCCAGATCTTATCCCCCATTTTCATTCCATTCCCCTTTCTGTCATTGTTCCAGCTGTATAGCTGGTATAGGTCCAAGGAGAACCATAGACAGCAGAAGACTTACTAAGAAGTAAGTTAAACCAATTTGCTTATCTTTGGATGGCCTTCTATTCATCCTCCCCCACTGGATGCAGCATGTGCTCTGTCAGCCCGGTTGCACTATTGTCATTGGAGGGGGGGATAGGGCTGGGCTGTGAGGGCCTAATCCTATGGGTCACAGTGCAGGCAGCATGCCATAAGGCACCTCCAGCATTGGCAGTAAACCCTAACCGCCCACGCTGACCCACACTGTTCCCACACACCCGGAGGTGCCCACATGGAGCCAGTGGTCAGTAAGTGCAGAAGTCACTAGTGGTGTAGTTTCTTGGTGGGCGGGGAGGGTGGAACTGGGTGGGGGGAGGGGGGAGCGGGGTGATACTGGCGGTGGCCACCCGCACCCTGCACCCTCCTTCCGAGGTTCCTCTGGTGCCTGCTTGGTAGAATACAGCAGTAGCTGTTCAGCCACCACTGTGCCTCTGGCACTTGGGCAGCATAGGAGTTGGATACCAGTCTCCCAAAAATCAATCCTACCCTGTAAAACCTGTTGATGTAATTGGATTAGTATAAGCCTGAAGTATGACCATGACTCATAACAACTTTTTCCAACCAATAGAGGAGCTAAGTAATGTGCCTCTATAATGTGCCTCAATTTTTTCTTCAAACACAGAATTTGGGTTGTTTATTTTTTCAATTTATATCCTGCCACGTAATTTCAAAAACTAGAGACAACTAACAATGATTAAAAACAATAACATTAATTAAAGAGAACAATATCAATACAAGAAGAATACAAAAACATAGTACATGTATCAGTTACAAATCTACAACACTAGCAGTTTCCAATAAAATCTGGAACAAATCTGGAATATTTGCTGGAATAATTTTTATTATAATATGGTCTCCTATATAATATCTGGTGCAGATCACCCACACTGGGTGCCACCTTTCCCACCCCCTGCAACATATCTGCCCTTCCTGCATTCTGCTCCATTCTGCCCTCAGTGAGTCTCTGCAGCCTCTCAGGGCACAATCCTATACTGCTTTGGAACGGCGAGGCTGGCCGCCTGGCGCCATATCCTAACATAGTATAGGACAGGCTGGAGCCTCCCCACGGCAAGGGCACATTTATGACCATAGGGGAGGCTCCAGCTTCCCCTATGCGCTCCTCGAATCTGTGCCTGCTAAACAGCAGGCACAGATCCGAGAAGACCACATGGCCTGAATTGGGGCCATGTGGCCTCCCGAACAGGTCTAGGATTTGGCCTTATGGCCAAATCCTGGACCCGCCTCCATCCTGGGCCGGCATGCCTGCTGGCTCACCCATCACCCACCCACCGCCAGCCCAGAAATGCCCTCCCCCTGCCCGTGTGTGTGTGTGCGTGTGTGTGTAAGAGATTTGGATTTGGGCTGCATACAGGGGGCAGAATTAGGCTCCCTCTCCGCAAACTGCAGCATTTATCCACATTGCAGGGGGGAGCTGTGACGGCGAGTTGGAAGATAAATATAGCACTGTCTGGGACTTACAGTAGCAGATTACAAGATCTACCACATTAAGCCCTGGATAGAAGTGGGCTGTAAGAGACTGAACTGTGAATCAGGACTTCCCTCGTTTGAATCTTGTTTCTGCCATGAACTCATTAGGTGGACCTACGCAAGCTAGTCCCTCTCAATCTCAGTTTCCCAGCTGTAATATGGGCAGAATGCTGTGCTTGCAAATCCGCTGTGGCTGCGCAGAAGCCAAGAGTCGGCTGGAAAGCTGCTGTAGAATTAATGGGGGTGGCAGCTGCATTATGAAGCCACTGCTGCCCTCTTCTGAACTGGGAAGTGACGTCAAAGTGTGATATGACATCATATGACACCATGACATCACAGCCCTGGGCGCCACTGTCCCTAGATACGCCTCTGAATATGGGAGATAATAAAACGTTCTTATCTTTCTTATCTTACAAAGTTGTTGTGAATGTGTCATTTTCACTTTCAAAATGCACTGTACAAATGTTTGTTATCATTAGCATTATTTTTATTAGGTAAGAATGCAATCTATAACATATATAATGGCTCAATTCATTTAGGAAACCTGTGTAGATCCTGCACTTTTCAGGTGCTTGTACTGTAGCACTTCCTTTGCACCTGCAGGGGGGCTCACCCATTTATCCCAGTGGGATGGTTGTGCTCTCTCTCTCCCTTTTTTTTAGAAAGTGTAAGCCCAAGGAGCATCAGGGACCATGTTGGGTTGGGAAAAGGGGATAAGATCTTGTGATCCTGTTGTTTCCGATTACCCCCTCCCACCTCCGGTTCAGCCAACTCCCTGCCTTGCTCGTTCCCTGAACCACCTCCACTGCCACCTCACTTGGGCAGGCTGGGTGAGCCTCTGGCACAGGTGCCAGCTATTTGTGCTAGCAGTCCCACAGTGCACAACACCAGTGCACAACACTTTTATGACACTTGCCTGGGACAACATAACAAGATCTGCCACTGTAGATCCTCAGTAGGATTGGGATATTAGCCTAGTTCACAAAGAAATCGTCAATTGATTAATTTATGGCCCAATCTTATCCAACTTTCAGCGCGGATGCAGCCATGCCAATGGGGCACACACTGCATTCTGTGGTGGTGATGGCCACAGAGGCCTCCTCAAGGTCCCTCATCTTGGGGCTGCATTTCATTTGCATTGGCGCTGGAAATTTGGTTAGGACTGGGCTGAAAGTCAGCCGAAGTTAGACAATATGATTTTCCAAAGTTTTCCAAAACTCAAGAAATAATACTTCAACACGGTTTGATTTATTGCATTCTGCATTAAATTATCCGTCAAATGATATATAACTTGATATTATTCCAAAATACCAAGGTTTTCATACTTTTGGCTAGTAGTAGTGTCACTCTGCCTCCCAGCTACATCACCCAGTGTGGTCTGCACCCCCACGCTCCCTAGCAATGTCATTGCCATTTCTCAGACCTCTTATTTGTATAATTGCATGTCTGCATTTAATTTATTTATTTAATGTGGACCTGACTTTTTTGATGGCAAAATGATGACACAAGACAACTTTACCACTGGCTCTGAGTTATTTTTATACTGCAGTTGTTCTTTAATAGTCGTTAGGCTACATGTTGTATGATTTGAATCCTTGGTGAACAATTTGGCCAGAGTACAATAGCAACCACAATGAGTGCTAATGTGTTTTCAGCATCTCAACAATGATTTCACTTCTTAAAAAAACTGTTTATGCCAACTCTATTGGCTTCAAATTCTGTAAAGACTGGAGCGCTCATGAACAATTAAATGAGTTGTGCACCTCTCAAAAACACTTCCTGAAAGTACAAACCATTCATCTGAGGAAAAAAAAAAGCTACTGAAAACAGGATGCTGGTTATTGTAATAATGGAGGAACAAAGCAATACTTAACATACACATTGTCCTAGCTTTTTCTAGGAAACATGCCTATGCTCCATATAAATGCTGTAATAGATAATAATTGCAGAATAGTAAGTGCTTTTCTTCAAGTGAGAGTATCCATATATCTTATGTTAAATATTCAATGTTTATGACTATTCTTGTTGATGATTTGTGAAATCAGGGTTCAATGTTTCAAATGCAAGAATCAAAATTAGAGGACTTATGAAGGCGTATTTTAATGTTATATCATGGGCAACAGTTGACAGGATAAATACCATTCTGTTAAAATATCTTCCCAAGGGTTTTCACCTTCCCATTTGGGAATTCTACAGCATCCTTCTGTAAACCACTATTAATTATAAATAAAATAACTTTATTTTTATAGAATTAAATGGCAAATGTGGCCCACATAAACTTTAATGGACATATGAAAGTAAAAAGAGAATACTGCTATAATGCAAGAAGGCTAAGGACTTTATCCGAGTCCCGGCAAGCACCTGTCTCTCATGCACCTGCCCAGGATATAGGCATTGTAAAAGTGCCATAAGGCACTTTACAGCAGCCAGAATAGAGGTGCTGGCAGGGAGGCCAGTGTGGCTGTACCTCTGAGTTGGGCAGATGAGCCCTGTGAGCCGTCAATGGTAAGAATCTCTCCTAACAGCAGGGAGGTGTTCCAGAGTGAGGGGAGGGCAGAGGGAAGGTGGTGGGGGAAACTGGGTGGGTGGGGGCAGAGATGGTGAAAGAGGCTGCTGCTGGATCCTATCCCCCTCCTGCACCTGAAAGCCATACATGGGCCTACTCGGATCTGTGCCAGTGATTGAGCTAGTCCAGGTCAAAGTAAACCCACTGAGGCTACTAGAACGCAACACAAAGTTAATAGTAAACAAAACATTATTACTTTCTAAAACATTTTGTCTAGTGGGTTGTGACAGATTGTCATTTTAAAAAGTGGGTCCCTGTGCTGAAAAGTTTGGGAAGCACTAAACTTTAAAAATCAAATTGTTGGTTGAGACCTTAAAAAACCTTGACTATCCAAGTCAGAACTAATTGTACTCATTAAGTTCATTGAACCAAAAGTACATAGACCTCATTAAATTTACTTCTGAGAAAACACATACAGAAGATAAGGTTGCACAAATGGGATATATAGTAATACAGCTATGCAAAACATGATTCCACTGTTGCTTAATGATGGGCAGCCCAATCCTAAACTGCCTGGCTCCTGCTATTGCTGCATCCAATGGGAGCTGCATGGCCTACACAGAGGATAGGATATCTAGGATAGGATATCTACCCCTGCCCAGGCCTGAACTTCTATACTTTCTCTAGTTCCAATATATCCTTTTTGAGATGTGGCTACTAGAACTGTACACAGTACTCCAGACAATGGCACTCAATTTGTACAATGGCATATCAGTCATTTTATTCTCAACCCCTTTTTTAATTATCCCAAGCATGGAATTGGAGATGTCCACTAGCACCCCAAGATCTCTCTTCTGATCTGTCACAAACAGCTCAGAACCCATTAGCCTGTAAGTGAAGTTTTGATTTTTTGCCCCAATGTGCATCACTTTGTCTACATTGAAACGTATCTGCCATTTTGCTGCCCATTCCCTCAGTTGCGGGAGATCCTTTTGGAGCTCTTCACAATCCCTTCTGGTTTTCACCACCAGGAAAAGTTTAGAGTCATCTGCAAATTTGGCCACCTTGCTGCTTATCCCTATCTCTGGGTCATTTATAAACAAGTTGAAAAGCACTGGACCCAAGATGGATCCTTGGGGTACTCCACTTTTCACCTCTCTCCTGTGTGAAAATTGCCCTTTGACACCCCCCACTCTCTGTTTCCTGGTCCGCAATCAATTCTGAATCCATAAGAGAATCTGAGTATATTTCATTGATGCATTTTTTTTGTGTATTAGTTGCTGTGGTAAAAAATAGGCAAGATACAGTACGTTTTTTAAACAAGTAAATAAACTTTTTATGTCCGCTGACATCATAAGCAGTGATGTAATCAGGTATAGTTACCTTGAAGTTACAATACCTGGTTACATCACCGCTTATGTGAATGTTAAGGAATTTCTTCACTGCTTAAGGAATGTTCTTGCAGTTAATCCAGACAACTGAATAACACAACTCCTTTATAGGTTTAGAAAGGCAAGGAAAACATTTCCCAAGGTAGTAGCAGGTTCCACCTGGTGCTGAAAATGTTGTAGAAACATGTATTGTGGCTGATATTTATTTTATTTGGAGTTTTATATCTTGCCCTTGTAATTGTATTTACACAATTATACAATACATCATAAATCAGTAAGAGTTGTTGAAAAATGGCAAAACAAATGTGTTAAATAACATGAGGGAGATGTGAAGTATATTTTTCTGTTACAATATTTGTGATTGCACATGCTTCTACCTGAGTGAAGAAGAGAAATACTACTACCTGTGTGAAAAAGAGTGAGATATGTATTAGTCTCAAGCATAAACCTTTCACAAGATTTGCATTTTCTCCTGGAGGAGACCTGATACTACGATAAGGCAATACTGTACTTAAAGGGCCACAATAACAAAACTAACATAAAGCTAATGAAATCAACTTATTTTTGCCTGGGAAGAAAAACTAAAATCTGAGTGGACTGAAGTTTGAACCTTAGGAGGGGGTGGGCTGGGGGAGGGGCAAAATCCCTGGGGTCTGGGCCATGACAAAATAAACAATACAGTACAAAACAAGTTAATTACAAATTAAATTTGGGTACCTCAATTTCAGCCAATCCAGGGTGGTGCTTCCACTACAGCTTTAATCCATTTTCAATGCACTTCTATTACCCCAATGCATTCTGGAGATTGTAGTTTGTCAAGCGTAGCTCTTAGAGAGGTATGTATGATTCCTTAACAAGCCACATGCATTTTCACTATACTTTTTAATCCACTTTCAGTGCTTTGGGGGAATAGAAGTGGACTGGAAGTTTATTAAAACTGCAGTGGAAATGTAGCCCAGGTCTTCTCCAAAAGCACTAACTTTTATCACTAAAGTCATCTCCAAAATGTACTAACATTTGTGTTAGTACAATTCAAGCAAGGGATATTGAAACATACCTTCAGAGTCAGACCAGAACTGTTAGGGCCCAGCAGGTCATCCAGATCCATCCACAGAATTCCTAGGATACAAAAATATGCTCCACCTCCTTCTAGTTTAGTGTGTATCTGGAACACATGGCCTTGGATCAAGTCTACACTTGTTTTGGCAGTGATGAAGTAACAGTATTGGGTTAGGTCAAATATAAGTCTGGAGCACAGAAAAAAGAGAAAAAAAGAAACATGAAAAAGCCAGGCAAGTTTATTTCACCTGGGTTTTGTTTCGAAATATCACATAGAAATGAGGTAGTGGCGCTCATAGAAGGAGGGCAAAACGCTATGTTGTGCCAGAGCCTGAGCTCCTATATAAAGCGGCCTCTCACCTTCAGAGCCATTCATCACTTGGACAGCAAAGCCTCTGAGCTGGCTCTCCAAGCTGCAAATGGCATTTTGCCCCTCCCTTTAGGAATGCTACTAGAAGGAGATAGTGAAAGCCTGTATTTGAGTTCCCTTGCATGGATTATTAGAAGAAAAAGCAAATGAGGAGTTTGCTGAGGTAGAGGAAACACAGTAGCGCTACTCAAAGTAAGGATGTCAGACGGTAGTGAGGATGAGAGTGCTGTGGGGAGGGCCCCAATCAGGCATTTTTGCCCGGGCCCAATGCCAGCTCTCAGTGGCCCTGGTTCTAGCTACTGTCGTGCTTCTTCATGCCATCTTCTTTCTCCCAATATAATAGCAGCCTTCTGCGGCATGGCTTTCACCTCATCTTTCTCCTTGGCGCCTTTTCCCCATCTCTCCCTCCCCTGTTATCCCCTGCCTGGGCGCGGAATCCTGCCTCGCTCCTTTCACCTTAGTTTCCCTCCAGCTCATCTGTCGTTTGGTCAGCCTCGTTGGCGCCCTCCGTCCCGCCCATTCATCCTCTTCACCTCCCGCCTCCCTCCCTCCGCTCGCGCTCTGTCTGGCTCCCCCCGCCTTTTCCCTCCCTGCTCTGTCTGGCAGCCCCCCGCTCCATTCCGCACATCGGCGCTTCTCGCGAGAACTGGGGGATGCCGATGCTGCTACTGCAACTGCCGCCGCCGCCTTGGAGGGGGAGACACTCGGGGGGAGCCAGTGACGTCGGGAGTTTTCCTGAAAGTCAATAACGAGCCTGGCGGAGGAGGCTGAGGCGGCAAGAGCCGAGCCGAGCCGAGCCGAGCGCTGGGCCCCGGGTACGCTGAGCCGGGAGGAGCCGCCGCCCTGACTGCGCGGATGCTGCGGCCGAGCTGCCCGGGCGGGCGCCTCCCTGAATAGAGGAGAGCCGCTGTCCATGTAGCCGCCGCCCCTCTTGCGTCTCCTCAGAACAACGCTGCTCGCCGGGCCGGGACTTCCGCGCAATTGCGGGGCAAGCAGCGGCCGTGAGGGATCGAACCCGGCGGGGGGGACGAGGGCGGAGGGAGCGGCCCCCCCTGCCCGGAGACGCCGCCGCCGCCTTCCCGCCAGTTCCGCCCCAACGGCCAGCACCAACCGCCCTCGCCTTTGCAGCAGGTAAAGCGCTCGAGTGAGGGCAGCGACCAGTCACGGGGTGGGGGAAGCGCTCATGGAAGGGTGGGCGGCGGGGGATGCTGGCTGGGCGCTGGCTGCTCTTGGGGCACGTGAGGTGAGGGCGCGAGGTAGGAAGGGTGGGGATGCCTCAGACCTGCGGCTCGGCGCGCAGGCGACCGATGGAGCCCCCAATCCCCGGTGCGCCCCTCCGTTCCCTTTTCAAGGGGCATTTCTGGCCTAGTGATCCCGTCAGTGTCTTGTGTGCTGGGGTGGGGGCGACGGCGGCTGCATCGGTTTCTCAGCTCCTCCCCCTCAGTCATCGCATACAACATCCGAGGCTGACAAATATTAAAACACGCACACACATCACCCTCGAGTGTCTGCTTGTTTGGCGGGCCCTGACAGTCTCCTGTGGAGACAGAGGTTATGTAACATTAAAGACCGGGGTGGGGGTGCGTACGGGGGAGACGAGGAGGGATGTGTGCTTGGCCACGAGGCACAACATACAGCGCGCGCTCAGGCGCGCACACTTACACACGCAGTTATTTATATGGAATGCAGCTTCTCTACAACAGCAATCCGAAGTGATGGGCTGGATGCTAGAACTAAGCATTACATTGGGCTTTCGTATCCAACCACCACATCTTAGGCACCTCACCTCACTTGTAGATTCACATCTCACCTTCCCCATCCCTCTCATCTGAAAGGCTTGTCATAGATTAGAAGTAAATGTATGGTAGCTCACCTTAGTTAATAAGTAATAAATGTGTTTATTTGATTAAAACGGGTCTGTGTGCTAAGAATAGAAATAGGAAAGGATAGTCTGTTCTCTTCATAGGAGTGCATTGCTCTAGTGATGCTGTTGCTGGCAGCAGTGGCTGCAAGTAAACAAACCAGCCTCTTCCTGCGCATCCGTCTTGCTGGAACAGCCATTGTAATGGCTGCCTTGCACATACAAGAGTTGATGTACATTTTTGATTGTCAGATGTTGTGCCTTCTCTCCCACCCCACTTGTATGGAAAATGGTTTAAGAGATTGGATAGAATGACACAGTAGTCTGTTAAAAGGTCCTGATTTGGTAGTATGTGGGGTTCACCATTTGTAATGATTCAGTCATTTGTAAACAAAACCTAAAACATCACAATATATAGGAAAAAAATTACCTGTACGATATTATTAATGGGTAGATAGAGAGGCATTTAAAACTCCCTTTTCATTCTGTTTAAAGAATTTATCTTTGCATGAAAGTTTAATTACAGGTGCTTATAAATCCATACAAAAGGTTCTGGCATGGTATGTGAGGACTGTTTAAATAATAAGGAAATGTAACTTTTTTGCTTTAAGGAAAGATGTTTTATTATTGGACTACTATTATCTTTAAAATCAGAGCATAAAATTATGAAGTAGATAAATTGACTGAACTTTGGGTCAATTAATATGCTTAATGAATGCAGAATTAAATTTGTATGAATTATGCACACAGGAGTTCTGTAAAAGTTCTAGAGGCTGAATTGAGTTTATAAACATATTTATTTTTTAGTAGTTTACAAATTATTTGCAAGAATATTTTAGGGAGCTTAGAGATTTCTTCGGAGAGTATATTTGTGAAACTTTGATAATGGAACTGTGTATGTTTGCAACATTAGCTGGAAGATGTTATATTAAAAATGATTTGCAGCAGAAGGAAAGTGATAATACATATATAATGTATTTTAATGAAATATTTTCCAAATAATCTCCTGTTGTTTTGCCAGTTTTTTCTTGTATTCTGATTTGCATAATATAACCTTTAGTAGTTATTAGGAAAATAAAATGAGCTCTCCAAAGAAAACTGCTTAGCCTTCATTAAGGAGATTCTGTTTGTAGTTCTGTTTGTTTTCCAGAGAGTTTTAAGTTGACCCCAATATCTTTAATTGGATTGGACTTCTAATTTTAATGTATGTGTGCTTTGATTGGATGAGGCAAACATGGTAGTTGAGAGGAAGAATACACAGAATTATCTCTGGTATTTCCACGTGTGCAGGCCAGCACACAGAGAGAGAAAAACTCTTTGAAGTCCAGAGACCACAGTCAGTTAATACCTTTATGAAACGAAACAAAGTTTGCCAGCTTTACTTTTTTTTGTATGAACCAACACATGACTATTATTCTTGTATAGTAATCTCACGATATCAGCGGGGAACTGCAACTATGGATAAAGGAAACCATGGATAGCCATGTACCATATACTTAGCATGGGCATTTTAGAGCATGATGCTGACAAAAAGCTGTTCACAGATTCTATCACATCACATGAATAACTTACTTATTTCTGTTTGTAGCTTTCCTGTCTCTGACACTGTCACTGTCTTGTGTCTATTTGCCTCTTATGCTGTCTGCTTCCTGGTACTGTTGTGTTGATTGTGTTGGTTTTACACTTAGGCAAAAATAACCCAAGATGCAGATACAGAATGGAAGAAACCTGACTTGGCAGCACAACATGTGAGAGGGATTTTGGAGTTGCAGTGGATTGCAAAATGAACATGAGTCAGCAGTGTGATACAGCTGCAAAGAAGGCTAATGCAATTTTAGCCTGCAGTAATAGAACCATAGCTTCCAAGTTGTGAGAAGTTGTGGTTCCACTTTACTCTGCTTTGGTGTGACCTCACCTGGAGTACTGTGTTCAATTCTGGGCACCTCAGTTCAAGAAGGATGCAGACAAACTGGAGCAGGTTCAGAGAAGAGCAACAGAGAAGATGATCAGGGGTCTGGAAAACAAGTCCTATGAGAGGTTGAGGGAACTTGGTATTTTTAGCTTAGAGAAGAGAAGGCTGAGAGGGGATATGATAGCACTCTTCAAATATCTGAAGGCTGTCATAAGGAAGAAGGGACAAATCTGTTCTCCTCTGCCTTTGACAGTAGAACTAGGTCCAATGGGTACAAACCACAAGAGAGGAGATTCTGGCTGGACATCAGGAAGAATTTCTTGATGATAAGGATGGTATGACAGTGGAACACATTGCTGAGGGAGGTGGTAGATTCTCCCTCACTGGAGACTTTCAAGCAGAGGCTTGACAGGCACCTGCTGGAAATGTTTTAGGAGGATTTCCTGCTACAGGCAGGGGGTTGGACTAGATGACCTTGTATGTCCCTTCCAACTCTATGATTCTATGAAAAAGTATTGCTGCAAAATGCTGCATTTCCAGGGCTTCAGGTACCCTTCTGAGCTGCCTGCAGCCTCTTCCTGGTCACTCTGAGACGCCTTCATTTCTCCAAAGTAGTCCCAGAATGCAGAGTGATGTATTCTCTTCCTGGTTGCATTGTATTCTGGGGTGACATTGGAGGAATGGAGTTGCACTATGAAAAGGTAAAGCAAGATTTTAAAAATGTTCCCTATCTTTTTAAGGACTCCTTAAAGGACTCCTTAAGGACCTATGCGGTATCCAGTATCTATGGGGGGAGGGCAGAATGGAACCCCCGCATATACTGGAGGACGCCTGTAGTTTTTAATTTAGACCAGTGATTTTCAAACTTTTTAGACCTAGACCCACTTTTTAGAATGGCACTTGTGGCAGGACCCACCGGAAGTGATGTCATTAACCTGGACGTGATGTTGTGGCAGGAAGTGACATAATCAAGTAGGAAGTGCTGTCATTGTAACATAATAAAATGACACTCCTGAAATGCAGATTGGCATTCTTGGACTGCAGCAATTGTACAACCATGAAAAATACCTGACAGAAAGCAGGATTAGGACAATACGATGTTAAAACAGTGAATTTTTAAAACAAAATTTTTTTTGTTTTAAAAACAAAATTTCCATGACCCCCCTGACATTAGGTCACGACCCACAGTTTGAATAACACTGTTTGAATAACATTAGTTTAGACTAATGTCCACGGTTTCAGGTATCCACAGGAGTGGCAGTGGTCCAGAACAGAACCCCAGCTGATACTGGGCATGCCTGTACTTGCATCTCATTGCCACACCACTGTATCTGGCATTCTGACGTAGCCTACTTGTAAAATGAGGAGGTTGCACCACGCATCATGGCCTGTGATGAACTTTTCGTACAGAAATCTGTCCATTCTCTGTTTAAAGTCACCTAGGTGAGACATCATCATCACCTCCTGTGGCAAGGAGGTCCATAGATTAATTAAAGGTAAAGGTTTCCCCACGACCGAATGGTCTAGTTGTGACCAACTGTAGGGGGCGGTGCTCATCTCTGTTTCAAAGCCTGTAGAGCCGGTGTTTTGTCAGAGGACACGCTTCCGTGGTCATGTGGCCGGCATGACTATACGCCGTAGCGCATGGAACGCCGTTACCTTCCCACCGAAGTGGTCCCTATTTATCTACTTGCATTTAGGTGCTTTCAAACTGCTAGGTTGGCAGGAGCTGGGACAAGCAACGGAAGCGCAGTCTTGAACTCCCAACCTTCCGGTTGGAAAGCCCAGCAGCAGCGGATTAACCTGCTGCTCCACCACATCCCACACAGATTAATTACCACAGACTAATTACCCTTGGGTAAAAAAGTATTTCCTTTTCTGTGTTCTAACTCTCCCAACGCTCAATTTTAATGGATTTACCCTGGTTCTGGTATTGTGAGAGAAGGAAAAGAACATCCCTCTATCTACTCTATCCATCCCATGATAATTTTATACGTCTTTTTGTACGATAATTTTGTATGCCTCTGCTAACTGGGCAAGAGGCACTTTTTCAAGTGGTGTTGCTCTTATGTTTAGCAGGGGGAGAGTAATTGTCCCTTTTCACCCCTGCACAGCCTTCCTAGTGGCTGTTGCTGGTGGTGGTTTGCATTTTTTAGATTGTGAGCACTTTTGGGTCAGGGAACTATGTAACTTTATTATTACTATTTGCCTGTAAACAGCTTTGTGAATTTTATGTTGAAAAGCGGTATATAAGTACCTGTTGATTGACTAATTGGTTTGTGTCCCGCTGGTGGGTCCCGACCCACAGTTTGAGAATCACTTCATTAGCCTATATGTGAAATTTGATTTTTTTGCCCAATGTACATCATTTTATGCTTTACATTGAAACGCAGCTGCCATTTTGCTGCCCATTCCCCCAATTTGAAGATATACTTCTGGAGCTCTTCATAATTTCTTCTGGTTTTCACTGTTCGAAAAAGTTTAGTGTCATCTGCCTTGCTGCTTATCCCTGTCTCCAGGTCATTTTACCTTCCATTTTACCTTCTTATATGTGTATAAGTCAACACATATTTTCAGGGTCAGTTTTAAGGTGCATATATGTGTGTTTGTACACCCACCAACCCACCCACCAACTCTGTTTCCTCGAAAATAAGATTGGGACTTGTATTAATTTTTGCTCCCAAAGATGCATTAGGGCTTATTTTCAGGGGATGTTTTATTTTTTCATGTATAACAATCTACATTTATTCATGTACAACAATCTACATTAATTCAAATACAGTCATGTCGTCATCTTCTGGAACATCGTCATAACTCTCCAAACCCTGAATTCCAGCCTGAATTTCTTACAACTCTATTTCCTGTAGAACCATTGGCCCATGGTTCATTGTAGAACTATGATATTTCTCATGTCCAGCAATAAAGCTCTCCTTAAATGAGCGCTCTTGTCCATGTAGCTTGCTCATAATGCATTGGTAACACTGGTGTCAGAGATTTATCCCTCCTACACCCTCCCTCTGTCTCTGCAAATGTACTATGTAAATGCATCTGTCTGGCTGACAATTTTAACTGGGGCTTATTTTTGGTGTAGGGCTTATATTACGAGTATCCTAAAAAATCATGCTGGGTCTTATTTTCTGGGTAGGTCTTATTTTCGGGGGGGAAAGGGTATTTACTTATACATGGGTATATACGATAATATCAAAGGCTTGGGGTCTGCTCTGTTAATATTATATAAGCATATAGCTGCTGAGCGGGTAGTAGCAGGTTATGCACAATATTGATATAACAGCTCCTGGGCCTCTGCTTTCACTTCACAGTGCCCTTAAAGTGTTCTGAGTCCCTGCCACCTGTACAGCAGCATTCAGCAAAGGAAACTTATACTTTTCCAATGAATGAGTGCATGAGCTGCCTATGTATACAAATAATATTGTTTAAATTACAGATACCTGTCCTCATAGATTATTGTTCTGTCCTAAAATAATTCTTTTAAAAACAATAACTAGGCATAAGTATTAGGCTGCAATCCAGGTTGCAATCTGAAGTACACGTATTTGGTATGAACACAGTAGGTCTTCTAACTTAACAAGTACAGTTGGCCCTCATTATCTGCGGATAATGCACATAGCCTCCACAGGCCTCGGAATGTCTTTTAAGGCCTTTGGGAGGCTTT
>JAJKFI010000018.1:15431832-15456445 GCA_029204185.1 Lerista edwardsae | reverse complement strand
GCCAGAACAAAAGAAAAAAATTATATATTGGAACCCATTGCTTTTTATGTGATTGATTAATGAGCTTAATTAATGCTATGTAAATATGAAGTTGTAAAGGGTTTGGGAGAGTTAGGAAAGTCCTTTAAAGATTTTTTAATCTTACTCTTACTGTAAATATCTAACCTGCTTAGTTAGATTTGATTTTGTCATATGGGGTGTTAAAATATTCTTGCTTGATGACATCACTTCCTTTGGGCCCCCCGGTGATAAAAGGTTTGAGAGCCATTGTACTGGATTAAAGAAAAACACTTTTAAGGTCAGAAAGTAAGATAAAGGGGCAGCCTCCAAAGACTTATTTCAGAATTTAAAAGATTTGTTTGCAACTCTGGATCAAACCAAAAAATGATAGCAGTAGCCATTTTTTAATGTTGATATCTGTTTCATGCACTTGTCAAACAGAGAATACCTCATTTTTACATCACAAGGAGTGTGCATGTAGATAAGGAGATTCAGCTCGCCTCATACAAACATCTCTTAATGTAAAAAATTAGATCCTTTCCACTTTAAATATTAACAGGATGAATGGGAGCAAAACAAATACATCTGTTGCCCGATTAGTTTGACCCCCCCCCTCCCCACTTCACAGAAACATAGCTGTGGAGAAGGCAAGGGCCATTCCTAATGTGTGCTAATACAAAGGGGGCTATGCAACTTAGCAGCACAGTATCTGCTTTTCCATTCTGGAGAAGGCAAATAGTACTAATACAGAAACGCAGCAAGCGTTCCTACATTTTGTTTCCTGCAGCTCGCTTTCCCTCTCGCCTCGCCTCACGCTGTATGCTTGCCTGGTGCCTCTCTTTGGTGTCCTGCGCATGTGCCCCACACACCCCACGACACACTGAGCCCCAGTCCGGATCGGAGGATCGTTGCACCGGGCTACAAGTTGAGGGGGAGGAGGACAGTCTGGTGTCAGCTCAGACTGTTACTCTGCAGCCAGTCGCGTTTGCCCCAGCCTGCACGCTCCTTACGTTCAGTGGCTAGCCGGCGTCTGTCAACTTCTGTTTGCTCAGAAGTAAGTCAGATTGAATTCAATGTGCTTTACTCCTGGGGCAGTGTGTGCATTGGACTGTAGTTTTAATTAAGATGGGGTGCAATCCTATTAATACTTACCCAGGAGTAAGTGCCATTTACTATAATGTGACTTACTTCTGAGTAGACATTCATATACTTGCACTCTTAGGTGATCAGTTTTTAAAAAAAAACCTCCGTTCCAATCAGCCCCTCCCCTGGCAACAGCACCCAGTCTTAGGAGACACCTTCCATCACACACGGACACCTCGGGACATTAAAGAAGCGCCGCATCTGGCCTTGGGCAGCGATCGAAATGATGGGGCTGCATGTTCTGCAAGAAGCCTGAGCGAGGGGTGTGCAGTTCCCCCCGGCAGGGCAACGGGGGGAGACGCATGCCTTTCCTCGCCTCCGATGTCCTGCCGGGAGGAACTGGCGTCCCTTGCTGGACAGCGAAGGGTGTGCAGTTCCCCCCCGGCAGGGCAACGGAGGGGGGGAAGACACGTGCCCCGGCAGGGCAATGGAGGTGAGGGTGGAGGAAAGACGCGTGCCTTCCCTGACCTCTGATGCCCGGCCGTCCCTGGCTTGCCTCTTCACTGCTGCTCTGCTCCACTGCCGCTCAGGTCCAATGCGCCGCCGCTCTGCCGCTCTCCTCGCTGTGTCCACATGCTCTAAACTGCCGTGGTGTGAAAAGCAGAGCAGGCGCAGAGCAGTCTGGGGCGCGTTTTGCTGGCCAGCGAAAGTGGGCGGAGCAAAACAAAACGGAGCCAGCCAGCCAGCGACGGAACCAGAATGGGGGTAATGGATGGTCGCGCTGCCAAGACACAGCCGGGCATGCATATAGATTCATATGCATGCCCGGCTGTGTCTCGGCAACGTGACCGTCCATTACCCCCAGGAATTTCATTTTTACCCCATTTGGAGTAATTTACCCCTGTTCCCTGACCATTGCATTAGCCTATAGGTGAAGTTTTGGTTTTTTGCCCCAATGTGCATCACTTTACATTTGTCTATGTTGAAACGCATCTGCCATTTGGCTGCCCATTCTTGGAGAGATCCTTCTGGAGCTCTTCATAATCCTTTCTGGTTTTCACCACCCGGAAACGTTTTGTGTCATCTCTTATTAGTTTCTTTAATACTTCTTATATATTTTAAACTCCTTATCATTTATTTTAATCCCCAGCAAAGTGTTTTGAGTTTAAATCAATCAACTATTCATCAAATCCATTGTTAATTGCACTGCTATCCCTTCCCACGGAGGAAGTCAGTGAGTGGTTTCCAGTTATTCATAAACGACTTTACTGGCTTCTCTTTAAGTAAGATCATAAGTTTACCAATTTCCATTAAGTCTAGTATTTTTATCCACCAGTCTTCACTTGAAGGTACCCCTGGGACTTTCCAACATTGTGCATACAGTATCCTTGCCATAGTTGTCATAAAATTAAATTTTGTAGTCTTTTTGTACCTGATCATGAAGTATACCTAGCAAGAAAGCTTCTTGTTTCATTCGTAAATTTACGGTAAAAGTCAACTGCATCTGCTACTGTACCTGAACCCAGTACCTTTTTGCTTTATATTAGTACCTGTCCACCCCACATGGTAAAAAGTATCTTCTTGTTTCTTGCGCTTCCAGTATTTATTCAACTCATTTTTGAACGTTTTTGCTAATTTAACTGCTTGTAAAAATTCTCTTTCAGATTACTTTTAATGTAAATTTCAATCATTTAATCCACAGATTTTCCCATTGTTCAATTAAAATCTCATGACCAACATTTTTAGATCATACATTCTTTAACTTATCATAATAAAAACATTTGATCTTCAAAAAAAACCCCTACTTTTTATCCATTTTAAGGGCCCGATCCAGAAGACCCTATTGCCAGCGGTGTGTGTACCACTGGTGAAAATGTTGCAAATGTTCTGTAAAGCATCCCATATCAACATATTGTCTGGGCTGGTGCTCAGTTAGCTCCAGGTCCCAACGTGGGTGGCTGGGAGAGGGCAGCACCAGAGTCATATCTAGGGTATTGCGTGGGATGGCAAGAGCCATGGGCGCCATTTCCATGGGGGCGCTGATGGCCCTCAGCCCCCCCAACACAGCAAAGACGCCAGAAGCCTTGTCTCCTTCCCCCACCCATCTTTAAAGTATTCTGAAAGCCAAATATATAAACTCCATGGATTGGATTCCTATAAGGTTATGGTGAGCTCAGCCTTAGCTTTTTGTAGTTGGCTCTTTCCCTTTGCTGAATTAAGTTTGAAATCCCTAAGTCTCCACTTTCAGCAATGTGAGGCAGTGGCTGAAAAAAGCAAGGAGGAATTGCCACATGTGAGCAATTGACCATCACGCAACGCTTCCAATTTGCATGAGTCCAGCAAAGAGGTCCCCCTCTGTTTTGCGAGATTAGCATGTGCCCGCCCCTGAGTTATATAGGCTTCCGAGAGAGGAGGCATGCAAATTAGCCATATGCAGATGAACAGGCGGGGTCTGACCAGTGGAACGTTCCTGGGCTGGCACGTGGGAAACGGGAGGTGTTTACTGCTGCAGTAGGAGCAGATGCATGGCTCCCCATTGTTTTTCCTCCCACCGTCTAATTCTCTCCCCAGATGCTTTGCTGCTGCCCCCAAACTGAAAGGAAAGCCCTCCTCTCTCCTCCTTGCTCTTCCTCCCCACAAATTCCATTTTTTCTTCCACTTTCCTGCTGCTGTTGTTGCAGCAGCCAAACTAGAACAACATATTCTGTTGTGGTTTTTCTGCACATACCCCACTCTGGTTTGTTTGGTTGAGTGTGCAAGAAAAACCACGTCGAAACCCCACCCCCAACCTCCTTGCAAAACAGCCAGCCCTCCTTTCCTGGTTATAAGGAGACAAGGAGTGAGTCCTTTCACCCCCAGCATCATCCCAGGCCACTGGCACATTTACAAAATAAATGTAGTAATACGAAGGAACACCAAGGTTGCAGTCTTGTCCACACTTACCAGGAAGTAAGCCCCATTGACTCTAGTGGGATTTTCTTCTGAGTAAACATGCATAGGATTGGGTTGCAAGAGAGATTGCAGATTGGGCTGGCTGATCTACATAGGCTACGGTTATATTTTCTTGTTGTTTTGCATACATTCTGTAAAAAGTGAATAATGAGTGCCAATCTCTTCATCCCCAGTACTATAAATACAAGACACATTCTACTATATGCATGGGGGCTGTGTGAAGGACACCCCCTTCTCCCTGTGTTTGCAGTTGCATTCAGGGCATTTGGAGGACACAGCAAACCACTCATGACTGGGAATGTGCTTATAAACTAATTTTTCAAGGACCTACACAGAAACTAACAAGCACTGTTGAGGAATCTCATAGCTGAGACTATAAACTGGAAAGGTTTGTCGGGATGCTGTGTGTGTGTGTGTGTGTGTGTGTGTGTGTTATAAGATACACATTCAATGAGAATGTGAAGATTCAAACTGGGGAAAGTCCTGATTATATAACCATCTCTTAGAGCCCAATCCTGTGCATGTCTACTCAGAAGTAAGTCCCACTGTAGCCAATGGGGTTTACTTCTAGGTAAGTGTGGATAGAATGGTGGCCCTAGTCACTATTCTGGGTTCTGTCTCAGCACATAATTTAAAACAGGGCTTATTAGGGATATGTGGTAGATAGCAAGCCTGGGTGAAGCAACTTTCATATTTTATTTTCATGTTGATATTATTTTCCCTCAATTGTAGTATTATGAGGTTGGAGCATGCTGAATTTCATAGAAAGAGGAGAAACACATTAATGCTTCTTAATTATATATTTGAATTTGTTATATATTGATTAATTATATACGTACTAAGAACAGTTTCAGGACTGAGTTTGGACTCAGATTTTTGGTCTCTTTCCTAAGCCTTTCATGTTGTGTGAGTAAAAAAACCCTCTCAATAAGCCCCTGCCCCGTACTCAGTCTGGAATAGTCAGCATTACTACCTGATAATGCACTGATGACTTTGGGTGGACTGCCATTCCTCGCTTTGTTCTGTCCAAACATGCATAGGACAGGAACAGTGCTGTGTAATTAAGGACGCAATCCAGGTGTTTTGATAGGGGTGCAATTTCATGCCCCTTGCCATGGGCGCCATTTTCCCTAGATACGCCTGTGGGCGACACTCCAGCAGTACTGGCCACTGGTAAGCCCGTTTGGGACAAGGGGTGAGGTACTAGGTGGGGGGAGGGTGGGGCGACCCTGCGAGGAGGTGGGGAACAGCAGTGGCTTCCACTACCTGATCTTATCACAGGGGTGTACTGGGCAGCCTGACATGGAGTTGCTCAATTCACCACCGGTAAAATAGCTGGCGGTGAGCTGAGGAGCCCCATTTTGGGTGGCAGGGCTTTCCCTAGGGGAAGAGGACAAATGTCCCTTTCTCTTGAGGAGCTCTTGCAGCTGCCTGGGATGCAGCGGTTGTCATTTAGGAGCCGGTAGTTCTGGATTGGGCTGTAAATCTTTAAAAAAAACTGTATGTACTGAAACCATTGATAACTATAGCCTTCTTCTAATAGTTCTTCTCTTGTCTTCATCCTGTATTCTCCTTGTGAAAAAACTAGTATGTTTTTATACAATAAACAAGTGTCTCTTGATTTTGCATCATGCCCAAAAAGAGCCTCTTGCAGGGAAACCCATAATGATATTTTTCTATAAAACCTATTTTTATATTTGTTCCATATTCTCAACAGTGCTTGTCTAATATAATGATTTTTTAATTGTGTATTTGCCTTTAATTTTTTTGTACCATAAAAACCCATGCCATTGAAACCTTATATCCGACCCTTCTAAATCTAGTAGTCTCTTATTTCATAGTAACAACCATTCTTTCAACCAAATAGAGGCACATGCTGTAAAATACGTTTTCAAGTCCAGTAATGCTAATCCTTCTCTCTCTTTTGCAGCCTGCAAGATCTTATACTTTACTCTTGCTTTTTTTTACCTTGCCAAACAAACTTTGAAATATCTCCATGCCATTGTTTGAATGGAGAATCGGATAATATAACCGGTATTGTCTGAAATAAAACTTTTTGGCAGGACATTCATCTTAATTACAAAAATTCATCCCTTCAAAGACAATTTCAGTTTTTCCCAGCTTGTAAAGTCTTTTTAAATTTCATTCCATACTTTAACATACTTTGTCAAATTAATATCCAAAAACTTAACGTTCTTTTCAACCTTAAAACCAGTCTTATTCATCAGCTCCATATATTCATGTTTTAGTCAAAATCTTGATCTGTTTATTAATTTTGAGACCTGCTAATGTTCCAAATTCTTCTAATTTAATAATGGATTTCAGTATTCCTCAATGGATTTTCTAACAAAATTACCATACCACAAAAACTTAAAGTTTGGTTTTTAATTCTCACTCCTTGTATCCATTTATCTTGTCCAATATCTAATACTTCCAATACCAATATGAATAAAAGTCGTGATATTGGACATTCAGTTTTAAGACATTTTTTGACTTACACATGAGTATATATAGTATTTAAAGGATTTCTATACCACTTTTCTAAAAAACCAAACCAGTGTAGAACAAAACATAAAACGCACAGAGATAAAAGCATTAGAATATAATATTAAAAAACTAAACAAAAGCATTAGGATATATTAAAATATAAACAATAAATTTAAAGATTAACTTTTCTTTAGATAGTCATTGTAACTGAGATTCTGTCTTTCATATTGACTACTGTTTAAAGTGGATAAGATTGCAATGCTATGCATGCTTACCTGAAGTAAGTCCTAGTGAGTGCAGTGGAATTTGCATCTGAGTAAACACATGTAGGACTTCCCTGTAAATCATTCATATTGGATGTTAACAGGAGAATTAACATATTAAAGGGAAATAGGTAAGACTTTCTTATTACATTATACATTTGAAAAGAGAGGATTGTTTTTATCTTGATTGTGAAAAATGTAGACTTATATTGTATAATCTAACAAACAGTGTTACCGGAGGCAAATTTCTTTAATGCGAGGTACACACTGTTTGGATTATATTACCAGTATTGGGGGAAAATGCAATATAATGAAGGAAAAGCAGCTGGGTTAATTGGAGTCTAAGTTGGAGAGAGAAGCTATTTTTAAAACAGAGGTCCTAAACCAGCGCAATTTACAACATGATTGTTAAATATTGTTAGTTCATGTTGGGCTTTAAGGCGCAACCTTTTAACCTCTGAGCCATTTCCCCGCTCCAGTTTCAACATTAAGATACCCATGTTTCTGCCAAATTCCCTGCTGGGCCTTCCCAAGGGCCCCAATGCCCACACTAGGCAAACTAGTTTCCCCTCCAGAGCAGCCTCAGAGATAGGCAAGAGGGAGGAGGTTCATTCACCCACTGGGCCTCCTCTCTTCCAGCAGCTTTCCTTGGAATCACTGGCTGGCCAGCCTCCTCCAGACTGCCCTCATCACCTGCTTAGCTCAAGATACCCTAAGTCTAGCACCAACAAACCCCACCACCAAACAATAGGTAGTCAGCTTGCCTAAGCCACAACTGCTTCCTCCACTTGGTGGCTCCAGGGGCATGGCAGCCATACAACAATTCCCCACAGTCTTCTTACCTTCTTTTATCCAGTCCTTTAAGGATCCATCTGTCCAGCACCTACCCAGTACCATCCTCCAGCACCTACCCAGATGCTTTACTGCAGCTCCTGCCTCCAACTTTATACTGAGGCAGGCCAATCGGTGTCTGTTGCTAGGCAGGCTGTAGCTCATCAGCCACACCCTTCTGCACTTATGCTAATCCCTTCCTAGCCAGGGCCCTCATCAGCCTGCAGCTGTGCTCCTGAGGCCTGCTCCTGAGGCTGGGATCTCAGAAGCTCATACTTCTGGAACAAGGGGCCACTGCTGATACTACTCCCTATCTCCTCGGGGTATCTCCTGCTTTTTCCAATATAACCCATCATATTCAGGAACAATGAAATGACTGCTGTAAGTTGTAACCGGCTTATAAGTAACTTTCATCTTTCATTATAGAGATTTACTGTATTGTTGGAAGTCTTACCCCCCCCTTGTTATCTTTGCACATGCACTTTTTCCCCTGCTAACTGGGCAAGAGGCACTTTTTCAAGTGGTGTTCCTCTTATATTTAGCAGGGGAAGAGTAATTGTCCCTCTTCACCCCTGCGCAGTCTTTCTAGTGGCTGTTGCTGGTGGTCTGCCTTTTTTTAGATTGTGAGCCCTTTGGGACAGGGAGCCATTTTTCTTTATTATTATTACTATTTGCCTGTAAACTGCTTTGTGAACTTCATGTTGAAAAGCGGTATATAAGTACCTATTGATTGATTGATTGATTGATTGATTGATAGATCTTTTTTATATAGATCCATAGATCTTTCTTTTATGCTTCTATACTTTTGCTCACAATTTTTTTATTTATATATTTTTTTATTTAAAAACATTTCTTGTTGATCTTTCTTGTCCCTAGGCATACCAAGATGGCTTACAATGAAATATAATAAAACAGAATGGAACTTTAAATATGATAAAAAGAATAAATTGAAAATTGGCATCAAAAAAGTCCAAATTCACAACTGAAAACCAGACTACATATCCCCAACTTCACTGCAGCCATAATTTGTCTTCAAAAGCTTTATGAAAAAATAGTGTGTGGTAGGGGCCAAAACTTCATGCATATTTTCTTTTCTGTAATTTGCAACTACTGACATTACTTCCAATTAATGATATCAACAACCACCATGAATGCTATTCAGCCTGCTATATGAAACAAATTTGACATCCCTCCCTTATTTTTTGTGTGAATTGCATTGGCTACCAATTTGTTTCCATGTTCAACTCAAGGTGCTGGTTTATAGTCCGGTCAATTTAGGGGAAAAAAACCCGTAACCCGGGACACAGTCTAATAAAAGGTCTGTCAACTGTTCTTGTCAGTACTAGGTGTACTGATTGACAGAAAAAAAGTTCTCCAAAATTCGACCACCGGAAGAGGGTCGTTTTCAAGATGGCAGCTGCAAACCATGAAAATCGGCCAAAATCATGCAACCGTGTTATTTTTGAGCTCAGAAAAAAAGTGTACAACATCAATTACTTGAAGTCTACTCTGGACAGTGCGTTTTGTGCACAGTTGTTATTCCTTCATGCATTCACAGTATGTGATTCCACCTCGCGTATTTATAGTGTTGGAAAAACAGCAGTTTTCCACAAACGTTTAGAAGGGAATTCTGTCCTTCAGTCCTGTGCAACTGCATTCACTTCACCAGGCAAGAACCCCACTGAAATAGTAAGTCTTGGCAGTCAAGCGATGGCTGTTATTTTTAGTGGCGACAGCAACAGTTCTTTGGCAGCCTTGCGCTACCAGACACTAACCAAGAAAGTCGTCACAGCCAAATCGTTTGTGAATCCAGAACGCCTGCCTCCAACTCAGTCTTCCACAAAATTCCATAGTCTAAGAGTGTACTGTCAGACCATGATTTGGATGGATATGGCTGGGGAAATGAATCCTGTGGACTGGGGTTGGAAACTCGATGGCGGTGAACTGGTGCCAGTAATGTGTGATATTAAAGCTGCACCAGACACTCTACTGCAAATTATACACTGCAATTGTAAAACTGGTTGCAGTGGTACCCGCTGCAGTTGCAGAACATACGGACTTCCATGCAGTTCTGTATGTGGACCATGTCAAGAAACGTATTGTGACAACCAGGTGTTAGGTGACCTAGAGGGCAGTGATGAGGATGAATAGAAAATTAAGGAGTTACTGTTTTATCTGCATATTGCTGCAGTTTTCTTAACCAAGTTTAAAGGGTTCTTTGTTGAATATGTAGTTTAAAAAAAAGGAAACAGTTCAGTTCAAATGTATTATGATATAATAATAAAAATGTACAACCTGATATTTGTTATGACTGGTGTTGTACCTGCAATGCTTATTACATTGGAATCCAGTCTTCAACCCATGAACTAAGTAATTGGTTAAAATGAATTACTTGACCATACAAAAAACCTTGAGTTTGAAAAATGAAAAAAGGACTAAGCTTAAAAATGACATGGTTGCATGATTTTGGCCGATTTTCATGGTTTGAGGCTGCCATCTTGAAGATAACCCACTTCCGGTGGTCGAATTTGGAAAAACTTTTTTCCTGTCAATCAGTACACCTAGTACTGACAAGAACAGTTGACAGACCTTTGGTTAGACTTTTTCTGAGCTCAAAGATAACACGGTTGCATGATTTTGGCCGATTTTCATGGTTTGCGGCTGCCATCTTGAAAATAACCCACTTCCGGTGGCTGAATTTTGGAGAACCTTTTTTCTGTCAATCAGTACACCTAGTACTGACAAGAACAGTTGACAGACCTTTTATTAGACTTAGTCCCGGGTCTAATGACATATTGACTGGACTATTAAACCTGTAAAGGCCTAAATGACTTGGACAGGAGCCTCCAAACTCCGGCACACCAAACCTTTTGTTCCAGGTGCTGCACAGGTGAAGCCTTACCATTCCAACATGCAGCAACCAGATTTATAAGGCAAATTTCTTGTATGTTTGCAGAGTTTTTAGTTGTATTATTGGAATGAACAAAAATACGTTTACAGTGGTAAGAAATTAGGGATGATGCTTGTTTGATTCCAGCTGACCAAGTTCTAATGTGGTTTTCCATTTTGGAGTAAAAACTAATGTTGGGATCTTCTGTAAAGAGAAGCTCATATCTCTCTTTTTAAACATTTCTAGAGCACTATCCTAACCTGGAATTACAGCACAGGCCAGCAAAGTCTGGCCGGCACAAGGGCCATTGTAAAGTATTATATGTTTAAATCACTCTCAGAGTCAGAGAAGTCAGCACACGGACATGCACCATCCTCCCTGACCCAGAGAATGGTCAAATGTGCTTTACGGTGGCCCTTGTACCAGCCAAACTTTACTGGCTTAACTGTGCTGGCCTAACTCCAGGTTAGGACTGTGTTCCTAGTTATGTGTTTCAGCATAGAGTTCCATTATTCCTGTTGTGGAATTCTTTAGTCCATGTCAGAGATAAATACTGTATATGTGAAATTACTTGAGTTATTGTTACTCAGCGTAATTCTAACCTGTGCAGGAACAGGCAGGCCTGTGCTTCATCCTACCCGGGGGTAGGAGGCAGCTTGACCTCAACTTGAGGCAAGGCCTTACTCCATGGTAAGCCCCAGGCAGCCTGATGTGGCTGCTTGGATCTGACTTTACTAAATGTTGCAGGTTTAAGGAATTTGTGTTATTGAGCAAACCAGCAATGTAGTACCACGCAATGATTTTGCATCTGTGCTGTACCATCTATAGGATGGCACTGTCAATCATGTTCCCTCTCAGGTGCCTTTTTTCTAGACTGAAGAGCCCCAAACACTGTCACATTTTCTCATAAGGGAGGTGCCCCAGCCCAGAAATCATTTTAGTTGCTCTCCTCTGCAGTTTCTCTAGTTCTACTATATCGTTTTTGAGATGTGGCGACCAGAATTGTACACAGTTCTCCAGATGTGGCCTTACACAATTGATTTGTATAATGGCAAAATAATATTGGTCATTTTAGTCTCAACCCCATTTTTAATTATCCCAAGCATAGAATTGTCCTCCTTCACTGCTGTCACACACTGGGTCAACACTTTCATTGAGTTGTCCACTTGCCTTCTGCATTGCTGCCACCTTAGAAGTACCATGACAGTATCTCCCCCTCTATGTAAGCATTGATCTACTCTCCCCCAGCTCTGGCTAAGGGCCGGAATGGTGGACCAACCAGGCCCACCTCTTCTGTCACTTTCTCAGATTGGGCTTATTTAATGGGGTGTGTGGTGTTTTGAATTGCTATGTCCGGATGGAGGAAAGTGGGCCAGAGGAGAGCATTTACCTCGGCTGTGAAGGATTACAGTATTAAAAAAAACTGCCCATGTGGAAATGGGGAGGTAGAGCCCATCAAACATGTATTATTATATTGCCCATTCTATGATAAAATTTGACTAATGGCACAATCTTAATAGGCACGTTGGGCCGATACACGGACTAGCATCAGACCAATGTCGCTAGCGCCAACATGGGGGCGCCAAATGGCACCCCCACGTCAGTGCTGGCGCTCTTGGGCTGAAGCTAGCAGTAGCATCGTACCAAGGATGCTGGCACAAGACCCAAATTGGGGCCTGGGACCTATCAGCCCC
Organism: Lerista edwardsae; assembly: GCA_029204185.1. Lineage (NCBI taxonomy): Eukaryota > Metazoa > Chordata > Lepidosauria > Squamata > Scincidae > Lerista > Lerista edwardsae. Next base: position 15,444,245 of record JAJKFI010000018.1, on the reverse strand, counting down.
ATCCAATCTCCGCAGCCTCTCCCCAGACCAGGCCACATACCGGCCCGCTCACACTCCACCCAGTTCCTCCTTCCTACCCACCTTCCCCACGCCCAGATCTGCTCTTGCGCCAGCCAAGTTCGACTGATGCAGGAGCGGCACTGCGGTGCCTCTGCCCAGCAGCGTTGGGCTGACACTGCTGCTACCACTATGAACTCAGCTGGTGCAAGGATGTTTCTGGGAGGAGGGAGGGTGGTTCTGGGCGGGCAATGGGTGGGCCAGTCTGTTAACGGGAAATGTAACTGAACTATACCCATCAAAATCCAAAGGGTGCATTGCCAATATTTCTTGAAGAATGATTTCATGATTCCTTAGATAATGCAGACAGTCACAATCATGTGACTTTTTTTTCTGCCCACAATGGCAGAAGATTTAGTCCAGAGGGTTAATGCCTCCATCTAACTGGGCACGAGGCACTTTTCCATGTGGTGCTCCTCTTATATTTAGCAGGGGGAGAGCAATTGTCCCTCTTCACCCCTGCGCAGTGTCTTTTCTAGTGGCTGTTGCTGGGGGTGGTCTGCCCTTTTTTTAGATTGTGAGCCCCTTTGGGACTGGGAACCATTTAACTTAATTATTACTATTGACCTGTAAACCGCTTTGTGAACTTTGTGTTGAAAAGCGGTATATAAGTACCTGTTGATTGATTGATTGATTGATCTGCCTGAAGATAAGAGCTGAAAGATCTGAAGGTCGCCAGTTCGGGACTACTGGAAGTCTCTGTGAGCGGCAGACCTTGTAAATTGCGACTGATTAACAGCTGAGCCGTCTTCAGCTGCCTTGTGTGAGGGGGAGTTGTGCCGAAGTCAGCTGCTTCTCTGGTGGGAGCAGGGAAGCTGCTCTCCATTGATCTAGACTAAATGCCTTCCTGTGCCCCAGGTGTTCCAGCAGAGCTGAGCAACTGGAATATTCATAAACATTCCAAAGCAATTTAGGAACTGGGCAATTTAGCAACTAGGCTCATTTCAATATACTGAAGCTAGAAATCTTTCATCCAATATCAACAGGAGGGTCAAAAATTGCAGCCCAATTTTATTTTTCTGATTTAGTAAATTAGCAAAATTGCTATGTTTTTGCAAATGTAGATGCTTGTTTTATTTGATTATCCTTTCATTTCTCTATACAGTCAGTCCTTGCCATTCGCAAATTTGCTACCTGCAAATTTGCATATCCATGAGGAGAAAGGCAGACCATTCCTCACCATTTGTGAGAGGTGGTCTTGCTTTCTGTGATCCCTGCTGCCTCTGGAAAGTCTCTGCTTGCCAGGAGAGACCTTCCAGTTGCAGCAGGAACATTGAAAATGGCTCCTATGATTGGCACGGAGGTCTTTGAAGTAGTTGGGGAAAGTCTCGAGCTTTCCCTGATCCCTTCAAAACACTCTGCACCAATTGCAGGCATTGTTTTGAATGTCCCTGCTGAATTGAGTCGTGCACTGTGGCGTGCACTGTGCAGCAGCAGAAAAACACACACAGTTCCTTAGCCTTAACTCCATAAATCAGCGACCCCATTCTCCTGTAACCTTCCCTGAAAAATGCCTGCTCTCACCCCTCAAATGCAGATATGATATGAGCTAAAGCACCTTGGAGACTCATGGCCTTAGAGGAAAAAAAATGGTATTGTGGTTCCTTGCCCCCTGGTCTGGAACAAGGAACATGTAGGAGAGCAGGGGGAGGAAAAAGGTGTGTGGCTTCTGCTGCGCCCAATTCAAACTGTGCCAGAAGAGTTAAAGCCGGTCCTTGTCTATTGCAAAGAATTGCTTCCCCCTTGTTTGCCTGCCTCCTTTCACCCCTTCCTTGTGCAGAAAAAAACCTATAGTCCCCTGTTTCCCTATAGTACAGAACCATCTCCCCCATTTTTACCTAACTCCTTCACTATATCTGTTCCTGTATTGCAAAGAGCCCCCTCCCTCGTACCTTGGCTGCCCTCGCCTTGTCTGTCCCACAGCCTTGGGCAGTAAGAAAAAAATCTCAGCGCCTAGCTCCATCCCTCATTGCACTACCCCCAGCCTCCTGGAACCTACTTTCCCATAATGTCTGCTATCTTCTGACTACATGCCTGCCTCTGGATTGTCCGTGAGGTTTTGTGGCGTGATGCGGAAGCCACAAAGGAAAAAGAAATGTAAGCAACTACATATACTATATAATGATAGGGACTTGAATAAGCTGAAATGGCTTTGAGTCCTGAATCCTTGGTTTTGTGTCATGTACGAGTCTTTGAAGGATGCGATTCAAGTCAAGTATGAGTCTTTGAAGGACGTGGTTCAAGTGCGACGTCAAATGTCCATCAAATGTCCATTTGATTATTGCGTCTTATAGCAGACAATATAAACAAAACATAAATAAGCTCTATATTTAATAATTATTTTGATCTTTAGCGTGATGATGTTTTGATAATGTGAACCAGGAATATTTTGATTATATAATTTTTACCAGTTGAACATGCTCTTCTTGTCCTTAAGTGCTGAATACTGGGTAATTGAGAACAGGCACTTTAATTTTTCCTAAGTTTTTTAAAAACAGGAGCAAGATAACTAGATTACATTTACATATGCATTAACCCTGAATATAAGATACTCATAGCAGTAATAAAGATTGCTTAATTGTCTAAAAACTGTTTTGAAAAAAAAATTGCTGCCTTGTTAATTGAGGGTACCTTTTTAATCAGTGAAAAGGTTTTTAGTGGAATAATTTAAGAATTAATCAGCTAAACTTTGCATTATTAGCAGAAGCCTTGTTTGGTCAGCAAGGTTCAGCACATAGTAGCACAGCCTTCCTATATTTACATACAGGCTTAGTCTACTTATGTGCGGATTTTCTATCCATGGTTCTGTCTCAGTGCAGGTCCAGGAGGCCCATGTTGAGCCAGACTTGGCCCAGTCTGAATTAATCCAAAGGGACTCTCCAAAAGGAACTGGCGCTGCACTCTAGTCACCTCTGGAGGGCTTTTGAAGCCCGCAGAGGCAGCATGCATCTGCCTGTGGACTCTGCAGGCTTCAGAATGCTTCATAGAGGCAAAAAAAACTATTTCTGGTTTTCAGAGGAAAACTGGAAGTGATGCTTTTGTGCCTTTGAGGGCACAATCCTAACCTGAAGTTAGGCCAGCACCGTTAGGCCAGCAAAGTTTGGCCAGCACAAGGGCCACCATAAAGCACATTTGGACCACTCTGAGAGAGGATGGCACATGTCTGGACAAACTTTGCTGGCCTAACTCCAGGTTAGAATTGCGCCGTAAAAGGCATTCTGAGGGCTGGGGAGGCTGCACAGTGCTTCAGAGAGCCCGGCTCTCAGAATGCCTTTCAAAAGCATAAAAAATTTTTTTTCTGATTTTCCCCCTAAAAACTGGAGTAGTATTTTTTTGCTTCTGTGAGGCATTCTGAAGCCCACAAAGCCTGGGTGGTTATGGGGAACATGCACAGCCTCTCTGGGCTTCAGAAAGCTCTCTGGAGGCAACCAGAACACAGCTCTGGTGCCTTTGGAGAGTTTAAGGTGCCCAAAATAGATTTGCTTCTCTGCAGTTTATGTGAATTAGTTTTCTTGACATTTGCAATAACTTAAAAAGAATTGAGTTGTTTTTGAAACCGGTGATAAATCTAAAGTAATGTTTGGATGTCAAGCAATAGGACACACCAATAATTAATTTTGTATTTTGCTTATTCTTTCAGGCTCGTTTAAGTTACTGAAAAGCCAGAAGAAACGTGAAACACTAAAACTGATACTGCAAAGTATTGTTTCTTGGCGTCAAAGGCTCAGTGTGGAGCCATCATGAGCGATGTTACAATTGTGAAAGAAGGTTGGGTTCAGAAAAGGGGTGAGTGTTGCATATACTGTATAAAAAACATTGAATTTTTGCTGTAATCCTGTTTTTTTTTAATTGGTTAGTAAGGTATTTGTATTATTATAGTAGATATTAATGGGTAATAAGAATACTGGCAATAATTAAGATTGAAAAGTCAATTCTGTGTACATAAATAAGAACACTGAAATCTGTAACTATATTCCTTATTAGTAATTTATTTACATGACTGTGACTATATAGCTCTAAACACACAAATTGTCTGCAACTAAAACACGTTATTTAGAATGTGTATTGAATTCAATTTGCAGATCATTTATATAAAGTTTAGAGTAGGCAGAAATTACGCTGTGACCAGAGTATCTGGTTTTTAAAAAGAGTATAAGAGGAATCCAAAACATTTTTGACCAGGAAGTATCCTGGATGTTTCCTTTAAACTGTATACTTATTTACTGCTTAATAAGAATTGTAGACAGATAATATTTTTGATGAAGAACAATGATGGTACCATGCTGGATGATACAGAATAATAATAAATTGTTTTCTCATTACTGTATTTCAGTGGTTCCCAAATTCCTATGAGGGATTTTGGAGCCACACGTGTCTTTGCAAGGATGCGGCAAAGGCAGCAACGTGACCCCCCCAGGATTGCACAGCTGTCCTGGGCGAAGGGGCTTGTTTTAGACTCACCCCTCGCAGCGCTGCAGCCATGTGTGTGTGTGGAGCTCCCCAAGCTGCAGAATAAGTTTAAAACGTGACCACATCCACTTCCGAAACTGGAAGTGGTCATGGCCCACCACTTTGGGAACCACAGCTGTATTTGATTCAGCATATTTGGAGCCCAACCCTTACCTGAGTTGAAGCAGGCAGGCCTGTACTGTATCCAGTGCAGGCTTGGCTGCTGCTGGAGCTCACCATGGGCCAAGAGGACGTTTGTCCCGATACCCTGAGGTCAGCCCTCAGCCCACCCCTATGGGGCTGCTCAGACCTGTGGCTACTAAATAGCATGTGCAAGTCTAATCGACCTGGATAGGGGCTGCATGGCCTGGGAAAGGGGTTTGGATCTGGCCTTATAGCTAGATGCCAACTTCTTCCCCCAAACCAGGCTGGGCCATCCTACCTGTGGGGCTGCCCTTCATTCATCACTCCCACCTTCCCTCACCCCCAAAAGCCCCCATGCTGGTTGAACTCAGCCAGCGCAGGGGCAGCTTACCTGCTGCCTTCCATGGCATTGCGGGATCAGTGCGAATCATTGCGCCAACCACGTGTGTGCTGGGTTGGTGCAAACGTGCCTTTTGGCATGCTTGTGACAGCCCTGGGCCAGCATAAGCAGCTTGTGTCGCCCCAGGGCAACTGTAGGAATACACCCTTAGTCTGTTACAATGAATCCTTGTTACAGATTTTGTAGATCTCATTCAGGCATTTTAAAATTAACAGATATTAATTGGGGTTTAGTCAGGTGGAAACTGCTATAAATACGTATACAACTTCAAAATTGTATATTCAAATACTTCAAAATACTACTCAGATTTACTTTAGGGCATAGGGCCACCTTTTTAGTCAGATATATTTGGGAGCCAGTTCTTGTATTGCTTGGGTTAGCCAGGGATTAATTCTTCCCCCTCGACTGTCATTTAGGTATTTTGTTGTATTGTGTAAGATCTGGTGCTGTTGTCAATATTCAGATTTTTTTTTAGTAGTGTGAGTAGGAATTTCTTTCTCTTAATGTCCAGTGGACCAAAATTGCAACATTTTTTTGTCAGAGTTTCAAAATACATAGGTGTAAAATAGTTGTGGATTTGGTTGAGCAACTTGCCATTTTTAAAATTTGAGAGTAATTTTTGCATCTGTGGTTTAAGTATTTTAAGAGTATTAAGTTAAAGATGTATTGAGCATCATTTGCCTTAATTTGTTTTCCTGTGAAAGGAATTGTGGTAAAATCTGTAATTTTGTATGTGAAGGTTGTGGAAGGTTGACACCGTTCAGACTATTCTAAATGAATTCCATTGCTTGTATCCCTTTTAAGGAGTGCTTGTTTGTGTAGAATTAGTTCAGGCACGAGTAGGAATTAAAATTTATTTTTCAGTGGCTTGGCACAGATTCAAAGCGTAATGTTTCCTTGCTTGCTGTCTTCTGTTAGTGCAAGAAGGGAAGTCTCATGAATTTTGGAAATTTCCGTTTCCTTCTCTATCCCTCAAGTTGGCTTCTGAGGGTTGGGGGATTTTCTGGGCCAGATTTTCAGTGAATGCAGAGAACTGTAGAACAAAGGGAGAAATGGTGTTGTGTTTCTCTTGGCCTGCCTTTCAAAAGGGCCTGTTTGCCTACTCATGAGTAAGCACACAATGCAGATCAGTTTAACTTTCCATAGAATACATTGTCCTCATCTACTGTCATTTTTCGTTTCATGACCCACAGTTTGGGAAACACTATTTTAGTTGTATTCACTTGCTAAAAAGTGCATGCCTTTGATTTGTACAGAAAATAATTACTAAGGGAAAAAGGTGATGCTGTCACCAGTTTTATGTTGGGTGTGTCATGTTGCTGGTAGCTAGGCATCTCTTCTTCCTGGTGAAGAACAGAGAAATTCCAGAAAGAGACTCTTAAGCAGCTACCACCATCTGTACATGGATGGAAGAAGGATTCCTGTATCTCTTCTGAAGGCTAATATAGGCAGTGGCGTGTTGATTAACACATGTTCTGTCATTCATAAGATTTTGTATAAAAAGGTTTGTAGTTATTAAATGCTATCAATAGTTTACTGGTAATTTGGAAACAGAACTAGAAATAATGTAGTTTCTGAGCAAATATTGTTTTAGACATACTAATGATATATCCAAAAATGTCAGACACTGTTTTGTTTAGCAACTTTGCAACAAAACTTTTTAAAATTTTGATTTTTTAGTTTGATCAGGTGTGGTCTGAGCAAGTAATCTCCCATTCTTATTTCTCTTTTCAAATTCATATGAATCTCAGTAAACTATTCTGGAACATTATGCTACGTTGTTTGACACATGGTGTTCCATAGCTCTTATCCTAATTCTATCAAAGAACAATAAAATGGCTTAAGTAGCACAGTGAGTTTGAATTGTTTTAAGCAAATGTTCAAAGTTGAAATCATGTTCAAACTTGAGGTTGAAAAATCTGTATTAATAAAACTCCTACAGAAATTCTATCCTGGAATGCATATCATATAATAATGTGTTCAGAAACAAATGGTGAAGGTGCAGTTTGTTCAACCTCCATAGTCTGTTTTCAGTAGTGTCTCATAAAGTATGCCTTTACTTTTCATCCACTTTTCTGTTTTGCTGGTTTTATGTAGTTGAAGGAGTTGTATGCAATATTAAATTGCATTGTCCCACATTCTCAAATGTATTTTTACATGCATGCACATTTACTATTCATATGTGTACATAAGATGCCATAACATAATGTTCGCTTTCAATGAGGACATGTGAGCACACTCCCTTTTATATTCAAAGTGATGACCAGCACAGGCCTTATATGCAATACTTCCTGGAAATGCAACCTAATGGCTCTGTGTGCTTGGTATAGTGCCCTCCTTTGAGTTAAATAAGAGCTGAAGTTGTAAGAAAAGGAAGCTTTGGCTGCAGTTTAGTGCGTTGGCAGTAACAGTAAAACAGTGGAGTGGAAAAGGTAGAGACAGCTTAAACCTGTTAATGAGAAATGCCTGCTTTTTTCAAAACCCTCCAATTCAGGGGATAAGAATAGTATATCATTGTTGTGGTTTAGCTCTGCTCTATAAATGTAGCTCTCAGTTTACACAGTATTTATGTTCGTGGGAAATTCCTGGGAAATGTCACCTATATAAAAATGCATAAATGAAAACCAGCTTTCCCATGGAAAACAATGGGATTATTCTAGGTTAGGAGACAAGCACTCAGTTAGTAAGTAAGCACTTATGTTGATGACTAGTGATTATGAAGACAGGATATTGGGAGTGAGGTAGCAAGGCTGCTGATGTTGAAGGCTCAGATAGTTTGTTGTCTCAGGGAGTATTTGAGGAGTAGGATAGCAATTTCTTTTGCCTGGCTTTTGTTGTTTTTCCCTGCAAGACTTCTTGGTAACACTGTGTAGCTGATCTTGTATCTCCACATGATGGAGCTACATTTGATGTTTGCATTGCCCTTGTCTAAAGTAGCCAAAGCACTTTTGATTTAAACTGGATGCTTCGGTCAACTGCTTAGCTGTCAGCATTTGCACAACCTCCTCTTTGCTCTCATCCTCCTCATGTTCCTTCTGTTTCTCAAGCTGATCATGGGGCAAAAGCTCTTCTTTGCGTGACTCTGATAACTCCTGTACATCTTTTAACTCCACCTCATCAAGACCCACTTCTTTGGCCAAACTCACAGTGTTCTCTCTGGTAGCAGATAGGTCATTTTATACTGTACACTAAAGAGAATCACATGCTAGATATGGTTAGCTTTCTTCAAACCCCATTCATAACTGCCTTCCATGCCTCATCGATAGGCATGATAGAGTCTCTGATGTCAAATGATTTCCAGAACTTTTTAACAGCCCAATCCTAACCTGCACAGGAACAGTCAGGCCAGCTGACCTGTGCTGTATCCAGTGTGGACTTTGGGCCAGCAGCCACTTGCTATATGGCAAAGGGAATTAATTCCCCTTACCCTGCAGCAAGTGGCAGACTCCCTAATAGGGCTACTTGGACCTGCACCAGCAAAATCTCTGGTACAAATTTGAGCGGCCTGGATTGGGGCTGACCGGGCTGGGGCTGGGAGTGAGGATCTGATCTAAGTGCCACATCCTGTCTCTGCCCCTTTCCCTGGACCATTCCGCTCATAGGCCCTCCCACTGCCTCCCTGCCCCATTCTGCCTTCCCTCCTCCCTCTTCCCATCCTCCCCAACCTCTCCCCCCGCCCATGCTGGCTGAACTTGGCCCGCACTTTACCCACTCACCAGTGGCCTCCATGGGCCGGCGTGACTGCATGTGCTTGCCCGTCCGCCTTGCAGAGTGGTGCAGACGTGCCTTATGGCATGTTTGTGACACTCCTGGGTCGGCACAAGGGACCTGTGCCTGCCCATCCACCTCTCGTCCTCATTGTCCCATTGTCAGGAGCCTTCAATACAGCATCAAAAGTTTCTTGAGGTAGTAAGTCTCAAACGTGATAATCACATGCTGTAGTGTTAATGTGGGAGATAGATAATGTGGATTATTTCACAAACAATGGAGCTGGAATGGCTGGAGGCATTTTCTGCTAGGAATAAAAACTTTGTAAAAAAAATTCTCACCTTTGTAATAATGGAGGGCAAGTAACTTATCTGGGATATGGAGTGGGACAAGGTGCAATGTGTTCCCTACAGGCCAAGGTGGAAGTCATCCCAAACTGGACCACTCTTGAGACCAGGAAGCAGATGCAAACTGTCCTGGAGCTAGGAACTATTAGTGATGTGGCCCAAACCAGTGATCCTGCCACTTCTTTATTGGATCCAACAAGGAAGTTCCCTTTTCTTGTTCCCTTCTCTTAGGGCTGCATTGCAGTTGCACCGGCACTGGAAAGTTGGATAAGATTGGGCCCTAACACTAAGAAGGTCTGTGGCAGCAGTTACTTTTATTACAACTGCTTTGTTGAGTCCGTTACTTCAGTAGAACAGAGCAATGAAAACTAAGGCAATAAAAAACAGCAGGCCCTCATTATCCATGGGGCATCTATTCCTGGAATCCCTGCAGATATCAAAATCTGCGAATGTTGGAATCGTGAAGCACCATGTCAAACAAGCACACAAAGAGCCCTTCTTTCAGAATCCCATTGTGAGGCCAGCTGAGGTACGGAACAACTAGGATGGGAAGAATGGCTTCCTATCTGCTAAGAGACTAGGGCAGTGGTATTCAAACTTTTTAGACCAGGACCTACTTTTTAGAATGGCACTCAAGTCGGGACCCAGCGGAAGTGATGACATTGACCTGGAAGTGATGTCATAGCCAGAAGTGACATCATCAAACAGGAAGTGCTGTCATGGTAACATAATAAAATGACACTCCTGAAATGCCAATTGGAATTCTTGGACTGCAGCAATTGTACAACCATGAAGCATCCCTGACAGAAAGCAAGATTAGGACAAAATATGATGTCAAAGCACTGAACTAAAAACAATTTTTTGAAAAAACCCTCACTGGAAAATTCAAACTGTTAAAACTCATAAAAGAAATATAACAAGAGTAAGGTTTGCAGTTTCCAAGATGGCTGCTCCCAGCTTTCCATTGACCCACCTGACATTAGGTTGCGACCAGCAGCGGCATTCAGCCGGTACGCTGGGCGGGACTTACCTTTGAGCGGCAGTCCGCCCATTGTGTCACGCCACGTTCCGCCGCTTTCCCGCCTGCCCTGGCGGGCAGGAAAGCAGCGGAACGCGGCGTCATGCAACAGGCGGACTGCCGCTCAAAGTTAAGTCCTGCCCAGCGTACCGGCTGAATGCTGCCGCTGGTTGCGACCCACCAAGTGGGTCCTGACCACAGTTTGTATAACACTGGACTAGGGTAATATACCAAGGTTTTATTGAACTGAGGGTGTAATCCTAACCAAATTTTCAGCACATAGCCATGCCATGGGGCATGTGCTGCATCCTGCAGTGGGGTAGTAGTCACGGAGGCCTCCTCAAGGTAAGGGAATGTTTGTTCTCTTACCCCAGAACTGCATTGCCCTTACCCTGGTCCTAGTAATTTGATTTGGATTGCATGCTGCATATGTGTTAGAGCAATGTTGAAAGAGAAACACACATGTGTGGTGGCCAACCATCTCCACCCAGCAGGGCTGCTGTGTCATAGCAACTTATACAAGAGACAGTGAATTAATTAATCAATCAATCAACCAATACTATTTATATACCGTTTTTCAACACAAGTTCACAAAGAGGTTTACAGGCAAATAATTAAATGGTTCCCTGTCCTGAAAGGGCTCACAATCTTAAAAAAAAAAAGTAACAGATGCCAGTGAGGTCTGGGTGGATTCATTGTCTGCCATGAACTTTGAAAAGCTACAGGGACCTGACTGGAATGAACAGCAACCTCACCGACAACAGTCGGGCTCATACCGGTTACATTAGATGCCTGATGTGATCGGTGTAAGCCCAACTTGGGATCTGCACAATGTCTGCGCTGGTGGGAGAGCTCTCTGTGGAGATCAAGGTGAAACGGATCACCTTGGGGATTGGTGGGGATTAAGGAGAGAGAGTACCAGGGAGTTGACAGCAGCATCAGGCATACCTGTTCTCTATTTGAGATGCATATTGAGGGTCCAATCCTATCCAATTTTCCAGCACCGATGCAGCCACAGTGCAGCCTTGATGTAAGGAAACAAATGTTTCCGTACCTTGAGGAGGCCTCTATGACAGCTCCCCCACCGTGTGATGCAGCGCACACCCTGTTGGCATGGCTGCATAAGCACTGGAAAGTTGGATAGGATTGGGACCTTAGTGTGCATGTGTGTGAGCGGGAGTGGGGTGCCACCAAAGTGTACATATAGTTATGCCTTGTAGAGGGTGAGAACATAGTGGCTCGAGACAATATCTTTACTCCTCTGGGGATGGGGCTGCAGTGGTGCTCTGGAGAAGAACAATGTTTGGCCTCCTGTGGCAATGGTGCAGCCCTGAAAAGAAAACTGATGAGTGTTTGGCCATTAGTATCAATGGTTTGAGTCCTTGGAATTCCCTGAAAGGGTGCAGATATCCTCAGCTCTTAGCTGTTGCCAAAAGAATGCATGGTTAGGCAACACAGTTGAGACACATGTGATAATCCTAGATGGGCTTTGACCTGATCCAGCAGGGCTCTTCTTATGTTAGAAGAGTTTATGTTAGGGGGTATAGACATGGGAGGAAGATGCAGAATCACTACACTGCAACATAGCTTCTGTTTCCCCCTTTGCTTGCCTTTATGGGGTGCATTGTCCTGGGGTGTTGAGTAGAGGTTCCAGTTGAGTGTCATTTTGTGGAGTCCTCCTAGGGCAGACTACCTGCAGTAAGAATTCTGAAAAGATAGATGTTTAATAAAAAATCTTGCCATCCATGCGTGAGGGGCAAGGTTGTTAGTCTGATTGTGAAAAAAAAAATCAGAAAAAGAAGGGATAACAGAAAGGTGGCACGGTATGCACACTGTGGTGGTGTGCAGATAGATTTGTGTAGGTCAGTGGTTCCCAAACGTTTTTGCACCGGGACTCCCTTTTAGGTACGACAACCTGTTGGGACTTAGGGATGGAAGTGAGGTAATTAAGCAGAAAGTATAGGTTTTTTTTTTTAAACAAATCACACTTTTTGAAAGTCAAAAGAACTCTACATCCTTTTTAGAGTGTTGTGAATGCTTTATTTCTAAGTGACATTTGAGTTTTGAGTTCAGGGATTGATTCAGCACTGAGAACAACATTGCACAGAATGCATTGTGGCTTCTCTATGTCATTGCTGATCAAGGTGGTAAAGATAGTCTTTACCTATCTAGACTATTTTAGATAGTCTTCAAAGCAGTGGTGTCGCCCTACCGGTTTGCTGGGTGGAGTTATCTCGGCTTCAGGGAGGGTTTCCACGGTGATCGGCAGCGTGCTCGCTGCCTCCCGTTG
>JAJKFI010000018.1:15386572-15431432 GCA_029204185.1 Lerista edwardsae | reverse complement strand
GCAGCGGGCGGGCTTTCGCCATTACACAACGGGAGGCAGCGAGCACGCTGCCGATCACCGTGGAAACCCTCCCTGAAGCCGAGATAACTCCGCCCAGAGAACCGGTAGGGCGACACCACTGCTTCAAAGTATTTACATTTACACTCCTCTTTCTAGTGTGCTGAGACTCACCTAGGCACACACATGGAAGGCGTGACATGCTTGCTTGGAAAGAGACCTGGGAGATACTTCATCACATGCATACCTACACATCAAGATGAGCCCATAGCAAGGCTAATTTCCTTCATAGCCACAAGCATTGATGAAGTGGTAGTTTAATAGGAAAGCCTCTTCCCTAGCCAGAATGTTCCAAGATGGTAGTGCCCAGCTTTTTAAGATGGCTGCCCCAAGCTTTTTGTGACCCCCTGAAAATCAGTTTGTAACCCCCTTGGGGATCCTGACCCCCAGGTTGGGAACCACTGGTGTAGTTCTTACATTAGAAGGTGAATCTATTTCTCTAATTTCTACTGCAGTGTTTCTCAGGTTTGTTCCCTGCTGTACCACTTTGCATGGTCCATCTATTGGAAGTACCACTGGAAGTAACTGGTGATGATGTCATCACCAGTTACTTCTGGATTGGGAAGCAAGACATGATGCAACAAACACGTAAGAGGCTCAGGTGGATAAGAGGGCTTTTTCCATACCCTGCTGAACCAAGCCTCCTATTGCTGCTTGTTAAGTTGTGTTGCTGGCCGCACTCCCAGGCTGGAGTATGTGTGCCTGGGGGTCCTGTGTGCATCATCAGACATCATCTCAAGTACCACTGGTTGAGAAACACTGTTCAACTGTATTGTTTCATGCTTCAGGAATTCTCCATGTAAAATAATTCCTTGCACATAGAAAACTAGCATGTTAGGGAAAAACTTTCCTTTGAATCAAGTTGCAAATCTCTGTGTTAGTATCTTTAATATTAATTATGTTTGTACAGTTAGACATCCAGGTAAGATGCATACAATTATAAATTGTTGATGAAATACTTCTGAATGTGTAAAACAATGTGGTTTTTATTTCTGGGAAATGTAAAAGTGATGGCTAAGAAGCAGATAAGGAAAAGGACATCTGCTTTTTAAATGTTGCTAAATGATAATAGTTAAAAGGTTAAATAAAAGCTGGAAAAGCCTTGAATTCTGAAATGTTTGCAACAGCTAGTAATATGACTTACTGCAGACATTTTTGTCAAAGTTGAAGAAGTTAGAGCTAATTAATTTCTTGGGAGACATATGATGAAATGGTAGGTGTGATAACATATTTGAGTAACATATGGTCGTTATGGGGCACCTTTCTAATGACTGAGCAGCACGTTAAAAATAGACTTTCTGCTTTTCAGTACTTATACCACTTTGTTTCTATTTTATTTAAATATGCTTAATTTCATTAACTTAATTTCATTGACTTTAATTCTTCATGTTCATAGAATTATGAAGTTGTAGCTAGGACTGCAGCACTCTATGTGGCCTGTGGACTATCCATACAGAGTTTTATGTGGATGTTAAAAAAAGAATACTGTTGGGGGATGGGAAACTGCTGTAAAATTTGTTACTTTTGTGCCAGTGAATCTTTACACCACAATTGAATCACAACTTCATCAGATTCTCAGGATGGCCACAGTGAGGAACAGGAAGAGTGCTGGACTATATGTACCTTTGCCTGATCTAATAGGCATTTCTTATGTTCTAAGAAATGCCTACTGGATCAGGCAGAGGTACATATAGTCCAGCACTCTTCCTGTTCCTCACTGTGGCCATCCTGAGAATCTGATGAAGTCATAGCTGCTCCTCTACAACTTAAAATATTTTCTCCATATTTCCTTCAGCAAGTGCACCTGTTGGTACTTTGAGTTCTGTTTGGATTGTGGTTGCACGGATCCCATGGGAATATGCTGAATTGTAGTTATGACATCAATAATGAGAACCCTTCCCAGTGGGTGCTTCATTTTGTGAGCACAAAAAAACGCTCTTTCAAAAATTCCTCTTGAGCTCTGTATACTGCTGGTATTTTTCCACAGCTCTGGAACCTTCTGGTCCTGGTTATTAAGCAAGTTCTAAAAACAGTGAGGTTCTCACTCCACTCTTTCTAGGATTTTTTTAAAAAAATATTATGCAGTGATGCTGTTACACTACTGCTTGTAGATTAAGATTAGGGCAGATTTGTTGTTGTTCAGTCGCTAAGTCATGTCCGACTCTTCGCAACCCCATGGACCACAGCACGCCAGGCTTCCTTGTCCTCTGCTAGCTTCCGGAGTTTGCCCAATTTCATGTTCATCGCTTCGGTGACACTGTCTAACCATCTCATCCTCTGCCGCCCCCTTCTCCTTTGGCCTTCCATCTTTCCCAGCATGAGGGTCTTTTCTAAAGAGTCTTCTCATCAGGTGGCCAAAGTATTGGAGCTTCAGCTTCAGGATTTGTCCTTCCAGGGAGCAATCAGGCTTGACTTCCTATAGGATTGACCGATTGGATCTCCTTGCAGTCCAGGGGACTCTCAAGAGTCTCCTCCAAAACCATAATTCAAAAGCATCTATTCTTTGGCGCTCTGCCTTTCTTATGGTGCAGCTCTCACAGCCATACATTGCTACTGGAAAAACCATTGCTTTGACTGTGAGAACCTTTGTTGGCAGGGTGATGTCTTGGCTTTTTATTAAGTTGTCTAGGTTCGCCATAGCTTTCCTCCCAAGAAGTAAACGTCTTTTAATTTCATGGCTGCAGTCACCATCTGCAGTGATCTTGGAGCCCAGGAAAGTAAAGTCTGTTACTGCTTCCTTTTCTTCCCCTTCTATTTGCCAGGAAGTGATGGGAGTGGTTGCCATGATCTTAGTTTTTTTAATGTTGAGCTTCAAGCCAATTTTGGCACTTTCTTCTTTCACCCTCATCAGAAGGTTCTTTAGGTCTTCCTCACTTTCTGTCACTAGAGTGGTGTCGTCTGCATATCTGAGGTTGTTGATATTTCTCCCAGCAATCTTGATTCCAGCTTGTGAATCATCCAGCCCAGCCTTTCTCATGATGTACTCTGCATATGTTAAATAAGCAGATATAAGTTAAATAATATAATAATAATATATAATAATATATAATAATATAAGTTAAATATAATATAAGTTAAATAAGGGCAGATATCTGGGTTTTAAAAAAATAGCCTAGAAAGGCCGACAAAGTTCAAAATATCAGCAAATCCCAGAATAATTTTTCCTGCTGTAAATAACATTTAAGAAGATTGGTACAGCCACTGTTGTTTTCTTTACTATCTTTTTTTCTAAGTAAGAGGAAGCAGCGTTGGCTTTGTTTCCCAGTCTTTTGAGCTTTTGAAAATAGTCCAGACAGTTGTTTGACCTCAAATAGACCTTTTAGTCTCTGGCTTGTCAGACGACACAGACAACAGGGAGAGCACAGTTAATTGGCATTCAGATCACATGCAGCCACTGGGCTCAATGCATAGCCAACTATTGCTTTAGGATTTAGACAAAGCCACTCTGGCAAAGCAGTCCAGTTGTCAGGGTAGCTGGTGGTTTACTAAAGAACTGTTACGTAATGGAGAGATTGAGAACTATTGGGGATGCAGATTTTTGGGTTTCTTTAAATGTAAAAAATGGCCTTAACTCTATGAAACAAATACCTTTTCCTTTGAAGAGTACATTTCTTCTGCTTCTGTTTATCGTTGCAAAAATAGCCACTATTATCTGTGCATATTAACTGTTGCAAATCTGTAGTTATCAGGTTAGTGAGAAATGCTTCAAAACTGTGTTGTGATTTGGAAATGAAAGATCAAAAGTGACTTGGAATTGCAGCATTTACTCATTTTTGAACTTGTATTGTTCTGAGGAATATTTAATATTTTAAACACTTTTTTCTAAATGTGGTGAAACAAAAATAATTACTTATAACTATTTATTAGCCTTCATGGAAATTGTGACGATTTCTTGATGCTTGCTGGTATAGTTTTTTCTATTGTTCCATTAGGATCACCTCATCATTGTTCATTTAGTTTTTTGAAATGCATTTCCTCCATTTCTGTTTGCTCTGGAAACAGGATACAACAAGGACATCTCAATCCTGTGTTGACCAAATGAATATGACAAATCAATAGTGCATCTAGAGGACAATTTCTGATGTTACATTTCTGCTATTCAGTGACTTTGAAGTTCTTCCATGAGCTTGTGAATGTTGAAAAGTTACGTTGAGAAAGAGATCAAAACAATATTTTCCAGCTTAATTTCTTAAATGATAAAACCAAGGTGTCCACAATGGTGGAAAATATTAAGCGAATCAACAGAATTGGATTATTTTCAGTTGTACATACTGATGCTATCATTTCATAAAATTCTTGCATGATTATAACAGCAATTAATGCTGAGTGAACAGTAGTAACAAGAGAATTGTTACAAAGAAAAAGTCAATTTGTCTTTGTAAAATGTTTGGCAGCCAAATCCGACCTACCCCTCCCGCAGGTAGCATTGGAATACCAATGTGGAGTGTTTGCTGCATCCTTGGGTGAGGGGACAATTGTAGAAGTGTTCCTTAAGATAAGGAAACTTTGTATTCTGCATGGGCCGCCTTTCCTGTGCCACCTATTTTCTGTGAAGCCGGCTATTTTTGTGAAGATCAGAAGGGATTGTGAAGAGCTCCAGAAATATTTCTCCTAACTGGAAGAATGGGAGAATGGGCATGGATCAGTAGAGAGATCTTGGGGTGCTGGTGGACAGCTTGATGAAAGAAACAACCCAGTGCATGGCAGCGGTGAAGAAGGCCAATTCTGTGCTCGGGATCATTAAAAAGGGGATTGAGAATAAAATGGCCAATATTATATTGTCATTTTACAAATCAATTGATGGTGAGGCTGTGTCTGGAGTTTTACATAAAGTTCTGGTTGCCACATCTCAAAAAGGACATGGTGGAATTAGAAACTGTGCAGAAGAGAGTGACTGGACTTGGACATCTCCCTTATGAGGAATGGCTACAGCTTTTGGGGCTGTTCAGTCTGGAAAAGAGGCGGCTGAGGGTGGATATGATTCAGATTTATGAAATTATGCAGGGAGTGGATAGAGAGATGTTCTTTTCCCTCTCACACAATACCAGAACCAGGGGACAGCCATTAAATTTGAGTGCTGGGGGAGTTAGAATAGACAAAATAAAATGTCTTTACCCAGTGTGTAATTAGTCTGTGGAACTTCTCGCCGCAGGATGCAGTGATGGCACTTGGTCTATATGCCTTTAAAAGGGGATTAGACAGATTTATGGACAAAAACTCTACCACAGGTTACAGGCCATTACGGGTATTTACAGTCTGAGATTAGCTGGTTGCTCATTATGTGGGCTGGGTAGGAATTTTTTTCTGTCCTTCAAATTGGCTATGGAGGGCAGTTTTTTTGTGTGTACCCTGGACTGGTGAGGGAGGGTTGGTGTGTTCAGTGGGTTTCATGTTTTTTAAAAAATTTGTCACTTTGGTTTAATAAAGTTAAACGCAAGCCATAGTCTGGCAACTTCATAGGGGGGGGTGCAAGGGTAAATAGGCTACCTCAGAATGCCAGATGCAGGGAAGCCAGATGCAAATATCTTGTCTTGTGTGCTCCCTGAGACTTTTGATGGGCCACTGTGAAATACAGCAAGTTGGACTAGATGGACCTTTTAACCTGATCCAATAGGCTGTTCCTGTGTTCCTGTGTTTCTGGTGCAGTATTGAGCAGTGTAATGGCAGGAGAGAGAGCTAGGATCTGGCCACATGCTAGTGCCACTTATCCCACCCCCTTCTGCCCTGTTCTACCTCTCTACCTGCCACCTTTTTTGCCACTGCCTGCCCCCACTGCCATCGCACGTTGGCAATGATTGTATTTTCTGCTAGTCGGATTGTAATAGTGACCTTGCTACGCTTACCTGTGGAAAAGGCATTCTGTCAGCATCCTCCTTCTGTTGGTGGGATGTGTGTTCCACCACCAGCATCAGCAGGTAGGATTGGATTGGGCTGTTAATTCTGGCAAACCTTTCAAAACATAACCATTTTGTTCATCCAATCAGATTGTTAATCCAAAATGTATGTTTAAAGGGACAAAGTTAAAGGCATTCTTAAATCCGTGGTTCCTGAATCTGTGGATATCGCGGTCCTGTTGTATATGTGATGATTTCTTGCCCCAATGTGCATCACTTTACACTTATATGGAAACACACCTTCCATTGTGCTTCCCATTCCCCCAGTTTACAGAAACCCTTCTGGAGCTCTGGAGCCTCTGGAGCTAGATTCTAGATTTCCATTTTAGAAATCCATTCTAGATTTTGTCACCCAAGAATGTTTAGTGTCACCTGCAAATCTGGCCACCTTGCTGCTTATCGCCAACTCTAGGTCATTTATGAACGAATCGATCCATTGAAAAGAACTTGTCCAGTGTTTCTCAAACTGTAGATCACAATTTTTGGTGGGTCGTGGACCCACCACAACCAAGAAGCTGCAGAGTAAATGGTGCACAATCTGTAAGTTGCTTTCAGGTTGCGCCAATGTGCAACCCGCTTCATTGGCCATATTGTACTTTTTCCCAGTCCAAAAATCAGGTTGTGACACCCACTGGTGGATTGCAACACATAGTTTAAGAACCATGGCACAGTGTGCCCAATGGCACAATGGGTTGTGCAGCAGTGCAACCTGGAAGCAATTTCTTGGTTATGCACCATTTTACTCTGCAGTTTCTTGGTCTCATTAGGCCTGGATCCACCATGGTCAGCGCAGTGGATCACCAAGGCAAAATGTTTGAGAACCCCTGCACTTGTCCCATGGCCAGTGCTGGGAACAAACTGTTTTTCACTTCTCTCTGTGGTGAAAATTGGTTCTTCATTTATTGGCTTGCTCACATTTGGGTAGATAAAGATTCATTCATATGATTGTTTTCACCACCAAAGGCACATTGTCAGCCCAATCCTAAGTAAGGCTGATATAACAGGACTGTATCCTAAAGACCATTAGGAGGTGGCAGCAGCAGCAGCAGCGAAGTGCAGGCCAAGGGGATGTTTTCCCCTTACACCTGTGTAAGCCCCAGTCATCCCAATGGGGCTGCTCGGATCTGCACCTGCTGTTTTGCAGGCAGAGGTGCATGTGCACAGGAGCGGCCCGAATCACAGCCACCGAGGCTGGGGATGGATTTAGGATTTGGCACTATTTGTGATGCCGTCCTGCATCACAACCCCCGTCTCCGCCCACTGCACCACCCAGTTAAGCCCCGGCATGCCCCGATGGCACTGTTGCTTGCACTGGTCCAGCGCCATACCGCTGACGCTGATGCGCTTGACGACACGTTTGTGACAGCATTCGGCCGGTGCAAGAGCATAGCACTGGTGCAACGGGGGTATAGGATTGCTCTCTGAGTTGACTGGCTTATTCTCATACACACCTCTCCCATTTGTAGCATGGGCTCTACAGCTACTGCCCCATCCACTCCTTCCAGTTTTGCTTGCCCATCCTTCCTTTCCTCAAGTACTAGGTAACCAAATTGTGATCTGCAGCATGACATTTTTGTTACGATGGCAAGTCAGGATACAAATGTCTAAATATACTTTATCAACTTTACTCAAATGAGTCTCCTGTGGGGCTTATTTCTAGTGCAATGGTTTATAACCTTGATGCAAGCAAAATAACGACACAGCCCTCCCCCTGTCCTCCCCCTGAGCACAGAGCCCTCTTCCCCTATTTTCATTGATCGCTATAGTAGGTACTACGCAACCCACCTTACCCATAGTTTGAGAAACACTGTTCTAGTGTACATAAGCCCTCATACTGCAAATCTTGAAAACCTCTCCTTTTTGCCAAGTCATGCGTATTACACAGCTTCATGTAAGCAAAGTTCCTTACCTTATCTTCTCATTCTGACCTCATCTGGATTGAGATTCGGTTTAGGGACCCTTGTCTAGTTCATTAGTAATTCCAAGCACTAGTTAAGTACTTCCACCATCTTAACTGACTCAGGGCTGCAGGCAGTCTTCTAAGCTGCCTGCAGTCTCTTCCTGGTCACTCTGACGCTCCTCCTTTCCCTCAGTGTCGTCCCAGAATGCATTTTGACCAGGAAGAGACTACTGCAGTGCATTCTAGGGTAACATCGAGGGAAGGGAGGAGCCTCAGCCCAGAAAGAGGCTGCAGGAAGGCAGCCCTGAAAACATAGTGGAGTGGTTTTTAGTCTTCTTCACTTTCCCTATCTTTTTAAAGGGTGTCTCTGGTATCCTCAGAACTATGGATAACTAAAACCATGGATACAGAATCTGCAGATACCAGGGTATACCTGTACAACAATAAATACCAAGAACCATCTCTTGTAACGTAATTAGAAGTGTCTTCCTTTTAGCTTCTACCTCTTAATTTTTCCCTTTCAGCATGGACAGGACATTGCTTGCTGAATTGCCCTTAATTAGATTGCACTTGAATTGCCCTTAATTAGACTGAAATTAGAAAGCTTTCCTTGGGGGAGAGCTTTCATTACTGGTTCTCTGGAAGAGGAAAATCGTCATTCCTGACTCCTGGGAAGGCTATTCCCTACTGATCTGTTCCTTTGCCTCCTAAACAAAGTGATCCAGGCTCTAGATCTGCCTCTGGAAAAGGCGGCTGAGCCTGCGGAGACCCTTGGGTTCCACAAGTCCACATCTAAGTTCTTGTTCCCCCTAGTATAGGGAACACAAAACCTGTGGTGGTCCACTTCCCAGAGCCATTTAAGAAAGTTCTTGAGACAGAGTTGAAGGCCCTGATTAGATCCAAGTGCACCCCACACTAAGTTAGCAGGCTCTACAATCTGTCAGAGGACATACTGGCACAGCTCAAGGTGGTGGTGCTTTTGTCAGCAACCGTTCTTCCCTCAGAAGGTGAAAGTGGCCCCAAAGACCCCTGCAATAGGCAAACTGAGGGGGCACTAAAGAGAGATTTTGAAGCATCCTTCCTGGCTCTGAGCATCAGCAGCGAAATTAGAAATGGTGCAAGCCCTCATGGCCTGGGTAGAGGAGCTAGCTGATTTGGATCCCAGACTCTCCAGCACCACATGTAACATAGTGTGGAAGATAGCCCTGGCATCAGCATTCACTGCTGATCCATCACTATATGCCATGCAATTCAGTGCCAAGGATCTGGCTGCAAACATTGTAGCCAGAAGAAACATCTGACTGCGCCAATGGGAAGTAGATCAGGGATCCCAACAGTGGCATCACTAGGGTTTGCATCACCCTAGTGCAGGAGATCAGAGCTTCACCCCCATGAGGGACCTCCTTTGTACCAGACGATACAGAATAAATTACGATATCATACATACAACCTAAATGCAGTGGCATCACTAGAGTTTATTTTTTTAACATATAACAATACAGGTTGCCCAACAAATCAGTAACTGACAAAAACCCACCAAGTGGCCAACCTGATGATGCTCATGCAACTAAATAAGAGTTCTACTATTAGGTCTGATACATAGATATGAGAGCTGAATTATGACCAATATATCTTATTGGTTCCCTGCTGTGTCATAGCTCATTGGCTCTCAGAACACTCAGGACTCAATCCAACCCATTGCTGGAATGGCAAGGCTGGCCGGCCAGCACCATATCCGACGCTGGGTTGGGGGAGGCTGGAGCCTCCCGCGGCAAGGGAGCGTGCACTCCCTTACTGTAGGGAGGCTCCAGCCTCCCCTATGTGCTCCTTGGATCTGTGCCCGCTAAAGAGTGGGTGCAGATCCAAGGAGACCGCGCAGCTCGAATCAGGGCCTTGCTGCCTTGCTAACAGGCTTAGGATGTGGCCGTATGGCTACCTCCCAAGTCCGCCCAGGTCCCCCCTCTCCCCAATCCCCATCCCAAAATGGGGCAAAGAATCTCTTGCGCCGACCGTCTTCATTGTGCTGCCCGTTTCATTGGTCAGTTTTGAGTTAAGGAAATTACTTTTTGTTGCATAAGACAGTTGTGCTTTATTTTTCTGGGTTTGGGGCTATCACTTTTGATAGGATACAGTTTGTTTCATTGCATTGTAAATTCTGCGTCATATGATATATAATATAATACTAGTCAAAAGTATCAAGTTTTTCCCATTTTTGGGCAGTAGTGGTTTCACACACACACACACCCCATGCTCATCAGGTGGTGCAGGCCGCACCACCTAGCAATGCCACTGATCTCATGCTGGATCCAAATTGTTTGGCCAGGCCCTAGACCCCTTGCTGGCTGACAGCTGGGACAAGCACAAAGTACTTCCCACAGCACAAAAAGAAGGGAACAAGGAGATGACTCATTTACTTTTGGGGTCAGCAATTGAACTTTGCTCCAGTAAGAACAGATGGACCAAGGCCTGGTTCTTCCCCAAAGGCAGAACATCTTCTGGCAATGACTCCTCTGGGCAAACAAGACCTTTTGTCCTTTCTGATGCCAGGCCCTAGATAGAGGCATTACTAATCAGGGGCCATCTTCAGCACTTTGTGCCACAATGGAACACGATCACCATGGATGCCTGCGTGCTGGAGACAGTAACCAAGGTGTACTCACTGAAATTTATAAGCAAACCTTGGAATCGATTTTGGAAGGTGCCCATATTCAAGGCCTAGCTGAAGCACCAAAGAATGAAAGCAGTCATTTAGCCCCTTTTAAGCATCAGAGCGATAGAGCCGTTACCAACCCTGCAGCAGGGCCCGGGAGTCTATTCCATTTTCTTCCTGGTACTGAAAAAGTATGGGGATTCAAGATCCATCCTTGATCTGAAATGGTTGAACAAGTACCTGATCCAATGAAAATTCAAGATGGAGACAGGGAAATAAATCGTCTCAGTGCTGGAGGTGAGAGACTCAATGGCATTGATTGACCTCTCTGAGGCCTATCTCCACATCTATTCTACTCAAGCACTGGTGCTATCTTTGGTTTTGTTTATGGATCCCAACAGTTTCAGTACTGTTCCCTCCCATTTGAGCTCATGGTCCTTGTGGCACTGGTAGTGTACCTTTATGTTCAGGAGAGTGTTCCTGTACCCCTATTTGGATGACCTTCTAATCCGCTTGCCAAGGAACAAGCCTCCCAGGATTTCAACGCCCAGTCCACTGTCTGTGGGAGCTAAGTTTCATGGTGAACAGGGACAAGAGTTCACTCCAGCCACTCGAACAACTGGAACACTTGGGCCTACTCCTGGACACAGTGAAGCCCTAAATATTCCTGTCAGGGGAATGGCAGTCCAAACTACCTCTGAGGTGGCTTTTCCTGTCAGGGGACTTACTGAGATGGCGATGGAAAGATGCAGAACATGATGGCCAGACTGTTGGGAATGCTAATCTCATGCCAGGACATGGACAAGTGGGCACACCTTCATTTCAGGGAGTTACAGGAGTTTCTGGAACCTCAATAGAGGACAATTGAGAAATGCATCCACTCCAGGGTGTCACTTCTGGAGAAGATCAGACAGGACATTGAATAGTGTTGGGTAACCCAGACCCATAGATGACAGTCTCCTAGTATGGGGAGCCCGTACAGATGGAGCCATAGCCTAGGGAACATGGAGCTTTGAGAAATCAAGTTCCTAGATAAGCCTACTGGAACTTGAGGCAATCTGCCTGGCTCTCGAGAGCTTCGCTACCCTGGTCCAGGGATGTCAGGTGCTCATAAAGATGAACAACATCACAAACAAAGCCTATATCAATGAATAGGCCTTCCTTAAATCCGGCACTCTTCATAGAGAAACGATGGCACTGTTTGCCTGGGCAGAGATCAATCTGGACACAATCACAGCTTCCACGTGGTGGGCAACCACCGCAGACTGCCTCAGCAGGTGCCAGATCCAGGAGATAGGATAGGAATGGCAACTAAACACACAAGTTTTCCACCTAGTGATCAGAAGATTCAGAACTCCTCTGATGGACCTCTTCAACTGGCCAGCAAAATGCTCAAGAGGCCTACAGGAGGACACAGAACCAGTTGACACCCTGTAGCATCCATAATTGCAGGGGTTAGGGTACCCCTTTCCTTCAGTAGCATTGATCCAGCTACACCTAAAGAGAATGAACAACTTCAGGCAAGTATCATCCTGATTGCTCCAAAGTGTTATCGCCAGCCATGGTTTACAGAGCTATTCTGCAAGTCAGCACAGGACTACTAGTTTTCTCCCAGTCAGGGAGGACCTGCTACTGCAGGGCTAGACAGTGTACCTTCCACTGCAACTATTCCAGCTAAGAGCCTGGAAATTTGACAGGTAGACCTAGGCTACCCAACTAGAATCACAGCTTCATGCAGGATCTCCACCAGGAAGGTATATGATTCCACATGGTGTACCTTCTCAGGATGGACAGAGGCCACAGGTTTAATTGCAACCAGTGCTAAAGTCAAGCATGCCCTGACTTTTCTGCAGGATGCGCTGGACACGGAACATTTCACTAACACCCGGAAGAGGCAGGTGGCAACTTTGGGTAGCATCCTAGAGGCGGCTCTGGAGAGAGCCTATTGGGCCACCTCCTTGCCAAAAGATTCCTTAGGAGGGTAGCCCTAACCAATCTGCCCCCTGATTCCCAAGCTTAGACCTTAATTGGGTCCTAGAGGCCTTAACAGGACCACCTTTTGAGCTTATTTTCAAGGTACTGTTCCTGGAGGCTATCACCTTGGTGAGGAGGGTGTCAGAGTTGGAGGTGTTCTCTGTGAACCACAAATTGCATTTTTAACTGGGACAAGGTTGTTATAATATTGGACCCTATCTTAGTCCTAAAGATCCACACCTGGTTCCATAGGGCACAGGAATTTAGCTATCCCATCCATTTGCCCCAAGCCTTCTCGGGCTGTGTGGTGTGCTTGGACCTCCACCCTACTGTATATAGTGGGTACAGATCCAAGCAGCCAATAGGGAATGAACATGCCCTTGCACTGTGGTGGCTTCAGCCTGCTGCCAAGATGCACTGGAGGCTCCAGCCTGCTGCCAAGATGCACTGTTCCAGTGCACTTCAGGGTTGCACCCTTATACGGGCAGCACAATCCTATTAGGTGTGCAGCATCGACACAACATCATTGCGTTGGCGCTGCGCAGTTAGTGCTGATGTGGGGGCCGAGTGGCACCCCTGCATCAGCGCTAAGACAACGGGATCTGCTCTGCCCCCTCCCCAGGCCGGCACGCCTTCCAGCCTGCCAACCTCACCCAGTTCTTCCTGCCCACCCTCCCCCACCCAGAACTGCTCTTGCGCTAGTGCTATGCAGCCATGGGCCGGCACCCTGGAGCCAGTGCTGCTATTAGCACATGCCCAATGGCTCTAACACCAACATAAGGGTGCTGATTGAGGCCCCCACATTGGTGCTAGTGCCATTGGGCTGTTGCAAGCATCTAGTGTTGGCCCAACGGCCCTCAGAGGATTGCCCCCTCAGAAAGAAAATAAAAGCCTATTTACAACCTTGACAGAAGCAAAATTAGCACCCCTATTTCCAGTGTCCCATCTTCCCATATTTTCAATGATGGCTGCTGTAGGTGCTACGCAAAATTGCTCCCAACCCCCAGTTTGAGAAACTCTGCACTATAGGGTGACCATTGTCTCTTAATACTTTGCTTCCAGTGTGGTTCCAAATCCCACTCATGGCCCCTTCTCACCTGCTTTTTTAATGTGACAAAGCGTTCCATTAGATTTTACTAAAACGTTTTATTCTGTTAGAAATTGCATATATGGGGGACACGGAAATATGATTTGGACATGTGAGGACAAAGTATTAAAGTCCTTCTGTATTTGCTGAAGTTAGCCCCCATTTTGTGTGCCCCCTCCTATTTCTTTTCCCGAAAAACCTCACGGGCACAGTAATGGTAGCTATTGTAGATCAGTATTTCTCAAACTGGGGGTCTGGACCCATTAGGTAGGTCACAAATCATTTTCAAGTGGGTCCCCATCAATTTCAATGTGTATTTTATTTTTAATAGACTTGATGGTCTAGTCCAGTGTTATTCAAACTGTGGGATTGCGACCTGATGTCAGGTGGGTCCTGGAAAGCTGGGAGCAGCTATCTTGGAAACAGCAGACCTTATATTCCTGTTGTGATTGTTAACAGTTTGAATTTTCAAGTGAGTTTTTTGTTAAATTCTGTTTTTAGTTCAGTGCTTTCACATCATACTTTGTCCTCATCTTGCTTTCTATCAGGGATGTTGCATGGCTGTACAATTGCTGCAGTCCAAGAATGCCAAATTAGCATTTCAGGAGTGTCATTTTATTATGTTACAATGACAGCACTTCCTGTTGGATGATGTCAGTTCCTGCCACAACATCACTTCCAGGTTAATGACATAACTTCTGGTGGGTCCCGACATGAGTGCCATTCTAAAAAATGGGTCCCGGTCTAAAAAGTTTCAATACCATTGGTCTAGTCACCATGGTACACGACTGCCTGTGACTGGGGAAAGGTTAGAGATCTGCACTTTTAACAGTTTACTATACTTATTTACTTCCAGCCCAATCCTGAGCTGCCTGGCTGCTGCAGGTCATCTTCCTCTGGGTAAGCCCAGAGATCCACTAATGGATCTCCTCCTATCTGTGGCAGCTATTTTGCCAGCACCGAGCCGTGGACCTCAGTGATGGGCTGAAGGGTCTGCAGTGCCCTCTGCAGAGGATTACAAAGTATCTGATGAGGAGCAGGAGAATCGGGGCCGTGCTGCATCCCAAACGGGTTTAGGATTTGGCCTTCTGGCTGAATCCCAAGCCTGCCCAGTTACACCTGTCCCCTCCCACTCACTCCCTTGTGTTGAAATGGTGCCTCCTCTGTGCCAGCCGACTTCAGCTGGTGCAAGGGAGGCGCAGTGCAGGCGCAGTGGGACCGATGCTGCCTGCAGCGCCAATCTCGTTGCCTTAGCGCTGACGCGGGTATGCTGGGGGTGTGTGTGAATAAGAGCCCCACACTTGCAGCATCCACCTTGGTGCGGAAGGAGCCGCTTGTGGGAAAATGAGTGGGAAGTGCTGGAAACGGTGGGCAGGGGCAGGCCCTGCAAACCCGGGAAGGGCATGAACTTCCTCGGTGCAGGGCTGGTGACTGAGGCTGGGCATACCAGGCACTGCAAGGAATGCGGGCGCAATCCTAAACTGAGTTAGGCCAGTATAAGCTAAGCCAGCAAAGTTTGGCCAGCACAAGGGACAACGTAAAGTATGTTTGGACCACTGTCAGTCAGAGAGGCCAGCACACAGATATGAGCCATTCTCCCTAACTCGGAGAGTAGTCCAAAAACACTTTATGGTGGCCCTTGCACTGGCCAAACTTTGCTGGCTTATCTTAAGTCAGTCTCCAGTTTAGGATTGCGCTCTGAAGCCACAATCCACAATCTGAAGCCACAGCCGGGGGATCCTCTCTACAGAAGCCAGCCCAAGCAGGTAAACTGAACTCTGCATGACATGTATTCCTTTATTGATCCAGGCAGATGCTTAATTAGGGTTACCAGATACAAACTGGACACTGTATAGAAGAGTGAATTTGGGCATGTGTAGCTTTTGACACATTTCATGATGAGCTGCACCTGTCCAAATTCCTTCTTCTATACAACGGTTAAAGGTATAGGCACTCTGTCCCAGTTTGTATCTGGTAACTCTGTGCTTAATCAGTTCTAGCCTTGAACAGTTTTGTGTGTCTTGTTTCCTTATTCCAGCATGCCTTGCCCTTTGTCTCTAATGACATCATTTCTGTTTAAGACATCCCTTCTGGTGGGTCCCCATAGGCTGTCATTTTCAAAAGTTGGTCACAGTGCGAAACGGTTTGGGAACAACTGGTTTGATAGTTGCTATGTTGCTGTTTTATTTTTTCCCCCTGTACTTTAATAAATAGGTATACAGTTCTTAGGTAACAATTACTGGTAGATCACTTGTCAGAATCTGGTGTTGGGAAAAATCAGACAAAATTATCTAATTCAAAGAATTGTGAGTACTACTAAGTTTTACCCTCAACTTATCCACGGGGCATGGCAAATTCCGTGATTTTTGGCTTAAAAGTTGCCCTCGACTTATCCATGACATTGACTTATACGCAATTATATATGGTAATTAGATGAGTGTCTCCCTCTCTGGCATAGAAGATGCTCAGCTTCTGAACAGGAGGAAGAAATTAAAATAGAACTAAAAATTAACTCTAGAAAGTTGCTTCAGGGTAGTAGCTATTGATATTGTACATGTTGGAATAAAAAGCATGGAGGAAAGCTAAGGCTTGAGAAAGTTAGAAAAAATAAGTGGAGATTGGAACTGGGACAGGAGGAGGTCCAGAATGGATAGAAAAAGAGAGAAAGGGCCAAAGGTTGGAAGACCAGGTGGAAAGAGTATAAGCAGAATTTGGGGGGGGGGAGATGGGAGGCCTAAATCAGGAGGATGGAAGGGAAAAGTCCAGAAGGAGGGTGGAGGAGTTGAGTGGAGTGAGCTGCCAGGACTCAGTGGCTGAGATATGTGAGTGCCAGTGGACTGTTCCTGGCAAAAAAGGGGAGATACCTGGAACCAAATGGGAAGGGGGAGAAGTACACAGAGTCTGCAAGGAGAGCAGACCAGGTTGAAAACCGAGATCGACTGGGGGAAGACAAGAGCAAACCTTAAAAAAGGCATCCCTGTAGAAAGAAAAAGAGGGAGCCTAGGGAAGGCAGAGATGACTTGATGAAGTCAAGGAAGTGAACTGGAGCTAATTCCCTACCGAGGTAAATAAACAAGGACTGACCTGCAGCATTAGTGAGTGATTGGGGGTGAACATGTCCTTCCCAAGCTCATGTGACATTGATCTGCACCCCTGGGCGGAGGTGGATGGGGATGCATCCATGATGGAAAGATAGGGTGAGAGCTGATGTGCCACGTGCACTGTGGGCATGCATGCATACACAGAGCAAGCTGTGGCACAGGTCCTTGGCACCTTGGAAAACAAAACTTCTGGTCCACCACAGCAGATGCTTTGAGAAACGCTGGTTGAGAAGATGCCATCGTTAGTAAGATGAGCCCTTCCCCATGGAAGCGGAAGGCCCTCGGATGAAAGTGGAATGATATTCGATATAGTGAATTATTTGTAACATGTAGTCATGATTAAAGTTTGGAAATAGATAAGATGTCTTTTCCCCTCTTTAAAAAAATATTTTAAGAATTTACTCTGGGTGTGCATGTGCGGTGGGAGAGAGAATGTATAGAAGCAGATGATCAACACAAATTAACAATAATCCATTGTTGCTTTTAGTTACTATGTAATAGGATTTTACATAACGGGACTCGTTGTGGGACTTTAATTCTTGTCCTTATTGCTGTTAATCCAGGCTAGCAGGATCACAGTGGTTGGCACAACAAATTGTAGCAAAAGAGCAGCAATTGTGACACATAATAGTTGGTATCTTCTTTGTAAGGAACTTCCTTTTACACTGTTCAGAGTAGTCTGGGCATGATGTTTTCTGGGGTTAGCATTGCAGTACAATCCTTTGCCTGTCTACTCAGAAGAAAGTTCTGTTGTAATCAGTGGTGCTTATAGGATTGTAGCTTTAATTACCAGGAACAGTAGTGCTCTGATAGCAAGGTACACGCATCTTTCTGGCCATTACATGCTAAACTAATTGCCTCTTCCACTGCCACAGCTAAAAATACGGGCTTGGATGGATTAGCCATCCTTTTGGGGAAATGGTCAACATGTAGGTTCTTTTTTAAAAAAAGAGCTCTAAGCTTATTATATGGTTTATACTTTGCAACCAGTGCTATTATTGGACAGGTAGAAGGAAAAAAAGTGAAGGAAAACAGCTAATTATAGTAATTGCAGCTGGTTTCAAAGTACTTCTAACAGTTTGTGCAAAATGCTTACTTGAAAGCATCAAATGGGCGCTAGTTGTGAAATAGAACACCTGTTTGTTGTTGAGCATGTGTTTATGCAGATGATTGTTGTTGTCAAAGCACCTTGATGTAGAGTAGCCCTGTTTACATTTAAATTCTCCCCAAAGGATTAACAGTGTTCTCTCGATAAATTTGCAGTCTATTCTCCTCTCAAAGGCTGCTGTTTGGAGGGTGGTGTGAACAAGGCAACAAGTGCTTGCTAATCACTTGAATATACATAATTAGCAACAGTCTGGTGCACTGGAGTCTTTGTAAAACCAGAACAATGCTGATTGGCAGCAGCAAATAACAATGGTTGTGGCAAAACGTTGCCTGCTGACTGTTTTGAAGGCATTTTTACCTTTCTATTTGCTTCACAGTGGGTTTTTGAGTTAACCATGCCTTTGCTCTGGTTTCTTATCATTTATAAGTTGATGGCAAAGGTAGGCCTCATGACGCAGCTTCATTAACGCCTTCTCTATTTATCATGACCCCAAATTGCAGTTATGATAACCAAAATTCAGCATTTCGTTTAGGACTTAGATGACTTTGGAGGCATTTTTGTTTCCATTAATTCTTATTATTATATGTTAAGAATAGAACCTACAGTATAGCCATATTTTATATCTTATGGGTCTACACTGCTTTGAACACTTGCATGCACTATATAAATGGCAAAGTATTGTTTCCTTTGAATAAATAAAACCTTAATAAAGGACAAGTAACCAAAGTAAAGTTACTTTTAATGGATATTTTTATGAATTTGCTTTCATTCTAATGCAATATTTTCATATGACTTCCATTTCCTGTTACTTTTTATTTGATAAATAGCTCATTTTTTCTTATATGATTTTTGCATATTTTGTTTTATATTGCATTTTTCTGTTTTTTACTATATTGCATGCTGTCTTGAGTGCTCCCATTATTTGGAGGAAAAGAAAGGATATAAATAAGTTAGAGTAGTGGTTCTCAAACTTTTTAGCACCGGGACCCATATTTTAGAATGACAATCTGTTCAGGGCCCACCAGAAGTGATGTCATGGCCGAAGTGCCATTATTGTGATGCCAGGGCCTGCTGATTTCCTAAGAATGCAGCAATAAGTTGGATTATTTCTCAGTCATTTTCCAATAGCAAAGTGAATCATAAAAAAAAAACAAAAACTATTTACAATTTTGACACAAACAAAACAACAAAACACTCCTTCCCTTTTCCAGCATCCTGTCTTCCCAAATTCTCTGGAATGAGGAAAGGGGGGGCACTCTGAACGGATGGGTATGCCCTCACACCGGAAGACAGGGTCGGATTCACAGATCTTGACTCCTCCCAGGTGGGAGGGCTTCCCACTCCCAGTCCGGCCCTGTCTTCCGTAGGGCTAGGTCGTGATTTTGAGCTCGGCTGAGCTCAGCACAGATCCTTCAGAGTGTTTCCCTTTTCTTCTTTCTTATCTCTTACCCCTCCTGGTCTCTTCCCTTCTCTGCACCCTGTTCTTGAGTTGGAGGAGGCTTAGCCCGGCGGCAGCGGTGCCTTCGCGGCGAGGTGGGAGAGGCCCACGTGCTTCACCCGCCGCGCGCCGGTTTTTTTGGAGGCGGGCGCTGCGGGGAGGAGCCAGATCGGAGGCTTCTGGGCCCGCAGCGAGAGGCCGGGAGGCCTAGCGGCAATCGCGGAGGAGTGGTCCCTTAGGATCCGTCGCCGCGACTGCTTGCAAGCCCCATGGTCGGAGGCGAAGAACCGGGCTTCGGAGCGGCTGGTTGGAGCCGTCGCCGCGCGGGCCCCTCAAACATCGCGTTTTGTGTGGCTAAGGCCCGGAACTTGCCCCGTGGCTGGGAGCACGATCGGAGCTGCCTCTTCCATGGAGGCCTGGTACCGTGGTGCGGAGGCGATCGGGAGCGGCTATTTGGTGAGATCCCTCTTTTTTGCTCCTTTTGGACCCTCAGTAATTTTCCCGCTCTTTTGGGGTCTCGCAGGCCGAGACAAGATGGCGGAATAGCGGATCGAGGGGGAGGCAGATTCTCCTCAGTCAAAAGGGGGGGAGAAGGCCCCAAGTCCCAGCCCTCAGTCAGAAGGGGGGGGGAGAAGGCCCCGATCCAGTGCATTAGCACCCCTGGACCTCAGGAGGCTTCCCAGACCTCTATCTCCCAGATGGTCAGGGCTGCTATGAGGGAGGTTATGAAAGAGCAGGGGTTTGTGGTGGCTGCCAAGGCTCACATTAAGCAGGGTAAGACGAGGTCCGATAAACGCAAAAGGCGCATCAGACCCAACAGCCCTGATGAGCTATCTGTGACTGATGCTTGGTCCTCGGAAGAGGATCGAGTGGCCAGGAAACGTAGGAAGCGTGGAAAGGACAAGGCTCCCAGGTCCCGCATTGCCAGACATGGGTATAAGAGGAGGCGAAGAAGGGAGGTGTACTTGTCCAGTGATTCTGCTACCTCCACATCCTCCGATGGTTCTAGTTCTGATCGGGAGGAGGGTGAGCTGTCTGATGAGGGGGATGAGGCGCAGCGCAGGGATCGCCTCTTCCCAGCCGAATATTTTACCAGACTGCTTTCTAAGGCTACCAGGGCTGTTAACCTGGAGAGCGTCTGCGATGAGCCAAAGCCTTCTACTTCGCAAAGTCTGTTTCCCCAGGGTCCTAGCAAGCCTTCAACTGTTCCTTTTCCTGCCTCATTCCAAAGAGTGTTGGAGGACGAGTGGAAATCTCCCACTATTGCGAAACATAATAAGAGATTGGTTAACAAATTCTACTCCCTCCCGGAGCAAGTTTTGGCCTCACTGCAGGTTCCTGTTGTGGATTCCCCCATTGCGGCCCTGTCTTCCTCAGCTGTCATCCCGTCAGAGGGGGACAGCGGGCCCAAGGACCCGGTGGACAAATGGGTTGAAGCTGCGTTGAGAAGATATTTCCTTGCTTCATCCCTTGCATTTAGAGCGGCGTCGGCCAATTCTATTATGGCCAAGGCAGCCTTTCAATGAGCGGAAGACTTGGCCAAGACAGAGCCCGGTCTCTCTAGTACGGTCTCTCAAGAGTACGCTTAAGAAAATTGCGCTGGCCTCGGCCTTCTTGGCGGACGCCTCTTTGGACATGCTCCAGTTCTCAGCTAGAGCCATGGCCGCAAGTGTGGCGGCGAGATGCAGCGTCTGGCTCAGAAACTGGGAAGTGGACGCGGGGTCACAGTCCAGATTGGCAGGGGTGCCTTTCCAGGGAGCCAAGCTTTTCGGCCAGGCGCTTGACACGGTCCTAGTAGAAGACAAGGACAAGCGCAAGGTGTTACCCTCTGGGAAGAAGGAAGCTTCCAAGTCCAAGGGGCATTCCTTTCGTCCTTTCCGGCAAGACGGGAGAGCGAGTTCTCGGGCCCCAAGTCCAAGCCCTCCAAGGATCCCAGGGCGTGACGTCAGGCAGGAAGGCTCCTCAGGAAGTATAGGAGCTCGTCTTTTAGAGTTTGCAGAATTTTGGAGGGAGGTCACCACAGATAAATGGATTTTGGACACAGTTCGTTCGGGATACTCCCTAGAATTTATCCGGAAGCCCCGCAGGCGGTACTGGAAGGTACCCCACTCAAACAACAGTTCCAAGCATTCGGCGAAGTTGGCAGCGATCCAGCACCTGCTGGAGATCCACGCAATCGAGCCAGTTCCTGTTCGGGAAAGGACACGGGGGGTTTATTCCACCCTGTTTCTGGTTCCGAAGAAAAACGGAGATATGCGGGCAATTTTGGACCTGAAATGGCTCAACAGGTTTCTCAGACAGAAGAAATTCCGGATGGAAACCTGGAGATCCATTGTGGCCGCTCTAGAGAAGGGCGATTTTTTGGCATCGATCGACCTTTCGGAGGCATGTTCCCATCAGGGAGCGCCACCGCCGCTATCTCAGTTTCTCTTATGGCAACCAGCATTAC
Organism: Lerista edwardsae; assembly: GCA_029204185.1. Lineage (NCBI taxonomy): Eukaryota > Metazoa > Chordata > Lepidosauria > Squamata > Scincidae > Lerista > Lerista edwardsae. The sequence goes on along the minus strand of JAJKFI010000018.1, from coordinate 15,409,774 downwards.
CAGTACTGGGCCCTGCCTTTTGGACTGGCAGCAGCCCCCCAGAGTTTTTACCAAGCTCCTGGTGGCACCAGTTACCCATCTACTTCAGAAGGGCATCTTTGTCTTTCCGTATTTGGACGACCTGTTGGTCAAGGCTGGAACGAAGGAGAGGACATGCCAGCATTTACAGGATACCATGCTATGCCTGCAGAGGCTGGGTTTTTGTTATCAACGTCGCGAAGAGTGCTTTGGAGCCATCCCGGCAGTTGGAGCACCTGGGACTGTTCCTAGATACGGAATCTTTCAGAGTGGCGCTTTCAAAGGACCGGATATCCTCCTTGTTAGCTCTCCTCCGATCGGTCTACGGGAGCAGTAAGACGGACATCATGACTCTGGCCTCTCTGCAAGGCATGATGGTGTCATGCCAGGACATCGTGGATTGGTCTAGGTTCCATTTGAGGCCGCTCCAGCGTTTCCTGGCCCCTTTCCAAGGGCAGATAGAGCAGAAGGTGTCGAAAGTGGTGGAGTTATCCGACGAGGCAAGACTCAGTCTCCTGTGGTGGCTGGAGGGGGACAGGCTGTCTCAGGGAGTCAGTTTAGCGGTGCCAGACAGAGTGATCCTGACGACGGACGCGAATCTTTTCGGCTGGGGGGCTCATCTCCAGGGAGCCTTCTGCCGGGGTACTTGGAGCAAGGACGAGCTGTTGCTAAGCATCAACGTTCTCGAGCTCAGGGCGATCCGGTTGTCACTGGCATCATTTCAGGACCAGTTGCAGGGCCTTCATATATTGATTCGGACGGACAACACATCAGCGAAGGCTTACGTGAACCGACAAGGGGGGACCAGGTCCCGGAAGCTCCATCAGGAAGCATCTCTTCTGATGTCTTGGGCGGAACAGAATGTGGCCTCTCTTCGGGCGGAACACCTGGCGGGCAAGAGCAACGTTTGTGCAGACTGGCTCAGCAGGAGGCAGTCTCCAGGAGGCAGAGTGGAGGTTGAACCCAGAAGTTTTTCAAGCGATTGTCCGGAGATTCGGAACTCCAATAATGGATCTATTTGCTACCCCTCAGAATACACAGGTTCCCAGGTTCTTGTCCCGCACCCTCGAACAGGGGGCCGAAGGGATGGATGCGTTGTCGGCGACCTGGCCGCAGGGTCTCCTCTATGCTTTTCCACCGGTGGTGCTTCTTCCTCAGGTGCTACGCAGGATCAAGCGCCTCCAGGCGGAGGTCATCCTAATTGCTCCCCGTTGGCCTCGCCGGCTGTGGTTTCCAGAATTGGTCCGTCTTTCCATACTGAACAGCTGGAGTCTACCACCACGCACCGACCTCCTCCTTCAGGGGCCACTACTTCACCCCAGGCCACAGAAGTTCCAATTAACAGCCTGGAGGTTGAGCGGCAGGCTCTCCGGACGCACGGATATTCCGACGAAGTGCTAGATGTCTTGCTGGCGTCCCGTAAGTCATCCACCAAGAGCATCTATAACAGAACCTGGCGGAAGTTTTCTTACTGGTGCAGGAGTAAGAAAATCAAGGAAACCAAGCCCAAGATTCGCCATATTCTAGAGTTCCTGCAGGAAGGTTTTCACAAGGGATTCAGCACAAACACCTTGAAAAGGCAAGTGGCTACCTTAAATAGCATTCTGGGGGCTGGGAAGAGTGTAGTCATTGCAGCCCATCCCCATGTTAGGCATTTTCTACGGGGAGTGTCCCTTCTGAATCCTCCCCCTATACATAGGTATCCCTGCTGGAACCTGAACTGGGTACTCAATGCATTAACAGGTAAGCCCTTCGAACCCATGGCCACGGTGGGTCTAAAGGAGCTCTCCTTTAATATAAGACCGCTTTTTTGTGTGGCTATTACATTGGCCAGAAGGGTGTCCGAGCTGGGTGCGCTTTCCATCAACCCGCAGCTCTGTATTTTTCATAGGGATAGGGTGGTTCTTAGGACAGACCCGGCCTTTATCCCCAAGATAAACTCAGTTTTCCACAGGGCTCAGGAACTGGTCTTACCGTCGTTTTGTCCCAACCCCGTACACCAGAAGGAGAATTTGTTTCATACTCTAGACGTACATAGGGCCCTGAGGTTTTATATAGCGCGTACTAAGCCATTCAGAAAGTCTGAAGCTCTTTTTGTTTTCTATGCAGGGGCCTCCAAGGGAAAAAGGGCGGCCCCACAGTCTCTAGCTAGGTGGTTGAGAGGGGCTATTTCTATGGCATATGATGCTATAGGCAAGCCTGTTCCGGAGGGAATTTTGGCCCATTCGGTGAGGGGGGCAGCAGCCTCGGCGGCTTTTGACGGTCAGGGGTCCTTAGGAGACATCTGTAGAGCTGCCACTTGGGCCTCAGTGCACTCGTTTACGAGGCCATAAAGTGGATTCCTTTGCCTCGGCCGAGGCGAGGTTTGGACGAAGGGTACTGCAGAAAGTGGTCCAGGGTTAGGTGAACATGCCTCGCCTGACCGCCCCTTCTATGTTGCTCTGGTATGTCCCATCCATTCAGAGTGCCCCCCCTTTCCTCATTCCAGAGAAAATTAGGAATTTCTTACCAGGGAATATCCTATTCTGGGGTGAGGAAAGGGGGGCACTCGTCCCGCCACAAATCAGGCTCGGCGGGTGGACTGATCGGACATCAGTGGCATGGTTTTAGGGGGGGGGTGAGTTCGAGCTCCTCCGTCTCCTCCTTTGCTTTTTCTTCTTACCGTTGTTGGCCCCTCTGGGCACTGTTATTGTTATCTGAGTTCTGAGTTGTAGGTATAGGTTTGTTCTGGAGTCCGCAGTAGGCTCCATGGATCCTGATGGCTGGTCAGCATGTTGTTGGAGGATTCCTGCTCGTCTATCCGGACTGGGAGTGGGAAGCCCTCCCACCTGGAAGGAGTCAAGATCTGTGAATCCGACCCTGTCTTCCGGTGCGAGGGCATACCCATCCGTTCAGAGTGCCCCCCCTTCCTTACCCCAGAATAGGATATTCCCAGGTAAGGAATTCCTAATTTTTTCAATTTGGCTGCTCTAGGTGCTTCACAGCCCACCTGAAATTGGCTTGCGACCCACTGGTGGGTCCCAACCCATAGTTTGGGAACAATGTACTTAGAGCCCAATGCTATGAATGTCTGCTCAGAAGTAAGTCCCATTATAGTTAATGGGGCTTACTCCCAGGTAAATGTGGATAGGATTGTAGCCTTAGGCCACAATCCTATTGGGGCCTTATGCTGCCAGATATAGTGTTCTGGTAGTGCAAGATCCTTGGCACAAGGATAGTGTGCAAGATCTGGTAGTGCAAAATCCTTGGCACAAAAGGTCCTTATGGTGGCACAAAAGCTGGGCCACTGTTGCGTACTGCCTGGCTGCTGCCACAAGTAATGAGCACAGCAGTAGCTCCTGGAGGCTATGCAGCCATTGGTATTTGTGTGAGGGAAAAGGGAAGTTTTTTGGGGGGAGTTCAGGGGGGAGAGGGAGGGCAGGTGCAGGAAGATGGCCAGATGGAGAGGACTGTGGTACCAGAGCATATCCCCCCATTTTTTGGTTTACCCGGCCCCTTTCCTTACTTATGGCATGGGTCCAAGGAGACCCACAGTGGACCAGGAGGCCTACCCAGAGGTATAATTAAAATAATATAAAATAATTCTGGCTGCAGGATGCAAGGCATAGTGACAAGGCCTCTGGAGCCCGCCACAGCAGATGAGCAGAGGCCCAGGCTTGACTGAATTGTTGATATCATGTGTCTGCCGAGGAACCTGCAACAGGTACAAGGGACCCCTAGCATGAAGCAGGGATGACGACATAATGTCTCCGCAGAGGAACCTGCAACAAGTACAAGGAACCCCAAGCATGATGGAGGAAGCTGGATTGGCTGGATTCCAACCAAGACGCTTGGCTTCCTCAAACGTTTTAACAATAATATGCCCTGGAGTCCTGCAGGATTCTCCGGAACAAGTTTTTTAAAGTCCCTGTCTCCACAGACCCCCCCAAAGTACAAACAGAAGCTCCTAGCGATCTTATACCTCCTGGAGATCCAAGCAATAGAACCAGTGCCACCAGGGCAGAGGGACTTTGTATTCTTCCTAGTCCTAAAGAAAAATGGGGGCACGAGGGCCACCTTTGACCTGAAATGGTTGAACTGTTTTCTAAGGAAAAGAAAATTCAAGATGGAGAACTGGTGACAAATTATGGCTGCCCTGGAGGAGGGTGACTTCCTGACCTCAATCAGTTTATCTGACCCCAACTTCCATATTCCCATCCTGCCACTTCACTGCAAGTTTCTCTGTTTCTGCTATGCTGAGCACCACTTCCAATACAGAGCCCCACCATTTGGATTAACAGCCACCCCACGGATTTTAACCAAGGTTCTGGTGTCAGTGGTGGCCTCCCTGAGACAACAGGGGCTTTTTTTTTTTTTGCTTTTTTTTTGTTCTCCTACCTGGAAAACATTCTGATAAAATTTCCTTCCAGGGAACAAGTGATCAAGGTCCTACAATTCTTGCTAGACTGCCTTTGTTGGCTTCACATCATGGTCAACAAGGAGAAGAGCTTGATGGTCCCAGAACACATCTGGAACACCTGGCCCTCTTGGTGGATATCAAAGCCTTCTGGATCTCTCTCTCTGTGGATAGGCAATGAACCCTAGAGAGCCTTCCTCTGCTCCAAGATGACCAGAGGCGGACCTACAGGGAGGGCGAAGCTCTAAGTGTTGCAAGAAGCCTTACCCTGTCATGTAAATCCCTCCTCTCCCTTGCTGCTGTAGCCAGTAAGCAATGCCAAGATGTTGTTTTTCCCTGTGAGGATTGGCTAAAACAGTGCAGGAGAGGAGTGATTTCCACTGCAATGCAAGGTTTCTTGCAAAACTTAGAGCTTTGCCCTCCCTTAGATCTGCCTCTGAAGATGACCAAATGGACCTGATGGTTCTGGCCAAGCTGAAGCCAGTGGTATCCTGCTAGTACATAGTCGCCTGGTCTCAGTTCCACTTGCATCCTTTTCAGGCCCTGCTAACCCCTTACCTTCACCTTGTGGAGAGGTGAGTAAACCTGCTGGCACAGATAACACTGATACTTAGAGATTGCGTAGAGTGGGTGGCTAACCCAAGGAAGGTTGTCACAAGAGGTAGGTTTGGAGAACCTGCCAAGGGTGATAAGTCACCATGGATGCAAGCCTCCAAGGTTGGGGGACACATAAACAGGACTCCATGACATAGGGGACCTGGAACTCGGAACAAATCAAACACAGAATCAATTGACTGGAACTCCGATCCCTCCAACTGGCCCTACTGAAATTCCAGAACCTCCTTCAGGGTGGGTGGGGTGAGTTGGTCAGGATGGACAACATGACAAGCAAGGCCTGCATGAACTGTCAGGGGGACACACGCTTGAAAAGGCTGACCGGAAGCAACCAAGCTGCTTCTGTGGGCGGAAAGGAAACAAGGTGGAGCACTTAATGGGAGCCCACAACACAGCTGTGGATTTGTTCAGTAGGCAGGTAATGACCAGGTGGAATTGTGGCTCCACCCGTCATCTTTTGCAGAAATCATTCGGTTCAAAAATCGGATGCTAGATCTCTTTGTATCAAGAGACAGTGCCCGGACAGCAAGGTTCTTCACAAGAGTGAGGACAGAAGGAGTAGACGCATTGCTGTTTTCATGGTTGAAAGGCCTCCTGTATCCCTTTCCTCTGATTCTCCTTCTTCATCTGGCTCTTTGGCAAATTCAGAGGCCGGGGTGGAGTTCATTCAAGTGTCCCCAAAGTGGCCACGTCTCCCTTGGATCCCAGAAATTGTCAGGATGGCAGTAGGTCCAGGCTGGTCCCTCCCTCTGAGGCCAGGTCTCCTAAGTCTAGGGCCTCTCCTACACCCCCATCCAGAAATATTCTGTGCAGCAATATGGCAGTTGTGCAGAAGGTGCAGCATGGGCCTATCCAGACAAGGTCTTGAGCATTCTAATGGCTTCAAGGCGGCCAGTGAAAAATAGGGTGTATGGGTCCACATGGAGAAAGTTCTCTCACTGGTGCACTGAGAAAGGAGTGATGGCTAACAACACATATTGGAGTTTCTACAGGATGATAACTAAGCACCAACACCATAAAGAGACAGGTGGCTGTTCTCAACAGCACGCTTGGGGTGGGCTTGAGCAATAGCATCTCCACTCACCCACATGTGAAGAGGTTTCTACAGGGAATAGCCCTCCATTAATTAAAAGACCTTTAAACCACCACCCCCAATAGTCTACAGGTTCCCCAATTCAGACCTAGTAAAGGTTCTGTCAGCTATCATGGGATCCTCCTTCAAGCCTATGTTTACAGTTCCACTCAGTGAACTGACCCTCAAAACACTATGAGCCCAATCTTATCCAAGGTTTTAGCACCGAAGCAGTTACAATGGAGCTCCAGGGTAAAGAAACAAACATTCCCTTGCCTTGAGGAGGTCTTCATGTCTGCTCCCCCACCACAAATTGGCCCTGGCTGCATCAATGGCACACCCCATTGGCCCTGGCTGCATCAATGCTAGAAAAATTGGATAGAATTGGGCCCTTAGTGGCCATCACCTCTGCAAGGAGGGTTTCGGAGTTGGGGATAAGAAATTCAGTTTTTTGTCCCCTTGCCCTGGGGTAAGCCCCAGCAATCATTATGGGGCAGCATGGACCTGCGCCACCTCAATCACTGTTGCAAGCCCACATTGCCCCAAGACATTTAGTGTATGCTGCTGCTGCTGATCCCACTGCTCCCAGGCTGTTCTCTCAACCCCACGCATCTTCTCCCTGTCCTTTCTGACCCTGTCCCACCCTCCGTGCTAGGATTACATGCTCTGTTGGGCTTTCTGTCATTTGCTGGCATGCACATGATTGCTCTGGCTTTCTTGATGGCACAGCAGTGTCTTATGGTGCCACAAAATGTATTACAGCTGCTTTGCAGCTGCCTGTGCTAATGGAACATGTGTTCTGCCGGTGCTACTATTAGGTAGGATCAAGCCATTACTGATCCACATTTAATAGTGTGAACAAATCCTATTTATTTCAATGGGAATTAATCACACTGAAATTTATCTGCATTGTTCGCATTGGTTTTGATTTAGAGAGTTGTGTTGTGCTTTCCTTTACATTTCCTGACCCATAGTCACTCATTGCAGCACTTTATAAATTGTTGAACTACTGCCTATAGTCAGTAATGAGCTAAATAGCAGGCACAGAGCCAAGGAGGCAGCGTGGCCTGGGGACAGAGGCTTGGATGCGGCCTACTGGCTGCATCCCATCTCCACCCCCCTCCCTGGGCCAGCATGCCCATTGGCCCGCCCACCCATTGCCCAGAACAGCCCTCCCTCCCTCCTCTCAGAACTGCCCTTGCGCCATCCAATGTGGTCTGTTTAACCGACGCTACTGCTAGCATTGTCCCAAGAGCACTAGCACTGATGCGGGGGTGCTGGTGACATTGGATTGACACTAGCACGTAGCGTCACCCAAACAGAGAGATTGCGCCCTTAGTCAATGAGGTATCAATTACCAGTGATTAAAAAAAATCTCATAATGGCATTTGCCTGGCAGAACTTTTTTGCTTTAAGTTCTACAAGTTCTCTGGTAAGAAGTGAGAAAACCTAATACTCTTCCTCGCATGTACTCTTGTCTATACAGGCGTATTTCGCTTAATGCCGTTCTGACTGACAACCATCTGCATATACAACGGTGGTGACCTGAGATTAAATATAGCACAAGCTCTCCTAAGATCAAAGGCTGAAGTGGAAAACCACCCCCTGCACCTTGCAAAAACCTTACCCAAATGTTTCCTTGCTTGTCTGCTTGAAAACACTCTCTTCTCCATGCAAACATGAGTCTCTTAACTGCTTCCAGTCTGCCTGCATCATTTCCATTGTTTTCTCATCCTTCGTTGACCTCAGTGAACATAATCAGGCAATCAAGGTTCCCTTTCCTTGTGCATCAAATCTGGTAAGTTTAACTGCAGTGGTGTATTTGAGATGGTACATGCCCCCACGACAGAGTTGCAGTTTTCCACCATATTGGCTGGGGGTGTGTGTGACACTGCTCACCTCAGAAATGCAGCAAACACCACAAAATAAGCCCTCCTGTTCGCCCTCTACTCTGTACGGCTTCAAATGGAGCGGTTTTTGGAGGCAAGGACCACACAGGCATGGGGGAGAGGTGATATTGCAGGCACAGAGCACCATCTGGCCCAGGTATCACCGAGGCCTGGCAACACAACTGCTTAAATGTGAAGCACTCAAGACTTGCATGTCTGTTTACTGTGCGAACTAGATGTTAATCAATCAATCAATCAATCTTTTCAACTAAAGTTCACAAAGCACTTTACAAACAAAAAATAATTATAAAGTTAAATGGATTCCTGTCCCAAAAGATTTCACAATCTAAAAAAACTAAGAAAAACGCAGAACACCACCACCAACAGCCACTAGAAAAGACACTCTGCTGGGGTGAAGAGGGACAGTTATTCTCCCCCTATTCAATGTAAGAGGATCACCACTTGAAAAAGTGTCTCTTGCCCAGTTAGCAGGGGTTAATGTTAATCAGGCTTTCGAGACTCCTTATTGAGGTACTGACTCCCTGCACACACATCTGCCTACACTGTCTTGTTCTCCAGTGACTTCTTAATCAGGCAATTGGCAATTGGGGCTTCGTTATCTGCTTACTGAGCAACCCTGATGGTTTTAAATATGATGAATCTGACCATGTTTAGAGTTTTGCTCAGATTAATGTGTATGTGTTTGTGCTGTAGATGCAGTACTGTGTAGTGCAGAGTAGTACGGTATGGTACTGTACTGTAATTACCATTGTGTTAAAAGAGAAATAAAAATGACTTAGAAATGGGCAGCGCAATCCTACAAGGAATGTAGCACTGATGCAACAGTGTTGCATCAGTGCTACGTCATTAGTGCTGACGCGGGGGTGCAAAGCAGCACCCCCGTGTCGGTGCTAATGCTCTGAAGCCGAAGCTGAATAGCGTCATCTTCAGAGCGCCGATGGAGAGTCTCCCTTGCGCTGACCGAAGCTGGGGAAGCGAATGCTCCCTTGCTGGGAGGGGGGGGGGTTCCAGCAGCTTTGGATATGGCACTGCCAAGTCGGCCTTGCCATTCTGGCACTGCATAGGATTGTGCCCTAAATGACTAACAGCCCAGTCCTGAGTTGCCTGGCTCTTATAGGAGCAGTGGTAGCAAAATGGGTAGTGCCTGCATCCTGCAGTATTTGTGGCAGCCGCTGGAGTCTCCTCAGGGGAATGGGACATTTGTCCCTTTCCCCTGGGGAAAGCCCCTGCCCCCACAATTTTTACCAGTGGAGAGCAGCCCCATGTCATGCTGCCTAGCCTGACACAGGAGTTCAGGAACCGGTGGTAGAAGCCACTGATGGACCCCACCCCTGTGTGGGCCTACCTTTCCCCCCACCTAGTTCTGTCTCCTCCCCGCTTCTTCCTCTGTTTGAAAGCACCACTGGTTGCCATTGCTGCTTAAGCACCAGCAGCCCATACTTTCGGCACTGAATCTAGGAGCTCACTAGTGTCAGCCCAATGCCAGTGCTCCTTCCTACCATGGTGTCACAAATGTGTTTTACAGCATGTTCACAACACTTTTAGCTGGCTATATGCACTTATCGCCATTATAAGGGTCTTTGGATCAGGCCCTTAAACGTAATCAGTACAAGGAAGACAAAAGAGCACTATGCAAAGAGGTTTATTTTAAATTGACATGAACGAAAGGGGGGTGTTACCTATGACCCCCCCCCCACTTGCCCACTTAGTTTGAACACGTAGCTTAGTGGGAAATGCCTTGACAGTTCAAATCCGCTGCCACCAGCCCAGGTATCAAGATATGCTAGAGGAGTTCCTGGGCTAAACTCCTCTCCTAGACTAGGTTATGATTAGGGATGGGGTTTTTTTTTGTGTGTGATATTTTTTCCAAAATTTCTTGATTAAAATAGCAAATTGCAGTGTACTGTGTTTTTATCCAAATTCTTATTCAAAATTGTGCAGACGTAAAGCACAATAAGCAATATTAATCATTGCTAATATTATTGTTAATATTAATTAGGGGCTTTGGCATGGCTCTCTTTTTTCTTTAACAGTTCGATGAGGGCAGGAAAAAAGACAAATGTCTTTTGGTTAACATCCATAACATAAAGCCCAGGGTTAACATCCAAAAATATTGCTTTATTGAATAAAGCAATATTTTTGGATGTTAACCTTGGGCTTTATGTTATGGATGCAATATTCTGCAAGCTGCAGACAGGATATTCAGAGCATAGTGAAGTATTGTAAGAGTGGTTTCCAACCTTTTTTTGCAATGGGACTCACTTTTAAAAACAACACTCTTAAAAGATCTTCTATTGTGCAAAGCTCAATAAAAGATGTATACTCACAAATTTAGAAAACAGATAATGATTTGGAAGGAAATGAGTGTGGAGAGGTTGCTTTCTTACACAATACCCCCTGCAGATTTACAATTTACATTCTGGCGACAGTCCTAACATGCCATTAATCTAGCTGCTGTATGTTCTTAGAATTGCACCCTTAATCTCACTGCTGTATGTTCTCAGAATGACATTCAGGGGAACTCTTCAGTTGCGGGATTCCCCCCTTCTGCTACACATGCGCATACCCTCCAGCTTTATCTGTGCTTTATCAGGGAGGTAGCTGGCTGCCTTACTGTGAAAAGTACTTCCTCAAAAGGAAGCAAAAGTGGTGGTATTTCGTTAAATGACTGCTTTTTCGTATGTTGAATATCATGTTCTGTCACAATTTGAATGGAAATTCATTTTATTTCGTGTTCTGTGTTGATCAACAAAAAATACCCGTCCCTAGTTATGACCTCAAGGGTCTCTATTAAACTCACCCTTGCAGTCGCGCTTACAGAGCGAGGAGGCTGTGACCCAGTACAAGGCAGATTGGTTTATGCAAAAGAGGTTTTATTAAGAGATTGCTAAAGGTAAAAGGTGGGATAAAGCAGTCTAGTTGCAAGGGAAAACAATATATGAAAAGGCTTGATCAGTACAGAACACATTTCCTCCTATGGTACTCATACAATTGGCCAGTAGGTGGAGCTGGCATTATACAGGCCTTCCAAGGCTGACACATGCGTATTGTAGCCTAGCTCCAGATTGCTGTGACAAAGACTTGTAATAACACAAATTCTTACTAATGCTTGGAGTTTCTCCCAGCGGCAATCCTCTCTGTCTCCACACAGAGCAGCTCTCTGCTACCATCCAGCAGAAAAGCATGCAGGAAAGAAGAAGTGAGACTCTGCTGGTCCCATGATACTTAGCTGGAAACACATCTGATTGGTTGGCGATTGCTTGGCCACCTTGATACCTGATCTGTCCCTTCCACCTCTTCCCAGCAGGGACATCTTTGAGAATAATGAACCATGCCCTCAGGAATGCACTTTAGCCAGAGGCAAGGGGGAGGGGAAATCATTGCAATACATTCAGGGATCAACAAAGTAGGTAAAGCCTACTTAACAAAAATAGGTACATGAAACATAGCTTTTACATAAACAAATCAACGTGTTATTGAACAGATTAACAAAACAAAAAATAATTCTATACAGAATCTGCAGTTCTTGCCATTCATTCTTCTATAATTTCCTGTGATATCACATGCTATCACAGTCTTTGTTGCCTTTGTTGCCTACTGCAGTGGTCCCCAAACTCTCCAGAAGTTTGGGAAACCTGCTGTAAGTTGTTGTGGGGGAGGCGGGAAGGGAGTGACACAATCCACAGGATCATACTGCTGTCAGGAACAGCAGGGGCTTTGATCTATTTACCATTCAAAGTGCTGGTCTCCAGATGGTATGGGAATCTCCACAGACGCCTCCATAGGGCTGCCGAAGTCTTGGAATGGTGAAAAATAACAATAGCAAACTCCTCTTCTGGTTTTTCATTTTTAAACTGGAAGTGGGTTTTGATCATTATTTTTCACTGTTCCAAGGCTTGGGGAGCTCTGCAGAGGCATTGCTCTCCAAGGTGGACTTGCTGGAGGCTAGAACTTTGAATGGTTCTAGCATGATCCCTGGCAGCAGCATGATCCTTGTGATTTTAACACTGCCTCCCCCTGCCCCTTAAGGGGCCAGGGACAGGGCTGCTCATGCTGGGATGTGTGATGCCAATATTTGAGAATCTCAGCCTACTGCATTACCCTCTACAGTAGTCAATTTAACTCAGTTCATTCTATTACAGTAAATGCCATATATTTTACAGGTGCTATACCACATTCAGCCACTAGATGGGGCTAAATGTTTATATAACAACAGAATCACCTGACACACATAAGAACATAAGAAGATCCCTGCTGGATCTAGTCCAGATCCAGGCCCATCTAGTCCATCTTCCAAAGGCCCATCTAATCCAGCTTCCTATATCTCACAGCGGCCCACACGCCCCAGGGAGGCATGAGACAACAAGATGCTTGCATCCTGTTGCCACTCCCTTGCACCCGGCACTCTGAAGTAGTCTACTACTAATGTAAGGAGGTTGCACAACCCATCATGGCCTAAAGCCCACGATGGACTTTTCTTCCAGAAATCTGTCCAATCCCCTTTTAAAGGAATCTAGGCCAGTTGCCATCACCACTTCCTGTGGCGGAGAGTTCCACAGATTAATTATCCGCTGGGTAAAAAGGTATTTCCTTTTATCTGTTTTAACTCTCCCAACACTCAGCGGATGCCCCCTGGTTCTGGTGTTGTGAGAGAGGGAAAAGAACCTCCCTCTATCGACTCTATCCCTTCCGTGCATAATTGTCCCAATCATAATTGTAATGATTGTCTCAATCATGTCCCCGCTCAGGCGCCTTTTTTCTAGGCTGAAGAGCCCCAAATGCTGCAGTCTTTCTTCATAAGGGAGGTGCCCCAGCCCTGTAATCATTTTTGTTGCTCTCTTCTGCACCTTTTCCAGCTCCACTATGCCTTTTTTGAGGTGCAGCGACCAGAACTGGACACAATATTCCAGGTGCGGCCTTACCATTGATTTGTACAATGGCATAATAATGTTGGCTGTTTTATTCTCAACCCCTTTTTTAATTACCCCAAGCATGGAATTGGCTTTCTTAATTGCTGCCACACACTGGGTCAAGACCTTCATTGAATTGTCCACCAACACCCCAAGATCTCTCTCCTGAGCTGTCACAGATAGCTCAGAACCCATTAGCCTATAGGTGAAGTTTTGGTTTTTTGCCCCAATGTGCATCACTTTACACTTGTCTATGTTGAAACTGCCTATTCCCCCAACTTAGAGTGATCCTTCTGGAGCTCTTCGCAATCCCTTCTGGTCTTCACCACACGGAAAAGTTTTGTGTCATCCACAAACTTGACCACCTCGCTGCTTATTCCTGTCTCCAGGTCATTTATGAACAAGTTGAAAAGCACTGACCCCAAGACAGATCCCTGGGCACTCCACTTTTCACCTATCTACATTGTGAAGATTCCCATTGACTCCCACTCTCTGTTTCCTGGCCCTCAACCAATTCTGAATCCATAAGAGGACCTGCCCTCTTATTCCCTGACTGTGAAGTTTCTTCAGCAGCCTTTGGTGGAGGACCGTGTCAAATGCCTTCTGAAAATCCAGATTTATGATATCCACTGTTTTGTCCCACATCCAAAAGGTTCGTGAGGCAAGACTTACCCTTACAGAAGCCATGCTGACTTTCCTTCAGAAACACTTGTTCCTCTACGTGTTTTAGGATTTTATCTTTGATGAGATTTTCCACTATCTTACCCTGAACAGAATCTTACCCTTAGGCTGACCGGCCTGTAGTTTTCAGGGTCCCCCCTCCTCCCTTTTTTAAAGATTGGCATGACATTGGCTATCCTCTGGTACTGTGGCTGTTTGAAGGGACAAGTTGCACACCATAGTTAAGAGTAACACTTTGGGAACCTCTTCGAGCAGGGGTAGGCAACCATTGGAATATACGAGCTACTTAACAAAACGACTGTCAAAGAGCTACTGTGAGACTCCCCACCCCCATCTAACTGTAGAAAAAAAAAATTACCAGAGCAAGCAAGCAGGGCAGGTCACCAGGGTATGCTTTGAATGGCAGGAGACCTAAGAAAGTTCCCACTCACGATGCTCTGAGGAGGAGAGGAAGGAGTCCACCACTTCCTTTCCTTCCATGCTTTGCCTGCTCCACCTCTCACAATAGTGAAGAAGCTGCTTCTACGGCCGCCCTTTCTGGCCGCAGTCACCAATCCTGCTTCAAGCAGCCACTTCGTGAGAGCACATGCCAGCCAGGAGCTTGCAAGCTCTAAGGTGACAGCCAAAAAAGGCAGGACTGTTCTGTGCTCTCATCCTGTCTTTCTGGCTGCTCAGTGGCTGCTGCTGCTCCGAGCTGAAAAGGGTTCTTGAGCTACCAGTAATCATTCCACGAGCTACCGGTAGCTCATGAGTCCCACTGTTTCAATACTCTGTTGCTTTAGGCTGTGGTATCCTCAACTATGGATCCTGCTCTTATTATATCTTTCATTAAATGAAAAATAAAGTTAAAAAAAAAACTTCTCTCAAACCACTTCATTGGCTCAATTTTTCTTTGACTATACTGCTTTCCCTAAACCTGGGGTCAGCAACCTATGATTTTGGAGCCGCATGTGGCTCTTTTAGCCGTCTGCTGTGGCTCCGGAGTCCAGGTGAAAGTAGCAAAGGAGGCGCCCAGCATTGGCTGCGACCGCGGGCTCGCTCTCCCTCCTGGTAGGCTGCACTGTGCTCAGGGCTGCAGGTTGGGAATCGCCCCCTTTTCTCCCCTTCCTTCTGAGCCCCCCGAGCCGGGAGCTGCTACCGAGAGCGCCTCTCTGCTCGGCACCAGTCCCGCGCTGCACGCTGCTCCGGGAAGCGGGGAGAGCGTGCTGGCAGCGGCGGCAACTGGGCTCCCGCTCAGTCTGTGGATAGCCTTGTGCAGAAGGCAACCCGCGAAGCTCCAGAGCTGATCCGCCGGCTGGAAGGGTGCATGGCTTTTTGTGTTGAATGTTCCATGTGTTTGCATTGCTTCGCACGCAGAGCTGGGATGGAGCGTGGCGGGGGGTGGCGGCGTGCAGCAGAGAGCCGGTGGGGAAAACTTTCTGGCTCACTCTCGGTTGGGTTGCAAAGTTGCCCCTGGTTTTGCACGCATTGGGGCAGCTCCCGCTTACAAGCACGGAAAGCGCCGGGTCTCCGTTGTGTATGTGTCCCCCCCGCCTGTTTTCCAGGATCTTTTGCCCGGTCCCTCTTTCTGTAACGTGGAGGGATTGTTTGCATCGATGGCGTGCAAGTTGCAAAAGTTCCTGTGCACGAGCCTGGAATCCCCCAGGGATATTTTGCAAACCTAAAAATAAAAAATCCTCCACTGTTTTGAAAAAACAACAACACACCCCATAGTGTCAGCAGTGGCACGGGCAGCTGCTCGGCTCGGCTCTGGGGTCTGCCCTGCCCACCCATCCTGCTGCTGCTTGTCGCATGTGCTCTTTGCAAGCGGGCAATCCGCCGCAAGGTGCAGCATGGTGGCTGGTTTTTGTTCTGCCGTTCGTTTTTTTACGCGCGATCGGAAGGCTGTGGAGGACTGGCAGCAGGGTTGGGGGTGGGAGAGAAAGAAAGCTGGAGACAGCGAATGACGAATGTCGAGACCTGATTTTCAGCCGCGATCGCTCATAAGAACATAAGAAGAGCCCTGCTGGATCAGGCCAAAGGCCCATCTAGTCCAGCTTCCTGTATCTCACAGCGGCCCACAGGTGCCCCAGGGAGGCATGAGACAACAAAATGCTGGCATCCTGTTGCCATTCCCTATAGTTTTTTTATACATAGCATAAAAAAAAAAACTATATATGCAGTATTATCTTCATTTTAGATGTCAAAAGGGTTTTGTGGCTCCCGAGGTTTTCTTTTCTTCAGAAAACGGGTCCAAATGGCTCTTGGAGTGTTTAAGGTTGCCTACCCCTGCCCTAAACCGTCATTGTCAGTAATACTTCTGTTAATGGTCATCCTCTCTTTGCTTGACTTGTCTCCCACTGTGCTGCCTTTCTCATTACCTACCACAAGAAGACCTGACATACTGCTGCACTGTTTAGTCAGAACTTTGCTGCTCATCTCTTAAGAAGAACCTACATAAAAAAAAATAAGCTCTTTGGCCTTCTAAAATTCTTCTCTGCTTAATAAAATTTGTTGGATCTATCTCCCCTTTCCCTTTACTTCCTTGGAGGAGAAGTAGAATGGATAGCAGTGGTCACTGAAAAATTTTGTGGGAGTCAAAAGTAAATTCAATATTTATAATTATGAGGGCAAGGATTAGAAGTGACACTATCCTATTATATAAAACTAGAGTTGGAGCAAATCTAAAAAGGAAAGGGGTTCAAACTCAGGTTTTCCTAAATGGGAGTGAACATATAAAAGAGAGGGGATTAAACACCAACCTGACACCTAGTTTGAAAACCTATTGAATGCCTCTTCATTTATTTCAGAATGTTTGTAGGCTCTCTCCAAAGACCAATCTGATCATTAGGAGTAATGTTGGCTTTTGGTGTGAACCAACTGAGGTTAAGCTTAACGAGTTCAGATAGTGAAGATCATCTGAAACAAGTGAGTCTCTGCTGTGTCCAGAATGTTCAGCTGTAACTCAAGTAGTTGGGGGTCAGTCCCATATTCAGTCTCATTTCCTCTTCCACACTGTATTTTCCTATTACAAATCTCAGATTTTTCTGATAAATAAATTTAGGAATAAGCATATATTTGAACTAATAGTAACTAGTACACCAGAAGGTAAAAAAGGAGCTACAGAGGAATAACCATTCCGGAATCTTTAGTGGAATCTCCTGGAATCAGTGACCCATCATAAATAGTAGAGAGATTAACAGTGTAATCCTAGTGTCTACTCAGAGGAAAGGTCCCATTGCGTTCACTTAGGAGTAAGTGGGGCTTTCTCCTAGGAAAGTTTGTGTAGGATCAGGTATTCAGAGATGCCTCATCATTTTGGTTTTCAGACACACAGGCCTTTGAACAAGGATTCTTTTAAAAATTCAGGTATACATTTTGATGTTTCATAATCCTAGTATGCAATGTTTCAAAGATGTACATAGTATGGGGGATGGTTTTCAGTGACTTGAGTTTAGCCAGTGGTGAGGAAAGAGAAACTCTTAGTATTTTTTTAATTTTAAATTGATGTATACTGTAGGTTTCCAATTTCATTTTCTTCCTCGTGCTCTATTTGTGGTAGAGCGAACTAGAAATGTAAATAAGGGTGCAATCCTAATCTGGTGTTGCGCTGGCGCAGCACTCTTTTGCATCAGACCAGCACTGTTGTAAATGTGCCATAAGGCATGTCTATGCTGCAGATTCGATTGCTGGGCTGGCGCAAGCAGCAGCTGAGGTTGATGGCCGGCCGTGCTCAGGGCATGCCAAAGGCTGGCAAGAGGAGTAATGGGGTGATGCCATGGGTGGAGACGGGACATGGCCATTGGGTCATATCCAACCCCCTGTCCCCAGGCTGGTCGGCCCTGATTTGGGCTGTTCCTGGCCATGTGGACTTGTGCCTGCTCTTTGTGGGCGCAGATCCAAGCAGTCCCATAGGGGCAAGGGGAAAACATTCCCTTGCCATGTGCTGAGCTGCTGCAACTGCCTAACCTCGTTAGGATGCAGTGCAGGTGAGCCAGCCTGCTTATTCCAGAGCAGGATTGCACTGCCCATCATAGGCACTTTTATGGAAAGAATACCTCATATGCTGAATTATAGTTTATGAGACACATCAACATGCGCCTTGCCCATGCCTATGATCAAAACACTGATTATTTTGCTATTGAGCAAAATGAGTTATAAGCAGATAGTTAACGGTATATACATTTTTTCAAAGTTTTGATATTATTTCACTATACTAAATTCTCAGTATATTTAATGTTGTGTATCTGTGTATTCCAGGGGTGGCCAACCTGCAGCACACCATATACCACTTTTAATGGACATATTCTTTGAATGTGCCAGTCTCCCTGTCTCTGGCCACATCCCAGCTGTGTGCAGCTTGGCTGAGATGCCTTGCACTATTGAAAGAGGGGGGGTAGGAACCAATGTTTCTTGCCTCTATGGGGCATCCCGGCCAAGCCGAATGCAGCTGGAACTATGCTGGAGTCTTTGCCCAGGTCACCAATGGGGTGGTGGTTAGGCTCTGCTGTGTGTGCCACTTGGAAAGTATCTGTGTGCCACTAGCATCACACGTGCCATGGGTTGGTCATGTCTGGTGTATTCTAATAAAGCAAGTCCTGTGGTTTGCATATCAACTTCTCCAAATATTCTGTATGGAAAATACTGCAGTAAGAGCTAGGATTACAGTGTTAAAAATGTCATTAGTAAACTATTCCTATTTTGAAGGATTCCCACCCCCCACCCCCGAAGAGGACTCCACTTTAGGAGATAGTTTTACAATGTGCTAGGTTTACGAGCAAGGCCAGTGTACTGTGTCCAGGCATTTATTTATTTTTTGCTAATTATGCTCAACTTCCTTGAAGTATCAGAAATTCAGATCCATCTTTATGAACGTGGTAGAAAGAATAACAACTGTAAAACAAAGCATTGTGCATGTAAGTGACTGTTTGCGTGTATTTCAGAAGGGATAAATGCTCACCATATGGTACAATTACTGTGTCCAAGTTTTCAAATTAGCTTCTCTCATCCTCCTTATTACTGTCTTTAAAAAGAGAGGGGAAAAACCCAACATGATTTATCTACTCTGCTGCAGAACTCTTGACGCAAAACAGCAGCCCAGTTCTGTCCAGTTTTTTTTCCCTAGCATAATAGAGGCTGTCGGACTTTTTTTATACTAATTACTGTGTGAGCCTCAGATGAACCCCCTTCAATTCACAAGGCTTTGTTAAGGGAGGAGCTGTCAATGTGTCTGCCCGTTTGCAGCTGTGCTGTGGCTTTAGCTTGCTTAACATTATGCTGCTTTTTAGACTTGACAGAAGGGATTTTTTTTATTAAAGCAAAGCAGACTTGTAGCGAAATGGTTTAAGCAGCTGCATTGTGGCAAAGCACAAAGAAGTTATTATTGTGTCTGTTTGGGGGGGTAGAATGGAGGGGAAAGATATTCGGCTGCTGTTGATGCCGATTGTTGACTTGCCATCTGCCAGATACGGAAAAAAAAAAAAATGACAGCTCCAGCAGGGTGTTCAAGAGGTTGTTTGGAGAGACGCATAAACATGTGCAGATGTCGAACTGAATAATGGCAAGAACTTGAGACGGTTTATGATGCTGCTGCTGTGTGTGCATATACAGAATAAATGTATGTGGGGGTTTGGTTGGGGGGGAGGATACACACTAATTATCCTTGTTCCTCCCCACCTCCTTTCGTCTTGATAATTAGTTCAGGAGTTGAATATTTTGCCGCCCTTTATTGTGTATTGCTGAAAGAAAGCTTTCAAATAGTTAAGCCAACTTTACTTCATAGTTTTAAAGTTTTATAAATGTGTTACTTCATGGAGGAGGAGGACTAATGCAATTATCTTGATCGTAGCCCCTGTACAAACATGTGCTATAATCTCTCAAGTTCAGTCAGATCTGCATCTTAAAACTGGAATATTTTCATTCCTGTTGTTATTTTTCTTTCTTGTATAGAACATGTGAATCAATAAAATTATCTTTTTTAACATACAGAATTATCACTGAATTCTTAGTGTTTGCTTAACTTTGATCATATTTTACTTTTTAATTGGAAGAAAAATATGTTACAATGGGCATGAGCAGATGATTGATATTTGTTGTGTTCCTACAAATTAGCTGCTGTGTAGTCTACTGCAGTGTAGTCTACTGTATAGACTATATTAAAATTTCAGTAACTTTTTTCTTTTTTTTAACTCTATTCCCTCCCCCACTTTGTTGTTTCTTATCAAAAGGCAAATTTATTAGTGATTGTGCCTTTTAGATATTGAAGCTTAATTTCTATGGAAGCATTATTTTTACATTTCACTCCAAATTTGCGTGCGTAATCTTTGAATGATAATGTGATTCTTACAATCCTTTGCATATATATGTTTGTACACTGTCATGTATGCCGTGTTCATTGTTGTAAGAAGTGGTGCTAATGTGTTCATGCACCATACCAGTTTCAAGACATACGTAACAGTTTCAAGACATACATATATTGTTGGTCTGCTTGTTTTGAACAGTAATTCAAAAGGCTGCAATTCTGTACATACTTCTGTGGGAGTAAATTCAGTTGAACTTATTGGGGCTGTATGCATTCATAAGATTGCATTGTTAGTTGTTTAATCTTTCCATTTTCTTTTATATTATCTAGTTTCTTTACTCAGTAACTGTCCATGGCATCTATTTTTTTTTCCTCAGAATCAGCCTAGCTAATGATTAGCCATTACAGGTGGATTATCCCTTATCCAGACATCTGAAATTTAATTTTGAAATCCAGACATTTTTTCCAAGACTTTTAAAAAAATTTCTGTAGCATGAACACTAAAAGATCTTGTGCTCATTTCCCTATACAGGATACGAGTTCTGTTCTCTGCTCTGTGGTACATGCCATTGTTGAAAAATGTCCGATGCCAGCAGACACCCAAATGGGTAACAGTGAAAAGAGCAAGACGAAGCATTTCTTATTATTTTTATGCAGTTATTCCAAAATCCAGACAAATTTGAAATCCAGACACCTTCCTGTTTCAAGCAGTCCGGATAAGGGATATTCAGCATGTAGTGTCTTGTGTGGGCTGTATCTTAGGGCTCAATCTTATCAAGTGTAGTGCCAACAGTAAGGCCTTGCCTCAACCTGTAGTGGTGTTGTAAAAGTGCTATAAGGCACTTCCAGTGCTGGCAGTAAGGGTTTACCACTGGTGTTGGCCCTGTGCCAGTAGACGCTTAGCCCCAGCACCAGGAGGACCTGACACCATGCCATCTGGCAGTAAGTGTTAGCGCCAGCAGCGGTGTACCTATTCAGGGTGAGGGGGAGGGCATGGGGAGGGTGGAATTGGGCGGGGGTGGGGTGGAGCAGGGGTAGGACCAGCAGTGACCTCCACTGCCAGATCCTATCCTCTATATTGGGCAGCACGGCCCAACACTGAGGTTCTCAAATCTGCACTGGTAAAATGGCCATTTTGCCAGTGCTGACTTGAGGAGGCTCATTGCTGGACCAGTGCCCTTACCCAGGGGAAGAGAACAAACATCTTTTTCTCCCAAGGTACCTCCTATGGCTGCTATTGCACCAACAGGCTGCAGTGGTAGGCATTTTGGGAGCCAGGCAGTTTAGGATTGGGCTGTCAGTCACTAATCTTTTAAAGTTATACAACAGGTATTTTCTAAGTAGTAATAAGTGACTTTCTTTACAAGGTAGTTACAAAGAAAAGTAAGATCAATTATTGAATATGTTGCACATTGAAAGCGTTTTATAAAGGATGAGGTTAAAAATGATATTGAGAAGGAATTACTCAAAAATAGCAGATTATTAAAAGCTGCTGTAAAAATCTTGCTGTTTGCTGAAGTAATGCTTGTTCACATACGTTTTAGTCATTTTTGCTTTTAATTAATATTTGATAAAATTTTGTCGATAGTATATAATTGCAAACAAAGAGAGTTTTTGAAATCATTGTGAAAAATGAGTTGATAATTAAATTGCCTGAGCTTGTTTTCTTAAGAAGCATGGAAAGATTAGTCACATTTGTCTTCAGGAATCTCCTATGTATTTTAGTACCATTTAATGTCTCACTTTTTTAGTCTTTTAGGAAACAAAGCATGATGTTTGACTTCCCTTGATATGATAAAAATGTTGCCCAGAATATGATGAATGTCAATTGAGGAATACTAATAGTGATTTGAAGATCACCATTGACCATAAATTGTCCCTATTCATAATCATCAGAATCATCTGTACAACACTGTAATCATATGTAATAAGTTATGTGTGATACTTCAAAATACCTCCCAAATTATATTTATTTATTTATTTATCATTTATTGTGGTCGAGGACCAGAAAAATTCTATCAAATATATCAAATTCTATCAAATCTAGATTAATCTGAAGGAAGGGTGGTATATTCAATCTCCCACTTAAATAAATGAAAGTACTATAGTTTATGATGCATGTTGTCAACTTAAAAAATTTAAAGGATGAAACCCTTCAAATGATTCAAAAGGCAAATCCTTTAAAAGGAAAAACTAAAGGAATGGATTATATCCTAGAGAAAATTATCTTAGGTTCCAATCATATCCAACTTTCCAGCACCACTACAGCTGCAATGGAGTCCTGAGGTAAGGGAACAAATAATCTTTTACCTTAAGGAAGTCTTTTTCACTGCCCCCCCCCCCACTGCAGGATGAAGCATATCCTCAGTTGGCACGGCTGCATCAATCCTCAGTTGATAGCATTGGGCCCTTAAGGCATATATACAGTATACACTTGTGTATACGTTGAAAAATTTATACCTTAAAATTGCCCAGAAAACCTGACATTGACTTATTACACATATTAATACAGTAAATGCATTTAATCACATGGTGGGCAGAGCAAGGCCCTAGCCCAGTATTCTTCAAACTGTGGGTTGGGACCCACTTGGTGCAACATGATGTCAGGTGGGTAACAGAAAGCTAGGAGCAGCCATCTTGGAAGCTGCAGACCTTACTCTTGCTATATTCCTGTTGTGAGTGTTAACAGTTTGAATTTGCAAGTGAGGGTTTTTGTTTGTTTTCAGTTCCGTGCTTTTACATAATATTTTGACCTAATCTTGCTTTTTGTCAGAGATGTTTCATGGTTGTGCAATTGCTGCAGTCCAGGAATGCCAGTTTGCATTCCAAGAGTGACATTTTATTATGTCACACTGATGGTACTTCCTGCTTCATGATGTTACTTCCAGCTATGATATCACTTCCAGGTTAATGACATCACTTCCGGTGAATGGAAGTGGTAATGGGTCCTGACAAGAGTGCCATTCTAAAAAGTGGGCCTCCGTTTAAAAAGTTTGAGAACCACTGCCCTAGCCCTTGCAAGTGCTTCTGATTGTGTTTATAAGCCATTAAGCTCTAACTGGCTGTAGAGTCTTCTGAGCATGCTTAAAAGCTGCCCAAGAAAATGTATGGAGTCGTAAGGAAAGTGAAACTGAGCCACACTACATGCTTACTCATGAGTAGCTGACTGTGTCTTGGTCCATTGGTAAGAGCAGGCTGGGAGGAATGCAACGCCCAGAATGATCCCGATCCAGTGAACATAGACCCCAAAAACACTGAAGAAGGAAGTCCTCTCTCTAAGCCTAGAAATGTGTTGAACCTTATGGAAAGTGAAACCGAGC
>JAJKFI010000018.1:15347686-15386404 GCA_029204185.1 Lerista edwardsae | reverse complement strand
TGTGTGTGTGTGTGTGTGTGTGTGTGTGTGTGTGTGTGTGTGTGTGTTTAATTTCTATGGTTATGAAGACCAATCATGTGAAGGCCCTATTGCCGGTGATATGTGCATACAACCAGCTAACAGTGTCATGAATGTGCCATAAAACATGTTTGGGACATGTTACTTCTCACGCTGGGGCTGCACTCAGCACCAAGCTCCAACGCAAGCGGGTGACCAGCTGGCAGCTGGCAACAGCCCTGGCCACCGGTTAGACAATTTGGGGGGTAGGGGAGGAGCCAGCTGCCAGGGGGTGGAACCCGGCGGTGTCTTCCACCTCCAGATCTTATCTCTGGTGGTGACTTGGGCAGCCCGACATGGGTTGATTCACCTCCCTCAGAATAACTGTCTGTGAGCCAAGGAACCCCATTAAGGACGACGGGGCTTTCCCTGAGGGAAGGGGATGAATGTCCCCTTCTCCCGGGAAAACTCCTGTGGTTGCCTTGCTACTGCTGCACCTGCAGCAGTTAGGCAGTTCAGGATTGGGCCCTTAGCCACCTATATGACAGTGATTACACTTGATTGAAATGCTTTAAAATTGATTGAAATATTAATTTGAAATAAAGAAATGTAACACCACTTTCAGTTTTTTAAAGGATAATACTGCCATCCACAGAAAAAAAAAAATTTTTTTTAGATAGCCTCTACTGATAAAGAGATTCTGAAGGATTTCCAGAAGATATTTAGAGCCACTTTAAATAGGGTTAACAGACACAAACTGGGAAAGAGTGCCTATGTCTTTAACCATTGTATAGAAAACGGAATTTGGGCTATTGCAGCTCATCATAGAAGCATCTCAAAAGCTTCACCTGCCCAAATTCTGGAAACCCTAACTTTTAACATCTCTTAGGTTATAGTAACAAGAAAGACACTTTCTAGCTCACAGGCATTTTTAGTATTCTGTGTTAAATGAAAATGCAACTTATAATGTTACTTTTTTACTTCTCTTCAATAAATAGATAGACTGTACAGTTCTTATATAAAAATTACTGGTAGGTCATTTTTCAGGATCTGGCGTCAGGTAAAATTAGACAAAATTAATTCAAAGAATTGCATATACCCTTAAGTTTTACCCTTGTCATATTCATGGGTCATAGCAAATTTAATTATTTTTGGCTTAAAACATACCCTCCTCTTATCTGTAGGGTTGACTTATACATGACGATATACGGTGTCTGGCAACTCATAGATCAGTGGTATTCAAACTTTTTAGACCAGGGCCCACTTTTTAGAATGGCAAATCATGTTGGGACCCACTGGGTCCCGTCATTAACCTGGAAGTGATTAGTGACGTCATTAACCTGGAAGTGATGTGGCAGGAAGTGACATCATCCAGCAGGAAGTGCTGTCACTGTAACATAATAAAATGACACTCCTGAAATGCAAGTTGGCATTCTTGGACTGCAGCAATTGTACAACTATGAAACATCCCTGACATAAAGCAGGATTAGGTCAAAATATGATGTAAAAGCACTGAACTAAAAACAAAATTAAAATAAAACCCTCACTTAAAAATTCAAACTGTTAACACTCACAACAACAATATAACAAGAGTAAGTTCTGCAGTTTCCAAGATGGCTCTCTCAGCTTTCTGCGACCCACCTGATATTAGTTCCACAGTTTGAATACCACTGTCATAGATAGCTATATTGGCTACTGTCAAATATTTAAAAGAATGTGGGAAAGAAAAGAGACAACAGTATGACTCACTCTTCAACTATGGATAGAACATGAAGCAATGGATTTGAATGATCCTATTCATTCAAAAGAGTCTGGAATACTTTAGGTTTGGATATTATGTCTTAGAGGAGGAAATAGGACTAGAGGCTTCACTTTAACTATGGTTTCAAAACCGTGATTCACATGTTGTTTAAAGTCGATTTCATATATAGCTACCTCCTGAGTCAGCTTAGAAGTGTTCAAAATAATCATTTCAGTTTGCTAAAGGAGATCCAGCAGGGATTTTCTTCTGGATTGGGTGACATGTGCGCAAAAGGTGCAGTGCACAGTAGAAACCATACTTTCAATACCTGGGGCTATGTGTGTAATTATCTTTGCTACTTAAGATCTGCATAGGCATCCCCCAAACAGATGGTTAGTGTAATCAGCTTTGCAGAACTGAATTTCTTTGTTGGAGTGGGATTGAATGCAAGATCCACTTTCTTTTCCCTTACAACAGGTGATCAGTAATGTCAAAACTGATCTCTCACTATCATTCTACAACTTTCTACAATATACAGGAATTTGTGGATCAGCATACTTTATTAATTTTTTTATAATTTACAGATTACTTGAAGAGTCAGGGTTAGACATCATTTGGGAGCTATCATTTCTAATTATAGTAGGAGATTTCAGGGCAAAACCATATACAATGCACCGCATAGGTAAAAAAGTTGTAGAATTCTTTAGAATTGAAATATGACAGTTTCATTTATCTCTGTTATTAAATTTATAAGTAGTTTCCTGAGTTTTTCTCATTTGGGCATGTGGTAGAATTTTGCAACATGGTATAATAATTGTTCTACTAGCATGTAAAAACTTCTGAGAACAATATGGGCCAAATCCTATCCAATGTTCCCTTTACCTTGAGGAAGTCTCAGTGACTGCCCCCACCAAGATGCAGTTAACATGGCTTCATCAGTGCTGGGAAACTGGATAGGATTGGGCCCTCTGTTGGCAGTGATTGTCAAGGAATATTATGTCACACTTTACAGAAAGTAACTGAAGGCATATCTCCATTATGCTGACATAATTCCTGTGCTGATGTTGAGGAATATTGCTGTTCGTACAACTGTCCTATGCTTCACGTTTGAATCTTTCTCCATAGATTAGGATGTGGAATCGGGCTACAATGGCATGTTGATACGGGAAAGTAGTAGATGGTCTAACTTGTAATCTAATATGTACTTCACAACCTGTAGTTTGACCTTTTGTTATAATTACCAGTTACACAATTACCAGTTTCTATGACTGGTGTGTTTCAGTGCTATGTAGGACATAAATTCTGACCATTCATGTGTATATCAGTTCAAATTTAAATTTTGTTGGTATTAATTTGAGTTGACTGGTAAGGTAAATGTAAAGGTTTCCCCACGACCAAATGGTCTAGTCATGACCATCTGTAGGGGGCAGTGCTCATCTCTGTTTCTAAGCTGAAGAGCCGGTGTTTGTCCTAGGACAAGCTTCTGTGGTCATGTGGCCAGCATGACAATACGCCAAGGCACACCAAAGTGATCCCCTTTTATCTACTTGCATTTTTACATGCTTTTGAACTGCTGGGTTGGCAGGAGCTGGGACAAGCGACGGGAGCTCACTCTGTCCTGTGGTCTTGAACTGCCAACCTTCCAGTCAGCAAGTTCAGCAACAGTGGTTTAACCTGTAGCACCACCACATGGCAGAAAGACTGGTTTTTGTACTTATTCACATAAAAGCATAGACTAGAGCAGTGGTCTGGGAACAGGGGTAAATTACCCCAAATGGGGTAAAAATGAAATTCCTGGGGGTAATGGACGGTCGCACTGCTGAGACACAGCCGGCCATGCATATGAATCTATATGCATGCCCGGCTGTATCTTGGCAGCGCGACCATCCATTACCCCCGTTCCTGTTCCGTCACTGGCTGGCTGGCTCCGTTTTGTTTTGTTTGTTTTGCTCCACCCACTTTCGCTGGCCGGCAAAACGCGCCCCAGACTGCTCTGCACCTGCTTTTCACACCACGGCAGTTTAGAGCACGTGGATGCAGTGAGGAGAGCAGCAGAGCGGCGGCGCATTGGACCTGAGCGGCAGCGGAGCAAAGCGGCAGTGAAGAGGCAAGCCAGGGATGGCCGGGTATCGGAGGTGAGGGAAGACACACGTCTTTCCCCCACCCCCGCTTCCGTTGCCCTGCCGGGGCACATGCCTCCCCGCTCCATTGCCCTGCTGGGGGGGAACTGTGCACCCCTCGCCAGTGGCGGATCTAGGGGGCAAGGGGGCACGAGCCCTGGGTGCCATCTTGTGGCCTTCTAGGGGGCGCCAGTGGCCCCCGCAACAATGCGCAGGTGGACCTGGGCTCCCCTCAAGGGAGCCCAGGTCTACCCATTAGAAATGGCCGCAAGTAGACCTGGGCTCCCTCGACGGGAGCCCAGGTCTACCCGCAGTCATTTCTAATGGGTAGACCTGGGCTCTGTGGAGCACCAGGGCTGCTTCTGGTGGGTAGACCTGGGCTCCCATGGGGGCGCACTTCTATTGGGTGCCCCGGGCGCCATTTTGACTAGATCCGCCCCTGCCCCTCGCTGTCCAGTGAGGGATGCGCGGTTCCTCCCAGCAGGACATAGGAGTGAGGGAAGGCACGCGCCTTCCTCCCCCCTCTGTTGCCTTTCCGGGGGGAACTGCACCCCTCGCTCAGGCTTCTTGCAGAACACGCAGCCCCATCATTTTGATCGCTGCCCAAGGACAGATGCGACACTTCTTTAATGTCCCGAAGTGTCCGTGCGTGATGGAAGATATCCCCTAAGACTGGGTGCTGTTGCCAGGGGAGGGGCTGATTGGAACGGAGGTTTTTTAAAAAATTGATCGCCTAAGAGTGCAAGTCTATGGATGTCTACTCAGAAGTAAGTCCCATTATAGTAAATGGCACTTACTCCTGGGTAAGTATTAATAGGATTGCACCCCATCTTAATTAAAACTGCAGTCCAATGCACACACTGCCCCAGGAGTAAAGCACATTGAATTCAATCTGACTTACTTCTGAGCAAACAGAAGTTGACAGACGCCGGCTGGCCACTGAACGTAAGGTGCGTGCAGGCTGGGGCAAACGCGATTGGCTGCAGAGTAACAGTCTGAGCTGACACCAGACTGTCCTCCTCCCCCTCAACTTGTAGCCCGGTGCAACGATCCTCCGATCCGGACTGGGGCTCAGCGTGTCGTGGGGTGTGTGGGGCATGTGCGCATGCGCAGGACACCAAAGAGAGGTGCCAGGCAAGCATACAGTGTGAGGCGAGGCAAGGCAAGAGGGAAAGCGAGCTGCAGGAGACAAAATGTAGGAACGCTTGCTGCATTTCTGTATTAGTACTATTTGCCTTCTCCAGAATGGAAATGCAGATACTGTGCTGCTAAGTTGCATAGCCCCCTTTGTATTAGCACACATTAGGAATGGCCCTTGCCTTCTCCACAGCTATGTTTCTGTGAAGTGGGGAGGGGAGAGGGGGTCAAACTAATCAGGCAACAGATGTATTTGTTTTGCTCCCATTCATCCTGTTAATATTTAAAGTGGAGAGGATGTAATTTTTTACATTAAGAGATGTTTGTATGAGGCGAGCTGAATCTCGTTACCTACATGCACACTCCTTGTGATGTAAAAATGAGGTATTCCCAGTTTGACAAGTGCATGAAACAGATATCTGCAAAAAAAAAAAAATGGCTACTGCTATCATTTTTTGGTTTGATCCAGAGTTGCAAACAAATCTTTTAAATTCTGAAATAAGTCTTTGGAGGCTGCCCCTTTATCTTACTTTCTGACCTTCAAGGTGTTTTTCTTTAATCCAGTACAATGGCTCTCAAACTTTTTATCACTGGGGCCCAAAGGAAGTGATGTCATCAAGCAAGACTATTTTAACATCCCATATGACAAAATCAAATCTAACTAAGCAGGTTAGATATTTACAATAAGAGTAAGATTAAAAAATATTTAAAGGACTTTCCTAACTCTCCCAAACCCTTTACAACTTCATATTTACATAGCATTAATTAAGCTCATTAATCAATCAAATAAAAAGCAATGGGTTCCAATATGTAATTTTTTTTCTTTTGTTCTGGCGGGGGGGGGGTAACGTCAGTGTATCTAAATATATTTTGGGGTAAAAGGTAGAAACGTTCCCTGACCCGTGGACTAGAGAATTGGCAGAAATGTACAACTTCAACATTTTTTTTTTACATTGCCCATTCATTCATTCTAAAAAGATTTCTACCTGGCCTTTTCCCACAATGAAGGGGATTCAAGGTGGCTTTCAGTAAATAGATAAAAAAATATTAAAACAGAATAAAAACAGATTAAAACAACCAGATCACCAACATTAAAAACTATTTCATTCAAAACAGTGCCAGCCAACCACTCATTCAAATGCCATCCTAAAAAACAGGTCGAGGCCCCATTGAAAAGTCTCAAGAGAGGGAGCTGTTCTTAATTCAAGGGGAGGGGCATTCCATAAAATAATTCCATATACATGCTGTATATTACCAACAGATTTTGGTGCATGTGAACTGATGAGATATTTTCTATATTGTTTGCCTAATGTGCGTAGCTTTCACAGTGATTTCATAACATTACTCAGGCAGTAGACATAGTCCCCCAAGCTAAGAGTATGCACATTTGCCTGTGAGAGTGAGCTAATGGAAGCAAATAAAACCTGAGCTGTGAGAAAGTTTCATTGCCTTCCAGTTTGTTTCCAGGAATTGTCACAAAGTGCTGAAGCTAACCTTTGAAGCTCCAAATAGCCTTGTTCCAGTCTACTCTAGAAAATACATTCTCTCATATTAATGTTGAGATGCGGCTAGACTAATGGCAAATATGAGCAGGGATTTTCTGTGGAAGCACCTTCCTTGTCCTGGGCTGTGGTAGTTTTCTGTTTTCTGTGTTGAGATATCTGAAGACTTGGTACAGAAACACTTATGTTTTAAATATCACGTTGTCTTCTTTTGGACATATAATTTGAAGAATTCTGTCTTACTTGAAAAGCTTGAGTTTGTCAATGTTTTGTCTAAACAAAAATTTCTCATTTGTAATATTTTTAAATAGAAAATGTGCAGAAATTCTGAGTGCTGAGTTACCATTGATAACTGATTTTGATTTCAAATTATATAAAGGGAATTATCTGTATAGTCATATCAATAGTCCTTTTCAAATGTTGTAGTATATTTTCTATAAATTAAGATGTGTGATTAATGTATTGGAAGAAAGATGAGGGCGCAATCCTAGGTGCCCTGTAGCATTAACGTGTCAACACTACACACAGAGCCCTGCCCCTGCGTTGGAGCTATCACTTAGAGACTGGTGCTGCAGGCAGTGCCAGCCTCAGAGCGTCCGCCCTTTGATCCCTCTGCGCCAGCCGAGCCTGGCTGGCATGGAGGTGTGACAAGCTGGCAAGAGGGAGGGTGGGAGTGGGTGGAGGGAGGACATTTCTGGGTGGGTGGTGGGCGAGTCGGCAGGTGTGCCGGCCTGGGAGGGCGGCGGGCCCAGGATTCAGCCATAAGGCCAAATCCTAGACTTGTTCCCAAGGCCGCATGGCCCCCTCAGATCTGGTCCTGCTATTTAGCAGGCGCAGATCCGAGGACTGCATAGGGGAGGCTGGCACCTCCCCTACGGTAAGGGCACAAAACCGCCCTTGTTGCGGGGAGGCTCCAGCCTCCTGTATATTGCGCTGGATACAGTGCAGGCCCGCCCACCTGCCTGTTCCAGTGTAATATAGGATTGCTCTGTGAGTCTTCTGTTTCTTTGGCAATGTATTTGTCTGTTGAAGAAACGCACCATATTTTTTTGAGTTAATAAACATTGAAAACTTTTGTTCCTCTCAACACTGAAAAGCGTTCAGGGTTTTTTGTGTGTGCCTGAGTAAGTCAGACTGGTTAAATACTGCAAAATTACAGTCAATAATTAATGAATATTAGTTGTGAATCAGTTTAACCATACGGACAGGGCTTTGAAACATTTTGGCCTCATATGGTCAAATATAAGTACACAACACTGATTATATGAATTTCTTGCAAATGATGGAGCATGTACATGCATTGGATTTACCTGTGCTAAGGATAACAACTGAATATAACCAAATGCATAAACTGATGTTTCTTAACATATGTTTATCTCAAAATATTTTATGATACAGGTGATTGAAAAATAAATGGTTTTCAAGTATTTGCTCAAAAAGTCAAACACGCTTTATTCTGATTAATTTTGTATTCTGTGCAATTCAACTAGGCCTAGCATGTGCCAGTTTAAAAACTTGAAACGTTTTGTTCACAATTTTGGAAAGGATGTATTTGGCAAAATAGTCTTGAGTAATCGCAGTTTTCTTATAATTATGTTGCAGTAAAATTAGACCTTACAACATTTTTATTGAAATATTAGCACATTTACACACAGAACTACTCTCACTGAAATAACAGCCCAATCCAAAGCTGCCTGAACGCCTGGGGGCACAGCACTAGCCAGACGGTTACTGCTGCATCCTGCAACAGCCAGGCAGCCCTGGGAGGCTCCACAAGGAAAGGGGGCGTTTGTTCCCTTTCTCTGCGGTATGGGCGCAGGGTGGGTGATAGGTCTCCTTCGCTGGCTATTTAGCCGGCGCAGAAGTGAGGGCCTCCATGTATGGCCACACGGCCTTACATAGAGGTCAGGAACCAGCAGCGAGAGTCCCTGCTGGTCCCGCCCCATTCCACCCTTCCCCCGCCCTGGAATACTCTCCTGCGCCTTCTGGAAAGGCTGTATCACTGGTGAGCAACCGACTCACTGGTGAGCGGTACTCCCTCTGGGGTGCCCATGGCTAGTGTTGTAATGGCGTGGCCCCAGTTCCAGCTTGTTGCTGCCATTGGAGGCACTTTACAGTGCTTCCGGGGCCGGGTAGGAATTTTTTTTCTGTCATCTGAATTGGCCATGGATGGCATTTTTTTTTGTGCCTACCCCAGACTGGCAAGGGAGGGGTGGGGTGTTCAGTAGGTTTCATGGCTTAAAAAGTTGGTCACTTGTGTTTAATAATGTTAAACCCCAGCCGCAGTCTCCTGTCTTCCTTTGGGGTGGTGCAAGGGTAAAATGCTACCTTAGAATGCCGGATCAGGGGAGTGGCAGTGAGATACAAGTATCTGGCTGTCTTATGTGCTTACTGAAGCATCTGGTGAGCCAGTGTGTGATACAGGAAGCTGGGCTAGATGGGCTCTTTGCCTGATCCGGCGAGGCTTATGTCCTTATCCTGTACCTAAAGTCCATATGATGTGATTTGTATAGTTGACAAATGTATACGTTAGTAAGGATGCCCTCACTTTGATTCTAACCCTTGGTAAAGTGGTACTTCATTATTTGAAGCTTCTTCCACATTGAGGTACTCCTGTGTACCTCAACACAGAATAGTTTCCAGTGATGCCCAGGCCATGACTGGAAGGCTACAATGGTGCAGTAGTAAATGGGCAAGGCACATCAGTCATAGCACCACAGGGACAAGTTGCTCTGACAAGGATCAGAGGTCTATCGAGTCTTTAAATCTTTTGCACTGAATTCATCCCTCCTGGGACATTGTCTCTCTGCTTGGAAAATGGCAGCGCAATCCTAAACTGGAGTTAGGGTCTCATAAACTAAACCAGCAAAGTTTGGCCAGCACAAGGGCTATCATAAAGTATGTTTGGACTACACTCGGCGTTAGGAAGGATGGCTCACATCTATGTGCTGGCCACTCTGACTCCGAGAGTGGTCCAAACATATTTTACGGTGTCCTTTGTGCTGGCCAAACTTAGCTGATGTAGTTTATGCCGGCCTAACTCAGTTTGGGATTGCGCCCTGGAAGTCTTACGAGAATAGCCTTCTAAATCTGGTATCTTGCACTTCTCCTCTTCTCTATCCGTCCTATCTAGTCTGTTGCCACTGCTGGTGTACAGTCATGGAGGAGCATTAAAGTCCTGATATGGGAAGCGCATTGGAAGGGTTGAGGTTCAGGCTCTGAAGGTACTATTTCTGTTTGTTCCTGATCTGGAGGTTCTTCAAATTCTGGCTCCGTGTTGGGGCTTGGGATTGGGCCCATTGCCAGTTCTGAACTCCAGTTCAGAACTCCAGTTCAGAGTTGCTAGTCAGAGCAGGAGTTATGACAGATGATGGCGCAATGCTCATCCCAAAGTTTAGGATTTAAACCCATACTTGTTAATTTTAAAATGTCAAAATTCTTGTTTTGAAGTGGAGGACATAAATGTTTCTCTGCATTAAAAATGCTGTATTGTTTTATATTAAATTTATTTTTCCATAGATATAGAATCCATCTTGAAAGCCCAAGGGCAGCCTGATCCTGAGCTGCCTAGCAACTGCTGGAGGCACCTTGGGAGAAGGGTAAGCCCAGAGACCTGCCAATGGGTCTCCTCGCGTCTGGCTTATTTAGCCGCTTGGCCCAACATGGAGGTCTGATGGTCCAACTGCTCCTCTGCCCCTTCCCTCGCCCCAGGACATTCTCCCCGGCCTCCTGGTGCAATGCCGGTTGCAGTAAACCTACCACTCGCCGGTGTTGTGGTGCCACTTCTGGGCGCCTGGGGATTTTGCTGGACCGGCATGGGTGGTAAGCCCTTATAGCGCATTGGACGTGCCTTACAGCATGTTTGCGACACCAATGTGAGTGGTACACTCGTATTGCCCATGTTGGAGGGTCTTGGAACAGGCCCCAATTTATTATAATTTCACATCTGGCTCAGTCAAAAGTGAAA
Source organism: Lerista edwardsae (assembly GCA_029204185.1). Classification (NCBI taxonomy): domain Eukaryota; kingdom Metazoa; phylum Chordata; class Lepidosauria; order Squamata; family Scincidae; genus Lerista; species Lerista edwardsae. Next base: position 15,375,940 of record JAJKFI010000018.1, on the reverse strand, counting down.
CTGACCAGATTTTCCTTATTCTACAGTTATTTTGCCATTGTTTCCCATTTCATGGCATGTTCTGTATTCTGCAGTAGAATAAAGTCATGGAGGCCCCTCAATGTAAGGGAATGTTTATTCCCTCGCCTTGGAGCTGCATTGCCTTTCTCCTGGTACTGGAAAGTTGGTTAGGATTGCACCTTTAGGAGAATAGATGAACTTCAGTGATAGTACTTTTTCATTTATTTAATGTAAACTACCTTATAGTTCTTGTGCGGTACAGAAAAAGACAGCTGGCAGACATTTGCTTTTTGACTTACTGCATATATGTGTGTATAAGTCCACCACATGGGTAGGTCGAGGGAATGGTTTAAGCAAAAAATAAAAAAAATTCCATGAAATTAGCTACTTGTGGATAAGTCAAGAGTAAAACTTGGGGGTATATGCAATTCTTTCAATTTTGTGTGATTTTATTTGACACCAGATCCTGACAAATGACCTTAGGTGCGCTTGGGAGCCTCCCTGGGGCAGGGCATGTCCATCCCCTTGCTCCACGGGAGGCTCTGGCGACCTCATGGGGTTCCTTGGATCTGCACCTGCTATTTAGGTGCAGGCCTCCCAACGGGACCATGGATGCGGCCTAACAGCCTCATCCCAGCCCTACCCCCTTCCCTAGGCTGGCACATCCATTGGTCTGCCCATCCCCACCCTGTTCTTCCCATCTGCCCTCCCTCCCCTCCTCCCAGAACCATCCTTGCTCCAGCCAAGTTTGGCTGGCAAAAGGGAGGCTCTCGGTTGACACTAGTAGTAGTGTCAGCCCAAGAGCTCTAGCACTGACGCGGGGGTGCTGCTTGTAGCCCCCGTTAGCGCTCGTGATGTGGTGCCGATGCAATGACATGTCGGCACTATGTCAGTGTGTAGATTGCGCCCTCAATGCAGTTACCATATTAACAGCAACAGCATTGCTGTTGTTGCTCCACCAGAAGTCTAGGGCCTTGCTCTGCACACCATGTGACTTAATGCATTTACCATATTAACCCATGAATAAGTCAACTTCGGGATTTCTGGGCAATTTTAAGCCATAAATTTTTCAACTTATACATGGGTATATACAATAATATTGATATTGTAAATATTAAAATTGCAAATAATTAGGAAATACTTTTGATGAAATTGAAGCAAACATCTGAATATTACATTTAACTGAAGCCTTTGATTTGTTTTTGTTTATCCAAAATATGCAATTTGCTATTACATTATAAATGCAATCACAAAATAAGAAAAGTGACAATTTTACAGTCCTTTCTTTGAGGCAATTACTACTGTCATTCTGGATAAAATTACTATTCTCACAATATGTTAGGTAACACTGCCCTCAGAGGGCCAAGGTAAGTAAATTCAATTTTTATTGCTGATGTCCTTTTTAGCAACAAAACATTTTTAAGGCTTTTTGATTTTTAAAAGGTATTTGTTTATTCATATGATCTTTGATTTCTTCCATGTACCTGTAGTTAAGTTTTCATTTGGCTTATTTCCTTTGCTATATTCTTATTTTGAAAATTCTAAAGGGCTTTGGTAAAGGCATCTGTATATTTACACAGGGGATATAAAACGTACAGTAATACCATTTGAAAAAAACAACTTTGCCTTTCCTGTCTTTTTTTCAACACTGTGACCACTTGGTAAATTAATGGAACATTTTAGACAGATTTCTGCTTTTTCTGTGTGTGTGTGTAAAGCTCACTTTAGCCTGTGTGACACCTGTTGCTGCTTTCTGGAAGTGTGATGCTGAACTGCAAGAGTTCCATTGCCTGTTAGTTCTGTATATTATTTTGTTAAGGAAACACAAAGAGCTTTGAAAAGTGTCTGCGTTAGGGACCTTTACATGCACATTTCACATCTTTGAGGCTGCCTTTTAAAACACAGGTGCCACATATACAGAAAATGTTTTAATCTATATACTGTATATAAAACTGAACGTTTGTATGTTTGTGTGTATGTACATATGTTCCGCATAGGCTCCGCAACGCCTGGACCGATCAACACGAAACTTGGCACGCATACACCTTGCGGCCTGGCGACAAACACTGCGGGGGTCACACACCCCTACGCCCCCTGGGGGGTGCAGGGGGGTTTCAAACGTAAACATGATTGCAAACAGCCGACATCGTTGTAGAGTCTGTCATTTCCGGGGTCGCCGAGACGAGCGGTGATGCTCCCGACACCGTGTGACTCCGGGTTCAGCCCCCCTTTGGCGTGGGGGGGCCAAAAGGGGTACAAAACAAACCGTCCACCATGCCCTCCTGCAACGCCTGCAATTAACGCCAAACTTGGCATGCGTGTGCCTTGCAGTCTACTGACAAACACTGTGGTGGTCAGACCCCCCCTGGGGGTGGGGGTACGCGGGGGTCCCCACGTGCAAACGGTCGAAAATGGCCGAAATAGGAGTCAAATCTGTAGTTTCTGGGGTTGCCGAGACGAGCGACAACGCTCCTGATGCCGTTGGAGTCCAGCTTCGCCCCCCCGGCGTGGGGGGCGAGACGTGGTACAAAACAAAACATCCACGATACCCCGTTGGAACGCCTGGACTGATTGGCACCAAACTCGACATGCGAATCCCTGGCGGCCTGGTGACAAACACTGTGGGGGGCAGGGCCCCCAACCGCCTCTGGGGGTGGGGGTACACGGGGGGCTGCACGTGAAAATGGTCAAAAACGGCCAAAATCGGCGTCAGATCCGTATTGGCACCACACTCAGCATGCGGATGCCTGACGGCCTGGTGACAAACACTGCAAGGGTCAGGGCCCCCAAATGCCCCCGGGGGTGGGGGTACGCAGGGGGCCCACGTGAAAATGGTCAAAAACGGCCAAAATTGGTGTTGGATCTGTAGTTTCTGGGGCCACCAAGACGACTGGCAACAGTACCGATGCTGTTGGAGTCCGGGTTCCGCCCCCCCTTGACGAGGGAGGTGAGAAGGGGTACGAAACACAATGTCCGCCATGCCCCACTGCAACGCCTGGACCAATTGGCACCAAACTCGGCATACGGATGCCTGGCGGCCTGGTGACAAATACTGCAAGGGTCAAGGCCCCGTAGCACCCCCACTACACATTAGTTTCGCTAACACACATCTGAAGCAAGAAAGAGGTGGGGAAATTGCAGAAAAGAGGGGTAGGATCCAGCATGTGCCATCGCAGCTGAATCCACCCCTCTTGTAGCCTTCCTGCCCATTCTTCCTCTGCACCTAGCTTCACACCTTCCTTGCTCCCCTTTTGTTCTCCCCCCACCCCTGCAGTGTTTCCATCAGCAATGGGTGGCTGGGAATCTGCTCAAGTGTGGGGAGCCATTTTGCAGCAGTTGCTGTAACTTGAACACACATTCTGCTGGCGGCAAGACCCAATAGGATTGAGCAGTATAAGCTTAGTTATGGTGTGGAACTGGGACTAAGCCATGGTGTCAAAAGCTTCAAGGAAAAGCAACGTTTTAAGAAGGGATCTGAGGGACATGAGTAAGGTAACACCCCTTAATTATGTTGGGAGGCAGATGTAATCATAACAAGCTCTGAGGAAGAAAGGAGGGAGGATATTGGGAGAGCGGGACAGTGTCTCCTGCCAATTTCCAAACAGTTCTCCTTTCTGCATCGACCCTTTGACAACTGTGCAGCATTGGAATTCAGTGTGACACCGCCTTTGGATGTTTGCTGATGATGCCATAATATTATTCCCAAACTTCCGGGTTGCCAAACATGCATTGCATGGAGCTCAACTGGAGTGTGACTGTGCAGCCATGTAGCTTATAGCAGCACTGGCGGCCTTTGGGTAATTGAGAGAGGGTAGAGCTGGAAGAGCAAAGGTCATGGGGAGGACTGTAGCTCATGACCTTTGCACTTCTAGCTCAGTCACCCTCTACTGTACAATTATGCATGTATTTGAATGTGTATATAAATAAATAATAAAATAATAAGAGACTGCCATTGAACAAAAGCCTGATCCAAACCCAGTTTTATCATTTATTCATTCATTCATTTTAGGCACTTATACACTTTCTTTCCACCCAACAAAACAAAACAAAAACAACCAAGACCCACTTTTTAAAATGACTATCTATTGGAACCCACCTAGCTTTACTAAAAGAGAGTTAAATAATTGTTGAGAATTAATTTATTTTTAATTGTTTTCTTTGAAATAAAATATTTTCAACCTAAGCCAGTTAATTTACTATTCAATATAATAGTGGGCAGGAACACACAGAGCCTCGCTGTGATGAGTTTGCGAAGCACTTTGCGGAGGACAATCAGATCACTTCTTTTCAGCTTGTAGAACCTGAGGATGTGGACAGGATTCTCTTCCGCTGCTTGCCTGCTCAACCCTTGTCCAGAGTGGCTAATTAGATCTGCTAATTAGGGCTGATCAAGTGGATGGGGAGGGTGGTGAATTCATCTCTGAAGGAGGGGGTGTTGCCACCTGTCTTGAAGCGAGCAGTGGTCCGCCCCCTCCTGAAGAAACCCTCCCTGGATCCCATTAATTTGAACAACTTTTGGCCAGTCTCAAATATCCCATTCTTGGGCAGTGTGATCAAGCAGGTGGTGGCTCCCAACTTCAGAGGGTCCTGGAAGAAGCAGATTATCTGGATCCATTCCAGTCTGGCTTCAGGTTGGGGTTTGGGACAGAGACTGCCTTGATCACCTTGGTGGACGACCTGCGGCGGGGAATGGACAGGGGAAATGCGTCCCTGAGGGTCCTGCTGGACCTCTCCGCAGCCTTCAACACCATCGACAATCGTGTCCTTCTGGATTGGTTGGCTGAGTTGGGGTTTGGAGGCATCGTTTTGTGATGGTTCCGCTCCTTCCTAGCCGACAGATCCCAGAAGGTGGAGCAGGGGGAGGCTTGTTCAGCACCCTGGCTTCATAGGTGTGGGGTGCCGCCAGGCTCCATTCCATCTCCCATGCTGTTCAATATCTATATGAAGCCGCTGGGGGAGGTCATCCAACAGTTTGGGGTAGAATACTATCAGTCTACTGATGACACTCCACTCTATCTCTCCTTTCTTCCTAAATCTGGGGAGGCAGTTGAAGTCTTGGATCATTGTCTGGCGGCAGTTGAGGGCTGGATGTGGTCAGGGATAACATAATAAAATTGGAGTCTGAAAGATGTGAATTTGAAATTTGTGTTTTCCTGATTCTGTCATGAAATAATCCATCTATTTTAAAAGGAGCCAAGTTAAACGTGTTCTTTTTAAAAAAAATTTAAATTGAAACTGTTTTATATATTTGCATCTTATTTGAAGCATTGTTCTACAGTATGATATGTGCATTTTTTGGCTTTCTCCAGTGCAGTGTACAAAATTAGAGACTTCTTCTTGATTTGTAATAATAAGAATTAGAGAGAGTATGCTTTTGCAATTTAAAAGGGCGTAAATGTAAGCAAAATAATAATTTAGGCTACTTTTAGCACAGCAGGAAGTTGGATAAAAATAATCCTCTGAAGCAAAACTACTGCTATATTAACTGCTCCAAAGCACACTTCATTAAATTGTCACAAAGTCTTTTCCTCTGTGTGTAATCTATGGATTTTCCTTTTTCTCCCCTTCAAATGTGAATATATGACTTTGCCCATATTTGCCATTTTTGTATAATGAATAAAAAGCAGTACTTTTTTGTTTTAAATGACACAGCACCGTTCTTTGTGTCATTATTTTGTGGCTTTCATTTGTTGCCTATAAAATAAAAAGCAAATTCATCTTAATTTTTTTAAAGAAGTAAAATTACTATAGAAATATTTACAAAACTCACAGCTGACAAAATTAAAAGTACAAAGTTCTCCAGATGAGACTATGTGTAGTTTCTATGCAGGTTTATGCAGGATTCACTTGAGCTTGAGAACTGACAACGGAGGTGTAACTTTGAGGACGCAATCCTAACAAACTTTCCAAGACTGGAATAATGGCAATGCAGCTCCAAAGTAAGGGAATAAATATTCTCTTATCTTGAGGCGGCCTCTGTGGCTACTACTCCACTGCAGAATGAAGAACATTGGCACTGCTATGTCAATGCTGAAAAGTTGTTTATGATTGTGCCCTAAGTCAGTGCTTCCAAAACTTCTACAAAGGAGTTGGGAGCACTGTATGTGTTTGCAGGGGAGGGGCTTTGCCAGGGATGTGATCCCCAGGATTAGGAGGGATTTTTCCACTTACCAGCCTCCAGCACTGGATTTCTGGGGGTCCTGGGGGTCTGTTCCTCCAATCATGAAAAAAACAAGAAAAAAACAAGCACTTCTGGGTTTTGTCATGGAAACGACCTCCCTCGACCCCATTCTGCCCTCCCTTCTGTTTTCCTCCGCCCAGAAAAGCCTGTGCACTGGCCTAACTCAGCCAGCACAAGGCCAGTTTATCTGCCATCATCTTCTGCATTCCTAGGCCAACACTGCTGCCTGTGTTGGCCCTGCTCCACGTGCGCTGGTGCACATATGCCTCACGACACATTCGCAACAGGGCTGGGCTGACGCAGCCTTAGGATTGTTCTGCCCATGTCATAAAATTCATTAAATTCAACCAGGAGTTATATTCTAGTGCTTTCCAGCTGAAAGGGAGATACTGCTTTCCCATTCCATTCTAAAACTCCCCATAGGGGTTCCATTCCAAAATTCCCCACAGATAAGGAAAACTGTGGATGTTCAATTCTACCATTTTCAGCCTCCTGCCTTCCAAACCTGACCAGTCTAGAGAGCTTTCTGAGGGTTACAGAGGCTGTGCGCAGGCTCTATGGGCCTCAGAAAATCCTCCAGACTTGACCGGAGCAGGGGCATTTTGGCACCCACAAAAAGGGTCGCCAATTCAGGGCACAATCCTAACTGGAGTTAAGCCAGCATAGTTAGGCCAGCAAAGTTTAGCTTGTACAAGGGTCACCATAAAGCGTGCTTCGACTACTATGAGAGTCAGGGAGGATGACACACATCTGTATGCTGGCCTCTCCGACTCTGAGAGTGGTCCAAACATACTCTACCGTGTCCCAGCCAGACTTTGCAGGCCTAACTGTGCCGGCCTAACTCCAGGTTAGGATTGTGCCCTCAGTCCATCACAGTGATCTTGGCCTAAACAGGAGTATTCAACTAATATTTCAATGCGTATTTGATGGTAGCATTTGTACAAAAATATAGGATTAGTAAGATGCTTGTTTTTTAAAAAATGGAAATAATAAAATGGGAAAAAAAATTCCCAGTAAGTTAAAATGTAAAAGAGAATTATTTAAATCAGAGTCTTTTTTTTTTCTTTACCAGCCAATGCTATTATGTCTTTAACAGCAGTTACATCTGCGGGTACTAAGAAAAGTTTCACCTACTAATTTCTCTAAATCAAGTTGCTGTTAGGAACATGCCAGACTCATTTTAGCAACTCTGCTTCAAGTAGATTATTTTAAAATAGTTTTACGCTTCAGTACTAATAATTTTTTTTATATATAGGGGAATATATAAAAAATTGGAGACCAAGATACTTCCTGTTGAAGACAGATGGCTCTTTTATAGGATATAAAGAGAAGCCTCAAGATGTGGATCTACCATATCCTCTTAACAACTTTTCAGTCGCAAGTAAGTATCTTCAATAATTACAATTAAACTTTATCTTAAAGAATCCATAGCGTTATATCTGGTATTGTATTTGCATAACATATTGCTCAGCATGTTGCAAGAGTCAACACCAACACTGCCTGTTCCTCATTGTTGTGCAGTTTTTTCTGTGTTTGTGTACCCTCATGCAGAACATGGTAAAATATCACCTTATTTTTTGTGTGTTTGCTTTGCAGGATGCAGCCTATTGTAACCTGAAAAACATTTTGAAATACATAGATTTTAATATTGTCATATCAAAAATTCTTTTAGCTCTTCTTAGATAGCAGGAGAAATCTGAGGTATATCTAAAAAACTAGTTTTGGTTAGGAATAATTCCCATAATTCAAATGCTGATACCTAGGCCAGTGGTTCCCAACCTTTTTAGCACCAGGACCCACATTTTAGGAACAACAACCTGTCAGGACAAGGAAAACTGGAAGTGATGTCATTAAGCAGGAACTGACATTGTTGTGTTTTAAAAAAAACATTTATGTAGACTACCATGGGTTACTTAATGCTAAAGTTGCTTTCGGGTATGTGGAAACGGTGAAATTTTTTCAGAAACATATCCCTGTGTTTGAAGGTTACCTAAAATGTTGCAAAAATGCAACTTTTTAATGTGTAGATGCATCTACAGTAGTAAATGGGGTCTCTGCAACCCCCTGAAAATCAGCTCACAACCCCCCCCCCATGGATCATGTCCCCCAGGTTGGGAACCGTTGACCTAGGCAGTGAGATCGCACTAATGCACACAATTAGGAGTAAATCCCATTAAGTCGGAACACTACTTAATAATACAGTGATTAATGATATGTGTCGGATTAGTTCCAAAGCTGAAAATGCGGAAGATTACCCCGAGGAGATAGGGAATGATATCAGCAGTGGCTCCTTGTCTATGTCAGCCATGAATCATAGGGTTAAGTCCTGGGCCTGTACTTGCCACAGGTGTAGTTGATAGGAGATAAAAAGGCCCTGGGGATAAAAGTAGCTCCTGGGAAGAGCAGTGTTGTGGGTATATATGGCCGATTTCTCTTTCTTTTTTTTTTTTCTTCAGAAGGAATTTAAAAAACCACTAATTTTATTCCAGAATACGTTAGAACATATATTTAGGCTCATTTAAAAAAAAAAGTGTCAAGATTTGACCTGTCCCTCACCCTGATATTGCATTTTTAGAAAATCATGTTTTTTCCTAACAAACATAAAGATTAACAATTTTTTAGGGGGCCACAATAAATATTTTCAGCTCTCTAGTATTTTTTTCTGTGTTTGTCATACTTTTGTTGGTAAGTGAGTAAATTTTGAAAATAATTAAAAGATTTGGCAGCCCGATAGGATTTTTTTTGTAACCAAGTACAGCTCTTTTAATGGTTCTCGAATACATGCAAAAGTGTGAATTTGAAAAAAATTTGAATGGCTGTAAATAAAAAAGTATTGAAGTTAGAGATAAAAAAAATTAGGGGATTATTTGATACCATATGTTTGTTGAATACACCAAGTTTCATCAAAATCGGAGTTCATGGGTGTACAAACCCCATTTTTGTGGTTGAATTGACATGGAATGACCCCTGTGCAAACAACCCTGGGAGAAAATTCTATTGAATTCATTGGGATCTACATGCGTCCCCCTATATGATTCATAGGGGTTTTGTTCCAGGGCCCCCTATGGTTGCAGTTATGGAAATGGCAGATGCGGGGGAAGCCCTATGGGTGTTTCTTGCTTAACCAAGTAGCCCAACAATAGGCACCTCAACTAACTATGATGAGGTATCTTAAGGATACCACATAGAAATAACACGACACACGGATGCCATCTGCTGCATCCTACAGGAGCTACAGTGGCATCAACAAAGAAAAGGCGAGGAATATTTTCATCCCGGATTTATCCACAGGAAAAACTCTTTGACCACTGCAGAGGAAGTGCAGAAAGATACCTCCCTTAGAAGTAGGCAACTATGTGCAGCAAACACATAAGACTGTCCATGGTGGGTCTGTGGTGGCATTCACTACCTGGAACAAACCTTTGTGCTAGGGGAGCGACTGGGGAAGCAATCCTAATCTGGAGTTAGGCCAGGAAAGTTTGGCTGGCACAAAGGACACCGTAAGGTATGTTTGGATCACTCTTGGAGTCAGAGGCAGCACACAAACCTGTACCATCCTCCCTGACTCCAAGAGTGGTTCAAAAATGCTTTACGGTAGCCCTTGTGCCAGCCAAAATTTGCCGTCCTAACTCCAGATTAGGATTGTGCACCGGGACAGGTTACAAATGGAGCCTCAACAACATGCAGACAAAACAGGGCCCTGGTAATTCACTGTAAAGTGAGCCAGGGAACTGGGTTTGATCCCAGCTAAGGGATTTAACCTAATTATGAAGACACTCACCTTTTGCATTACTGGTCAGTAGACACCCATGCCAGAGACAAAAGAAAGCAGTTCTAAAACCATACCTGCTACTCCACAAAGCTTCTGTCTCACCACCCATCACAGTTGGGTAAGCAATATGCACATCTGGCATTTAACTCCTTATATCAGTGATTCCCAAACTATGGGTTATGAATCACCAGTAGGTTGTGACCAGATTTTTGGTGGGTTACAAAACTGATAAGCTGATGGCTGGCAAGGAAAGTATATTGAGCCCTTTGGGAAGTGAACTGCACATGCGTGTTTACTCATAAGTAGGTGACAGTGTCTTGGTTCTTACCTTATGGCAGGGGAAAGGGGAACACAAGGTCACCAGAATGGTCCCAATTTGATTAATGTGGTGCACAATAAATGCTCCAGAAGGTGCCCCCCAGCATAATAAAAAGGATAAAAACAGAAACTTGAGTGACTGGTAAATTGAAACTTTTTAAAAGTTTTGTAAAGTTTGCAAGTCCCGATGCAGTGTTATTTTGAAAAGTGGTCCTGGTGCCAAAAGGTTTGGGAAACATATCATTGCAAACTGGTACATCTGGCTGAAGGTTAGAGCACATAGTCCAAGCAGTTCATAGACCAATCACTGGACTTGAACATATGAAGAGTACTGCTGAATCAGACCATAGGCCAGTGATGGCGAACCTATGACACACGTGTCAAGGCTGACACGCCAATGCATTCTTGCTGACACGCGGGCCCGCTGGAGCTGCTGGCACAAAGACTGCTTCCCTGAGCCTATGCCGATCAGAAGCAGCCCCGCCCCCAAGCGAGCTCTTGCAAGCAGCTGGGAGGCCGGCAGGGGCTCTGCTAAAGAAGTGTGGGAGGTTACACAATCCTGGGGGAAACAGGTTGCGTCTGGAGGTGTCTGGGAGACGAGGAGGGAGGGAGGGGGTGCTGGCTGGTTTTGCTCTTTCGACTTACTTGGTAGCACTCTGAATCCTGGGGCGTGTGCGCAGAGAGTCAGGGAGAAAGGCGGGAAGCAAGCACACAAGGCAGAACTGCTGCTGCTGGCCTCTGTGTGTGTGTAGGAGAGCGCACGCAGGGGAGGGGAGAGAGAGCAAGTGAGAGAGAAAGAGAAGAGAGCATGACAGCCAGAGAGAGAGAGAGAGAGAGAGAGAGAGAGAGAGAGAGAGCCAGAGAGCAAGTGAGTGAGTGAGTGAGTGAGTGAGTGAATGAGAGAGAGAGAGAGAGAGAGAGAGAGAGAGAGAGAGAGAGCAATGTGTTTCAATATGTAATTTTTTTTTGTCTTTTGTTCTGGCGGGTGTGTGTGTGTGTGTGTGTGTGTGTGTGTGTGTGTGTGTGTGTGTGTGTGACACACCAGCAGAGTTGAGTTACGAATTTTCTGAATTTCTGACACACCAAGCCCAGAAGGTTCGCCATCACTGCCACAGGCCCATCTAGTCCAGCTTCCTCTATGTCACAGCCTACCAGGTGCCCCAGGGAGCACATACGATAACTAGATCCAAGATTTCCACAATTTTGGCCACTAGTGGTACATACCCAAGGATGTTACCTGGTGTGGCCTGCCCCTTTGTCCCTGGCTAGTTATACCACTGTGCAAACTCCCAAGGGAAGCCTAAAACCATCCATGACTAGTGGGAGCCCAGCAACTGTTCAATGAGGCTGCTGACCTACTTCTCCAGTCAAGCTCCTGTGGCTTTTCAAACTCCATGGAGAACAGTGAACCAACTGGTGCAGCCAGATCTCACTAGCACCTGTTATTTGGCTGTTTTTTTAATAACTTGCAATGCAACAACAGCTTTGCTGGGAGGAGATGGTTGACAATTTCACTTGTGTTTCTCTTTCAGATGCTGCTTTATTACTGACACTGTTCAACAAATCCTTGACTAGAGCATACTTGTTACTTCGTTAAAAGATAAAAATCCCTTCTTCCCATCCTTTTATATTAGCTATTATCTCAGCTTGCCTCAGGGTGAGACAGAGGGGAGGGGTGCTCTTTGCTTCCAGAGTCTGCATCCTCCAGGCATCCTCAGTTATTATGATGCTCCTGTTCTTTGTTGCCATGGTATACTGTGGGCAGTGGAAGGGGGACAAGTGGAAGGGAAACAAGAGGGGGAACATACCAACAGCCATGACAGCATGTGCCACTGATGAAGCAAAGGGCTCCGCCCAGTAGGATCCCTATGTCACATGCATACTCTTTTGGATTAAAAATTGGTTGAGGACCAGGAAACAGAGAGTGGGGCTCAATGGGCAATTTTCACAATGGAGAGAGGTGAAAAGTGGGTTTGCAAGTGTCCCAAGGGTATATCCTGGGACTGGTGCTTTTCAGTTTATTCATAAATGACCTGGAGACAGGCATAAGCAGTGAGATGGTCAAGTTTGCGGATGACACTAAACTTCTCCAGGTAGTGAAAATTAGAAGGGATTGTGAAGAGTTCCAGAAGGATCTCTGCAAACTAGGGGAATGGGCAGCAAAATGGCAGATGCGTTTCAGTGTAGGCAAGTGTAAAGTGATTTGGAGCAAAAACATCAAAATTTCTCATATATGCTAAAGGGTTCTAGGTTGTCTGTGAGAGCTCAGGAGAGAGATCTTGAGATGCTATTGAACAGCTCAATGAAAGTGTCGCCCCAGTGTGAAGCAGCAGTAAAGACGGCCAATTCCATGCTTGGGATAATTGAAAAGGGGTTTGAGAATAAAATGACCACTATTATTATGCCATTGTACAAAGCAAAGTGGGGGACATTTGAGACATACAAAATTATGCAAGTCATGGATAGAGTGGGTAGAGGGGTGTTCTTTTCCCTCTTTCATGACACCAGAACCCCGGGGGTCATCCACTAAAATTGAGTGTTGGGAGAGCGAGAACAGATAAAAGGAAATACTTTTTTACCCAGTGGATAATTAATCTGTGGAACTTCTTCTCACAAGAGGTGATGATAGTGTCTGGCCTAGAAGCCTTTAAAAGGAGATTGGGCAGATTTTGGGAGGTACTGTCCATTGCAGGCTACAGGCCATGATAGGTGGTGCAACTTCCTTATTGTAGACGTAGGCTATCTCAGAATGCCAGATGCGAGTGAGTGGCAACAAGATGCAAGTTTATTATCCATAATGCCATCATGTTATATATCATTCGATAGGTAATTGAATTCAGATTGTAATTAGAGAACCAGGTTGAATTATATTATAGGCATGCTCTGATATCCACTGATTCAGTTTCCATGGTTTCAGTTATCCATGGATACTAGGGATATTAGAATGCCTAATAAAAAGATGGAGAACATCAAATGTGTAAGAAACAAGAAGGTACTTTTTACCATGTGTGATGGACCAGTACAAATCAAAAAGATACCGGGCTCAGATGCAGAGGATTTTAAGGTAAATTTATAAATGAAGCTAGAAGCTTTTTTGCTAGGTATATTGGATCATCAGATGCTAAAAGACTTTGAAATTTTATTTTTATATATGACAACTGTGGCAAGGATACTGTATGCACAATATTGGAAAGTCCCAGAGGTACCTTCAGTTGAAGTTTGGTGGATAAAAATACTGAATGGAAATGGATAAACTTATGGCTTGACTTAGTTTAGTCAGTGAAGTTTAGTCAGTGAAGTTGTTTAAGAACTAGAAACCACTCATTGACTTCCTGCATGAGAAGGGAAATATTGGTGCGATGAACTATGGATCTGATGAATAGGTGGTTGATTTAGATTTAAAACACTTCGCTGAGGATTAAAATAAATAAGGAGATTTTTTAAAAGTATTAAAGAAAAGAATAAGAGTGTGGCTAAGAGATACGATTTTTAATTTGAGCAATTATCAATATTTTGTAGTAAGGAATTTAGCTATATTACTCCACGCTTGCTTTATATATATATTCTAAAAAATAAAAAATGATAGGGGAACATTAAACTAATGTTTACTGTCTCTGGCTACAAAACCAGAGATGTTGCAGCAAAACCAGTGATGTTTCCCTATCTTTAAAAAGGCGTCCCCATGGTTTCCGGATGGAACCACCCACCTTTGCTTACTGTGTGGGGTGCATTGTGTTTGTATTCCCTGTTGGGATGGTAAGATAGAGGTTCTAGGGGTGTGTGTGTGTGTGTGTGTGTGTGTGTGTGTGTGTGTGTGTGTGTAGTTGTGCTAGAACAGTCTCACTGCAATAAGAATTGTGAGAAGGAATTTAACAAAAATATTTTGTCATCCATGTTGTAAGCGAGAAGAGGTTGTTTGTGCAAAGTGCTTCCTTTATGTGCCAAGTGCCTTTTCATTAAGGTTCCCATTATATTATCAGAGTTCCCCTTTGAGAGACCAGGGTAGTATAGCCATGCATCCTATCATCTGAACTGTAATCTTGCTTGCAAGGGCTTATGTATACTGGGGTTGCTGTAATGTGTTTAACTGCCAAATGTATCCTGTACGCCATCATTTTTCAACCAGTGGTATTTGTTCCACTGGTGGTACTTGAGGTACTCATACCACCGATAATACATGTGGGCAGTGGTGTCATTCAAATGATTTAGGAACAGGAACTCACTTTTGAGTTCCAATTCAAATGTTGAAAAAAACACACAAAAAAACCTGGAAGCAGCCACAGAGCCTGTTAGGATCCGGAACGCCCGTTCTGGTCCATTCCCCCTGAATGACATCACTGCATGTGGGACCCCCAGACCCCCACTGCTTGGCAGTGAGACAAGCAATGCAACACAACAAGAAGCAGGAGGCTTGGCTCAGTGGGCAAAGCTTCATCACATGCTTTTTACATGCTTGAAAAACTCCTGCCGCCCTGAGACTTTCCAATGTTTGTTGTGTAGTCTCCCAAACTGGAAGTAACTGACATCATCTTGGAGTATGAGCATATATGCTTTATGGGGTTCTTAACCAGTAATTCCACATATTGAGGAGTCCTTGTGATCATTTTGCTCTTTTTAGAGCTCAAGAAGTTTCCATCCTGGGTTCATCTGTATGTATCACACAGTTTTGGTACCCCTCCTCCAACAAGAGAAGATGCCCATTGTCTTAAGTGCTTTTTGTCACATAGGGATCATAAATATGACTTTACAATAGCTGTAGTTTTGTTGTGGCTGATATAAAGGGATGCATTAATGTTATATGTTGAATTTAATTTGGATATTCTGCAAGTGAAACTTGATAACTTAATTCAGGCTGTTGCATTCTTGTGTTTGCCAAGATAATGGGAATGCAGTGACAGACTGCAACTACCGCATATACTCAAGTATAAGTCAATCTCATGGATAAGTCGAGGGCAAGTTCTAAGCAAAAAATAATAGAATTTGCTATAAATCACACATAAATCAAGGGTGAAACTTAGGGGGCGGGTGTGAAATTCTTTGAAAATGACTTACCAGCAATTGTTCTGAGGCAGCAACAGAAAGCCAACCAAAAAAGGAGCTATTTCACATGCTTCTGAGACAGCACAGAAATGGAGCTATTCTCCAGTGCCTCACAGCAGGGCCAGTCCTTCCTTTTGGGTAGCTCCTTCTTCTGAGGCAGGCAGGCCAGTTCAAGGTCTTCCTGAGGGGAGGGGCGCCCGGAAGTATCCCAGACTGGCCTTTGCCTTGCAAGGCACCGTTCGGGTCTTCCTTTGCATCTTACAGCGAACCGTCGGAATAGTGCGTTAAAGTGCTATTTTTAGTTTTAGACAAAAATGAAAGTGAAATTGACGATCGGCAGCACAGAATGCTCCTTCTTGGCACCGAACAGAGCGCTGCCGGGGATTCTGGGGTGCTCCTGGCCTCCTCGCCCTGATTGCTGTCTCCCTCAGCTCCAGCAGTGATCGGGCGCCATCTTGTTTTGGCGCGAAACGCTCCCACTGCCTCCTGCGTGTTGAAACCCGTTCCTTCTGCGATTGCACACTCTTTGCTTCAAAAGTGGCTGCTGCTCCGGCCATCTGCTCTTCTCTGCAGCAAACTGTGAGCAGCTTTGCAGGGGACCTTCGTTTGTGTGCCTGAGGCAAGCCTCTTATTCCCTCCCCCAACGTGGGCTCGGGAGCGGGCTAGGCTGCACGCCCCTGCCACCGATCAGCTCAGCACATCAGACGGGGCGAGTCATTACCCTTTTTGTCATTATGGAGGCTTCTGATAGGGTTGACCCACAGGCTGTGGTTGATCCTGCATTAATTCCATCTACTGCCCTTACTTGGGATGTGATTGAGGCCAAGATCCAGGGTATGTTGGAGGCTCAACTGTCTAAAATTACTAGGGCATTAACAGCTATCCCTGCTGTCTCCCAAGTTGCCCCAGCCCTGGCTGCTTCTCCTGGCAATGTTTCAGGCTCTGTGTCGAGGGATGTCCCTATTGCTAAGAGACCTAGAAGGGACAATGTTGGGGCTGACTCTCACAGATCCTTTGTGACTGATTTGGATCTGGAGGAGGTGGATTCTCTTTCCTCACCTGAGGAAGGGGGCGTTTCTGAGGAGGAACAAGTCTCAGGAACTAAGGGTGGTAGGCTTTTCTCCCGTCATCTGTTTCCCACTATGTTTGAAAGGGTGGTTGAAGTTCTAGATTTAAAGAAGGAAAGGGCTTCTGACGCATCCCTTGCCTCTGATAGAAAGTGGGGAACTCCTGACATTTTTCCCCCTGAGGAAGATACCCTTAAAGGTTTTCCCTTACCCCAACCTTTTCGTTTGTTGATTGACAAGGAATGGGATAAGGAATGGGACAATCCATCCAAAAATAAAGAAAAGAGTAAACCGGCTGTTCTATTTTATACCCTAGAAGGGGAGGACATGCAGCGTCTTGGACCTCCCTTGGTGGATGCAACTGTGGCAGCTCTTGGCTCTTCCTCAGCGCTCCCTACAGATACTAATTCCTTGCCTAAGGATAAGAAGATCAAACTGGCGGCCAGAAAGGCATTTGAGGCTGTGGCTTTAAGAGCATCTGCAGTAGGGTCTCTCTTTGCTAGAGCTTCTTGGTTCTGGATAAGGGATATGATTTGGTCATATGACGTTCCCCCCGAGGCATCTGTTGACCATCTGTTGGCAGCGGCTTCCTTCGCTTCTGATTCTACCGCCGGTGCTATGCAATATTCTGCCAGGGCCATGGCAGCTGATGTGGCTGTTAGACGAAGGCTTCGAAATTGGGACGTTGATCATGCATCTCACAACAAGGTGGTAGGAGTTCCCTTCAAAGGAGAGAAGCTTTTTGGAGATGCTCTTGAACCCATGCTTGTGGAGTCCAAGAACAAGAAAAAGGTTTTGCCTACAAGGGAACGCCTGACTAAACAAGTTTCTAGACCGGGTCAGCGCTCCTTTCGTCCCTTTCGCCAGCACTCTTCGGGACCTGCCTCAACTAGTCAACCCAGCTCCAGCAGGTCTTGGCAGGTCTGCAAGCCCGCCTTTAAGCATAGCTCCCAGCAACATTCTCAGACCGGGCCAAGGGGCCCAAGCCTCAATACAATGACGCCTCAAGTTTGGTGCAGATTCCAGTGGGAGTCCGCCTGCAATTTTTCGCAGACCAGTGGGATCTGACCGCAATGGACAAATGGGTCAGGGACACTGTCAGATCTGGATATGCTCTCAAGTTTCGTGCTCTTCTGCAGGACAGGGTCATCAGAGTGCACAGACCCCGATGCAACATAAAACACTCCAAGACTCTGGCTGCCATTCAACATCTGGTGCAGCTTGGAGCTATAGAAAGTGTCCCACTGGATCAGATTGGCTCGGGAGTGTATTCACATCTGTTCATGGTGCTAAAAAGATCCGGAGACAACAGGGCCATTCTCAACCTGAAATGGCTGAACAGATGGATATGAAAACAGAAATTCAAGAAGGAAACCTTGAAGTCAGTTCTGTCGGCCATCAGAAGGCGGGACTTCCTGGTGTCGCTGGATTTACAGGATGTGTATCTGCATGTTCCCATTTGTCCAGTTCACAGAAGGAAGGTTCCTGAGGTTCTGTTACCAGGATCAGCATTTCCAATTCAAAGCTTTGCTGTTCAGACTTTCTTCTGCCCTGAGGGTATTTATCAAGATCTTGATTGCCATCATAGCGGACCTCAGAACCAAAGGGATGGCGGCTTACCCCTATTTGGACGATGGCCTGATCCTATCCAGAACAGCTGCAGAGAGTTGTCTTCATCTTGACCAGACTCTCCAATCCCTGGACCGGCACGGATTTCTTGTGAACAGGGAAAAGAGCCATCTTTTTCCCACACAGACACGTACGCATCTGGGGGCCCTGATAGACACCATCTCTTTCCAGGTTTTCCTGTCAGAGGAGCGCAGGGTGAAGATACAAACTCTGGTCCTTTCAGTTCTTCAGAACAGGACCCAGGACGTCTTGATCTTGGCACGGCTTCTGGGTATGTTTTCGTGGGTCGTGTCACAAGATTGTTCCCTGGACAAGACATTGAGCCAGATCCTTACAAGATCTTCTGCTGCCTTATCAGGACTTCATTGTCACCAACTGGCAGAAGATGGTGATGTCGAACATCACATCTCTGCGGGATCTCCGCTGGTGGTGTCAGACAAGGACGCTCAGCAAGGGGTCTCCGATTCATGTTTCCCATTGGTTGATTGTGTTAACAGATGCCAGCCTTTTCGGATGGGGGGGGCTCACCTTCAGGGTCAGATTGCCCAGGGATGGTGGTCCCCGACCAAAGCACAGAGAAGCATCCACTGGCAGGAGTTGAGAACAGTTTACGTGGCTCTGCGTGCCTTCTCGAACTCTGTAGTGGGATGGGACGTTTTGGTCTACATGGATAATATGACTGCGAGGGCCTACGTCAATTGCCAGGGAGGGACGCGATCACGGTCCCTGCAGATTCTCTCCAGACAACTCAGAGAGTTGGGCAGAGACCAACCTGGCTTCGATCAGAGCGGAACATGTCTCGGGGGTGTACAATGTAGCAGCAGGTTGACTCAGCAGACAGGAGCCGAACCAATCAGAATGGCAACTTCATCGAAAAGTCTTCAACCACCTTGTTTAGAGATTCGGGATGATGTCATTGGACCTCTTTGCCAGCCAGCTCAACCATCAGCTGCCCAAGTTCTTCACCAAGGGTCGTTGCAGAGACGCAGAGGGGTTAGATGTTCTCAACCTAGGCTGGCCAAGGGGTCTCCTTTATGTGTTTCCCCCAATCAAACTGCTCCAGAGGGTGCTTCTAAAGGTGTGTTTGGAAAGGACAGAGGTGCGTTTGGAAAGAGGTGTTGCTAGTGGCAACTCACTGGCCTCGTCACCCGTGGTTTCCAGACCTCAGAGAGCTGTCAGTATTTCCACCATTTCGCCTGGCAGTACGGGACAATCTTCTGTACCAGGGTCCTGTGTTCCACCCCCACCCAGAAATGTTGCAGTTGACTGCCTGGAGGTTGAATGGCGCAGCCTCCAGGAATTAGGTTATTCTGACGCCATGCTTAAGACATTGCTTTCTGATAGACACCCTTCCACTAACAGGGTCTATTCTGTCACCTGGCGAGTGTTTGCAAGTTGGTGTGAGTCACACCAGGTTCGCCCTAACAGACCAAGAGTGAAGCACTTACTGGAGTTTCTCCAGTCGGGGTTAGATAAAGGTTACAGTACTGCTACCCTGAAGAGGCAGGTGTCAGCTATTGCATCAGTTCTGGGGTTCTCTAGAGCTCTCTCACCCTCATGTCCGAAAGTTTTTAAAGGGTATAGCACTTATTAACTCCCCTTCTGTTCCAAGGGCACCTAACTGGGATCTTTCCCTGGTATTGAAGGCGTTGGCTAGGCCACCCTTTGAACCTATAGCTACCTATTCTCTAAGGCGTTTCACCCTCAAGACCGCTTTTCTGGTGGGAGTTACATCTGCGAGGAGGGTTTCCGAGATTGCAGTATTCTCGATGGCCAAAGAGCTTTGCAGAGTCTTAGAGGACAGGTTGGTGTTACGCATTGATCCAGGTTTTCTGCCCAAGATTAATTCAATTCTCCATCAATCTGAAGAGTTGGTTTTACCATCATTTTGCCCGAACCCCTCTAATCGCAGGGAGAGGGAGTGGCACAATCTGGATGTGAAGAGAGCAGTCAGTTTGTACCTTTCTCGTACTGCTGCTTTCAGGCGGTGTGAAAACCTGTTAGTGTCTTTTAAGGTTTCACGACAAGGCACAAAGGTGACTCCTTCCACCATCTCTCGGTGGATCAGGGAAGCAATAGCTGAGGCCTATTCAGCCAAGGGGGTTTCTCCACCACAGGGGATAGTAGCTCTTAGAGGGGCAGCTACTACGGCAGCCTTTAAGGCTTTTCTCTCGTTAGAGGCAGTGTGCAGGGCTGCTGCTTGGAGTTCCCCTCACATTTTTATTCGTCACTATAAGGTTGATCCTTACGCTTTGCGGGACGCTTCGGTAGGCAGGTTCTTCAGAGTGTGGTTGCCAGCGACTCTGGTTCTTCCCACCCTTAGGCATATCCCAAAAGGAAGGACTGGCCCTGGAGGACAGGCACTGGAGAACAGGAGGGTTTTAACCTACCTGTGAACTCCCATTCTTGGTGTTCCACAGCACGGCCAGCCTGCCCACCCGCAGAACCTGATAGCTCGTGTTAAAATAAAATAAAAAAGTTTTTTTTCCCTGATGGTTTGTGCCTCTTTGAATTATTATTGTTGGTTCAGTTACCAGGGGCATGTATATGTTTTACTCCTCCGCATGTTGCCTGTACCTTGGGCCTGATATGGACGTGATATGTGGAGGTGGCAGTGTTGATTCCTGATGAGACAGAAGGTTATCTGAAGGTATAACATTCTGGGGAGGGGTGTGCAAGGCTTTGCTAACGTCTGGGATACTTCCGGGCGCCCCTCCCCTCAGGAAGACCTTGAACTGGCCCTCCTGCCTGAGGAGGAGGAGCTATCCAAAAGGATATCCAAAAGGACTGGCCCTGCTGTGGAGCACCAAGAAGGGGAGTTCACAGGTAGGTTAAAACCCTCCCGTTCTCCAAACAAGAAGGGAGAGAGATGAAGGTGCTTATTGGAGTTTTGTGAGGAATGCAGCACAACACCTCCATAGCAGCAGCCTTTATAATGACTACAATCCCCAAAAGCACCTTCACCTCTCTACCTGTTTGGAGAAGAAGGAAAATGGTTACTGGTTTTTTGCTTGGTGTCTGTTGGTGCCTGAGAACAATTACTGGTAAGTAAAATTGCTCCTTTTTTTCTAACTCCCCCCCAGCTTACTGCTTCTTAGCCCAGCCCCTACCCAAGCTGCTGTTAAAAGCTTTATTAACTATATTGACCCATCGATTTATTAACTAAGTCGATCCATGTTTTCAGGGTCAATTTTCAGGCATAAATTTTTAGACGTATACATGAGTATATACAGTATATTAGTTGGATCAGAGGATCAGCAGGTGGGCAGAAGGACATGACTAACTTCTCCTGTACTTGCCACCCAGCCCAACATGGAAGCCCACAAGTCTACACCAGCAAAATAGCTGGCACAGACTTGAGAAGGCCCATTAGCAGCCCAGTGCCCTAACCTGGGGGAAGGGAACTAACATCCCCTTCCCACAAGGTGCCTTCTACGGCTACGACAGCATCCATATGATGCAGCAGTAGCTGTTTTGGCACCGTTGCTCTTACGGGGGCCTTGCACCATAGGATTGGGCTGTAAATCAAATTAATGGATGCACAGGGGAGCCCCCCCCCCCGTGTGTCAACATATACTTGAAACCACACTTATGAGATTCAAGGATAACCCCCCTTGCCTCCTGTATTCGATAACATTCCAGGTTTTACATGAAGAGAATAGTATTGGAAAACAATGTTCATACAAATTTGGTCAGCACTGCTTTGTGCTATATCTTCTTCTTGCAGCTGCAGACAACTCTTCTTTATTTTCAGCTACTATATGGAATTCCATTGCAGTATTGTAATAGTTTCAGAGATTTGTGTCATGGACTGTTAGGTCCCTCATAGACAATTTTAGCTTTCTGACTTGAGTATGCATTTGGTAGCTTTTCTCTTGCCCAGAACTATTAAATGCCTGACTGCCACCAAGAGCAGCAGTCAAGTATTTAATTCCTCACTATCCTCTCTGTTTCATCTAGGACAGTTTAGACTTGTTATGTATGACATCATGGTGTTGTTGCCCCCACCAGATATCATTGGCTTCTGCTGGCCAGGGAAACATACAGTTGCATATTGTCAGGACATAGGTAAGTCGCCCTAGACAGAAGTTATAGAGAGGGAGACTATCACATGGTTGCCTTTTTCTTGACACCAGCAAAATGTTTCATGTAATTTGTAGTTCTGGTTGATCTTAGAAGATCATATTCAGACGCGTATCTGACCTATTGCCTGGGGTGGCGCGAGCCAGGGGCGCCGGGCAGTGGCGGGGTGGCAGGGCGCCATTGCACGCAGTCCACGCACGAAACAGCATGCTCTTCGGCCCTCCCTCCCTCCCTGATGTCCATTACGCTCCAAAATGGAGCGTTTCCAGGTGCAGGGAGGTGTGTCGGAGCGACGCACGGAGGTGGGGTGAAGTCCTGGGGGCGTGGTTTCGGTGCCAGCCATGGGCGCGCTTGCACCTCCGTTCGGGCCTGATCATATTGTATTTATATTGATTCTTAAAATAGATTCTTTGTAATAATTTTAAGGAATGTTATGGGAACTTTCTATGAAATATTTTATTTTCTTAATGGATGATTGAGGGAAACTAAGCTGGAGGTGAAATGGTTAAGCATTTAATTCAAATGTTAAACTTTTAATAAATTCTGAACAGATGATATGTTTTTGGGTGCTTTTTTTTAAACTGGCAGGTTTTAGGCTGTCTAATTGGGTTCCCAGCTTTACAGAGTAATTGCAGCTTCAAGCAAACTTTGTCATCTGTGGTTCAGAATGGTGTAAGATAAACAAAATGTTTTGAAATACAGCTTGTAGTTAAGAGTTGTTCAGGAGAGTTTAACATAGCCATGTAATTTAAAAACTAGTGCAATTGTATTTCAAGATAATACTGTAACTAATATCTTTGAGAGTACCAGACAGTTTAAGGATGTAGTGAAGCAAATCAGTTTCTGCTTCATGTTATGGAAATAAAGCAGGTGAAACTATTAGAAACTATCAGAAACTATTAGAATAATTTTTCATTACCCTGGACACAGGAACAGAAATAGTCTCAAAGTGGTGAATGTTTTCCCTTAGCATTATTTTGCCAATTTCCTATTCTTACTAATTATTTATTAATTGGATTAATAGTAAGCTATTTGAGCATTCCAAATATTCAGCTCTTTTTTTCTCAATAGACTTGAATAATAACTAGAATGAAAGGTGTAAAATAAAGATCTTTGTTTCCAGGTCTTAGAAATATGATGCTGAGCCTGCCTGTTTTTTACTGGCTTGCGTATCTTTTTCAGTGATACTATAGAGTTCCAACTGTTCTTCAATTGTATTTGTTTATGTGCAGCAGCAAACTTGAAGAAATATTGTAATATAATGTCTATTGCATACCTATTGGGAGGTATCACCTGAGCATTCTCAGCCAACAGCGGGTTGTCAGTTTTCAGTTCCAGGCTATTCTCTCTTTGACCCTATTTTTACCCCATTCCCTGTTGTGTTTTAAAGCTGCCATTCAGTGTGTGGTGTTGGAGGGGAAGGGGAACTTCTTTTCTGAGGAAAGCTCATACTGACCTCCAGAGTGGGTAGTATGAGAGTATTGCCCATATTGATGTCTAAAACATGCTGTAAGGCACATCCAGGGCAGGTGGTGAGCTCTTACCGCTTGCGCTGAGCCAGCTCCATCCGTGTTCACTCAAAGGCGCCCCAGCAAAACTGGTGAGTAATACGTTAACCTTCCCTGGTGCTGTGTGCGAAAGGTGGTGACATTTGTCATTGGATCTAGATCTCCATGTTGGGCTGCGTGAATCCCTACACAGAGGCCCTTGCCTCTGTGCTGGCTAAACAGTGCCAGTAAAATGGCAAGAGTTGTGGAAAGAATAGATTTTGACCAGTTAGGTATTTATTTTTATTCCCTGTCTAGGACATTTTATTTTAACAGTGAAGAATGAAAGCAAGTTTTCAAAGAGCAGAAACCCTGTAAAATGTTGAAGACAACTTTGAATGTGATATGAGTTTCGAGAGGCTAAAACACATTGTGGTTTGCTTAATAAAGGTTCTGTCCTATACTACAATCCTCACATTTCTATAAAGCCAAATTATTGTAGAAAGATCTCCCTCCCTCCCTCCCTCCCTGTGTGTGTGTGTGTGTGTGTGAGAGAGAGAGAGAGAAAGAGAGATGGACGATATTTTGCAACCCTGCCCAGTTTGTGTTGGATTTTGGAATGGACAGAAACCTAATGAAAGTATTCCTTCAAGAGGGGTACAGTGTGGTTAGGGCTGCAATTTTCAACCAGTGTGCTATGCCAGATTGGCGTACCGTGAATGGTCTGCAAATATAAAGATGGTTGTGATGTCATCAGGGTGACATGTTAATACGAGTAACCGTAGCAGTGTTTTGGATGGAAATGGGGGACTAAAATGACCCAGGGAGGGTGGTCTTGCAGGCAGGGAGGCCTGGAGGGGGAGGAGTGTGGATCTCGCAGTTATTCCAGATCCACCCCCCCTGTCTGCAGGCCGTGTGCCCCCAATTCAGGTGACTGCGGGCTGTTCGGACTTGCACCTGCTACATAGGAAGCACAGATCTGAGCAGCCCCATAGGGGTGCCGGCACTTATCCCGGGATAAGGGGACAAACCTTCCTTTGCCCCATGGTAATCTTCAACAATCCTCCAATCTGTGCTGGATACAGTGCAGGACTCCTGGCCTTCCTGTTCCAGCACAGGTTAGGATTGCGCAGTGAATTTGGGGAATAAAGGAGAGTTTGTTATGAAATCTGAGGTTTGTGTTGAATTGTATTAAACAGAGTAAAAAGAGAGTGTAAGGAGGCAAAGTTTTGGAAAGAAAGATCCAAAGTTGGTATTGGACACATTGAGCTTGACAGAACAGATGGATATGTGGGTCTGAATTGTTTGAAGAAAGAAATTTCTGAGAGCGCTGCAGCTGTATATTGTCTGTGTATATGTGATACTGAAAACTATAGGATGGGATGAAGTTGTCCAGGGGATACAGTGAGCAGAATGAAAATAGCTTGGAAGTAAGAATATAATCTTCAGGGTCCAACAGAGATAGTTTGATGTTACATGTATTCTTGTAACTGGAGCTCTAGGATTACAGTCAAAATGTCCACATCATTTTGTATGTGGACTGTCCTGAAGCTTGAAAATGGAATTGAATGCTACTCACCAATTTTCTCTGATTATTGTTACTGTCCTTTTTGACAGTTGACAGATAGCAGAAATTTAACAGTCCTCTGATACAAATTTAAAAGTGTGTGAGGTTTAAACAATTAATAACTTTTCTAGCAGCTGGATAAAACAAAGGGGCAGAGGCTGTCAGGCAGTTTGAAAACCTCTGCCTTAATCATAAAAGCATTTCAAAACGCTGCTATTAAGGTGACTCTTCCATTTTGCTTCTTTTAAGCAGCTACGAATGATTAATTTCTTTCTTTGTACGTTCTGAGTAAATGCTTAAATATAATTGTACATTATAAATATCTGAACTATAGAAATATTCAGAGGTGGCAAATTTCAGATCTATAATTTCAGATCTTGGGGCCAAATCCTGTCCAATTTTTTAGTGCCGATGTACTGTAGTTTTGCCAACGGGGTACACACTTAATCCTGTGGTAGGGGGACAGTCGTGGAGGCCTCTTCAAGGTAAGGGAATGTTTGTTCCCTTATCTTGGGGCTGCATTGTGGCTACATTGGCTCTTATCTGGAAACTTAGATAGGATTGCCCTTAATCTGGACATGAGGGAACAGTAGATAAAGAGAAGAGAAAGGAAACAGATGTAAATGGGAAGAACGTGTATTTCAGTTACATATATTAAGCTTGGTTATGGTAGGGCACAGGAGGATTGCCAACTCTGACTAAACCTATTCCTATAAATATTGTTTTCCAACAGCAAGGGAAGCCCTTCAGAAATTGCTTCAATAGTCACCTTGAGATTCTGATTTTGGGAGACTAGGCCCGTCTTTGAGGGCTGCCATTCATACAGTGGGGACTAAAGGATTGAATCAGAAGAGATGGTTTTTGAAGAGCTAACCACAAAATAGCAGGAGCTATTTTATAGCATCACTATAAGCACACAAACCTATAGCAGGTGTGCAGGCTGCCTCCTGGCAGCCTTAACACTTGAAAACACTAGATCAAGGTTAAACAGGAAGTAGAAGTTAACCACTTCCTGTTAACTTCTATCTAGTCTTGTAAAACATTCAGGCTGCCAGGAGGCAACCAGCATCTTGCTATAAGTGCATATGTTTATAGTGACCTAAAAGAGGAACATTTTCACTGGGATAAGCATTTAAATAATGCTAATGGGTGCATGGGAAGTGCCAAAGCCCCTTCAAATCCACAGATACCATAATGGTGGATAAATGGGACCCTCTCTATAAAGAGAGGGGGGGAACAAGCAATGTTTTTAAATAACATGGATATCTTAAATTCTGTATTAAATAAGGTCTTTTTAGCTAATGGTAATGTTATGTATTAATGGGTATTCCTAGTCAAGGATATGTTTGTCTGCATGCCTATTATCTACAAGTGTTAACAGAAATTTTATTTCTATTAAATTCAGAGTTTTTGGTACATTATCCTTTGAAAATATCAATAATAAGTTACAGTGACATCTCTTTGCTTCAAACCTATATAATTACAGACAACACAACTGCAATCCTATACATGCTTTTCTGCAATCCTTTACATGCTTTGAAACAATGGAAATTCACTTCTGAGTAGACAAGTATAGGATTGTGCTGTAGGATCCTTGGGCTGCAATCCTATACAAACTTTCGGGAACTAGACACCATTGAAAATAATGGGAATTGCTTTTGAGTAGAAATACGTAAGATTGTGCTGATAATGGTTCATAATTGGATTCAGGAATATACCCTCTGCTGCAGTCCTATATATTTTAACTCAGAAGTAAGCCCTACTGTGCTCAGTGTGCTTGTGTATGTAGAACATTTGTATCCCTCCTATAGATTCCTGTGGACCCATATGGACAGTTCAAGGTGACTCCCAATAAAATATAGCTATAAATGTTGGATGGATATATGAAGGACTTGTAATTTGTTCAAAATAAATTAGTTATCCCCATATTATAAAGGCAACATATTTAAAAAATCTTTATTTTTCTAGAATGCCAGCTAATGAAAACAGAGAGACCAAAACCAAACACATTTATTATCCGATGTCTTCAGTGGACCACTGTGATAGAAAGGACATTTCATGTAGATACACCAGAAGAACGGTGAGAAATAAAATCAAAGTGGGTTTTTTTGTTACATAGGCTAAGTTCTATAAAAGATTCAGCAATTCTTAATCTTCATTAAAAATGTGATACATTCTGATTTTATGTGCATTTATTTAAAAATAGTCTACACAAAGCATTTTGAATTCATAAGTTCATTTATTTCATGATCTTTATATCGTACTTTGTAAAAGTGTATTACAAAATTGCAATCTCTTACATCTGTTTGTGCCTGAAAGTGCCATTACAGTAAAATATACCTTTGACTAGGAAATAGCTGTTTATGAGCAAATTTGTGGTGGGTCTAGAGAATGGGGGCAAAAGGTGAACCCCACTTTCCATCCATGTATGCCACGGTCTGATCTGAACCCCATCATGGCTGCTATTTTAAAGAGAAAAAGAGCAAAGCTGATGATAAGTTTAAACTACAGGTTGAGCATAATTAGCCACTGATTTTTAATCCGTGGATTTAGCGCAATGTGGGTCCCAAGACGGACGTTGAGCGAAATTTGGCTTAAGGTGAAGCTTCCAAGGTGACTAAGAGTGCAATCCTAATCTGTGGGTAATTAAACCTGTGGATTTTGCCCCACCCCACCAGCACAGCTCCAGTCAACTCCAGAAGGCTTTCTGAGCCCCACCAAGGATGCATGCATGAGGGTTCCAGGAATGGGACCCTTGCAGATAAAAGGCTCCACCGGTATATGAATATTTTGGATTGTGTAAGACATCACTACAGCTTGCTTTCAGAAGATAGTGAGTAATACAAAGAACAATAACCATTAACATTTCCTACACAAGAAGAGAGATGTTCTGTTCAGGATTGTAATTTGTTGTCAATCAGCATATGGTGATAAATTTAGCCAATGTAATTTGACTTCTGTTAAACTGTTCTTTTTAACCAGTTGTTAAATTATTGATTTGGCTTTTCTTTCATTTTTGGCTACTTCTTATTTTTAAGACTGTATTCATAATAATAATAATAATAATAATAATAATAATAATAATAATAATAATAATAATAATAATAATA
>JAJKFI010000018.1:15320640-15347676 GCA_029204185.1 Lerista edwardsae | reverse complement strand
TAATAATAATAATAATAATAATAATAATAATAATAATAATAATAATACTTGGATTTATATACCGCCTTTCTTAGGTCACCAGATTTCTCTAATGACTATAACTCAAGGAGGTTTACATAGGCAGACTTTATTCAGAAACCCGAAGGTTTTTACAATTTTTACAGAAATGTTCTATCTTTCAAGAACTACACTCATACAGATGGATCTTTCTGGATTTAGTCCTTCTTTCTGGCCACCCGTTTGTCTTCTTGCTGGCTGATAAGAGGCTTCCCTGCTCCGACCAGAGAAGCAGCTGAACTTCGGCACAACTCCCCCTCTCACAAGGCAGCCGGAGACAGCTCAGCTGTTAATCAGTCGCAATTAACGAGGTCTGCCGCTCACAGAGACTTCCGGCTGTCCCGAACTGGCGACCTTCAGATCTTCAGCTCTTATCTTCAGGCAAACGGAGGCATTAAGCCTCTCGACTAAATCTTCTGCCGACTAAATTTAAATGTGCTTTTAAAATTGTTCTATGTTGATCCTAAAGACATTACTAGGAAGTAAGTCCCACTGAAATCAATTAGATCTACATTCAAGGAATATGTTTAATATCAGGGTAGTAATAAGTAGAACAGTCCATACTTCGTAATTTATGTTTCAGAAAAAGGCATGGATATGCCTCTGAGGAAGTTTGCAGACCATTTGCACTGTGCCTCGAGCTCCAATAAGGCTTTGAAAGGTTTACATGGATGAAAACCTACTTGCAAAACAATCCTGTTATGAAATGGTCTGGGGGTGGATTCTTCCTCACTGGTGCTCTTCAAACAGGGACCGCTTCAAACAGGGACCTCCTAGAGTTGCTCTAGTATTGCAGTCTTCAAACTGTAGACTGCTGCATAGCAAAAAAGTCTTCCCTGTCTTGCTTGGCGCTTACCATTCCACACTGCTGCCTCTTATCTTTCCAGCTGATCTTGTCAAAAGGTCACTCTGGGCAGCCGATTCTGCCCTAAATTTGGGGCGCAGAGCATGCTGGGGCTGTGGGCAATGGAAGTGGCTGCTGCATGTTACTTTCTGATGAGATTGGTTGGAAAGATAAGAAGCAGCAGCACAGAATGGTAAATGCTGTGCAGGATGGACAGTGATGGCGAACCTTTTGGGTTTGGTCTGTCAAAACTTTGGGAAATGCGTAACTTCACTCTGCTGGTGTGTCAACCCCCCTTCCCAACAAAAGACAAATAATTCTTTAGATTCATTTATTTAAACTAAAACTACAGTCCAATCATGTGTGGTGCTTTGTGGTATATAAACAAACACCAAATAATTACAAAAATGAAAAATGAGTAAAACCAATTCAGTTTTTGTCAGGTGTTGGTGAACACTGGTGTGTCACCCCGAACGTTGCAGTGTGTCACCTTTGATACGCATGTCATAGGTTCGCCATCACTGAGGATGGAGATGGGGAAGGCTTTTTTTAGCTGTCAGATCTTGCCTGCGGGCCAGGATTTGGTGCCTGCTGCTCTAGGAGAATTTCTTACTACAGGTAGGGGGTTGGACAAGATGAACTTGTGGGTCACTTCCAATTCTATGATTATGTGTTTTATTATTGGTTTTTGAACATTTGGGATCTGATCTAGTCAATCCCGTAAATAATATTAGTTATTAACTTTTATATCTCACCCTTCTTCCTAGGACCTCAGGGCAGTACTTCTTCCATTTTATACTCACGACCCTATAAAATAGGTTAGGCTCTGTGTGTGTGTGTGTGTGTGTGTGTGTGTGAGAGAGAGAGAGAGAGAGAGAGAGAGAGAGTGAGTGAGAGAGAGAGAGAGAGAGAGAGAAGGGGGGAGACTCAAGATAGCTTCATGGTAAAGTACAAATTTACCCAGGCCTCAATCATAACCTGTAGATTATCTAATATGCTTGTAGAGAGAACTGTGCTCATGGGAGGGCTGCTGGTGGGAGATGGGTCAGCAGCAGGAAATTCAGGAAATGGGAAGGAGAATCAGCAATTACTGGGCTGGCACCTTGGCATTTTCAAGCAAAACAGGCTTATTGTAGGGATTAACTTTATTATTGTTATTTGCCTGTAAACTGCTTTGTGATCCTTGTGTTGAAAAGTGGTATATAAATACTTTTGATTGAGTGATTGATTATATAGTAAACTGCAGAAAATGGCAGGCATGTAAATCCTTTTAGTATAATGCCTGGAGTAATTTAAAAGTGATTTTTGTTTTTGCTGAAAACCTCTGCGGTCCTCAGAAAGCCACCCAGAGCCATTTAAAGATGACTTCTGAAAATCCACCAAAAACCAACTTGAGACTCCTGGAGGCATTCTAAGGCCTTCAGAGGTCACATGAGGGTGTACATGGGCTCTGCAGGCCCAGAAAGCCTTCCGGACCTGACTGGAGCTCATCTCTGGTTGGGTTCAGAGGGCAGGGTAGGGGCCAAAATCCACAGATTTGAACATCCATGGTATTCCTTATGAACCCCCTTATGGGTTTCCTTATGGAATGGAACCCCCATAGATAACAAGGGCCCACTATACACTAGGCCAGTGATGGCGAACCTTTTGGGCTTTGTGTGTCAAAATTTAGGAAAATGATTAACTTGTCTCTGCTGGTGTGTCAACGCCCCACTCAAACAAAAGAAAAGCCATTCTTTATATTCATTTATTTAAACCAAAAAATTCAGTCTAATCATTTGTGGTGCTATGCATTATGTAAAGAAACATGAAATAATTACAAAAATGAAAAATGAGTAAAACAAACTCAGTTTTTGTCATGCATTGGTGAATGCTGATGTGTCACCCCAAACATAGTGTCAGCTTTGACACACATGTCATAGGTTTGCCATCACTGCACTAGGCAGTATCACATAAGTGAGAAGAACCACAAGCTGATGCTTACTCATTGTCTACTATAAAATTATTGTGTTTCTGTTCCTTTCATTGCCCATAATAGGATTTGTCTCATTAGTAGAGGTGGGAGAAAATGGTATAATGAGGGGGGGAAAAACCACATACCACTCTCCTCACTTCTCGTTTTTGTAAAAACGATGACAACTCCCCTTGAAGTTTGCAAAAAGAAAAACCATTTTTTTTTTGTTATTTAATGGGGGTTGTGTGGGTAATGACTCTGACTGCATGTGCTGACAATATACAACCTATATATTGGTATTTTGAAGCTATTATATAAATTTTGCATAAAAACACATAATACTGTTTTTTGCACTTCTAACTTTGAAAAATTCTGAAATCTGTGAAAAAATAAAAAATGTTTTCTCCTACCTCTATTCATTACACAGTTTTCTGACAAATACCCTGCTTATATACATCGCCATACCCCTTTGTTGGCTGTGTGTTTATGAAATTTATTTATTAATAACTATCCTATTTTTGACAGGGAAGAATGGACAGAAGCCATCCAAGCAGTAGCAGACAGACTTCAGAGGCAGGAAGAGGAAAGAATGAACTGTAGTCCAACTTCACAGATTGATAATATAGGAGAGGAGGAGATGGATGCTTCTACAACCCATCATAAAAGAAAGGTTATTAGAGATCATTCTTGATAATCAATTTCTTCTTCTAAGTTCAGTCTTTGAAATTGCAGTATAGAAATGCTGTAATTATACAGTATGTATTTAAGTTTTCCATTAATTTTATTAATCTAATAAGAAATTTCAGAAAGCACAAATAGACTAACAAACCAATCCTATCAATTTCTTCCAACTGATGCAACCATGCAAAAAAGCTTTTGCTGTATCTTTTTTTTTTTTAATGGAAGAGGATGTTCTAGGTGATGGAACCCTCCTCTTTTTGAGTAAATATTTTTTATTTCTTTTTAGTTACGGAATAGGGAAGTGGTTGCACATAGGTTAAGGGAAACAAGGGTATACACAATGGGTAAATAGTGGAGGGTACAATCATTAATTGCAATCATCTAGAATATCTTTCTTCTACATCAAGAACTGTGTTACAACCTCATAAATTTCTTATCCTCTTATATTGAGATTCAATTAAAATATAATTTCAATAAAATGAATACATAATCCCCATATTCAATTGCCTGCCTATATTATATTGTCATTCTTACAATTAATTTAAGTCAATTCACTTTATTTATAAGAAAATTCCTACTGATCTTCTGTCTTATCTCAATTTTTATCTTTTGGATACATCTATTCCTATCCTTTCCTAACTTATTGTCTTTCATTCTATCCTTTAAATCTCAAGATGATTTCTCCTTTCAAAACATATACATAGAAAAAAGCAATGATTGTACATAGAAAGAAAATAATAAGTGAGAAATAGAAAAAAAATTACAATCTAAAATCTACTATTCTGTTATATAATAATCTACAATGCTGTATACATTTCTATCAGTGTTTAATATTCTTCTATATTTCTATGTACTAATTGTTTAATCAAAATATTGTCTCAGTAAGGTGTGTACTTCATCTCCTTATATTAAATTACACTCTTACTTCTTCTAAAACATACACTCCACCATTAGATTGACATTTAACTATAACAATAATCTATCAATATTTATCTTATAAGTTCAAACGTTTACTTCTTGCTCCAGCATTCTAATCTAAATAGAATTATATAATTTTATAATATAATTATAGTGTCACAACATATGACCAACAATTTTCACTAGTTCTTATACACAAATCACTCCTTTTATTTATTAAACATATATTTTAACCAAATTTCATTATCATTAAATCTATCAGTATTCCTTTAAAAAAGAAACCTCAGTCTTCTGCCAGTACGTCTGCATTTTCAGGTCGAGGGGGAAGAAAGAGAAGGAGAAAAAAAAATCACAGTCTCCCTTTGTCGTCGTCATGTTTTCGGGTTAATTTATATCCAAAGGGGTGAAACCTCTACTTATTTTTCCATATATCTCCACTTCCTCTTCTTTGATGCGATAAATGCTTCATTCAAAAACAAGCTTGTCATTTCATTAACATTATTGCAGTTCTTATCTCCCAACCATCAATCAACATTGCTTCATGCGTAGTCCAGACGGTACAGATCTCTTCTTCCTCAGACTTAGAGTCAGAACAGTCTCCAGTCCTCCATTTTGAAGCAAGGAAATCTTTTCCCCCTTTCTTTCTTCTCCCCTCCCTCTTCGCCTTCTCCCATATTTCCAACCATTAAAATTAAGACCTCAGGTAGTTTTAATAAAATTTCCAAAATATTCCAAGACCACCTTCCAAATAAAACGCCAATTTTTTCAGCCCTTCTAAATCACTTGTGGCCGCCTCATTATATCGTAAAAGGCAAGTTGCGCTTCTCCACTTATCTTACAGTTAGTTATTTCTAGTTGACACTTTTCCAGTAAAAATTAATAAATAAAAAGAATTTTTCCAATCTGCATTCCTCCTGCACATTCTTATCTCTGTAGTTGGGGTCAGTTTACAGAGGTTAACTCACAGTTCTTGGACCATCTTCAAACGCTCTCTTGGATTTTATCCTTCATCGAGGCTGTCAGTACTTCTCTGGCACATAATGGCGCCGGCTCCTTCTACCTCCTCGTGTTCAGACAGCCAGCTTTTCTTCTGGATTTGCCGGTCTCAGAGAGTTCTGGCATAGCGTCTGGTGTCCCCAAATCCTTCTCCTAAGAATTTGGGTGGGGGTGACCTATCAAGGCGTCCCCAAAAAGAGATAAAAGTTGGCAGCAGTCCTAGAGAATTAGGATCCTGCTGCCATTTTCGTAACCGACCGGCCACACCTACCCAGCTTTTGCTGTATCTTACGGAAGGCAGGGATGGGGGGAGATTGGGAAGCTTGGGAGAAGTCCAGGAAACATGAACATCTCCCAGTGGGGCAATCTCTTGCTTGCCAATGCTGCTATTGTATTACTACATGAGCTGCTAGGAGCCACCTAACATTGTATTCAGGTTCCTCTCACTTCTCTGGTGGTCGCTATTATGAGTATGTGCTATTATGAGTATGTATAATTAGACTTCTGGATAACTTAATACTATAGCAGAGTTCAGCAGATGTCCCAGCTCACCAGCAAATTGTTTCTTGGTAAGAAAAACACAAGAACAAACAAGGCTTGGTATTTAGAAATTAAGGCTTGTATTAGCAAAATAGGTTCCTCAAAGAATAAAGCAGGTAGCATAAGTCAGTAAAAACAGTCCAAGGTCAGCAGATAACAGCAGCAGCAGCAGCAGCAGTTGGTATTAGGGACAAAAAATAAGCAGTTCTATCAGCTTCTTCATAGACAAGTACACAGTTCCATAACTTACTGCCGTACATAAGGTAAGTTCACTTCTCACACAGATAATTTTCCTCACTTTTTGCTACTAGACAAAGTAGTAGAGATTTCAGAGTACAGCAGAGACAAAAGAGTGAGACATGAGAGTGACTAGAGAATGGCCCCACAACATACTGCTTTTATCCCACTCTGAAAGCAATCTGCTTCAGGTGAGTATAGACCTACATGCCAAAGATCACGTATCCACAGCCTACAGATGAGACACATCATTACAATTATACTCTTAGTCAAATTCCTTAAGCTAACAAAAATTCCTTTAGGCTGATAATGGCACTGCAGCCTGACAGTTGCACTGACAACATTTCTTGCAGTAGCTGCCATTTAATCTTCCTTCCCCAGAGATTGCTATGCCCATTGTTGCACCCCAGTGGTTCTTAAACTTCTGCTGGAAAGCTTCTTCAAGCATCAGAAAGCCTTTCAAAGGCATTGCTTCTGGTTTTACCAAAAAAATGGAAGTCACTTTTAAAATTCTAACAGTCATTCTGAGGCTTTACTTGCAGAGGCTGCAGGCAGACGCATGCCGCCTCTGCAGGGCTTAGCAGAGTTTCCGGAGGCAAGGGGAATTAGTTCCACTTGGACTGTCTGAACCCCATTAGAGCTCAGCTCTGGTCGGGTCTGGAGGGTTTTCTAAAGCCCAGCGAACCTGCGGGTGACTACTCGTGGCCTTTGTGGGCCTCATAATGACTTAAATCGGTGGGTTTCAGCCCCCATTAAAGCCTCTGGAAGAAAGGGGAGCTGATTTGAGCCCACAGAGGCCACATATGTCTGTCTGTGGCCTCTACGGACCCCAAAAGGACGGCTAGAAGTAAAAAACAAACAAAACCTCTGTGGTTTTTCGGCAAAACCAGATTTTTATATGCCTTTAAAAGGCATAAGGCCTTCTGAAGCCTATTCTAACAGTCCGTCTGAGGTCTGTAGAGGCTGCAGATGAACGTGTACAGCCTCTGTGGGGCTCAAAAGAGCCTCCAGAGACTTGAAGAGGGCCCCGAAACCTGCCGATTTCAGTATCTCTGTTTCATTTGTGGATACGTGTTTCATTGTGTTCATTTCAGTTGTTTCACCTGAAACGGATAATGAGGGCCTGTCTGTATTTACATTCCCCACATGCTGAGACTTACCTAAGCATGCATAAGGAAGGTGCAGTCTGCACCCTCAGAGAAAGTCCTGCGAGAGACTTCATGGCATGCACACACAGACACACCAAGATGAGCCCAAGGCAAGTCTAGTTTCTCCCACAGTCAGAAGCATTGAGGAAGTGGAAGTTTAATAGGAAAGCCTCTTCCTTAGCCAGAAAGTCCCACTGTTTCCATGTTTTGCAAAGTGTTAAGTTTTGCTATGTTAGTTTAAAAACGGGGCCCAGTGGGGAGGACAACATCTTTCATATAGATAGTAAAGAAAGCATATTTACCACCAAACGATCACAATTGGCTCTATGAACAACTGCTAACAGGCTCTCATTGTGATCTCTCTTTCCTACTTAATGTTCTCAGTAACCACATTCTTAAGCTCTGCCTTTCAAGATGGTGGCAGATGGTTGTTCAAAAGGAGCTTTCAAGATGGTGTTGGTATTAAATAGTGTTGTGTTTAACAGTGCAACATTCCACTAGGACATATGACATGTCCTCAGTTTTTTTTTCTACAAGTATTATTATTATTAGTAGTAGTACTAGTTGTGCTGCCTATACTTGTTAAGCGGTACATCCTGAATGTTCCATCCTTACATAGATGTGCTGTAGAATCTCTTCTCAGGAGGAAAGCAATACCTTCCTCCTCCAGGTACATCAGCTCATTCATCTCCCATATATGGGACATGGGAATGCCCTTTGAGGAGATGGAACAGGGTATAAATCTAGCCAATCAATCAATCAATCAATCAATCAATCAATCAATCAATAAATAAATAAATATGGGAAGACTATGAAAAGAACAACAAGGAGAAGTGCAGGTTGTATGACTGCTTACCTAATGTCCTGTCAAAGGACACCTGTTATAGGAAAGGAATAGATCTTCCTTTTTCGTGGTTTCTGTACCAGTCCCACATAATGCTCACACACCTGTGGAGGAAGATGTGTCTGTCTTCTCAAGAAGAGGTTCTGCTTTGTCTGAGCATGGAAAGCTAAGATACACTGCATAATGTCCATAGAAAGAGCAACTGTAATGTTATTTGAGTGGACATTTGGTGGTTGCACAACTTGCTCTCCTTTCTTTCAGGTGGTATTTGTTGCTCTTTCTATGTGCACTTTGTGATGATAGCAATGGGAAGTTTCTGGCATTCCTTCTTAAGGGATCACATGAATTGTGAAAACAAATTTTTTTTCTAGAAGAGGTAGATGAATATGACAGTGCGATCTCCCTTATTACAACTTTACAGTATTCTTGAGAGTGGCTGTACAGATATATGTACAGATAATCACTCAAAGGTAAACAACCTGTCTTCAACCTAGTTTGAGAGCCAAGATAGTGTAGTGGTTCTGTGGTTGGACTTAGACCTGGAAGTTACAGGTTCCAATTCCTGCTCAACCATGAAGCTTCGTAGGCATCCTTGGGCCAGTCACTGTCTCAGCGTATCCTACCTCACAGGATAGTTGTAAGGACAGAAGGAACCATGCTTTTGTGTGAGTGTAGTCTGTTGTTATCTGCCCTTCCTTTTTTCTGGAAAATGTTTTATGTATTGTTCTACATTGTTAACTACCTTGAGCATTTGTTCCTGCAAATGGAAAGATGGGA
Organism: Lerista edwardsae; assembly: GCA_029204185.1. Taxonomy (NCBI): domain Eukaryota; kingdom Metazoa; phylum Chordata; class Lepidosauria; order Squamata; family Scincidae; genus Lerista; species Lerista edwardsae. The sequence goes on along the minus strand of JAJKFI010000018.1, from coordinate 15,338,680 downwards.
TACAAATCTTTAAAATAAATGAATAAATTAATAAATAATACCACCTTGGGTTCTTTGGAGGGAGGGTGGCATGAAAAATACATAAATAGGAACTATATTTTAATTAGTCCAACCATTTGGACTATTGTCAACTGGAAATGAGTACTTCCTTCTTGTTGATAGTTGTCAGTGCCTTAATATTTGCTCAACCAGTGGAATATGATTTTGGTGTTAGAATGTTAGCTCTTGGTCAGTTTTATTTCTTTTGGGTCAATCACAGTAAATATGTATAACATCATTCTAGACCAGGGGTCTCCAAATATTTTGGCACAAAGGCCACACTTTATATCTGACACGATGTTGAGGGCTGGAAATAAATACATAAATTTAAATAAATAATAAATACATTACAGATGGAAGAGAGGGGAATGGATTTTGAAAAAGGATTGGGGCAGAGGGCAAAAATGATTTGCAGAGGAAGAAGGGTTAATTGATGTTGAAAAAGAACATTTATTTTGGAAGAATGAATTTTTGAAAGTAGGAATACAGTAGAAATATTTTTGGAAAAACATTTTTTGAAGGAAATTATTTGGAGGGATTAGGGAGAAAAGTAATGTGTTGGAGGGATAAAGGGTTGGGGAACAATTGTGCAATAAGTACAGCTTGGAGAAATCTGACAAATTAAGTTGTAAGGAGAAAACATGCTTTTGTCATGTATAGGATAGATGGAATTCCTTGTCACAGGTTTCCAAAGGGTTTGGAGAATAGAGAATCAGGCAGAAGTTACTCAGTCCAAAACTCCCAGCCATGAGGGAGTGGATGGCGATGAAAGGAGCCATGCAAGCCTCTTCTCTCTCTCCCTCTCTCCACACATACCCTCATTTCCACCACTTCCCACTCCTTCACAGACCCCAGCGCACATGCACATATGCAGCAGGTCTTCTTGATCCTACAGCCCAAAACTCTCAGCCACAAATGAGAGAACAATGATAAAAGGAGATGCGCAAGTCTCTTCGCTCTCTCCACTCCATCTCCACCACCTCCTGTCTCTGTCACAGACCCCAGTGATTTTTCTGTTTGGAACTTCATCAATGGGATCTAAAGTCTTCCTTTTAAAATGCTTCTTCCTTAGTAATAGTATTTCATGGCAGGACAGCATCATTTTAATGAATACATCTGCAACATGTAAATCCTATTAATTCCTGGTCTTGTGCTCCATACAGACAATGAATGATTTTGATTACTTAAAACTACTTGGCAAAGGCACATTTGGCAAAGTAATTCTGGTCCGAGAGAAGGCAAGTGGGAAATACTATGCTATGAAGATTTTGAAAAAGGAGGTTATTATTGCAAAGGTATGCTTATATTTTTTTAACTTGTAAATATATTTATGTGTGAAAGACAGCTTACATTGAGAACATAAGAAGAGCTCCTCTGGATCAGGCCAAAAGCCCATCTAGCCCAGCTTCCTGTATTTCAGTGTGGCCCACCAGGTGCCTCAGGGAGCACACAAGACACCAAGATGCCTGCATCTTGTAGCAACTCACTTGTACCTGGCATTCTGAGGTAGCCTACTTTTAAAATACGGAGGTTGCACCACCCATCATGGCCTGCGATGGACCTTTCCTCCAGAAATCTGTCTAATCCTCCTTTAAAGGCACCTATAAGAACATATTCAGCCCTATAACACTTATATGATTGATCAATAACCCTGTGATTCCTGGACATGCACAGAAAAGGGACCACTGCTGATACAATCCACCTATCTCCTTAGGGGAATCTTCCTCATTTTACATTACAGATGGGGAGGGAGAGGAACTGGGGAAGGAAGCTACAGGAGGAGTGGATCCAACAGCCTTGGCATGCACCAGATCCTATCCTCCTTACTCTTCAGCCTCCCACCACCTTTCTCTTCTCAGGTCTGTCCCAGTGAAATCACTGGCACAGGTTTGAGGAAACCCATTGCAGAGTGGGAGGAATACAGAGGGGAAAGGGGATTTAAATCCGCTTTCCCTTCCAAAACTTTTGGCTCTAACCTCCCACTGAATATGGCCTGTGCTTTTTTTGCCTGGCTGCACTGGTGGCCGGCGGGGGTGCAGGGCAGGGAGTTGCCTTGAGGAGGTTGGCCCACTAACTGCTAGAATATTAAAATACTAGATAAAACCCTTCTCTGGCTTCTTTACATTGTTTTCATAATTACATTGACATGAATCATATTGTAATATATAATATAAAAATCGCATTGTACGTATATATGAGCTGCTGTACAACATTATGTAGAACAAAACGTTTAGGCCACAGTGCTATCATGAGGATCCTTAACATCATCACTGAAACCCAATCTTGGTGCTGCAAGGTGCCATGCTAGGATACTTACATGTCATGGGCAGAGAAAAGTTGGGGACAGCTACAATCCTGATTCATAACATCATTATGGATGCTTAAATGGCCGAGGCATCATTAATGGGCATACTATCATGATAGAATTTAAACAATATTGAATTGAAATTGAAGGATGCGTATTGGGTAGAACTGGACAACTCTCTCAACTTGCCAAGCAGTGTATCCCACAATTCAATCTTAAAAGTTGTGGTTCCACTATAAGAGTTTTTAAGATGATCTGTATTGAAGCTATCTGTTGTGACCACTTTTAGGCAGATTTTAAATGAAAAGTGATATGAAATTTATTTATTTTAATTCTTTTAGCCTCTTTATTCTTTCCTTCAGTATGTTTGTGACATTCCAAAATCTTTTAAAGGTTTCTTTTCAGGTGGTAAAATTTTACTTTCATTGCATTTCCCACTTTGTCTAAATGATACATTCTTTATCCTGTAGGATGAAGTGGCTCACACGCTTACAGAAAGCAGAGTACTGAAAAACACTAGACACCCTTTTTTAACGGTGAGTATAGCTAATTAAGGACATGGTTTTAAGTGTAAAGATTGTTATCAGGCCTGGACCTACTGGGGGGTTTAGAAAGTCACAGGGTACCACCTCTTGCCCTCCAGAGCTGCTGCTGCCACCACTCGCTCTCCGGGGCCCTCCTGAGGACCAGGCATGCCGCATGCAGCATCCACTGGCCCTCTGAAGGCTAACTGCAGCCTTTGGAAGGGCTTTAAGCATTACTTCCAGTTTTCACTGAAAACCAGAAGTAGTGCTTAAAGCTCTTCCAAAGGCTGCAGTAAGCATACAATAGATTAGTACTAATCGAATTAGTAGATTAGTAGAATATAAATCAATCTCACAGATAAGTCAAGGGTAAGTTCTGAACCAAAAAATCATGGAACTTTATATGACCCTCAGATAAGCTGAAGGGTAAGACTTGGCGAGATGTCTGACTAAAATTTTGTCTGACTTTACCCTTCCTTGTTTCTCCCATGCTCAAGAAGATCAGGAACCGATCACTCCAGCGAGGGAAATGGTGCTTGTGAGGAGCAGCATAAAACAACCCCCAAATAATGTCACAAGACAGATAGCATTGAAGATTCAAACTGCAGGGAAAAAATCCACAGGCTTTTACACAACAAAACACATACACACACATACCACAGCATAGCAACTTCAGAAAGCATTGGGAGATAAGGAGGTAACAACATGCTCAGAAGAGCTACCTGCTGAGCTCCAACTAATATAAACAATGAAAGTTAAAAGATTGAATATAAACAATTTGAGTTAAAAGATTGAAAACTCTCTGCAAGCATAAAAGATGTAATGGTCCATAGTCACTTTGCAGACAATCAACAGGCAATTGACACTACGCTGATTGACCCTGAGATAAGAAGAGGCAATCTACAGCTCATTTATGGATAAAATTTTCTCATAGCCAAATATCCATGGTAAATCATACAGTAAAAATCTTAAAGTAATTCTTCTACAATAGCCTAATAAACATTTATAGCAGTTTCTATATAGGAGGCACAGTTAGAGTATATGGTTGTACCTGACAAATGTGCAACTCACAAAATGCTGTAGGCCAGTGGTATTCAAACTTTTTAAACCAGGACCCACGTTTTAGAATGGCACTTGTGTCGGGACTCACCAGAAGTGATATTGTGGCAGAAAGTGACATCATCAAGCAGGATGGGCTGTCAGTGTGACATAATGAAATGACATTCCTGGAATGCAAACTGGCATTCTTGGATTGCAGCAATTTCACAACCATGAAATGTCCCTGACAGAAAGCAAGATTAAGAGAAAATATGTAAAAGCACTGAACTAAAAATAAAACTTTAAAAAAACCCTCACTTGAAAATTCACATTGTTAACATACAAAGGGAATATAAGTGATGTCATCCGGGCGTGCCAAGAACTGGAACACCCAGATGATTGGCAGCTCTCTGCCCTGATGGCAGAGCCCGGCCACGCCTCCCTGCGCCCGGAATCGCTCCATTTCGGAGCGAACCGAGTGCAGGGGCGGGCGGGAGGGCGCAAAGACGCGCGGCTTCTGCCGCACAATGGCACCCTTCGCTGCCAGTCCCTCCGGAGGAAGCAGTACGGCGTACTGGCCCATTCCGCCAGCATGCCATCACTGGGAATATAACAAGTGTAAGGGCTGCAGTTTCCAAGATGGCTGCTCCCACCTAACATCAGATCATGACCCACAGTTTGAATAACAGTGCTATAGGCTGAGGTTACAAGGATCACATCTCTGACTATGTTCTGGTTAAATACAGCCATTCAGGTGAGTATGATTGGCATACCATATGATATCAAGTGCCAGGGCTCACACCTTCCATCATGTATTGGAAGTTCTAAGTCACTGCTTAGGTGAGGGCAAATAGTATATGTGCTGCTGATGCAAGCACTTGAGGGCAAGTAAGTTGAAAATAAATCTGAACAGCATATAGATCCTTTTGGTCAAGGGAACTCCAACTCTGGTTATATCTTTTCAGCCTGTATTGGATTAGGTGGCATTCTCCTTGAAGGACTAGGTTTACATTTTGGGGGTGCTCCTGGATGTCCAGGTGTCATCTCTGGCTAGGAGCACCTTTGTCCAGGTTAGGCTGATGCACCAGCTGATCCTTTCCTGAGTCAGATATGGCTGTTGTCACCCATAGCAGCTGTCAGCTTGTCAGTTCCAGTTTCATGACTCACCAACAATTAGGTCACAGCCTACTGGTGGGTCTTGACTCATAGTTTGGGAAACACTGCCCTAAAGCATCTGCTTGAAGACCTCTCTTGAGGGATAGCCCCCAAAAAGCATGACATTATGTCAGCTCAAAAGGGTTCAGAAAGCAACATTGAAACATTTGGAGAAAAAGACACATCTGGCAAGCTTTAATTTATGAAAAATGTACATCAGGTTCTTCAGTAGGCTCTCCTACTGAATCTGGTGATTCAGCATCTGCAGATTTGACTATCCACAGATTGAAAATCCTGTATTTAAAAAAAATCCCCTTCCTTCCTTCTTCCTTCCTTCCTTTCTTCCTTCCTTCTCTCTAGGTGTCAGCTGAGCTCACCATGCATGATTTCAGGCTTATGCTGGCCATGCTTCTTCTCTCTGTCTCTCCCAACAGCTCCTTCCAGTCCGGAGTCACTTTGGCCCAGAAGCAGCCAGCCCGCCCGTCATGAAGGCAGGCAGGTAGGCAGGCAGTCTTTTCAGTCTTAGAGCCTGCCACCTTCAAGCACACTACTATGCCATTTTTATATAGGGACTTGAGTATCCACTTTTGTGGTATCCACATGGAGTCCCAGAACCAACCCCGCATGGATACAAAGGACCACTGTAATCAGTGTATTGACATCAATATATCAAGACTGACTGTTTTATTATTTGTTCTTTCCTTGTATTGAAGTCATACTGACAGGTCTGTAAATTCCTGACAGCCCAATACTGAACTGCCTGGCTTGTTTAAGGACAACAGTACCAAAATGGTGACCGCTGCATCCCGCAGGAGTTGGGCAGCTGCCAGAGACTCCTCGGGAGAAAGGGACATTCGTCCTCTTCCCCCGGGGAAAGGCCCACCGCTCGTAATGGAACTACTCAGCTCGCCACCTGCTGTTTTGTCGGCAGTGAATCGAGAAACCCGTGTTGGGCTGCCTGAGCCACCACCAGGAATAAGATCCAGCAGTGGAAGCCACTACCAGGCCCCACCCCTTCACGGCCGGCTCTTCCCCTCCCTTGCCCGGTTCCTCTCCACCCATGCCTCCCACCCCTGCCCTAAATGGGCTTACCATTGGCTGATGCTGCTGAAGTGCTGCCCGTTTCTTGTGTTGGGGCCTGGCTCTGAGTGAATGTTGCCCCAGCACAAGCAGTAATGTGTCCTGAATATGCTTTATGGCGTGCGTATACCGCCTGCAACAGGGCCTTCAGGATTAGGCCCTCAGTTCTCCTTTCTCCCCATTTTGGGGATTCAAACAACACAGGAAATAGTTGTAAAACAGTATCAAGAGCCAGTATTGAACATTGCAAAACAAAAGCTGGCACAGTAACAAAAACAAAAACAAAAGCACAGCAGAAAGAAATATTATTACCCAGGAATCTCAAAGAAAAATAAAAAAGCCGAACTCTGTTTTTATGTGCTGTGGCTCCAAGGAAGGAAGCTAAGCTCACACTTTCTGCCCCTTTTCAAATTCCCATGCAGCCATTGGGATGTAGTGGGTGGGCCCTCCTTGCATACACTCCACTTACTTGCCAGTCCTTGAATATTATTATTATTATTTATTCAATGTATACCCCAACTTTCTGCCCATAGGCACGCAAGGCGGCTTACAACAATGGCAATAAAATACAATAAAAATTACAATTTCACATTAAAAACAATAATTTAAAAACATTAAAACAATTAAAATTTAAAAAACAACAGTAAGCCCCATGGATCATAAAATATAAGCAAGAATATCAAAGACCAGCCAGCCTGTCAACAATTAAAAGCTTTTCGAAATAAAAAAGTCTTCAGCCCCCGCTGGAATGCTGCCAACGAAGGAGCAGTTCTTAATTCTGAGAGGAGGGTATTCCAAAATTGGGGGGCCACCACCGAGAAGGCCCTATTCCTGGCCGCTGTCCCTCTGACCTCTCCTGGTGGCGGCACAGTCAAAAGGGGCCCCCAGATGATCTGAGAGCACGGGCAGGATTATATAGGAGGAGGTGGTCCCTCAAATACCCTGGCCCCGAGCCGTAAAGAGCTTTAATACACCATGATCTTGTCATTAGCCTTCTTCCTCCAAGCCCCTGCCAATGATGATGATGACATCAGCTGCTTACTTGTTGTCACTGGCAGTGGCGCTGTGGGAGGCCTAGGTCCAGCACTGCACCAGGCCCAATTTCGCTGGGTCAAGGAAGTTACAGCAGTGGTGGCAGAAGCTGCTGCTGCAACTGAGGGAGATAAGATTGGGTTGGGAGAGCCCAGAGACCCCTCCTCAGGCAGGCTCTGCTGGGGAGAGTTGCCACTGCTCAGACTGGCTTGGACGGCCATGGGAAGGAATGGGGAGGAAGGAACTGGCCCCTCACGGCTCTCATCACCTCACCATGTGCTGCCCCACTCTTTCTTCTTCCCGGCTGTGGATTTTGGCAAGTAATTTGCTGGAGGTGGTGCTTACAGATGATTCACAAGAGCTTGGCAGGCACCGTGAGAGCTCTACAAGCCGCAGCCTTCACATCTTGGGTTCTACAAGATTGGATCAGAGGGTTGCAGCAGGCCAGAAGGTCCCTGGGGGCTGGATGGGAGGGTCCCTGGGGGCCAGCTCTGGCACACGGGCCATACTTTAAAGATCCGTGTTCTATGTATAAAGTCTGAAATCTTATCTTCATATCTCAGGAAGAAAGAGTAAATATTGTGGGATAGCATCTTATCTTCTCTGCTACATCCTTATTACTGTAGGTCTTCTTTTGATTTGGTTCTAAAGAGAGGGTAATATTTCAGGCTGAACCATCTTTCTGTTACTGTTCACCATAATGTGTGCTTGTATGCCTTCTGCACCTTTGGTATCGAGCAATAGTTCTTTCAGAGGTTCGAGTTCCTGATATTTTTGCCAGATGAATGCCTCTTTTCAGTTCCAAACCTTAATATTTTCACTACTTCAACACCTTTTCAAGTTTATTTCCAGTAGAGGTAAAAGTGGAAACCATGTTTACATCAAGTGAAAATATAACTTCTAAAGTATTATAAGACCTAAAATATGCCCTCTATAAACTCTTTTCATAAGTAACAAATAACATTCCTGCTGTAATGCCAACCACTATTCTAGCTGTTCTAAGTACTGCAATGGGGCATATGCATTGCTGTGCTGTTTGATAAATACAACCAGAAAAAATATTTGAAGCCTGCTGATTTGTGGAACTCCTTGCCACAGGAGGCAATAATAGTGTCTAGCCTAGGTGCCTTTAAAAGGTGATAGGACAGATTTCTGGAGGAAAAGTCCATTCTGGGCTACAAGCCATGATGGGTGGTATAACCTCCATACATTAGAAGTAGGCTACCTCAGAACACCAGGTGCAAGGGAGTGGCAACAGGATGCAGGCATCTTGTTGTCTTGTGTGCTCCCTGAGGCATCTGGCAGGCCACTGTGAAATACAGGAAGCTGGACTAGATGGGCCTTTAGCTTGATCCAGAAGGGCTCTTCTTATGTTCTTATTTGCTTTAATTGATTTCTGTTACTCTGGTAGGTCCTGTTCTTGCTAGGTCCCAGGGTCCTCAAGTTTGGTTATGAGGTATTTGCTTCAGCAGTTAGATTTTGAAGGTTTGCTATTACAAATGTTATGGCCCAATCCCAACAAAGACATGTGCTAGTGGAACGTGTGTTTCATTGCATGTGCTGTTGCAAAAGAGTGATAAAGCACTTTGCAACAGCCCCAGGCTCAGAGGTGGTTCCCAGAGCAGGTAAATCCAGTACAGGGAGAAGGAGAGGCAACATGGGTGAGGTGGGCAGATTGGACCTGAGAGAGGGAAGAATCAGCAGCACCAGCACGTGCCAAATCAAAAACTCCTTCTCAGCCTGATATACCTGCACAAATCAACATAGACCTGTGCCACTGATATTGCTGGTGCAGGTGCAAGTTAACCTGTTGTGGCTACTGGGGCTTACCCAAGGTTAAGAGGATAAATCCCCTTTACTTTAAGGAAGCATCTAGCAGTCAAAAATCCCCCGCCAGATGCACTGCAGTTTGCGCCAGCCCAGCTTCATTGCCATGCAGAGATTTAAGTAGGATTGGGCTGTTAATGTCCACATGATGCTGCTGGACTAAACAGATGGAAACCATCAAATCTTACCAACTTCATAAATAGTGACAGGTTTAGTTAAAAAGGAGTAGTAATGACCCCCTCTACTTCCTTTCTATCTTAGTTGCCCAGCACAATAAAAAATGGATAAATAATAAATCTTATGTCCAAAATTTAGTGTATGTTTGCACTCACATGTGAATATTTGGAATCATTGATGAATTTTGTGAATGTCTGAAAAGAGATATGTAATATTCTTTTTTATATATACAGTGGACCTTATCCACTGGCTTTGCCATCCATGGATTTGAGCATCTATGGCGGCTGACCCTGTGGCTGGAGGGTCTCAGAGGACCTCCTGGATGCAACCAGAAGTGCTGTTGCGAACCCATAACTGGCTTCTGGTCATGTCCAGGATGCCTTCTGAGGAGGTAAGGAGGCTGCACTCAACCTCCGAAGTGTCAGTATGGCCCCCAGGTAAGTTATTGTATCATTCTGGGCCCTGCTGCTGATTCATGGTGCAATCCTAACCTGGAGTTAGGCCAGCACAGTTAGGTCAGCAAAGTTTGGCTGGCATAAGGGACACCATAAATTATGCTTGGACCACACTTGGAGTGAGAGAAGCCAGCACACAGATGTGCATCATCCTCTCTAACACCAAGAGTGGTCCAAACATGCTTTACAGTGCCCCTTGTGCCAGCCAAATTTGGCTGGCCTAACTATGCCAGCTTAACTCCAGGTTAGGGTTGCACCCTCAGTTATCCATGGATTTTGTATCAATGGAGGGTCCTGGAACAGGTCCCTTGTGAATACTGAGGGCCCATTGTACATTAGTGAATATTTACATACAATCATATTTGAGTTTTTAGATATTCAAACATTTTTCTGAGATTACAGTATTCACATATGAACATTTTACATTCACTAACAGCCTAATCCTATCTAAATCCTTCCCACCAATGCAGCCCTGCCACTGGAGCATCCTATGGGGAGAGGGAAACAGTTCCAAAGGTCTTCTCTGGGTAAGGGGACAGTTGTTACGCACATCTGAGTGGACCTGGAAAAATGGGATTGAGACCCGGAAGGGTGATAGGATATTGGCAGCCCTGCCACTATTGATACCACTCCTTTCCAACCTCTTCCCCAGTCTCTGCCCCATTCCTTCCTCTGTGCTGACTTACTGGCAATGGGATTTCCTGGAACACCGCTTGTGGTGATGGTGTATCACTGTAAAGCACACAACACCACTGAAATACGAATTCCAGCAGTGCTGCATGCCCATAGAATTGGGTCCCAAATTGGCACACTCACTGTAATGTGTGTATCTCTCACATGTTAAATATGCAGTGAATTGGGCTTTATATTGGTTGAATATACCAATCTTCTGTCATCTTTACCGTCTTAACTTACATAAAACTATTATATACTTGTATACATTAAATGAAAAATATGCATCTAATATTGCTGTTATCCTCATTATTAAAAGTTGGGATATTTCATAATAAAATTTTCTTTTCTTCTTTATTTAAGTCTTTGAAATATTCCTTCCAAACCAAGGACCGCTTGTGTTTTGTAATGGAGTATGTCAATGGAGGAGAGGTAAGTCAGACAATGGGAGATTGGTAGTAGTGTTGCTGTTTTGATCTCCTCTTCTAGCCAAAAAAGGAAAAAAAAAGGGCTCACTCCTAACTAACTTTCCAGTACCGGGGTAAGGGCAATGCAGCCCTGAAATAAGGGAACAAACATTCCCTTACCTTGAGGAGGCCTCTGTGGCCGGTCCCCAACTGCAGGATGCAGCTGCCGCTGGGAATGTCCCCTTACTCTGAGGAGACCTCCAGCCTGCTCAGATCCAGCATAGGATACAGTGGGAGCTGTTTGGTGCCGCTGCTCCTGTCCTGGATAGGATTGGGCCCTTAATCATCATAGCTGGTAACATTGGCACAAGGAGCCCTAAACCTTGGTTAATCTTACATTATTTGTTTGGGGAAAACAATTATCAATTGATATTTTGTTGTATAGCAAGGGGGAAAGATGTATGAGTGCGCGCAGGATTGGGGACTGCCATCACATGTAATCTCTTATTTAAAAGGCAGGTCTTATTAGTTTAGGAAAGAAAGCATAGCTGGGAAATACTGCTCAAAACTAATAAAGATCAAATGGCTGTATTGGTTATTTTTAAACATTGCTTAGCTTCACAGTTTAACAAACTTTAAGGGCGCAATCCTAACCTGGAGTTAGACTGGAGTGGTCCAAATCTGCATTTCCAACACTCCGGGCGGGGGACGACAACAACAAGTGACTTGTCCCAGCCTAACTCCAAATTAGCATTATGCCCTAAATGAAAGATCTGAAGATCTTGTTTCTGAAGATCCAAGGAGCACTTTCAGGGAACAAAGGTAGTTTAGTGTATATTACTTGGACAGTAGTACATATATTGCCATGCACTTGAGTAAACATATTAAATAGTTCCAGCGGCTTCTGTTGCTTAAAAGCAAGCAAACAAACCAGGGAGGGTATGGATGAAAAAAGTACAGAATGATGATGATGCACTTTTTTCCTTTGGTAACTGAAGGTTAAATGGATAGCAAGAAGAATGCCTTAAACAAGATTGGTATATTGATTAAAACGCTGATTTAACAGCTCGCTTTTCCCCTTGGAAACCTGGAAAAGATAAACCAGCTGCTGTCTAAGAGTGCTGAGTGTCCACTGAGAGTACACTATCTATCATCACAATATGGTGATGAGAGGTGTTTTATGTTTGTGTTAATTTCCCCCACTAAATCAGTAATTATTGCAATCCTGTCCCTGCTGTTTACCCTGCAGCTGTTTTTCCATTTGTCGAGAGAGCGAGTGTTCTCTGAGGATCGCACACGCTTCTATGGTGCAGAAATTGTTTCTGCTTTGGACTATCTACATTCTGGAAAGATTGTGTACCGTGATCTCAAGGTAAAAAAAAAGTAATCAGAATTTTGTTTCTGAAAAGACTATTGGGACAAGCACAAAGTAATTATAAAGTTATGGTGTTTTGAGAAAAGTAGCTAATAGAGAAGAAAAAGAAGTGTGCTATGGATTGAAGTCCTGCAAAACATTGTACATCCCATTTTCTTCTGTAACCTCCATAACATTTCATTTGCTTAAGTACTGTAGTTGATGCAAAGATTGACTTTAATTGCACCAGTAAAGATGAATTGCATCAGTGATCACCTCTTTAGGTACATCTAAAAGCAAGGAACAAAACTCTTGAGATTGTTTCTTGACTCCTGAATTAAATAACATCAAAATACTGCCCTCACATGATAGAAGCCCAAATTTTACTATTTTTACTATCTTAACACAAATAGCTTGTCTTAATTTATAGTTGCTTATAGTGGAAAAAAAACTAGTTTTATATATGACATTACTAAAGAAATCTAGTGGCAATGGGTGCCACACACATTAAGGAAAAAAGGTGTGCTATGTGGTCAGGTAGAGAGCTCTTAAAAGCAATGATTCAGCTCCTGCTTCCGAAAGTCTACATAAAGTGACTTTGACTGATATAAAAAGAGGGAGGAATCCTTCCTTTTAACAGAAAATGTTACCTGTCCAACACTGTAGAGGCTGTTTGCAAATCGCTGTTATCAGAGTGGCTGACATCCTTAAGGATGCAGTCAATTCTCTGACATAAGAGCCTACTAGTTGTTCCAGTGGAATGATATCATAATCAGTTCTGTTGGAACAATTCCTAAGCCCACCCTTAACAAACACACATCATTATTTTTTTGAATCAGTTGGTGTTCCATGGTTAATCAAAGAACATAGTTAATATTCAAAAAGTTTTGCACCCGGGGAAGTCCTAGCCAGCCCTATGGGGCTACTTGGATCTGTGCCTAGTGAATTGCAGGCGCAGGTGAATGTGTGCATGAGTGGCCCAAATCGGGGCTGCCCTGGCCAGGGTCAGGGCTTAGGAATTGGCGCTAGGGCCATTGTTCATCACCACCCACTGTGCCACGCTGTTACACTCCCGGCACGCCTCTGGAATGCCCTCTGATTGAGGGCCTCTGAAATGTCCTGTGCCGACCAAGTGCCACGGGTGCTTGACCGGTGCATGACCGGTGCAGCTGACGGGTGCAGTGGTGCCCATACACCATCACTGCTGCTTGCACCAGTCCAACGCCCAGCTTGCTGGTGCAGGCACTCCTGATGGCATGTTAGCAACAACACTGGACTGGCGCAAGAGTGCAGCATTGGTGCAAAATCTGACCAAAACAGTATAGGATTGTTATTTCAATGATGGCCAGAGACCAAGGAGACTCAGACCCCAAAGAAGACCTCAAAATTTCTGTTCCGAAAGGGTAACCAGCAAGCCCTCAAAAGTTACTTTTCCTGACCCTTTTAAGCCAGCCAAACCTGGCTGCAGAGGCTGTGTATGCGCTCCTAGGCTGGCGCTGTAGGCAGAGGCATTCCCAGGTGGGTGGGCTGGCATGGGGAGAGGAGTGGGCCCAAGATTCGGCCATTAGGCTGAATCCAAGGGATCGTTCCAGGCTTCATGGCCACGATTAGGGCTGTGCAATCTCCTTGTGCAAGGGCACAAACATGATAACTGTGCTGTATACAGCACAGGACTACTGGCCTGCCTGTTCCAGTGCAGCTTAGGATTGGCCACACAAGTGCCAGACCTGGACTTGTGGCCGACCTATCTTCCACGATTGTCTGAAGGAAAATTGGACCCAAGAACTCATGTGATTGGAGGGTTGAAGCAGCCCTGAAGATAACATTCTAAGCTTCCTCACTGGCTCCCCAGCCCTCAGCAGATAACTCTGTCATGGTCTGGGCCATGCTTGCTTGGTTTGGAGTCTTTGAATAACAAGTTTTCCTGTGCAGCATGCAACACACTAAAGAAGATACTGTTTGTGGCTGTCGATACAGTTGATTGATCCTTGGGCGCATTACAATTCAGCGCTAAAACATTGGCCTCCAACTTGGCCAAAAGAAATATCTGGCTCAGGCAGTGGGAAGTTGATCAGGGCTCATAGGCCAGTCTCATGGCTGTTCCCTTTGTGTGCTTGAAACTCTTTGGTCAAATCAGGCACTACACCCTCTTCCGGTTGAGACTAAGGATAAACAAGGTTCTGCTACAAGGTTCTGCCACTTGAAAGCAAGTGAAAGCAGATCATCAGATTTTGAGGACACCATACCAGCTTTTGTGCCAAAGAATGCCAACAGCAAACCATATTGGAACAGAGGGAAGTTCTTTCCCAAGGGAAGACTGTACCTTTTAGCCCAGAGGTTTTCTGTAAAACCTCTGCAAATCAGGTTCTCATGCAAATCAGGATATGGTGCACTTTGTGGCATGCCTTCAGAATCACAGGTTCGTCATAACCATAGAGGAAAGCTGCCTCACACTGACACAGAGGCTAGAACATCTAGGTTTCTTTCTTGATACGAGCAGCTCTCTGTTCTCACTGCCTCAGGAATGACAACTCAAGCTGTGGAACCTTCTGATAGCAGTCTAGCAGGGGGAAGCATCCCATCCCCACATGACACTTTTCCTGAGTTGGGGGTGGCTCCCCTGAGCCCACTGCCAGTACATAATTTATAAGGCTGTGGTTTCTATGACAGGCCCACCATTCGAACCCTTAGCAACGGTGTCACTATGAAAGTTAACCCTGAAATTAACAATGTTACTATGGGAGTTAACCCTGAAGGTCCTGTTCTTAGTTGCCTTTGCCAGAAGGGTATCAGAGCTGTGAGTACTATCTGTTAATCCCAAGCATTTTTCACTGGGATATGGGAATCCCATGCCCAGATCCACCCTTCATCCTGAAGGTTAACACACCATTACATAGGGCTCAGGAGCTAATTCTTTCATGCTAACTGGGCAAGAAGCACTTTTTCAAGTTGTATTCCTCTTATATCTAGTAGGGGGAAAGTAATTGTCCCTTTTCACCCCAGCACAGTGTCTTTTCTAGTGGCTGTTGCTGGTGGTGTTCTGCATTTTTTAAGATTGTGAGCCATTTTGGGACAGGGAGCAGTTAAACTTTACTTTTTTCCTGTGAACCACTTTGTGAACATTTTGTTGAAAAGCTGTATAGAAATACTGTTTGTTTGATTGATTGATTTTGTCCAAAGCCAGTCCTTCCAAGGGAAAAAACTATGGCATACCCTAGATGTCAGAATGTCCCATAGGTTTTATAGCGAGAGAACCAAGGGGGTCAGGCATTCAGAAGCCCTTCATGACCTTTAGGGGATCTAAGGTGGGCCACAAGGCCTCAGCCAGCTCCCTAGCCGAGAACATGCATAGAACTTGCATACAGAGCAAAAGGACAGGAGCCACCACAGGGTATCACTACCCATTCCCTGAGGAGTGCAGCTACCTCAGTGGTGTTTGCTCAGTGGCGTACCTGGCAGGGGGTCTAGGGGACCATGTGGTTCCAGGCAGCAGAGGAGCAGGGGCTGTATTCTGAGCTCTCCCCTCCCCATTGCTGGCTTAAGTGCTTTTATTTCCAAGCTGCATTAGTGACTCATCTCCGCCCTGTTTGCTGCCCTGCGCCGCGTGGGCTGTCTGTCTCCTACCCCAGATTTCCCAGGTTTCCCATGACTTTTATTTAGGGAATTCCCTCAGTTCTGTGAAAGGCTCTCCCCACAACTTTATTTACAAGACTCTCCAAGCATTCAAATTAGGAGATTACCCATGCATTCAAATTATTTTTGCATTGCATCATGGTTCCTGCCTGATGCCAGTGGCATACCTATGGCTAACTCCATTTCACTTTATGGGACGCAGCAAATTTTCCTGTGATCCTGGGAAATACATGGGCTAGGTATGCCACTGCATTTGATGGTTATTCATCCCTCATGGAAATCTGTTGGGTGGCCACCTATTCTTCCATCCACACATTTGCCTGGCATTACTGGGTAGATGTAATGGCATTGGCTGTTGCCTCCCTGGGTAGAAAGGTGCTCCAGCAGGTCATGGAACACTTAAGTGAACACCTCACCTGGCCCACCCATCAGCATGGCTCTGGCACATTCCATAAATAGGGAATGACGCCCTTCCTCTGCCAGAGAAAGTCAAAATTTCTTACTGTGAATTCCAGTTCTGGAAAAGGCACTCTGCCTGCCACTGTGTCCAAGCTCAGCGGGCTCTTATAGCAGGGGTTGGTTTTTTTTTTTAACATTTTAGAGTAGATAGATAGGGACAGTTCACCCAATGCTGCCCTTCCTTGCCTGTTTATTGTTAGTGGTGCTAGGTTCAGTTGAGCACATCTGTACATAGTTTTTTCCAGTGTGTTCAGTTTTTCTTCCTTGGATGATGTAGGTAAGGGAGGCGTGTGAAGGTGGAATTTGCCAAAAATTTCCAGAATCTTATAGATTCTAGAACAGCTGTTTAAGGCTCCAAATGAAGCTTGGAGCAAGTAATAAATCTCATTGGCATTGCACTTTACCACCTGCACATAACACTGCCTGTTTATAATTTCACAATTTCACTTAATTATGACAACAGAGTTGCAGCTATGGTTCACTGGAATCTTTGCAAACAACACAATTTGCCATTGTACCAAAATTCCTGGGATTATAAACCTGAAAAAAATCACTGAAAACAACCAAGCAAAGATCCTCAAGGGTTTCAGATTGCATACTAGTAAACATATGGAACAGAATACATCAGATACAATTGTAGTTTACAAAATAATCAAGTTTTTATGGTTGATATTGTTGATAATCACAGGTGACAGTAGAACTGAAGACAGAGAACATGAGAAGGTTACAAGATATCAAGACTTGAGAGTAGAATTTGTGCAGCTCTGGGTAAAGTTCAGTATTGTTCTAATTGTCATTGGAGTCCTTGGAGCAGTGCCTAGAAGTCTGAAGAAACACCTCGACATTCTTGGCCTTGAGCAAATTACACCAGCTCATCTCCAGAAAGCAACATTGCCTGGCATAGCAAGAATTATATATTTCTGTGATTCCTAGGATCTTAGCTAGATCTCTAATTGCAAACTATAACCAGGCTCGCATAGGCTGTGATACAGTAAAATAGCAGCAGCAGCAGCAGGAATAGCAACACCACCACATTGCCCAAATTAGCTATAAAGAACATCACGATAAGGTTGCAGCAATTGTCCACTGGAATCTTTGCAAGCAATACAGTTTTCCTTCACTCCGAAATTCCTGGGATCATAAACCTGATAAAATTGAGAACAACCAAGCAAAGATCCTTTGGGACTTTGGATTGCAAACTGATAAACATCTAGAACATAATACACCAGATGTAACAGTAGTTGGCAAAAATAAAAATCAATTTCAAATCAAAAATCAATAAAAATAAAATTGCTGTTGCAGTCCAAGGTGACAATAGAATTTAAGACAAAAACATGAGAGGATTACAAGATATCAGGATCTCTGAATAGAACTTGGGCATCACTGGTAGAAGAAGGTCAATATTAGGACAGAAGGTCTGGTCGAGAGGGTTAAAGCTGCAGTAATTGCCCGAAGATAAGATCCAAAGGTCGCTAGTTTGAAACCACCAGAAGCTTCCATGTGCAGCAGACCTTGAGAATGCGGCTGATTAGATCTGAGCTGTCTCAGCTGCCTGTGAGAGGGGGAGTTGTGCTAGATGGCTGGCTGCTCTTTGGTGAGAGCAAAGAAGCAGATTATCAGCCAGTGGAAGGCAATCATGTAGCGAGAAAGAAGGACTGGACGATAAAAGTGTCATCTGTATGTAGTTGTTCTTGAAAGATTAGAACTTTGTTTGTGATTTGTAAAAACCCATGCGGTTTAGAAAATGCCTGCCTATGTAAACCGCCTTGAATTAAAGTCAAAGGAGCAATCTGATGACCAAGAAAGGCGGTATATAAATACCTATTATTATTATTATTATTATTATTATTATTATTATTATTATTATTATTATTATTATTATT
>JAJKFI010000018.1:15283129-15317550 GCA_029204185.1 Lerista edwardsae | reverse complement strand
TTATTATTATTATTATTATTATTATTATTATTATTATTATTATTAAAGGTGCTTGAGTGGCTGGAGAAGTGAAACGTTTTTTAGGTGGGTCCTGCTGCTAAATTTTTAGAACCAATGTTCTGGAACAGTGGTTCCCAAAGTTTCTAGCATCAGGATTCACCTAAAAACCAATTTCACTTTGCCAGCCACTCAAGGCTCTGTGTCTGTAATGATGATTGGACCGCAATACTTCTCCCATGTAGCAGGTTATTTAACCCTTGATGCACATAGCAATGGTTCTCAAACATTTTAGAACCAGGACCCACTTTTTAGAATGACAATCTGTCTGGGAATCCTGAAGTGGATCCTGAAGTGCTGTCATTGTGACAACAGAGCCTGCTGCTTTCCTGAGAATGCAGCAATAAGCTGGGTTGTTTTTCAGCCATTTTCCAATAGCAAAGTGAATCAGAAAGGGGGGGGGAAATCACGTTTACAACCTTGACATAAGCAAAATAACCACAGAGTCCTCCCCCTTTCCAGCATATCATCTTCCCATATTTTCAATGTGGCTGCTCTAGGTGCTTTGTGACCCACCTGAAATTGGCTTGTGACCCACTGGTGGGTCCTAACCCACAGTTAGGGAACCACTGGCCTAGTCAATTTTGCAAGCCACCAAAAATTGAATTGTGA
The DNA here is from genome assembly GCA_029204185.1 of Lerista edwardsae. Lineage (NCBI taxonomy): Eukaryota > Metazoa > Chordata > Lepidosauria > Squamata > Scincidae > Lerista > Lerista edwardsae. Next base: position 15,316,881 of record JAJKFI010000018.1, on the reverse strand, counting down.
TCAATTTAGTGGGCTACAGACCCACAGTTTGGGAACTGTTCTAGAAGATAGTTTTTGTAATAATTCTTGTTTTAGTAAATTAACTGTTTATTTTCAAGTATTCAACAGAAAATTTTCAAGTTTTCACTTGAAAAGCGGTCACTTGAAATTATCACTTGAAATTCTGTCATAGTGATGACATAGTGGAGAATCTTCACTTGATTGAGTTCTCCACGGTACACTTGATAGAGAGGCAGTGAGCTTTGTGTTGGATAGTATGCCTTGAATTGGCAAGGCACAGATGTTTTAATTTTCTGAGTAGCTTTTAAATCAGATTGTCAACTGCACAGGGTTTGAATGTATTTTGTGTATTTTGCAAGCACTTTGCAAGTGAACAACTCAACAGTTAATACTACAAACTTAATAATAATTAGGCTTTGTGCCACCAAAGGCAGCAATTCAACTTGAATCAGCTTTTCTCTCATCTCCCTTTGCCTTGCTATCTCTGGACTGGTTCATATGACCAGTCCAGAGACAGTCCAGTTAAGGGCAAAAGCTGTTGTTTACAGACCTGTCATGAAACGGTGGTTTCATGTGGTCTTGTATTAGAATGAAGAGAACTACTCATGAGTAAAAGGCTCAGGTGAAGGTAATTATCGTTACCTCAATAAACTAAAAGCCTCAGAGAATAGAACCTCTGTGCTGCTCAGAGAAGGTTAGTGTCACCTTGAGTACAGGGGATGAGGAAGGCAGTTGGTTACCCTCAGTTAGTAAGTGTGTCATGTTTTTCCCCTTGAATTCCTCCCAGGGTTTTAGAAACAGAAGTTTTTATTGTAAGGAGTTCTATGGATGGGAGCCTCCCAGTTTGTAATCTTATGTATAATTTTATATCTGTGCTAATATAATTTGGACTTTATAGCTTTGGTTGTTGTTGTTTTTCTTTTGAGAGGGGTTTGCTCAGGAACTCCTTTTTATCATATTATGCCTGGGCTGGTGGCAGTGGCAGCTACCCAAGGGGAGGGAAGTCACACGCCTCCCCATCATAACAACACCCTTCCTCATACCATTGTTACATAATTAGCATAATCCAGAGGTCGTCTTAGAAGCCAGTCAAGGTGTATTTAGATCTGGGTATCTGGAGTATAGATTTGTCTTACTATTTCTATTTGAAAATTATAATAAAATTGCAATAATCCTAAAAGACAGTTATCATTGGGCAATATGGCCAATCCATGATCAGATTGCCTGATCCTTGTTGCCCAACTGGTGGGTGGGCAGCTTCCAGAATTGAGAATGTGATTGAGAATTACTTGTAGTGTAATCTTTTTATTTATATTTATATTTGTATATGCCATTAAAGCATATACAAATTTGATTTGATTTGAGAATTTAAATTTGGAAAATGAAAAGGGTGGAAAGTGTTTTTCTCTCTCTTAAAGAACATGTTTCCATAGCTGCTTTTAAGAAAAAATAGAAATGTTGAGATATTTAGTTACTGATGAATACATGAAACAGTAACTGAACTTTCCTTTTACTGAATAATACCACTGAGTCGATAAAGGGACAGAGTTGATAAAGGGATGTTCTTTTCCCTCTCTCAAAACACCAGAACCAGGGGGCATCTGCTAAAACTGAGGGTTGGGAGAGTTAAAACAGATAAAAGGAAGTACTTTTTTACCCAGCGGGTAGTTAATCTGTGGAACTCTTTGCCACAGGAGGTGGTGATGGCATCTGGTCTTGATGCCTTTAAGAGGGGATTGGACAAATTTCTGGAGGAAAGGTCCATCGTGGGCTATAGGCCATGATGGATTGTGCAACCTCCTTACAAAGGTGGTGGGCTACTGGTATCGGGTGAAAGGGAATGGCAACAGGATGCAAGCATTTTGTTGTCTCGTGCCTCCCTGGGGCACCTAGTGGGCCGCTGTGAGATACAGGAAGCTGGACTAGATGGGCCTTTGGCCTGATCCAGCAGGGCTCGTCTTACGTTCTTATGTTCACTGATCATCTACTTCAGCACTGTCCATTCTACACTGAGTGGTAGTGGTTCTCCAAAATTTCAGACGGGATTTTACTGGCACTATCTGGAGATGTCAGGAATTGAACCTGGGTCCTTCTTGTATGTAAGGCGTGTGCACTGCCACTGAGGGTGCAATCCTAAACTGCATCGCGTCATTGAGGCCTGCGGGCCTGTGCTGTATTCAGTGCAGCTATGGAGCTCTGGCAAGCCTCCCCGGGCATGTTTGTGCCCTTGCTCCAGAGGAGGCTCCAGCCTGCCCTATGGGTTCCTCAATTCCAAGGAAGCCGTATGGCCCGGGGACAAAGGCTTGGATACGGCCTACTGGCTGCATCCTAACCCTGCCTCCCTCCCTTGCCTGGCATGCCTCCCAGACCGCCTACCCTCACCCAATTCCTCCCTCCTACCCACCCTCCATCCATCCAGAACCATTCATGCGCCAGCCAATTTCGGCTGGTGCAGGAGCGGCACAGTGAGGTCTTGGCCCATCGCCCTTGGGCCGATGCTGCTGCTAGCGTCGGCCCAACAGCACTGATGCCAACATGGAGGTGCCAGTTGGTGCCCCCCACGTTGGCGTTAGTTACGTTGGGCCAATGCAAGTGCGTAGCATCGGGCCAAAGGCACAGTTAGGATTGCACCCTGAGTTACAGCTCCCTCCTTTTCCTTTCTAAAGGTCTAACACTTTTTTTTTCTTCTTGTCTGGGTACTGAACCCAGGACCTTCCTTTATACACAAAGCCAGCAAAATCAATGTGAGGTTCATGACCTTAAACCAAGAAGCTGGCTGTAGGAAACAAGGTTGGATCTCTCACAGCTCATCTAGTTCGGTTCTTAATGACATCAACATTGCAATAATTGAAATACCACAATTTCTTTTTAAGTAGTAATTTTCTTTTATGGAAATGTTAAAAGATCAATTTTGTGTATTTGTAAAATGCAGTTAGAGAATCTAATGTTGGATAAAGATGGACACATAAAAATTACAGATTTTGGACTTTGCAAAGAAGGGATCACAGATGCAGCTACTATGAAAACTTTCTGTGGCACACCAGAGTACTTGGCTCCTGAGGTATGTCAGAATTTTACTTTGTACATTGTAAATATATCATATTTAATTAATTACAAGGTACTATGTGAGGAGTATTTTTAGATGTAATATATTATTAGGATCTGTTACTGAAACTCCCTAGGTCCTATGAAATTTTTAAGTGTGTAAACATCAGTAGCAGGTATTTGAATTCAAATTAGTTATTTTTAAATAATTTCTATAGTTATTAAACTATAGAATAGTTTGAAATTTCTATAGAATTGGTTTAAAAAATATTAAAGTAATTTTATTCATCTAGATTACTTCCTATGTACATTTAATTGTATAAAACTTCTGTTTCTAAAAGGAAACCTGCATCTTTTGTTAATTTTTAAATGCAGCTATCTAAATGTGTGACATCATAAGGCAGAATTGCAAGTGATATAATTGAAGATGATAGAATGGAAATTTTACCTCCTAGGAAAATCTCTGAAGGAAATTACTACTTATAACAATGAATACTACTAATGCATTTATACATAAAGTCCACTAAATCTGAGTAATTCATTTGTTGCTTAGCAAATGTTTTATAGTGAGAAATCTACTCTTTTGTTTCTAGTAAATCATTAATATTTATCTCAAGGTGAATCTTCAGAGTGGTTTTATTCCTGCTTCCATCACATCAGAAAGAAACTAAAGACCAATGGGCAGCCCAATCCTAACTGCACTGGCACAGCCAGGCTGTTATCCAGTTAACATGTATCCAGTGCATGTTAGGAAAAATCTGGAGGTCTCCTCAGGGTAAGGAGATATATTTCTCCTATGGGGCTTCTCGTATCCATGCCAGCTATTTAACTGTCGCAAATCCAGAAAGCCTGGTGTAACACCGGGAGGGGTTAGGATACGACACAGGCCTGCTCCTGGCCCCAATCCACCCATGTTCTGCCCCATTTTTCTCTCTCCTTCCCTGAAATGCCCCCTCCCTGTCACCCTCACAACACCCCTGGACCACTTGGCAAAGCCTTACCTGTGAAGGTCCTGGATGCAACGCTGGCACTCTGGTGTAGGTCATTGAGCCAGCACTGCTCACTCACAGGTAGTTGCAGATGTGTCTTAAGGCATATTTACAACACTCTGAGCCAGTTCTGGGATGGCTGTGACGGCTCAATCAGCAGTTAGGATTGCACTGTGAAAGATTGTTTTCAAATCGTCCTGCTCCCAATCTCTTCCCAGGTGCAATCCTGAGAGTAATGTATTATCTGAACAGACCCATAGTTTATTCTCTGATAATACCAAATTCACTGACAAATGATGAGACTGAGGATGTGAAGAATTGGCATGTGTACTTTCAGTGTCTGCTGGCCTGTATTTCTGGCCAACAGGATAAGTGAGGTATTTTCCTTCTAGGCTTCCACATTAACTTATCCAAGGATGGTACAATCATTTCAACATTTCCTTCTGTAATATATTGTTCTGTAAGTATCAGGTATTGCTGTTTTCAGTCACTAACTTGGTACAAATAAGAACTGATTGTTTATTTGTAACATTGGACAGAACCAAATGCCCAAAACTCTGATCTAACTAATAATCTGATTTAGGACGCAAGCCGTACCTGGATTGCTGGCACAGTTAGGCCAGCAACATTTGGCACAAGTGGCTGGCACAATGGTCAAGATAAAATATGTTCGGACCACTCTTGGAGTCAGAGAGGCCAGTACACAGACATGCGCCATTCGCCCTGACTTCAAGAGTGGTACAAATGCACTTTATGGTGGCCCTTGTGCCAGCCAAACTTTCCTGGCCTAATTGTGCCAGCCTAACTCCAGATTAGGATTGCGCCCTGAAAGATTTCTGAAGGCGCAAGCCTAACCTGGAGCTGGCTGGCACAAGTCACTTGTGCTGGCCCAGGAGTGTTGCAAATGTGCCGTAAAGAGTCAGAGAGGCCAATGCACGTCTGTGGAAATGCTTTGCCAACTTCCATGTCTGTGAAAAGGAAATGCTTTGCCAACTTGTGTCTGCTGTTTAACTAGTGGATTACTACTGTGCTAATTCATCAAAGTCAAAATATGAACATCTTGTAGAAATGTTGCAAAATTAGAGCTGAGTTTATTTTATTTTTCTTGTATGCCAATGGGAGTTTTGTGCTAGGCCCAGTTTGTGGTCTGGAAGTACCTGATGCTGCAGCGTTGCTGAAGCTAAGTGGGTCCAGGGGGCCCTCCATATTTCTGGGCTTTGAGCAGATTTGAACATCCTTAGCATGATTTGATCCATAGCAGATTTGATGCTTAGCCTCTGAGGCTGGAGGGCCACAGAAGGCCTCTTGGATGCAACCAAAAGTCACTTCCAGTTCACACCAGAGACTTCTGTCCAGGAATGTTTCTGAGGTGCGGGGAGGCCTCTGGAAGTCAATGGCATGAATTGGATGTGACTTTCTGTTGTGTCCTGGAGGCTTCTGAGGAGGCCAGGAGACTGTGCACCTCCCCTAGATAAGTTATTGTGGCACCTTGTCAGCCCCCCCCCCCCCCGCAGATTTAATTAGCCACAGGTTTTGGTATCTGCAGGAGGTCCTGGATTTGGATCCCCTGCAGATACCAAGGGCCCACTATGTAGACTTGATTCGTCTCTGAAGAGAAGACCATTTGAAGTCCAGTAACAGCAAGGTGTCTGTTTGTACGCATGCATGTGCGTGTGCATGCATGTGCGTCTATGTATACATAAATAAAATACTGCAAAAATAGTTCTTCAGGGTTATCTGATTTTGGAATCCTTTGAACAGAATCTAAATACCTTAGAGTTGCACAATACCTTAGAGTTGTCTAACTGCATTTTCTAATTTAATTCTTCAAATTCTGTAAGTATTCTTCAGATATTCACAATAAAAATTCAGGATCTGTAATTATGAACAGTTTCCTATTTAATTAGATTTGTGTGTGTGTTTACATTCATTGTGAAACATAGTAAACTATTATTCTGATAATTATTGGGACTGCCAGGTTTTACTTTGGATTGGCAGTAGCTGCTCATACCTCCAATTGTGAAACAGTTTAAAAATCAAATTTAGATCACATGCAAGACCCAACAAAATTAAAAGTGTCAAGTACATTTTTGGCAATTCACTTTTATTATGCCCAGTTCTCAAATGTACAAGCAGATAATCATCTGAATGTTAGTTATTTTTCACATGCTTATGTGATCACACAAAAAGTACATGTTAAAAAGAAGCAGATGGTGACAGATGGGGAAGGTTGAATAAGGTGGTTTTGGAAACCTAGGAAAATGCACTTCTGTAATAGTATAAAAATAAAAAAAATATTAGATTGCCAAGTTGGAGCTAACAAAACAAGAACTGGAGATGAAATTTGTTTTTTGCAGTGTTCATTTGTATATGAAAAATAATGAAACGTAAACAAAATGCTTGTTTTATTGTCAAAATTATTATTCACCTAGTATAGTTCAAGCACAGTAAAATGAATAGATAGTGATCTTATGTGCACTTTTTTGGGAAGTGTCCTGCATTCACAGTGAGTTTAGCAAGATTTACTTTTGATTAAATATGCACAGGATTGGGCCATGGTAGAAATAGAATTCAATTATAGTTAAAGCCAACAGCATCATTTCTTCTCCAGAAAGTATTTCATTTTATGCTTCAGTTTCTCTGTTGAGGCATATGTTTTGTTGAAATTTTTAAGTAAAGGTTGCTTTTGATGCATTGCAAGGTACAGTTTCTAAGGCTGGATTAAGAACTAACATACTCCAGTAATTTCACTGAGAGCACAATAGTAAACTGGAGTTAGGCCGGCATAAACTAAGCCAGCAAAGTTTGGCCAGCACAAGGGCCACCATAAAGCATGTTTGGACTACTTTTTGGAGTCAGGGAGGATGGCTCACGTCTGTGTGCAGGCCTGTCTGAGAGTGGTCCAAACATATTTTACGGTGGCCCTTGTGCTGGCCAAACTTTGCTGGCTTAGTTTATGCTGGCCTAACTCAGTTTAGGATTGCGCCCTGATTCTAAGTACCTTAATTCTCATGGGTTTTTATGCCAAATCAAAATATACAGTATGCTAAACTGCATTTCATGTTCATTACAGTAAATACACAATTCCTAATCAGACATCAGTAGTGGAATATTCTGTCTTTCCATAATAGAGGGGATAGTCTTGGTATAGGGAAATAGCTAAGCTGGCATATAACCAGAAAGACTGGAGTGGGAGAATAAATAGTTTCAGTTCCTGAAATAGTACACAATGCAGCGGAAGGGTGTTAACTTTGCTGCTGTTCAGACTGTTAAAACAATAATATTGGAAAACTGCTCCAGTGCTGGGCTCAGTGAGGCACAGTCAGTGTGGATATATTAACACAGTGATTCCCAAACTTTTTTGAGACTCTAGAGCAGTAATGGTGAACCTATGACATGCTTATTAGAGGTGACACTCCATGACATTTTGGGTGACATGCCAGCATCCAACAAAAACAACTGAGTTTGTTTTAATCATTTTTAATGTTTGTAATTATTTGACGTTTCTTTATACATAATACCATACATGATTTGACTGTATTTTTAAAATAAATGGGTATGTAAAGAATTGTTTCTCTTTTGTTCAGGAGCAGAGATTTTGTTATTTTGTTCGCCAGCAGAGACAAGTTAGGCATTTTCTGAATGTTTGACACACCAAGCCCAAAAAGTTCTCCATCACTGCTCTAGAGCTTGCTACCTGGTTTATTAATGCCTATGGGTGTGGCTATAATTGTGATTGGGCAGCAGTGCTCCCCCGCCCAGCAGTAGCAGCTTGTTTAACCCTTGGTGCACATAGCCTAATCTGCCCTTTAGCCTAGTCTGTTGGGTCACTTTTGTAACCCAACAAAAATTGAGTCATCATGACCCACCTGGTGGATCCCAGACCCATAGTTTGGGAACCGCTGTGTTAACAGGTCAATTAATCTTTAATTGGAGAAATCAACTGAAAACCTTTTACACCAGTGATTTAAAGCAGTGGTTCCCAAACTGTGGGTTGGGACCCATTAGTGAGTTGGGAGCCAATTTGAGGTGTGTCACAAAACACCTAGGGCAGCCATATTGAAAATATGGGTAGATGGAATGCTGGAAAGGGGTAGGGCTGTGTGGTTGTTCTGCTTGTGTCAAGGTTGTAAATGGGCTTTTTCCCCGCTTTCTGATTCACTTTGCTATTGGAAAGTGGCTGAAAAATAACCCAACTTATTGCTTCATTCTCAGGACAGCTGCAGGCTCTGGTGTAACAATCACAGCACCTCAGGCCATGACAGGACTTCAGGCCATGGGGGGACTTGATTGAGATGTACAAAATTCTGCATGGGATGAATAAAGTGGATAGAGAGAGGTTCTTTTCTCTCTCATAATACCAAAACCAGAGGACATCCACTAAAATTGAGTGTTGGGAGAGTGAGAACAGAGAAAAGGAATTCCAATTAAACTATGGAACACCTTGCCAGAGGAGGTAGTGATGGCATCTGACCTAGGTGCCTTTAAAAGGGGACTAGACAGATTTCTGGAGAAGTCCATCACAGGCTACAGGCCATGATGGGTAGTGCAACCTCCATACTTTAGAAGTAAGTTACCTCAGAATGCCAGATGCAGGGAGTGGCAATGAGATGCCGGTATCTAGTTGTTTTGTGTTCTCCCTAGGGCATCTGCTGGGCCACTGAGATACAGGAAGCTGGACTAGGCAGGCCTTTAGTCTGATCCAGTGGGGCTCTTCTTACGTTCTTATGGCATCACTTCTGGTGGATCCCAGACAGAATGTCATTCTAAAAAGTGGGTCACGGTGCTAAAACGTTTGAGGACCACTGTTTTAAAGGATAAAATTTTTAAAAAATTATTTTAAAAACAAGTACAGAAAAATAACCATGGCTGGTGGTGCCATCTTAGAAGAAATTTACATCCTTCTCAACATGGAAGAGTAAATTGCGCTTCTGTCATGCTGTGCAATATACATGAATCATATTCTAGTAACAAAGTAAGCATGCTTTCTTCAAACTGTTTTATTCATGTGTCACTTTATGTACATTTAATCAATTTAAATTCATACTATTAACGTGTGTGTGTGTGTGTGTGTGTGTGTGTGCGTGCACGCGCGCGCGCTTGCAGAGGTAGGCTTCACTAGATGTGTAGAACTGCTCTAAATTGCATTTAATAGGGCTACTTCCCCAATGGGCAACCCAATTCTAACGGGCAAGAGCAGGCAGGCATTCCCTTGCCGCCGTGGTAAGCCACAGGCAGCCCAATAGTGCTGCTCTGTGCCTGCTAAATAACTGCTGGGTCCGGACTCCCCTTCCCAGGCTGCCCCCGCCAGTGGGTCCCTTCCTCTGCCTTTCCCCACCCTGTTCTGCCTTACCTGCAGCTTCCCCCAGCATCCATGGGCCGACTCTGTTGCCTGTGTTGACCCAGCGCCTATTTGCCTGGTGCAGGCGCACCTTATGGCACATTTGCAATGCATTGGGCCAACGCAGGCCACAATGCATTATAGGCATCAACTGGAAGAGTCCAAGTAGGACTTTGAGAACCACTGTATTATAGTATATTACAGGTGTTTGAAAATGTTACTTACTTTACTCGGAAGTAAGTCCATTACACTCAGTAACACTTGAGCTGTAATCCTATCTTACTAACAAGAAACAAACACCTCTCTGAACATAAGAAGAGGCCAAAGACCATCTAGTCCAGCTTCCTGTATCTCACAGTGGCCCACCAGGTGCCCCAGGGAGCACACGAGACAACAAGATACATGCACCCGGCACTCTGAAGTAGCCTACTACTAATGTAAGGAGGTTGCACAACCCATCATGGCTTATAGCCTCCAGAAATCTGCCCAATCCCCTTTTAATATAAAGGCATCTAGGCCAGATGCCATCACCACCTCCATGTCCCCTGGTTCTGGTGTTGTGAGAGAGGGGAAAGAACCTCCCTCTATCGACTCTATCCCTTCCATGCATAATTTTGTATGTCTCAATCATGTCCCCCCTCAGGCGCCTTTTTTCTAAACTGAAGAGCCCCAAACGCTGCAGTCTTTCTTCATAAGGGAGGTGCCCCAGCCCTGTAATCATTTTCGTCGTTCTCTTCTGAATCTTTTCCAGCTCCATTATGTCCTTTTTGTGATGCGGCGACCAGAACTGTGCACAATATTCCAGATGTGGCCTTACCATTGATTTGTACAATAGCATAATAATGTTGGCCGTTTTATTCTCAACCCCTTTTTTTAATTACCCCAATTGAATTGGCCTTCTTCACCGCTGCTGCACACTGGGTCAACACCTTCATCGAGCTGTCCACCAGCACTCCAAGATCTCTCTCCTGAACTGTCACAGACAGCTCAGAACCCATTAGCCTATAGGTGAAGTTTTGATTTTTTGCCCCAGTGCGCATCACTTTACATTTGTCTACATTGAAACACATCTGCCATTTTGCTGCCAATTCCCACAACTTGGAGAGATCCTTCTGGAGCGCTTTACAATCTCTTCTGGTTTTCACCACCCAGAAAAGTTTTGTGTCATCTGCAAACCTGGCCACCTCGCTGCTTATCCCTGTCTCCAGGTCATTTATGAACAAGTTGAAAAGCAGCGGCCCCAAGACAGATCCCTGGGGCACTCCGCTTTTCTCCTTTTTCCATTGTGAAAATTGCCCATTGACCCCCACTCTCTGTTTCCTGGCCCTCAACCAATTCTGAATCCATAAGAGGACCTGCCCTCTTACTCCCTGACTGTGAAGTTTCTTCAGCAGCCTTTGGTGGGGGACTGTGTCAAATGCCTTCTGAAAATCCGATATATGATATCCACTGGTTTTCCCACATCCACATGCCTGTCGATCTTTTCAAAGAATTCCAAAAGGTTCGTGAAGCAAGACTTACCCTTACAGAAGCCATGCTGACTTTACTCCAGCAACACTTGCTCCTCTACGTGTTTTAGGATTTTATCTTTGATGACGCTTTCTACCATCTTACCTGGAACAGACGTTAGGCTGACTGGCCTGTAGTTTCTAGGGTCCCCCCCTCCTTTTTTAAAGATTGGCGTGACATTGGCTATCCTCCAATCCTGTGGCACTGTGGCTGTTTGAAGGGACAGGTTGCATATCCTAGTTAAGAGGTCAGCAACTTAGTTCTTTAGTTCCTTAATAACTCTTGGGTATATACCATCTGGGCCTGGTAACTTATTTATATTTAATTTATCAATTTGATGTAAAGCGTTTTCTTTATTAACCATTATCTGACTTAAATCCTGAGTTAGGAAGGGCTGTTTGGGCAGCGGTATCTGCCCAAGTTCTTCTGCCGTGAAGATGGATGCAAAGAATTCATTTAATTTCTCTGCGATCTCCAAGTCCCCTTTTATCTCCTCTTTCCCTCCCTCACCATCCAGCTGGCCAACCGCCTCTCTGGCAGGTTTCCTGCTTCTAACATATTTGAAGAAGCTTTTATTATTCCCCTTTATGTTGCTGTCCATGAGTTCCTCAAACTCTTCCTTGGCCTCCTGTATCACCTTCTTACTTGTCTTTTGCCAGAGTTTATGTTCTTTTTTTATTCTCCTCACTGGGGCAAGACTTTTTCCCCACTGGACCAACTGTCACTTACACTCACGCTTGAAGTTCTATTTCCTACTCCGCCATTACTCTGTAGTACTACTCCCCCCTCCTCCCCTCATAGGGATGAGGAGTTCCGAACCGGACACCTCTTGGCTCCTGTTGGCTTTCCCCCAGGGGTCAGTTTAAAAGCTGCTCTGCCACCTTTTTAATGTTATGCGCCAGCAGCCTGGTTCCATTCTGGTTCAAGTGAAGCCAGTCCCTCTTGTACAGGCCTGGCTTGTCCCAGAATGTTCCTCAGTGCCTAACAAATCTAAACCCCTCCTCCTGACACCACCGTCTAATCTGTGCATTGAGTCCTGTGATCTCTGCCTGCCGAGCTGGCCCTGCGCGTGTAAAGGGGTGCACTTCTGAGAACACTACCTTGGGGGTCCTGGCCTTCAGCATCCTGCCTAGCAACCTAAATTTGGCTTCCAGGACCTCCGGCTACATTTCCCCACGTCGTTGGTGCCAACATACACCACAACAGCTACCTCCTCCCCAGCACTCCTTACCAGCCTATCTAGACGAGACGTGATGTCCGCGACCTTCGCACCAGGCAGGCATGTCACCATGCGGTCCTCACATCTGTCATAGACCCCCCTCTCTATATTCCTAAGTATAGAATCGCCCCCTACAAGGAGCCCACGACCCCCCTCCTGCCAAGGAGCATCCTTAGTGCGACTGGATGTGGACTCATCACTGAGAGAAGGGGTCCCCCCAAGGGATTGATTCCCTCTGGTCCAGGCTGATATTTTCCAGCCCTGGGACTTCTTACCCTGTCAGCTGATGAGCTACCTCTCTGAGGGTGGGACAAAGCCTGCAAGCCCCTGAAGTCCCATCGTGGTCCCTCTCTGCCTGCCTCTGCTTCTCCAGGTCTGCAACCAAGGCCTCTAGGGAGCAGACGTGTTCCCTGAGTCCCTGGAGCTCCCTGCACCCATGACTTATGCCCCAGAGGCATATAGTCATACATGTGGCACTCTGTGCAAAACACTGGATAGCCCCCACCCAACTGCTGGCTGTCTGCCTCCATATTTGTGTTTGTTTGGGAATGAGATGCCCTGCTTCTCAGAGAAAGGGTAGAGTCTGGGGCCCTGGCTTCCTCGCCCTGCTGCTTAACTCGCGCAGATGCCTAACTCGCTTGTCTCACCAGGCACTTTGTTGCGGACGAGACACTTCGTCACAGGACATCACTCACTGCTCGTGATGGATAAGTAGTTCTCTGTGAGCGCAATCCTAACCTGGAGTTAGGCCAGCAAAGTTTGGCTAGCACAAAGGCCACTGTAAAGTATGTTTGGACCCTTCTTGGAGAGAGAGGCCAGCTTGCAGATGTATGTCATCCTTCCTGACTCTGAGAGTGGTCCAAATGTGCTTTATGTTTGGTCCTTGTGATGGCCAAACTTCACTGGCCTAACTATGCTGGCCTAACTCCAGGTTAGGATTGCACCGTGTGTGTGTGTGCGTGTGTTTGGTGGGGATGACAAGAGATTGGTGGTTTGCAAATCAGTCTGCCAATGTTATATTCTTTGTGTATATTCTTTTGAGTTGGTGGAGAAGATGAGGGGGTCATCTTATATGACCCTCCAGCGTTTCAGTTGCTGGTAGTTGCTGGCTGTTTGGTCCCGTGGTGTTCCTGCCTGATGAAAAAGGATTATCTCTAAAAAAAAGTACACCTTTACATAAAATATAGCAGGCACTCACACATAATGTTCCTTAGAAGGGAATCCAGTAGCTCAGTGTTTCTCAAAGTGTGGTTCACAACCCCATTTTTTGGGTTGGGGTGGAGTGGGGTTTGCTAAACTGACAGAGTAGAATAGGCTGTACATCAAGGGTTAACTAACCTGCTGCTTGGGGACGGGAGCAGCGCTGTGACAATCACCGTTATAGCCACAGCTATAGCAGCTTGTAAAACTCCTTTTTTAGATGGATCCCAGTGCTAAAAAATTTGAGAAGTACTGCAGTAGCTGGTTGGGTCTGGAGTACTATTGGATTTTATTAAATACTGATTAAGCAGAAAAGCTCTAACATGTTTTTGTTTCAGTGAAAGTGATGCATTTATACAAATTTTTCACTTATGTGTTTTAGTCTTTCCATAGCAAATCATTTATCTGACTAACATGGATATGGGGTTCACTCCTGCAAAGGTCAGGCAAAGCATCTCCCCTGTTTTCTCCATTTCTCCTAAAGCAAATGAATGGGGGCATGCTGGGAGCGCAAAGAGGACATTGTTTACTGGCTGGGGATACGTTTGACATATTCCTATCTAGCTTATTCTCTCTGTCTATTGCAACTTATTTGTGCCACTAAAGTATGAATAACTTGCATGGCATAGAGAGGGGGAGCTTGCTGGGAATGCGGGAGGGAGCATCCCATTCTCAGTTGTGCCACCTTGCATTGCCTCCGGCCTTGCCCATATCCTTGCAATGGTGGGGTTGGAGTAAGCAATGGGAATTCCTTCATGCACAAGCACGGTGCAAATGCCTCATATTCAACTCTATTGAGACTTTGATTTTGACCCTTCGAGGGGGGAATTTAAAAAATAATAGCGCAATCCCAACCATAACTTGGACCGATGCAGCTGTCCCCTTGCCAGCCCAGGGTGTTGCAGACATGCCATAAGGCATGTTTTACATCTACTCTAGTGCTGACTAGGCTGGTATGGAGGCCTGCACTGGCTCAGCAGCATCAGATATAATCCCCACACTGGCTGGCACAAGTAAGTGTATGCTGGGCAGCACGGGACGTGGAAGAGGGTGGCCAAAGGGTGGCTTGAAGGCAGAGATTGAATGTTTTGGGGCAGGGGGGGCAGAACATGGGGAAGATCAGGCCTGGGATGGGGTCAGGGTTGGCGGAGGCTTCCTCTGCTGTATCCTAATCCTTACACAGACTTCCTGGATTTGTGCAAGCTATAAAGCTGGCGCAGATCTGAGAAGCCCCATAGGGGGGTTGGCGCTTTATCTGGCGTAAGAGGAAATACTTCCTTTTATCCCAAGGTGACTTCAGCTGCCTCCTAATCTGCTTTTGCTGCAGGTTAGGATTCGACTTCCTGGTGAATAAGGTTTATGTTAGGTGACCTGAAAAATAGATGTATGTTATCGAGTTAATGTTTAAAGGAATGAAAACAGTTAACATAAAAGTCAGTGGCTTTTTTGGTGGCTTTTTTGTTACCATTTTAGGTTTTAGAAGACAATGACTATGGTCGTGCAGTGGATTGGTGGGGCCTTGGGGTTGTCATGTATGAAATGATGTGTGGCAGGCTACCATTCTACAACCAAGATCATGAAAAGCTTTTTGAATTGATATTAATGGAGGACATAAAATTTCCTCGAACTCTCTCATCTGATGCAAAATCACTGCTTTCGGGTCTCTTAATAAAAGATCCAAATAAACGGTAAGTCTGAAAGAATTCCAGTGATAAACTACATTTAAATCTTTAAAGTTTATGTACTTGAAGAAACAAGATCCCCCAGAAAAGGCAGTACTGAAAATTCAAATGCAAGTAATCAGTTTTGCTGTAAAACTAGGGATGCAACTAAATAAGACAGAAAATGTAAAAGTTTTTTTGGGAGGTGGGGAGCTGCAATCCTAAACACATTTACTTACCATCCCATTGAACTCATTAGCGTTATTTCTGAGTTACATGCATAGGATTGAACTATAAGGACCTGGGTGAGGGGGGTTAATTCTTGCCTCTGCCATTTTCCTGGTCCAGATTCCGGGCGCAATCCAAGGCTCCCTGTTGCGTCAATGCTGCATGGCCTTGGAGTGCGCGTGCTGCTCTGTTTCTGCGCCAGCCAAACCCACGTCTCCAGG
Organism: Lerista edwardsae; assembly: GCA_029204185.1. Classification (NCBI taxonomy): domain Eukaryota; kingdom Metazoa; phylum Chordata; class Lepidosauria; order Squamata; family Scincidae; genus Lerista; species Lerista edwardsae. The sequence continues at coordinate 15,301,468 of JAJKFI010000018.1, read as the reverse complement.
CCATGCAGCCCCGATTTGGGCTGCATGGTCTCCTCAGATCTGCACCCGCAATTTTGTGGGCACAGATCCGAGGAGCTCATAGGGGAGGCTAGCACCTCCCCTCGTGCTCGAGCTTCCTTGATAGCTGTTCTAGATACAGCGCAGGCCCGCCAGCCTGCCTGTTCCAGCACAGTTTAGGATTGGGCTATCCCTCTCCCACCCCTAACTCTGCTATTCACTCAGATGGAAATTCTTCCTCTCCAGACACTGACATGGGATTAGCATTTTAATGGCCCAGTCCTGTCTGGTACAGGAACAGCAACGCTAAACAGTTATCACTGGTTCCTGTTCTGGTGCAGTTCTCAAAATGTGGATCCATTGTCCACCAATAGGTCACACACTAATTTTTGGTGGTTCGAGAAACTGACGGGGTAGATTAGACTATGTGCATCAGAGGTTAAACAACCTGCTACTTGGGGAGAGGGGGAAGCACTGCTGCCCAATCACCATTATAGCCACAGAGGTTTGAGCAGCTGATAAAGTGAAAAAAAATTTTTAGTTACATCCCAATGCTTAAAGGTTTGAGAACCATTGCTGTGCTGGATCAAAGCAGGCTGAAGATCTACTCAGAGTAAGGGGACATTCATCCCCTTGCCCAATTAAAGTCCCAGCTCAATGGAGCTTCTCAGGTGTGTTCTAGCTATTTTGTTTATTTAACTTACCCCTTACCTTAGCTATTTAGCTGGCTCAGACTCGAGAAGACCTGTGTTGGAATTTCAAGCCTCACATAGGAAATAGGATTTGGACGAAAAGGCCTATTCCAGTCCCACCCTCTCCCAGGCCTGTCCCACCCCCTATTCTGCCCTCTTTGCACCCACCCAGGAATGCCTCTCCATGCTGCCCCACCACCCTCCTCATGCTGCTATGCCACTTAGTGCTTATCTGCGCTCTTTCAGCAGCCGAGGCTTCCTTCCAGCACTGTTCGTTCTCTGTGGCATGTTTGTGACACTCACTACTGGTGTTATGGTCACAGCACTGGTGGTGGGGCAGCCTTGGATCAGGCTGCTCATCTTTATATCTCTTAAACATTATGTGAGCCCCTGAAGAGCCCACAGATCCTAGAAACTCAAATAGCATTTAAAAAAAATATGTAATTTGTTTTCAGGTTACAAATCTATTTAGCTCTGCATACCTAGGAAGTCTGCAACCCACTGCCTTATTTTGGGGAAAGTCTTTTTTCCGTTGTCGAAGTGATAGGCTTCAATCAGCTGAGTTTGACATTAGAGGGAATAACTCAGTAGCTTAGTTGTGAAATGCTTCAGTGTTTCATATAAAATGTTAATTTTCTGTGTAGATCACCTGAATATAAAATTTGTGACTAAAAATAGCATTCTGGTTTTTCATTTTTCCTAATAAGCCTTCTGTAATTCACACTTTTTCCAATAGCCTTGGTGGAGGACCAGATGATGCTAAAGAAATTATGCGACACAGTTTCTTTGCTGGAGTAAACTGGCAAGATGTATATGATAAAAAGGTAGGTTTTGTATTGAATGACATTGAACGCAAGGTTCCCCAACGATACTATTGCATCTTGAATTATCAGTTGTAATTTTTTTTTCAAAAGATAAATATTGCTCATAAAACATGGCAATTTTTTAAAAACCTCTGTTAATCAGAAAAATGCAAATACAGCCCAAACTTAAGTATTTTTAGGTCAATGTGATTTTAGAGAAGGCATTCATCCTGTAGTTAAATCTCTTCCATTGAACTCAATAAGACTTAAAAGTGGCTGGATCAGGCACATATTTCATAATGATTCAACACAAAGCACATGGTTTTCAACACATTGATTCAACACAAAACTGATGTAAGTTGTTTCTTCCACTAAACTTCTCTAAACTACTGCTCTGATTCTGCTAGGGGTGCAGGTATCCTTGAATAAAAAGGAAATGTTGCTTCCAAATGACTGCTGCATGTGAGATTCCTTAGTCAGGTCCAACAGTTTTCTAGGGCAGGAAGCAGTGGTCTGGATGTAGTCTTCACTATTCTGGCGCTATCAGAGGGTCCAAATTGGGCTGCATATATGCTAAGGTGTGGATTAGGCCTTATCCAGTGGGGCCAAGTCCGCAGATAGCCGCTCCCCTAGACAGCCACTCCCATCTACCTGAACGTTATAGAGCCTTGCACGACACTCCAGTGCTGTCCGAAAGTATTGTAATGCATTTGGACAACATTTACACACTATTTCTGGTTCTCTGGAGGGCAGAACGATGGCAGTGGAGGTGGCGCTGAAGCCCTTAAAGGCCCTTAAAAGCAGTGGAGGTACCCGGGGCATTTGCTGTTCCCCTCAGATAACGGCAGGACTGCCACTGGGCTTATCAGCTAGAAAGTGTTTATAAATTGGACCATTCTAATTATGGAATTTTAGTTCCTTTCCCCCTGCCTTGTTTTTTTCTGATTAATGAGTACAGAAGTTGAAACAAGACAGTTCTTGCAGGTCCAGCACTATTCACACCTGTCTGAAAACACCATTGAAGGACATACTGTGCCTGCAGGAAAGCACCGATGGAGCTGTCTGTAGTTTGGATGCCTGTTGCTCAGGGATCCAGTGTAATAAAGTATTAATGAAATTAACGTATTTCTTATATTTTGAACTAGTTTTTGATTGGTATACTATGCTGCTGAATATAAGCTGATATTTTTCCGTGATTTGTATTATCATTTTTTTCTGTCCTAAAAACATCTTTAAAAAATAAACATACTTTTTGTTTGCTTTCTGCTCAAATAGTGGGAAAAGAACTATGCAGTATGTTTTTAAATAAATGTACCATATTTTTATATAAATGTACCGTCAAACAAATTTTTTATTTGTTGCTCTTTGAAATTTATAACTATAGTGTGACTGGTTAGATACTTCATATGATAGCTAAAATGGAAATCTTGTTTGGGGTATCTATACATTGAGATATATTTTTCACTGTTATAGTGTGTCTCATAAAGGCATTTTAATATAATTCACAATGATGTCAAATTATTTTAATTTGGCATTTTATATTTAATATTTCATTTCAGTTTCTTACATGGTTTCAAGTACATTTTATTTTCTCTGGCAAATATATCTTTTCTAAGAAGTTTTGTACCTGTTTGGGCTTTGGAGGAATGTCCCCTTATTCATTTCCGTTTACTCCAAATTCTGTTTCTTTTCCAATAATCGTGTTTTCCTCCACCACGCCAGCACAGTGGTCTGATACATTGGGCCCTTCTGTGCCTCACCTAATCTCATTTTTAACCCTTGAATCTTCCTTAAATTAACAAATGTCAATGGCAACATTTATATTTCATTGAATACCAGCTTGGCTCTGGCACACATCTGAGAAAGTGAAAAACTCTAGAAGCCCTAATTTCTCTGGAAAGGTTTTCCCTAGTTCTGACAGGAAGCATGTTGAAAACCTTCTAATGTTGTTGCTTCTTATTTATTTTTTTGTTTCTTAAAACAACCAATTAACTTTCACTCTGTACAACAGAAGTGAGTAAAGTTTACATCAAAACTATAGGAAAACTTACAGGTGGTCCTCTGTATCCATGCATCCGATAGCCACAGATTTAGTTATCCACTGATCCGGTAGGCCCCATGTACACCCATTAGCGTTGTTTAAAAGCTTACTGGCAAAGAGGTTCTTGCTTTAACAGGTTGCTATAAGCATTCAAGCTTATAGCACAAGATGAGTAGGCTGTTGGCAGCTTGAATTCTTGAAAAAACTAAATCAGTACTAACAGGAAGCAGTTACCTTCTAGCCAATCTAGGTTTTTTAATGCATTCAGGCTGCCGACAGCCTGCGCTCATGCTAAAACCTTGAATGCCTATAGCAACCTGTTAAAGCAAGGGTCTCCAACCCTCGGCTCAAGGTGCTAAATCGGCTCTGGAAGATTTTTATACAGCCCTTGATAGATGGCGGGGCCAGTCCACAGCAACCTGCTTAGAGAGGATATATACAGTACAACTTTAGTATCCCGCTCTGTTCCAGAGCCCCCATGGATACAAGGGAGACCATTTAGATGCCCTTATACTGTATATGATGCAGCCCTCATGCCAAAAGGTTTGAAGAACCCTGTAAAGCAAGAAACACTTTGCCAGTAAGCTTTTAAACAAAACTAATGGGCTCGGTGGTGCACGGGGGCTGCTATTAATACAAGCAATCCCCGTATCTATGGGGAGTGTCTCTGGAGTAGATCTCCCATGGATATGGGAACACACCTGGGAGCAGCTGCTTACAGTTTCTTATCTGAAAGGGAGAAGTAATATTTGACTAGCTTTTGTGGCATGTGTTATGCATACCAGTTAACATGTAAAAGCAAATCTCCAAGTGTTATAGAATTCAAAATTAGCTTTCTTAAAATAACAAGAGTATAGTGTCTCTAGCAGCCCAATGCCCCCCCCCCCCGTCACGTTATAGCATGCAGTTGCACAATCCTAACTTTGGAGTTAGGCCAGCGTGGTTAGGCCAGCAAAGTTTGGGTGACACAAGGGCAATCTTAAAACGCATTTGTACACTCTTGGAGTCAGGGAGGATGGCGCATGTCTGTGTGCTGGCCTCTCTGACTCAAAGAGTAGTCCAAACATATTTTACTGTGTCCCTTGTGCCGGCCAAACTTTGCTGGCCTAACCATGCTGGCCTAACTCCAGGTTAGGATTGTGCAACTGCATGCTATAATGTGACGGGGGGCGTTAGGATTGTGCCTGGAGTGTATGCGGCATGCTATGACGGGGGAAAAATTGGACAACCTTCAGGAAGTATTTTTTTACTTAACTTCTGATAAACTGACCAATCAGTTGTGGATCTTCTTGGACCTGCACCCATCATTTTGGTGGTGCAAGTCTAAGTCGAGTTGAATTGCAGAATGGGGGATAGGATCCTTTAAAAGTCACTGCTACCAGATCCACCACTCCTGCCATCTAAACACATGGTTCCTCTCCCAGCCCTCCCCACCTTGAGCTCTAGAAACATTTTTTTTATCTATAGTTTCTGCTTTGTTTCTGGTTTAGCACATTGTCATAATTTTTAGTCGTCTTGTTGTTGCCATGAAGTCATGAGGCTTAGATTTATTTATTTTTTAGAAAACCTGAGATGTGGCAAATATAGTAACATCAGACCTCATAGTGTTTGTTTTCAATGATAGTTTCACATCTTCAGAAAGGAAACCAGGGAACCAAATAAAAACTACTTTTTACTACAGATAATATTTTTAAAGATCCTATTAAAGAAAAGCTTTTTACATATTTAAGTAAACATCATTTCACCCTTTTATCTTTAAAGGTAACTCAATAGCATTAATACAAAATAGCAAATAACAAAAACAAATCTTACAAAATTTAAATCACTCATGCTATTTTTTTCTACATGATATAATTGGTGCTCTAATGTACAGATTCACTGGGACACTTTGCTGCATAAAAGGTCATCTATACAAAGGCCACAATATTAACAGTCTTCCATATATTGAACCAACACAGTCATAACTACAGTGCACATATGTCGGGAATTAGTTATCATTACCTGCCAGATAATAATATGCATCCATGTTTATGTATGCAGAAGGTTTTCAGATTTTTTTCATTTGAGAGGCAGGCCCCACTGGTCTTCCGAAGATGGGGGAAATGGGGTGGGGGAGGGAGGGCTGCGGTCAGTTTAGGCCTGGGAGGGAATAGCAGCCTTGGCTGCTGCCAAATCCTATCCCCCCCTCCCTGGTCTCTGAAACTGACATGGGTCTTTGCGGTTCTGTGCCAGCTAAATAGCTGGCGCAGCTCAGAGTAAACCCTTCAGGGCTGCCTGGGCTCTGCATGGGGTAACTGTAGTTCCCTTACCCTGAGGAGACGTCTGGCCACTTCCCCGCCCCACAGGGTACTGCAGTGGCCTTTTTGGCGCCACTGTGCCACAGTCAGGCAGCCAGGAATAGGACTGGGCCTCAAGTTGTATAAACCAGAAGCAAAATTTCTAAAGCAAGGGCACTTGTAAAAAAACCTGCCTGGTGGTTAAATTCATAAGATTTAAATGGTGATTATTACAAATAGATATTAAGACAATATTATAATAATTATTAGGTTGGATCTAGAGTTACATGAGTTAGTGTCATGCATGGCTTACCTTCCCCCTCTTCCCCAGTGCAACTCTCTGCATCCCCAAAAGTCTCTATTGAGAGTTGGAGTACTTTTAAAACAGTGGGGGGGTTTTTTTGGGGGGGTGAAATTACAGAATGTGGGACAAAGTTAGATAAAAGTATTTCTGGCAAAGCCACAGCCACAATCTACCAATTCATTTGTGGTAACAAGTTCAAAAGCATCACAATATTGCCATCTTAGTGAGTGGAAGAAACTGAATCTCCATTAATAACTTGTTTTCCCAGATCTCCTGTATCAAATGGCCTTTTAGCAATCATTGTTTCAGTTCAGTCTAGGAAAAAAAAAACTGAACTTCAATCAGCTCATGTGCAACTAATCCTTAATTATAGGCCAGGAGTTGCTTCAGATGTCATGTCAAATAATAATTTAATCCTGTTTCTGCACAACAGTATGAGCCTCAGGCTTACTTTTGAAGAGAGGAAGTTCTTCATTTACTTTATGTCTTTAGAGTAAGCAGGATTTGCTGTGATATCCAAGTCCAGAAAATTCCACTTTGCTCCAGCCAGAGTTTCTAAACAAGCCAGGATATGAATATTATTATAATTATTAATAAGAATATTTAGGTACCCATTTTCAACAAAAAAAGCTTACAAATTAGTTTATTTAGCAAAATAAATCAGTGCATGGTTCTCTGTCTTCAAAGGGCTCATAGTCTAAAAAGAAATGCAGAAGAGATACCAGCAACCATCACTGGAAAAGATACCCTGCTGGGCTGAAGCTGGGGTGTTTCTCTTCCTCTGCTAGATATAAGATACCACTTTAGAAGGTGCCTCTTTGCCTGGTTAGCAGGGGTATTTTTTTAACATTATTGATATTTTGGTTAGCTTTTATTACACTCTTGTTTTGGTACAGTCAGCCCTCGGTATCAGCGGGAGATCTATTCTTGGACCCCCCCCCCGATACCGAATTCAGTGGATAATTAAATCTATGGTAAAGCCCTCGAAACGACTCCTGAATGCGACTGGAAGCACCTCTCGCATCAGAAGACCCTTTTTGTCACCTCTGGAAGGCCCTTCAGACGCAGGGTTTGGCACCTGCATTGTGTCAAATCCATGGGTGCTGAATCCATGGATGAGAAGGGCCCACTGTATAATTTTTCTGTGCTCTTGAAGGCTGTTTGGAAATTAAAGCTGGAGTATATGGTTAAGGCAAACCTGAGGCCTAATGTGGTTTATCAGGAGCATTTTAATATCAGTGCCACAGAGTTAGAGAATACTAGCTTTGTATCCAGCACAGTGCAGGGAAGTACATAGTTTTGATCCAGAACATCCCAAAAAGGCATTCTTTAGGATAACTCTGCATTCTTTAGGGATAACGTTTCTGCTATAGCTGATCTTATGAAGAGAATCTCCAATTAAATGAAATCAGCACACATAGACAAGAATTTATTTTCAGTAGATATAGGATTTGCAACCAATCTGTTTATTCTCAAACAGTAAGCATCTATAGGTTTGGATCCAGAGTTTACAGCGAGTGTGGAAAATACCTGCACTTGTGTAAGAGTGGATCTACCATTTCCATAGATTCCCTCATAGTTGCAGTCCACTCTGACCTGCAGGGTCCCTGGAGGCAGAAGATACTGTGGTGGGAAGAAGCTGTGAAAGTTCTACTATAAGCAGAACTTTGCTTTCTCTTCTCTGGATCTGAGCAATAGTTGTGTTTGACATATGACATCTTGCAGACTCTCAAATTTGGAATCCTGAAGAGATTTACAAGTTACTCTCATTGTTGCATCACCAATGTACTGTCCAATGTCAGTTGAGGATCTAAATTATTCCAGTATTTTTGATGTGAAATAATCCTCTACCCAAAACTTGTAGTTAGGTATACATTCAATCATATTTTGAAAATACTTTAAAAAAATCAAAGGGCTCTTTACTGAGCATCACATTTTTTATATATCGAGCTGGAATAATATAGGGTATCATCGACAATTGCTTGCTTAGAGAAAGAGTCCTTGCTCCAGAGGAGGACTATGGATGCTTGTCGTAGAATCCCAGCACTTTAAAAGTGTGTTACTTCAGTGTCCTCAATGGTGTAGATAAGCCCAGGAGATGGTTTTTTAACTGAATAAAAGCTATATCAAGTGAGATGATGAAAGTGAAACAGCAGTTGACACAGTTGTTATTAGAGAACACAAAAAGTATTAAAGAACACCTGTTAATTTTTTTAAAAAATTAAGCATCAGGTGCAGAGTAGTATCCAGCTCTATTTCTAGATATCCTTAACTCCCCTTATGCATATTTGACAGCATTCCAACTAGTATTTCTGCCATTGGCAGCTCCTTCAGGAACAGAAGCATTCTGCGTGCATGAGGGATCTTCCTTCCATTCACAGATGGATCTTCCATTCTGAGAGGGAACTCTCAGTGATGGAAACACTAGTCAGGATGCTACCCATTATTTTTACCATAGTTTTCATGATGCCACTGTAGAAAATATATTTTAGGAGAGGGTTTCTTACTGCATTTCTCTTATTTTCTTCTGGAGGTGATGCTGAAGTTCCATGTGCTAGTTCCTCATTTCTTGAGAAGAGTTCTTCAGAAGCTGGTAATTGTTTTAAAGGTTTTCCCTCTAAAATTGGGTGATGTGTTTGATAGTATCCATAAACATGTGTGACCAAAAGCATATTTTAGAGGCAGTACAATGTACAATTTAATGTAAAGACAGAAAGCCTGTGAACTTACGTTGCTCCTCTGACATACTGAATGGGGTTGAAAGCATCTAAGAGAAGAAGGAAGTAGAAGCACAGACAACCAGGGTAGTGGAGGAGGGAGGCTTAGAATTGAGAATGTGGAAGTGACAGTAAGAGCAGTGAACAGTTCAGAAGCTTTGTGAGGAAGGAAAAGCCATAGTGATGGTTGGGTCGGCAAAAATAAAAGTACAGTGATGTGACTTTGGCTCTCAGAAATACAAAGACTTTGGTATGCTGTTCATGGCTATTTCAGATATACTATAAAAATAAAGCTTATGTATACAACTACCTGGTCTTATATAGGTTTACTCATAAATAAGTCCCATTTTGTTTACTGGGAGTTAATGCCAAGTAAGTGTGCATATCTGGGATTCTTTTCAACTTGTAGAACATGAGGATGTGGACAAGACTCTCTGGAATGTGAGGCCAGCCACTTGCCCTCTTGACTCTTGTCCAACATGCCTAATTAGATCTGCCCAAGGAGGGCTGGCCAAGTGGACAGGACAGTGGTGAATTCATCACTGGGGTGTTGCCACCTGCCTTGAAGTGGGTGATGGTCCACCTTCTCCTGAAGAAACTCTCCCTGGATCCCAATAATTTGAACAACTTCTAGCCAATCTCAAATTTCCTGTTTTGGGGCAAGGTGATTGAGTGGGTGATGGCATCCCAGCTTCAGAGGGTCCTGGAAGAAGCAGGTTATCTGGATCCATTGCAGTCTGGCTTCAAGCTGAGGTTCAGGATGGAGACTGCCTTGGCCACCTTGGTGGATGACCTGTGCTGGGGAATGGTCAAGAGGAGTGTGTCCCTGTTGATCCTGCTGGACCTCTCGACAACATCAGCCATGGTGTTCTTCGGGGCCAGTTGGCTGAGTTGGGGCTTGACTGATCCCTTTCTGGTTGACAGATCCCAGAAGATGGTCTCTTAGATGCAGGGTGCCACAAGGTTCCAGTCTATCCCCCATGCTATTTAACTTCTACATGAACTCACTGGGAGAGGTTTGGTGTAGGGTGCCATCAGTATGCTGATGAACACCCAGCTCTTTCTCTCTCTTCCCTCCTGAGGGGGACATTGAGGTCTTGGATTGTTGCCTGGAAGCAGTTGGGGGCTGGATGTGGGTGAACAAGCTGAAACTAAATCCTGATAAGACAGAGGTTCTCCTGGTTTGGAAGTCCACGACTCAGGTATTGGACTATTGTCCTTCTCTGAATGGAGTTGCATTTCCTCTGAAGGAGCAGGTCGGCAGCTTGTGGGTTCTCCTGGATACGCAGCTGCATCTGGAGTCCCAAGTGCTGGCTGTGGCTAGGGGAGCCTTTGCTCATCTTCCTCTGATTCTCCAGCTGCGACCATACCTGGATTGCTCAGACTTAGCCATGGTGAACCATGCCCTAGTGACATCTAAATTAGATTACTGTAATGTGCTCTGTGTTAGGATTCTTTTCCTGGCTGAATTCAGTCTTGGCTTTTAAAGCCCTTTATAGCTCGAATCCAGGGTATTTGAGGCATCTCCTTCTTCCATACAATCCTACTCATCTGCTCAAGTCATCAGAGGGGGACCCTTCTGTCTGTGCTGCCACCAGTTGAAGGGAGGGTGATGGTGACCAGGAACAGGGCCTTCTTGGCTCCTTGGTTATAGAATGCCCTCCCCTTGGAACTAAGAACTGCTTCCTCGCTGAAGACCTTTCAGTAAGACATTTGAGTAAGGCATTTCAGTAAGACAGTGGGCTGGCATTTTTTAATTGTTGAGTGATGGTGGTGGTTTTGTTTTTAATATTTTAATCTTGTAATTGGTTTTTATATTTAATGTTTTAGAATTTATTTGAATTTAATATTGTTTTATTGAATTATGTAAACCACCTTGAATACCCTTCAGTGGAGAAAAAGGCAGGTTATAGTTTTTATAAATAAATGTATTTGCAGTGGGGCTTCATGAACTTCCTTGGGGGAAGCAATCCGTGGATGTGGTGCTACTAGCAAAAAGGCCCTGTTTCTGGCCATCACTAGCCACATGTGCATCAGTGGTAGGCTAGAGAATAGGAACCAAGAAGACATCTTAAGAGCCTGAGTAGCTAATATGAATGAAAGTTTTTAGACTAACGGTAATCTACACCACAAATCAGCACCACAAATCAGCACCACAAATCAGGTACAGAAACAAACTGCTGTTGGAGGAAGCCAGGTGTGATAAGCTCTGAATGTCTCATGCCTGTCAACAACTTGGCTCTTGCATTTTGCCCTGGTGAAAGTTTCTGAACTGCTTTTTGCCAGTTATGCTTGGATTTATTAAATAAAGTGCATCTTGGGACAGATTTTACATAATTGTGTGATTAGTTCCATGTGCCATAAGAGCCATTGGACTGCTGTAAATGAAGATGCTTATTGGCCCACTACCACATGGCAAGCTGCTTTTGTAACGTAGGTAGGTTTCTATATTAAAGCACTGGAAGGTTAAGTGCAGGTGGAGCCTTTTTATCTGCAAGGGTTCCATTATCAGAACCCTCATGGATTAAAAAAAAATCTGCAGGTAATTAAACCTGAGGATTTAGCCCATATCTTCCTCCGAACCCAGCAGGAGCTATTCTCTGGTCAGGTCTGGAGGGCTTTCTGAGGCCTGCCTCAGAAAAAAAATGTGTGTGAGTTTGTTTGGAAGATTAGCCTCTGCATATAAAGGTAGTAGACTTCTGACTGCCAGATGCTGGAGACTGGCTGGTAAGTGAAGCCGCTGGTGGATGTGCAGACTTTCCAGACGGTCAGGGAGGATAGAACTGGATATGGAAGGGTGGAGCAGGGGCTGGGACTCGTGGTGGCCTCCACTACCTGAAAACTAACCTCCATGTTGGGTTGTGTGGCCTGACGCGAAGGCCCTCAAGTCTGTGCCAGTAAAATAGCCAGCATGGCCTTGAGGAGACCCACATGCAGCCCTGCACCCTTACCCAGGGGAAGGGGATGAACATAACCATTTGGCTACTGTTACGCCACTGGCACACTGGCAGTTTAGGATTGGGCTGCCCATCTCTTTAACACCTACAACAACTCCTCAAGGAATTTTGGCAAGGAACTTGTCAAAAATATGTTGCAAGTCCAAGTAATGTCTTCTTGATCAACCTTGTCTAGAAGTCAGCAAAGTCTGTTAATGGCTACTAATCATGATAGCAATATGATTCTTCCCTGTACAGAAACCATATGCCTCTGGTAATCAGTTTCTGTAGAGCAACAGTGTCCTGCTTAATTACATATGTATGTATTACATAAGATGTTGGAATAGACGGACCTTTGGTCTAATCTGGCACAGCTCTTTTTATGTCCTTATTAGGTAGTGTACAACGTGTTGCTGTTCTGATTTATTTGTGACTAACTTTTTGTTACCCGGCGTTGCCCGGGTGTTTATATCTCCCATCCCTGACCCATCTCCCAATTTTGGGCGTTTTCGACCATTTTCACCTGGGGCCCCCTGCGCACCCCCACCCCCGGGGGCACTGGGGGGGCCTGACCCCCACAGTGTTTGTCACCAGGCCGCAAGGCATACGCATGCCGGATCTGGCGCCAATCGCTCCAGGCATCACAGTGGGGCATGGTGGACATCTCGTATCGCACCCCTTCCCGTCTCCCACATTGGAGGGTGCGGACCCAAACTCCCACAGCATCGCTGTTTGCCTCGGTGAGCCCAGAAACTACAGAACCGAGGACGACTGCGTCCATTTTCGGCCATTTCCACGTGGGGGCCCTGGGCCCCCCCAGGGCGTTAGGGAGGCCTGACCCCCAGAGTACCTGTTGCCAGGCTGGAAGGCACGTGCATGGCGAGTTTGGTGCACATCGGTCCAGGCGTTTCAGGAGGGCATGGCAGATATTGTGTCTTGCACCCCTTCCCGCACCCCATGCCAAGGGGGGGTGAACCTGGACTCCAACGGCGCCAGGAGCAACCCCGGAAACTATGGGATCGACGCCGATTTTGGCCGTTCTCAACCATTTTCACTTGGGCCCCCCGGGGGCGCTAGGGGGGTCTAACCCACGCAGCGTGTGTCGTCAGGCCACACGGTGTATGCGTGCCGAGTTTCGAGTCGCTCGGTCCAGGCATTACAGCAGGGCATGGCGGATGTTGTGTCTCACACCCCTTCCGGCCCCCCACGCCGAGGGGGGGTGAACCTGAACTTGCACAGCATCGGGAGCGTCGCCACTCGTCCCGGCGACCCCGGAAACTATGGATTCGACACAGATTTTGGCCATTTTCGACCATTTGCACGCGGGGACCCCCACGTACCCCCACCTCCAGGGGCGCTAGGGGGGCCCGACCCCCGCAGTGTTTGTGGCCAGGCCACAAGATGTATGCGTGCCAAGTCTCGTGTCGCTCGGCCCAAGCGTTCCAGCAGGGCATGGCGGATGTTGTGTCTCGCCCCCCTTCCTGCCCCCCACGCCGAGGGGGGGTGAACCTGAACTCGCACAGCGTCGGGAGTGTCGCCACTCGTCCAGGTGACCACGGAAACTATGGATTTGACACAGATTGGCCATTTTTGACCATTTGCACGCGGGGACCCCCCAGTACCCCCACCCCCTGGGGCAGTAGGGGGGCCCGACCCTCGCAGTGTTTGTGGCCAGGCCGCTAGGCTTCCGCATGCCGAGTTTGGGGCCAATCGGTCCAGGCGTTCCAGCAGGGCATGGCGGACGCTGTGTCTCGCACCCCTTCTTGCCCCCCACGTGGGGGGGCAAACCCAGACTCCAACTGCGTCGGGAGCGTCGCCACTCATCTCGGCGACCCCGAAAACTGCGGATTTGACTCCAAGTTTGGCCGTTTGTGACCGTTTTCACGTTGGGACCCCCCTGTACCCCCCGGGGGCAGTGGGGGGCCCGACCCCCGCAGTGTTTGCGGCCAGGCTGCTAGGCATCCACCTGTCGAGTTTGGCGCCAATTGGTCCAGGCGTCCCAACAAGGCATGGCAGGCATTGTGTTTGACACCCCTTTTCCCCCCCCCACGTCGGGGGGGGGGGGCTGAACCCAGACTCCAACAGCATCGGGAGCATCGCCGCTCATCCCGGCGACCCCGGAAACTGCAGATTTGATGCCGATTTCGGACGTTTCCAACGATGTTCACGCGAAGACCCCCGCGTACCCCCACCCCCGGGGGCGCTAGGGGGGTCTGACCCCTGCAGTGTTTGTTGCCAGGCCGCAAGGTACGTGTGTGCCGAGTTTCGTGCCGATCGGTCAAGCCGTGGGGGAGCCTATAGAGAACATACACACCCACACGCATACATATCCACATACATACATACATACCCACCCACGCTCATTTATATATATATATAGACTAGCTTTTATGTACCCGGCTTTGCCCGGGTGTTTATAGGTGCCATCCCTGACCCCCCCCCACCAGGCATACAGATGGCCAGTTTATATGTCCCATCCCTGCCCCCCCTCACATGTGTGCCCGGGTGTTTATATGTCCCATCCCTGACCCCCCCCCCCACTCACATGTGTGCCCGGGTGTTTATATGTCCCATCCCTGACCCCCCCACTCACATGTGTGCCCGGGTGTTTATATGTCCCATCCCTGCTGCTGTACTGTTTCTGTTGCTCTAGATGTAGCAGCTCTGTCTCTCTTATCGTGTAGTCTTTTGTCACACTGCTGTACTGTTTCTGTTGCTCTAGATGTAGCAGCTCTGTGACGTAGCATTGCAAGTCATTTTTTTCCCCTCAGGTGTTTCCTGTGTATGCTGTTGTTTCATCTGTGTAGCCTTTGGTTGCACCTGCCCAATTGCCTTATGTTATACAGTGAAAGTAAACTTTCAGAGTGAGAGCAACAGCCACAACACCTTGTGCCAACTGTCACTGCCAAGCAGAGACCGCCCACATGTCCACAGAACACATTTCCCTGGCCCTGTATCGGTTTGCCTGCGGGAAATCTGTTTGCTGCTGTTTGTCTTCCAACTGTAAAGAGTTCAGTTGCTGCCTGAAGATTCCGCATGTCATTTGCATCTCATCATGTCATCATCAGAGCCTCGGAATGCTGGGGTTCAGCCCATAGCCGTCCATAGAGAACCACAAATTCGCTTGTACCCGCGTCCGTGGGGGCGCGATCCGTTCCAAAACCACGCAGCGATGGTTTCGGGGGGCCAAGGCACCCGCGTGCCGAGTTTGGCGCGAATCGGTCCAGGCGTTGCGGAGCCTATGTGGAACAAACATACACACACACACACATACATACACACATACATACGCTCTTCTTTATATATATATAGATGTAGAAATCTTATTTGGACAGTACGTATGAATAAATCCAGTATCAATGCTGGAGCTGCAGGGTTATTCCCAGGGAAGCATGTGTAGGATTGAGTCACACACATAGGCTTTATTAGTTGATAAAAAGGAATAAAATAAAATTCATAGCTGATACCATCAACGTAGAAAACCGAAAGGTTGATCGTATTATTTGGTCATTGTATGTTTACTTCAACATTATGTGGAAACAAGGAAAATAATTAGAGGAAAACTACTAAAACGAGGGCTTTCTTAAAACATACTGTATATACAATGGCATAGCTGCCTATGGGGCAGGTGCAGTGCAGCCACTCGGGTGGGTCTCAGCACTGAACCCCAAATTTCAAAAATCGTGAGTTTTCAAAACAAAACCATCATGCTTTGGATACCATTGGATGCAAAATTTCATCCAGAATTCAATGGAAAAAACCGGAGTGTAACATCTCTATTCTAGCAAATGTTATGGTCAAAAAACTAAAAACCAAAAATAAAACTTCTTTTGTACAAATCACGGTTTTTAAAATGGTGGTTTTAAGGACTAATACCATCATGCTGTATTCCATTGGATGCAAAATTTCACCAGGAATTTAATGAAAATAGCCTGGAGTTTAATATCTTTATTCTAGCAAAAGTTATGGCCAAAAACAAAACAAAACAAACCCCAAAATACAAGTATCTTATGCAGGAGTGTCAAACATACAGCCTGTGGGCCTGCATGATGAGTCCACAAATTTTGAAGGGGGGTGTCAAAAATTTATTTTTGTACTTTGTGGGTGCAAAATTATCTACCTATGCCACTGCATGCATAACTTCACTGATTATTCCTAGAGAGAAAACATTTCACATGATATTTCTCTGAAATTTCCATTTTTAAAAAATCAGCTCTCAGGAACATTAAAAAAAACAAAAACCTAAATGGGGTACCATCCAAAATGATTCCTGGGCTGGGGCACCTCCCTTATGAGGAAAGTCTACAGCATTTGGGGCTGTTCATTCTAGAGAAAAAGCACCTGAGGGGGGGCAAGGTTGAGATGTATAAAATTATGCATGGGGTGGATAGATGGATGTTCTTTTTCCTCACAACACCAGAACTAGGGGGATTGGTTCTAAAACTGAGTGTTGGGAGAGTTTTTTACCCAGTGGATAATTAATCTGTGGAACTCCTTGCCACTAGAGGTAAGGCATCTGGCCTACGTGCCTTTAAAATGGGATTGGACGATTTCTGGAAGAAAAGCCCATCACAGGTTTCTGGCCATGCAAACTCCTTATTTTAGATGCAGGGGAATGGCAATGAGATGCAAGTAACTTTATGTGTGTTCTGTGAGGCATCTGGTGGACCACTGTGAGATTCAGGAAGCTGGAAAAGATGGCCTTTAGCCTCATCCAGTATTCTTATGTACATAAATAAGACCTACACTCCCTTATTCTGTTTTTCTACTCATATTACTGGCAATACTCACTGAATTATTTGTATCAAACATATTGAAAGCAGTTTATTGCTACTGGAAAAGTCAAATAAATAATATATCTTTATAATTTCAATTTAAAATTATATTGAATGTTGTTGTAAAATTATATATTAATTTAATTGGGTATATTTGTAACAAAATATAAAATATTTTGTTATAAACAGAGCTCCAAATAAAGTTTGTTAAAGTACCAATTTAAATACTATCTGACATTACCACATGCTTCTATGTTGCAATAAATTCACATTCAAGCAGAAAACAAGTAAATGTTTGCTGCTCAAAGACAGATTGGCTTATTCATGAGTAGTTCTGCTATTTGTGAGGGCAAAATTCCCTCTTGTAGAAAACAGAAAGAAAACATTCTGGATGAATGAGTAGCAACAAAGAGGAAACCTTCATTTCTGTATGTCTCAGGAAGCAGTGGATGGTGCCAAAATGCTGCTGTTAGTGGTAATAGTGGTGAACAATACAACCTTCTATAGGTAATAGAATGTCGGCATCCAAGAGGTTTTTACAAATGTGAATATTTGGATCATATTAACCTGTTACATACTATGGTTTTTATGACTGTGGGATAGAGATTGTTGGGCCATTGGACTAACCCAATTGTTAACAGTTGTTTACCTACAATAAATATACACACACAATTTGGGATGAAGAATGGCAGGGTTATGTATGAATGGTTAAGAATGGTAAAGTATGGGTGTGAAGAGATTTCCAGTTTGTGAATTAAATTGAGTTCAGAGAATATCGTTATTTGAAATTGGTGTCTCTTTCTAAGAGCAAGGGTTGGGTGGGAGAGAGAGTAGCTTAATATGCTGTATTTTTAAATTAATCATGGCACTTTCTCTTAGGCCAAATACATATGCCCCAACCAGCTTGAAGTCTTTCTGACATAAAAGTAGAACAGACTTGATTTTAACAAAAAAGTACATATTCATTGACTGGTTAGTTGTTTGAGTTAAGGCAACCAATCCTGGGGAACTACACAGTTCTTCTGATGTTAAGAATCTAATTGCAATTTAGAGTTATATGTGTAGCGTATTATTTTGATTGGTTAATCTTTGCTTTGCTGCATATTTCACTATTTGGTGTTAAAACTTCTTCTGCTGGTAGTGATACTCTAGAATAGTGTTTTCTGTTTTTGCTACATTTCAAAAGAAATTATGTGATGTATCTGATGTGACCTTGAATTGACCTTTGAGTAGTTGCATATTAGCAGAGAGCAACTAGCTGGAACATTTTGTGGCTATGAAAGTGCATCTACGTATTATATATAGTATAATTTTGCAATAATGTATTTCCCATAAAATTGAGCTTAACTGATGGTTCAACATTTTTCTACATATTGCATACAACACAAGAACAATACTAGTGTTCAAAACCACATAAATCTTTATGAATCAGATGTTTCTGTTGTCTTGAATGCAATACATTCAGCAGAACCAGCCTTAGGAGCTGCAAGGCCCAATGCAAAACATTTTTGAGAAGGGCCCCTGCTCACCAGAATGAGTGGCCGTGGCAAGTCTAGGATTGGCGCCCCGTGCAACTGTGGTATCTGAAATTAGGTGGCAGTGATGTAATAAAGTTACTGCTGACTGCTTCAAGGGGGCCCTATTTGAGCCAAACAGACCTGGGGTGGGTGGGAAGTCCATTCAGCAGCAGCCTGTCTTTCTTTCTTTCTTTCTTTCTTTCTTTCTTTCTTTCTTTCTTTCTTTCTTTCTTTCTTTCTTTCTTTCTTTCTTTCTTTCTTTCTTTCTTTCTTTCTTTCTT
>JAJKFI010000018.1:15231618-15275828 GCA_029204185.1 Lerista edwardsae | reverse complement strand
CACACACACACACACACACACACACACACACACACACACACACACACGCACACACACACAGAGGAAGGCAATCTGTAATACAGCCTTTGGTGCTAGGAGTTGGGATTTTTCAGTTGAGCCAGTAAATGTAATAACAGTGCATGCCAGTGGTAAGGGCATCACAAAATACTACTCCATAGGAATATCACTGAAATATCTTGGCTTCACTATCTTTCAACTCCTGTAACAAACTGTGATTTAGCCAAGTATTATGATTGCTATGTATGAATGTGTACATTTGAGAAGAAAATAATAGATACATGCAGATGTCTCAGCCTCTTGATGCTGAAAATGTAGATAACCCTAGAATGAAAATCACTGCTGGCAGTGGAACACACTGGGGTTTTCAAGAGGCATGTGGGCATTTTATTAAGGCAGCTAAGACAAACACATACTTTCCATAAATGAAGTAGATTTTATTGTATCTTTGCATCACAATAGGTCATCACAATTAGGTTTAAGTGGAAAGAATACAAAATAAAACTACACCTGCTCTTCTCGTTAGATATTGTGACACTGAAGTAGTAAGGGGCGAGCAGAGGGAATCGGGGCTAGACAGAAGCTTATGAGTAGTGTCCCAGCATACCAGATGTGACCTCCTAATATATATGACAAACATTCACAGTGGTCCCAGGTCCCAGTCCAGATTTTTTTTTTTACATATAGGGATCTATCTGCTGATCAGATGGACATGCTATCTGTTGTAAACACTAGTCATCCTTAAATGTGGGGACAGGGAGCAAAGCATTTGGGAAGGACACCCTCCAAACTGTCAAGAATGAGCACTACAACCCTCTCTTTGTCAGAGATGAGCCAGCGTGATTTGGTAAGGACCCCTACGTGCATTGTCCCTGGTGCTGGATGTGAGGTTTTATGTCCACACATGGGATCTGCACATGGATCAAAATTGTTGGATTAGAACAAGTATGCTGCCCCACAACTTAAAAAATATTTCCTAATTAGTCTGGACTCCAGTAAATGACAATGCTTTTGTAGCTGGTTCCTCATCAATAGAAATACCCTTTTAGATATGCTAAAATGATCAATATTTGCATATTAGCTATAGAAATAGTACATTATTTGAAAACCATGCAATAAGTCAATTGGCGTGAGGGTCATTCCATGGAATTCCATTTCATTATACTTTGAACAAACAATGCAGTCTGCACTCTGAATTGATAGTATTTGTTATTTTTAGCAAATGCCAAACAGCACTCCTGTTGACCATGTGTGCACTTTTGTGTACACCTGATCGTTTTCTGAATTGGTAACAAATTGGTTTGGGAACATAATGGAATTAAATCTCATTTTGTGGAAAGGTAGTAAGACAAGAGGGATGTGCTTAATATGGAGAAATCTGCATAGAATTTCTTTGGGGTTGCTGTGCACTGTGGTGGGACAAATAGTTTGCCTAGAATGGTTTTCCCAGCTCCAGGTTCTTTGGTCATTGGGTATTATGACAGTGTCATAAAAATGGGGTCATTGGGTATTATATGAAAGCCCTTTTGGTCATAGACAAACTGTTAACAAAAGTGACAAACTAACAGCCCAATCCTGAGCTGCCTGAGCACCCATGCCAGGCAGCCACAGGGGGCTCCATGGCAGAAGGGGATGTTCATTCCTTTTCACCACGGTAAGGGCATAGGATGGGTGATAGGTCTACTTGCCTCTGTGCCAGCTATTTTGTTGGTGTAGAGGTGAGGGCCTCCATGTTGGGCCTCAAGGCCTGACACAGAGCTCAAGGTACAGCAGTGAAGGTCACCGCCAGTCCCACTCTGCCCCCCATCCAGGAACGCCCTCCTGCCCCACCCAAATAGCCCACAATGCCACTGACCGATGCACTCGCCACTTGCTGGCTTGTGTTGCTGCCTCCAGGCAGAGTAGGTCTGATGTTAGGCTGGTGTAAGCCCAGCACTGGTGGTAACGACTTACCACCAGCGCTGGATGTGCCTTAAGGCACCTTTTGTGACAAAAGTATGGATAGCATATTCATACCACCTGCGCTAAGGCCCATAGGATTGGGCCCTTAGTCCCCGATCCAGAACACTAGTTCTGGCAGTGCAAGGCCTTTATGGTGGCACAAAAGTCAGTCATGTTCTTCTGGGCCACTGCCATAAACAGCAGTGTGGCATCAGCACCAGAAGCCTTTGCTGCTGCCAGTAAGTTGTTATGGCCAGGAGAAGAAGGGCAGTGGTGGATCTCAGAGGCCTTGGCATGTGCCAGATCCTATCCCTCTTCTCCCAGGCCACCCTGCCCCCTTTTCCATTCCTTGGCCCTATGCTACCAAATGGCTGCCATATGTCCAAGAAGACCGGTACCTCATTGGGCAGCCTACCAGGGGGTAAATAATCTTTACTTACCTCCCGCTAGATCTCCGATTGCCTTGTCCTCCTTTGGATGCAGCATGTGCTCTGCCAGTATGGCTACATTGGCTCCAATAACGGACAATGAGATTGGACAGTTTGTATGGTGATAAATGTTAAAAAACACACACATCCTGAAACTAGAACATTGCTCTAGTTCAGCTATGTGCTCTACATTGGATATTGATGTGAACACAGCCCTAGCAGCCTTTGCAGAAATCGGTCCAGAGTGTTCAATTTCTCCTGAGCAATCCATGGTATTACATATATAACTGTGATCAATCTGTCCTCCAAGAATAATACATGTCAAATAGAGGAGGCATATGCTACTGTGCTGTTGCATGATAGTTTGCCCTCTTAATTGCGAAGATACTTGTGAATCACAAATATTCATTGTTAATATAAATTTTTTTCCATTCGTTTGTTTCTTTAAAACACTTTCCAGTGAAGTTTTGCAAGTATCGTAATGTGATTAGTGACATATGAATGCTTCCAGGGCATTCATAACATCACCTGTGACTCTTGTAGATGCTCCTGGCATCTTCAGAATAAGGATTGTATGTTCAGATATAGAATCAGTTGCCTTCCAGTGAAATAATTTAGTCCTCCTAGCCCTCCAGATTATATCTTGAAAGGTCATGGAACCCTGGCGCTGCATCATTATGGCATGCTTTGAGCAAAATACAACAATCCAGCTCACCAGCAGCTGACATAGAACAATCTAGTACTTTAGGATAGCATCTTACAGGAAACCCTAAAACGTGTCTGGTGGCGAAAAAATTATTTAGTAGCACCTCTGTCACTGAAGACAACAGAGGTCTATGGGCCTACTCAGTAATTCTGTGCTAAACAGGTATAATACCATGGACTTTATTTATGGTAATGATTTTAATTGATATGTATGTGTTCCACTTTAAAAGAAAATGGACTTTATGATATGTCCAGTACTTCCCCCACAACCTAAAAACGGGTGCTTTGGAAGAAATCTTAACAGGTACAAATAGTTTCTTATTTGACAAGTGCTTGTACCTCAGCCATACAGCTGTGCCCAATCCTAAACCGTGCTGGAATACTTTCCCAAAGCCAACCAGGGAACAACATCCTGTTGACATCTGGACACTATGGAGAATAGGAAACAGTGGTCTGTCTATAGTTGGCTGCACAGTAGTCCCTGTTATTTTTACCCTGACCTTGCTGCACAGGTTGAGTATCCCTTATCCAGACTGTTTGGGATGAGAAGGTATCTGAATTTCAGATTTGTGTGGATTTTGGAATAGTTGCGTAAATATAATGAGAAATGATTCCTCTTGCTCTTTTCTCTGTTACCCATAAGGCCTCTGACATTTTTTTCAACCATGTCTGTACAGGTACACACCACAAAGCAGAGAACAGAACTAACAGCCTGTACCTGCACTGTACATGGGAATGAGTTCAAGACTTTCTAAGTCTTTTAAGTGTCTAAGATCCACATAAAGATTTCTTTTAAAAGGCTTGATTAAAAGTGTCTGGATTTCAGAATAATCTGGATTTTGGATGTCTGGAAAAGGGGTGATCTATCTGCATTAATGAGAGAAAAGGGCTTGTGTATGATACCTAATGACCCATTTCTTCTGATTGTGCATTAGCATGATGCTAAATGACCAGAGTATCTGGACACAAGAGTTGGGGGATGGCAAGTACACACCAACCGCATGGGCAACATAGTAGAAATTCCTATTTCTTACTTTCTCCAAATCAAATAGATCTCTGACTTTCTATCACAAACTTGATCAGAGTTACAGTTTCTATGACAAACTTGATCAGAGCTCCTTGAATATATTAGATAAGCTTTGAATATATTAGATAAGCTTTAAACATCTCAAATTTAGAATTAGAGTACTGCTCTGAAGATTTTTGTTGTATTGTGCAGGGTCAAATAATGGCACAGATATTTAATGATCACTATTTATTTGTCACATACAGGGGGACAACATGTTAACTCATTTTTGATATGGTAACTCCTGTTACTTGCCTTATGAGTAAAAAGAAAATTAAAGGTGACTTGCATTGGCATAAGCCAATGGCCCAAATTTATTTAATATTGTTGCCTGAAACCATTATGTGAAGCATAAAGCAAAAATGACAGTTAGGGCCCAATCCTATCCAGTCTCCTAGTGCTGATGTAGCCATGCCAATATGATACGTGGTGGTGGTGGTGGAGCCATGGAGACCTCCTCGAGGTAGGGGAATGTTTTTCCCCCTATCTCGTGGCTGCATCAGAGCTGGAAGGTTGGATAGGATTGGGTCCATAATCTCACATGCATACATGGAATGACCCTTGAGAGCTTGGAACTAAGTATCTTCAATTCAGGCTCCCAGTATTTAAAAAAGTTAATATAAATCATAAAGCTGTGGCCAAGAGATGTTATTTAAACTTCTCTTCTGCTTCCCCACAGCTTCCTCTGAGTTATGCTAGACCCTTGAGATTTTTTTCTTAAAGCAGAGGACATTTCAAACTTGTTGACTCCGGCTTGTATTGGCTTCCAGGGTCTGCCATGTGCCCTCTTGTACTGCAGCCATCTTTGAGGAAATAGATCATTTCTGTTTTATATTTTGGCAGTTTTGCACACAGCTGTGCTTTCCACACTAAAGATTCTTCCAGCACATTTCAGCTAATTACTCAGCATCTATTCCAATATTGTTTTATCATTTTCCACCTTTCTTTGTTTGCTTCTTGAAGCTGGCAGTTCTTGCACGGGCCATGTGCTTCTCCTAGAGTACAAACGTAAGGTTTTCCTTACTAACTGCAGGGTCTCTATATTACACCTCAATGTACACACTTTGCTGCTACTGTTTGTACTGTCTACAGTAGAATTTCCTGAACTTGCTCCTGATAGTGCATTACAGGCAAGCATGAAATTGTAAAGTATTTATTTAAATAAAAACTCTGAATTGGTAATTGAATTACCTCCCTGTAGCTTTAGAGTTTGTGAAATTTCTTGACCTTGCTAGTTCTTTCATTAAACCCATGACAGATCTAGTCATATGGTTAAGGATATTAAGCAGACATGACTACAAACCCAAGAAACCGTATTACTGTTGGTCATACTTAAACTGTTTATTTCCTTAAGTATATGACCCACAAGGATGTGAAATAACTACAACCGTTTTTGTACACTGTACATCCTTAGTATTTTTACACGTATATGATAGGGACGCACATTATTTTCCTTCGTACAGACAGCTTAAATAAAGCACTATGTCAATCTGCTACTTATGTGTTCCTTCTTGTTGCTTTTGTTCAGTGATGCAAATGCTGTGTAAAGGTGTCCACAAAAGAGTTTTTAGCTGTAACTATGACTTAAGACGAGAGCAATTCATTGTCCCATGAAAATGGTAAGAATAATAAAGCAATATTTTAGTTATTTCAAATTCTTGGAGATGTTTGTGGTACAATTTAGAAAAACATGAAGCCTAATAAGCAGCCCATATAAAAGAGATTTAAAAAGACAATATTTTCCCAGGTGATAAGTGAAGGCCATGTGAATTTGCCATGTGGATTTGCGCTGATTTCAAATTGTTGTGGAAACTAATAGAAGATTACGCTGACTTTCTGCTATAGAGACATTCCTCCTTTCAATATCATTGCAAAAGCCCTAAGAATAGTTTTGTACAAGGCATTTCGCTCACAGGCCACAGTCTAAAAAAGAGGAGGGAAAGGGGGTGTCAGAAAGAAAGGTGCATAAAAAGAAAGAAAAGTGTAGATAGATTTAATAAGAGAAGAAAATTGGGAAAGGCAAGCAAGGAAAGGTGACAGCTTTTTTAAAGGCAAGGGGTGAGAGCATGGCAAGTTTATTTTAGGATGGTGTTAAAGGTGCAGGAGGACAGAGCAGGTTAAAGACTATAGGATGAAAAACCAGAAAATTGCAAAAGGTGCAAAGCGTGTCTGCTTTTCTAGAATTGTTACTATCAGATGTACATTCCATTTCAGATGTGGCACCATCTTGGCAAATGTACAGATTCCAGTATGGCTGCCATGTAAGAACTGTGAAAAAAATCACACATTCTCTTTGCACATTCTCTTAGCAAAAATATGACAATATTTAAGATGTTATTTTTGTGCTTTGTGAGAGCAAGTAAATTTACAACCAAAACAAAAGCACATTCATTTACATTTATGCAGTTATTCTAATGCAATATGTGTTGTTTCTACACACAAAGTAAAATAGATGAACAAGCTACGCAATATATAAAGGATTAACTTGGTAAAATAACAGGAAATGAGGGGGTTGTACAAGTAAATCATTTTGTTTGTTAAAGCCATTCAAAACTGCACTCTAAATCAGGGTTTAATGTGCAGCGATATACCAGATGGCTTTCTTCTATGTATCTTTTGAAAAGTTCAACTCAACTCAACTGTGTTCTTTTTATATAATATTTTTTATTTTTAAGGGATAAAGGATAGGATACAAAGACAATTGGGGTATAGGGTAAAACAACAGGGAAAAAAGAATTTTTTTTAAAAAAACGAAGTACATCTATTCAAACATCTTTCTATTCTAAAAGTTATTTTCTAGTCATCAACATTTTGGGAGTACATCTATCAAAGAGTAATGCTTTTTACATGTTTCAAATACACTTTTTGCGTTAATCCTATCATATCAACATTGTTTATCAATCCAATCATAGAATGGTTTCCAATATTGCTTAATTTTCTCTAAATTTTCTTCATTCAATCTTTTGGTCAACACGTCCATTTCAGCTATTTCATCTATCAAGTGTTCTAACTTTGGTATCTCTGTACTCTTCCACTTTTGTGCAAGATGTATCCTTGCTGGTGTTATAACGTGAACAATGATATGTTTCATTTTTAAGTCTTGTATATCTGGTAAAATATTCAAGAAGGAACATATCAGGTAGAAAGGGTATCACACACTTCAAAATCTCTTGTAAAATTACATGTATAGTCTGCCAATATTTCTTTACTCTAGGACAAGTCCACCATGCATGGTAATAAGTACCCTCTGCTACTTCACATTTCCAACATTTATTTGATGCTCCTTCATACATCTTCGATATTTTTTCTGGGGTTATATGACATCTATAAAACATATATATTCTCTTTATAAGATGTAGCTTTTGTCATTTGGATATTAGTTGTCCAGATTTTCTCCCAGTCATCCAAGGGGATATTGTGTCCAAAGTTTTTTGCCCATTGA
This sequence comes from Lerista edwardsae, assembly GCA_029204185.1. Taxonomy (NCBI): domain Eukaryota; kingdom Metazoa; phylum Chordata; class Lepidosauria; order Squamata; family Scincidae; genus Lerista; species Lerista edwardsae. The sequence goes on along the minus strand of JAJKFI010000018.1, from coordinate 15,268,228 downwards.
ATCATTACGTCCTTTACCGTCTCATCCTCTGTTTTCATTTTAAGGAGATATGCATACATCTTTGTTATATATTGCTCTTTATCTTCTATAAATATTTTGTCAAAATCTGTTTCTTTTTCATAGATTCCTATCTTTTTATCTTCTTTTAGTCTAGATTTTATTCGTAATTCGGACCACCATTCTAAATTGATGCCTTTATCTTGCAATTGTTCCTTAGTTAATATTTCGCCTTTTCTGTCCAGCATTTCAAAATATGTTCTATTTTGGTCTTCTCTAAACCACTCCGGTTTTGATCCTATTTCCAATGGTTTAATTCAACTTGGTATTTTATTGTAAATCTTGTATCTTATTTGGTCCCAAACCCATAATAACGCTTTTCTTAGAGAATGCTGCTTAAAACCACTGAAATATTTTACTTCGTCATATATCAGGAGTGCATGTAGACCAATCTGAAGATCATATGTTTCAAGTTTGAGTGTCCTTTTATCTGTAGGATAGACCCATTCTTTAATCCAATTTAAAGCTGCAGCTTGATAATACAGTTCCCAATCGGGTAAACCAAAACCTGCCCTCTCTTTAGAGGCTTGTAATAATTTCAGTCTTATTCCTGGTTTCTTCCCTTGTCAGAGAAACTTTTTAGTCATCTTGTCTAATTCCTGAAAAATGTTCTTTTTAGTATAACAGGAATCGTCTGGAAAAGAAACATAAGTTTAGGTAATATAGTCATCTTAATTGCCGCAATTCTTCCCATCAGAGATAGCTGTAATTTATTCCAGTTTCCAAAATCTCTTTTGATTTCTTTTAAAATTTTATAGTAATTAACTTCCATTAATGAGCTAGTCCTGTTTGTTATCATTATACCCAAATATTTAATTTTATCAGTCAGTTGCAATCCCAACTTTCTTATTTCTTGTTTTTGTTGCTCTTTGACATTTTTCAACAATAGTCTTTTGGTATTTTATCTTCATACCAGCTATTTCTCCATAATATTTCAAATCTTCCATCAGAAATTCTAATGATTCTTTTGGCTCTTTCAAGATACAAACTACATCGTCTGCATAAGCTTGTAATTTAAATTATTCTTCCTGTACTTTCAGCCCTTTTATTCTTGGGTCTTCTCTTATTCTTTTTAGCATTTCCAAAGACAAAATAAAAAGTAATGGTGACAGTGGTCATCCTTGTCTTGTTCCTTGCTGAATCTGTATCTCTTTGGTTAATTCTCCATTAACTCTTACTTTTGCCATTTGTTGATTATAAATCGCCTTCAGTACCATTTTAAAATTCTGACCAAATCCTATCTCTTCCCATTGTTTCATCATAAACTCCCAGTTCATGTTATCACAAGCTTTTTGTGCAGCTAGAAAAACTAATCCAAGTTTTCTTGTTGAATATGTCTCGTAAAACTCTAAAACGTCAATTATTGTTCTCATATTATTTCTTAACTATCTTTTTGGTAAAAACCCGATTGATCTTGATGTATCAGCTTAGTTAAAACTTTCTTCAATCTGGTTGCTAATATTGTCACAAAGATTTTATAATCCACGTTCAGCAAAGAGATAGGTCTAAAAATTTTAATTTCATTGCACTCTGTCTGCGGTTTGTGAATCAAAGTTATGGTCACTTCCTTCCATGTATTCGGTATTTCTCCACTTTCCCATATGTCATCAATCAGCTTTTTGAATGGTACTAATGCAAGAAGGCAAAGTGGCTGTCTGACGAGGCTTTACAAATAGCTGAGGAAAGGAGAGAAGCCAAAAGCAAGGGAGAAAGGAAAAGATATACCCAACTGAATGCAGATTTCCAGAGAACAGCAAGGAGAGATAGGAAGGCCTTTCTAAATGAGCAATGCAAAGAAATAGAGGAAAACAACAGAATGGGGAGGACTAGAGATCTTTTCAAGAAAATTGGAGATGTCAAAGGACAATTTCATGCTAAGGTAGGCACAATAAAGGACAAAAATGGCAAGGACCTAACAGAAGCAGATGAGATTCAGAAGAGGTGGCAAGAATACACAGAGGAACTCTATAAGGCCGATCTAAATGTTCCTGATAACCACAGTGGTACAGTCACTGAGCTCGAACCTGACATCCTGGAGAGTGAAGTCAAGTGGGCTTTAGAAAGCCTCACTAACAACAAAGCTAGTGGAGGTGACAGCATTCCAGCGGAATTACTCAAAATCTTAAAAGATGATGCTGTCCAAGTGCTGCTCTCCATATGCCAGCAAATTTGGAAAACCCAACAGTGGCCACAAGACTGGAAAAGATCAGTTTACATTCCAATCCCAAGGAAGGGCAATGCCAAAGATTGCTCGAATTACCGCACCATTGCACTCATTTCACATGCTAGCAAGGTCATGCTCAAAATCCTACAAGCTCGGCTTCAGCAGTATGTGAATCGAGAACTACCAGATGTACAAGCTGGTTTCCGAAGAGGCAGAGGAACTAGAGATCAAATTGCCAACCTTCATGGAGAAATGGATCATGGAGAAAGCAAGAGAGTTCCAGAAAAACATCTACCTCTGCTTCATTGATTATGCTAAAGCCTTTGATTGTGTGGATCACAACAAACTGTGGCAAGTTCTTGAAGAGATGGGAGTTCCAGACCACCTGATCTGCCTTCTGAGAAACCTTTATGCGGGTCAGGAAGCAACAGTTAGAACTGGACATGGAACAACCGACTGGTTTAAAATTGGGAAAGGAGTACGACAAGGCTGTATATTGTCACCCTGCTTATTTAACTTATACGCAGAGTACATCATGAGGAAGGCAGGGCTGGATGACTCACAAGCTGGAATCAAGATTGCTGGGAGAAACATCAACAACCTCAGATATGCAGACGATACCACTCTACTGGCAGAAAGTGAGGAAGACCTAAAGAACCTTTTGATGAGGGTGAAAGAGGAAAGTGCCAAAATTGGTTTGAAGCTCAACATTAAAAAGACTAAGATCATGGCAACCACTCCCATCACTTCCTGGCAAATAGAAGGGGAAGAAATGGAAGCAGTGACAGACTTTATTTTCCTGGGCTCCAAGATCACCGCAGATGGTGACTGCAGCCATGAAATTAAAAGACGTTTACTTCTTGGGAAGAAAGCTATGGTGAACCTAGATAGCTTAATCAAAAGCCGAGACATCACCCTGCCAACAAAGGTTCGCATAGTCAAAGCGATGGTTTTCCCAGTAGCCATGTATGGCTGTGAGAGCTGGACCATAAGAAAGGCAGAGCGTCGAAGAATCGATGCTTTTGAATTATGGTGTTGGAGAAGACTCTTGAGAGTCCCCTGGACTGCAAAGAGATCCAATCGGTCAATTCTCCAGGAAGTCAAGCCTGATTGCTCCCTGGAAGGACAAATGCTGAAGCTGAAGCTCCAATACTTTGGCCACCTGATGAGAAGAGAGGACTCTTTAGAAAAGACCCTCATGCTGGGAAAGATTGAAGGCAAAAGGAGAAGGGGGCGACAGAGGATGAGATGGTTAGATAGTGTCACCGAAGCAATGAATATGAAATTGGGCGAACTCCGGAAGCTAGTGGAGGACAGGGAGGCCTGGCGTGCTGTGGTCCATGGGGTCGCGAAGAGTCGGACACGACTTAGCGACTGAACAACAACAACAACAAATTAGCACCTCTTCTAGTTTTTTATATTCTGCAGGTAAACCATCTGGTCCTGGTGCTTTTAGTCTTTTTTGTTTTCCAAACGCTTCTGTCAGTTCATTCATAGTTATTTTGGTCTCCATCATTGTCTTCTGTTCCTCTGTCAATTTTAATCTGTTATTCTGTGTAACGTAGTCCTCTTGTTTCCGTTTATCAATAATCTTTTTCTTGTATAGATCTTCATAAAACTTCTCAATGATCCTTTTCATCTCTTCCATTGTGGTTGTCTCTTGACCAGTTTCATCTTTCAGACTTCTAATTAAATTTTCTGTTTTTCCTTTTTAATTTTATAAGCTAGTCATCTTCCTGATGTATTTACATTCTCAAAAAAGTCTTGTTTAACCATTTTCAATTTCTTCTCCATTTCTTCTGTTTGTATTATCTTAACTCAGCTGTGTTTTCTGAATAACTATGCTATTTCATCCTGTTCTCCAGTCTTGACATTCTGCTATGGTTGAGCATTTAGGTAAAGTAAGCTCTTCATTTTAAAAACATGTCAAATATAACAGGAAACTCAGGTAGAGCTCGTTATTGGCAGTCAGTTCTGTCTGGCCCAACAGATCTCTCAGCCCCATAAAATGTTGAAGGTTTCTCCCTGGATCTGCTAGGTGATCAAAGGAATTTTCAAGCATTGTGTTGCTTGGTCAGTGCAGTTACATGCATCCTTTCTGTTAGGATTCCTTGATATAACTTTTCTGGACACATTTTTATTTGAAAGACTGGACGTTTGTGCATGGACACAGAAAACAGGTAGGTTTGTACTTACCTGTGAACTCCCCTTCTCAGTAGTTCCAGGCAGTGTCAGTGTGGAACATCTGGGTAGCACCTCCCCCTCACGCAAGCGGGTCAGATGACAGAAGACTTGTTGAGGGGGGAGGAGCCCCTGAATACTCCAGTCGTATGAAGCCTCGGAAACCTCCTCCCCAGCCGTGGCTCCTCAGAATTAGTTGGTAATATATGATGCTAACCAAAAATTTCCCTTATAATGTGTAGATGCAAATAAACTGGGAGAAACTACTGTTTACCTTCTTGCATTTTCTCCACTCATTCATTATTGTTATTATTTTAAACAGCAAAAGGAAAGAAATGTTAAAGGTAAGTATTCATTGGATAAGGAATTCATCAAAATCCAATCCAAAACTGGCCCCAACAGTGGACCAACCACTTTCAAACTGAATATACCAACAACCCTCATCTGAGGAAACCGAATTAGAAAGAACCAGTTTCCCGGGCAGGCACTGACACTGCCTGGAACTACTGAGGGTTACAAACCTACCCATTCTCCAGTACCAGGCAGTGTCAGTGTGGAACATCTGGGATGTACCCAAGCCGTGCCCAAAATTAGGAAAGCTGGAACTAAACTGTGGTCTTTTGTAGCACGCTTTGAAGAACTCATCTAGCAAAGACAGAGTCCCTAGAAGCTAAGCTGTCCATTTTGTAGTGTCTAATAAACGTGTGGGCCAAGCTCCATGTAGCTGCCCTACACAGTGTCTCTAAAGAGGAGCACGCCTTGAAGGCGGCTGAAGTTGCAGTAGCTCTTAGAGAGTGTGCCAAAATACCATGTTGTGGAGTTATACCCCTGGCCTTGTAGGCAAGTCCAATGGCCTCCCGCACCCAACGGGAAATCGTATCAGGAGAGGACCTGAGTCCCTGCTTAGAAGAAGTAAAATACACAAAAAGGCTTTCAGTCCATCTGAATGGAGTGGTTCTACTTATATATAAACTAGCTTGTCCTTACCCGGCATTGCCCGGGTATTTATGTATCCCAAGCTTCTATTAGGAAAAGGAATGAATTCTATCTGTAGTGTAAAATCAAAGTAATTTTATGTACAGGAAATTAAAAGTATAAGTACAGTATAAAAATTACAAAGTAAAATCTTTTACAAATTCACTATAATAGTAATTTAACTCAGAACTTGATTATAAACATTTTTAGTTTCACCTCCAGGAGCAAGAATAAATAAATTCTTGGGTGAACCCACCCTTGAGCAAGCAACATAAAGTTGTCCCTGGGAGAAACATGGCGATCTCAAATCCACTCCGCAGTACTTAATAGACTGCCCCTGTGACTTGCTGATCGTGATCGAGAATGCATGTCTCACTAGAAAAAGCAATCTCTTAAAGTTAAAAGGGAGATCTGTCGGAGCATTATCCGTGGGATAAAAACTGTTTCACCCTCTCCCTTTCTTGTTAAGATAATCGCTTCAATTGCAGTACCTAGCATCTTCTTGACACACAGCCTTGTGCCGTTGCAATGTTTTGGCGGGTTGAGGTTCCGTAGTGAAATAATTGTAGATCCCACTGTAAGTAAAAGACGATGTGGTGGCAATCCAGCCGGATCAAGTGAGTTTAGGAAGTCTGATGGGAAATTGACGACCTCATAGGCATCTACTACGGTATCGATAGACTTGTATTCAGTGACTATGCCTGGTAACATGGCAAGTATTTGATTGGAGTCCAAGACCAGGGCATAATGATTTCCAGAAGGTTCTACAGAGTTCTATTCGTTCTATTTGACAACACTTGGGCTTAAATGTCATCGGGACTGTCACCAATCAGTTTAGCGATCCCGAAAACTATGGATTTGACACTGTCGGTCATTTTGGACATTTTATTTTTCACCCCTTCTCACCCCTCATGCTGATGGGGGCAGAACGTGGACTTAAACAGCATCGGGAGTGTCACTATTCATCTCAGCAACCCCGAAAACTATGGGTTCAACAGTAATATCAGTCATTTTTTATTTTTACATGTCACCCCCTTCCCAGCCCCACCCCTAGGGGTGCTAGGGGTCTCTCACCCCCCACAGTATTTTTTTCCAGATTGTAAGTCATATGTGTACCAAGTTTGGTGTAAATTGCTCCAGGCATTCCAGAGTTATGCTGGAACATACACACTTGTCACCCCTTCTCACCCCCCATGCTGATGAGGGCTGAACTTGGACTTAAATGGCATCAGGAGTGACTATTCATTTAAGCGACCCCGAAAACTATGGATTCGACACTAATATTGGTCATTTTCGACTATTTTTACATGTCACCCCCTTCCCACCCCTAGGGTGCTAGGGGTATCTTACCCCCACAGTATTTTTAGAAGTGGGATGAGTTGTGAAATCTGAAATCAAATGGGGTCCTCTACGCCACCATCAGCGTGCTGCAGATATTCTATTTCCAAGCACTGTATCTTGCACCCCTTCTCACCCCCCATACCAATGGGGACTGAACTTGGACTTAAATGGCATCGGGAGTTATCGCCATTCATCTCAGCAACCCCAAAAACTGGATTCGAAACTGTCGGCCATTTTCGATCATTTTTACAGGTCATCCCCTTCCCACAACCACCCCTAGGGCTGTCTTACCCCGCAGTATTTCCAGATTTTAAGGCATATGTTTACTAAGTTTGGTGTCAATTGCTCCAGGCATTCCAGAGTTATGCTGGAACATACATACACACACACATTTATTTATATACATATATATAGATTAAGCACCCTGCACACATCCAGGCTGTGACATTCCCCCTCTCTGTCATGCTCAGTATTGGAAGAGAAAGGGTAAAATTATCTCCTCTGATCTATGAAAAGGAGAATTTACCTTTGGTTAAAAGGTCGGGTCTAGTCTAAGGTCGGGTCTAGTCACCTTATCATCGTGAAATATACACAACTCCTTGGCTACAGAAAGTGCAGCGATCTCAGAGACCCTCCTGGCTGATGTGATGGTGACCAGGAATACTGTCTTCAAGGAGAGATCCTTAAGGGAACAAGTGGTCATGGGTTCAAAAGGTGGCTTAGTAAGGGCCTTTAAAACTAGGGGAAGATCCCAAGTAGGGATATGTGTAACTGGTGGAGGATTCAGCAAAGCCACCCCCTTTAAAAATTTTCTAATGTGGGGGATGTGAGGATAGAGCCCCACCCGTGGGATATCCAAAAACTGAAGATATGGCAGAGACCTGTCGTTTCAGTGTGGCTGTACTTAAATGTTTGTCCAGCCCTGATTGGAGGAATTCCAATAGGTCTTTTACCTTGGGGTTACAAGGGTTAACACTTCTATCTGAACACCAATTAGAAAAAACTCGCCAGGTATAACTGTACACTCTATTTGTGGAAGGAAGAGTGGATAGAACTGCCTCCGAGTACCCCAATCTAGTCATAGCTTTCCGCTCAGTCTCCAAGCAGCTAACGGGAGAAAGTCTAGCTGCGGATGTCGAAGGGTCCCCTGACTGAGAATGTCTGGTCTGTCTGGCAACAGAAATGGTGGGTGATGATCTAGTCAGGGGGTTCTCCTTTTTTCTAGAGACCTTGCTCTCAGGAGGATTATATTCCTGTAGGAAAAAGAGCTGTGATGCTCTGAGATCTCAAATGTAGTAAATAATACTAGCACCTGGTGAAGACGCTTGTTGCTGAGGAAAACCTGAATCGGAGATTAGTTTCTTGGAGGTCCAGCAAAGCTAGGTAGTCTCCCCCTCTTATGGCTACAAGAATGGAATGAGGCCTTCTCCAAAAAGCTTTCCCCCGTTAAAGGGGACACCAACCCCTTTAGAATGAGAAGCAATAGCTATGTCCCAATTGCATAGCCAGGTGTTTTGGCACACAGCTAAACCTGCTGCCATGGCCCAAATAGTGAGCTGAATAGAATCAACAGTGGCATCAGCCCCAAAGCTTCCTGTGATCCTTTCTTGATTGATGTGGAATTTCCTAATGGTCCATGACCTTCTAAATCCACAAAAAGATGCCCTTTTGAATAGAAAAATAGCAATAGATGGTCGCAAGTGAGCAGCGGATGCCTCTAACGTCTTTCTCGAAACCATCTTGATCTTTTGATCTACTGGATCCCTCACTATCAAAGTCAGAACAGAGGGTGACCCCAAGGCTGCTACTAGGGCATCTATTAAGGTCAGCTTTAGCTGCTGCATATCTTCCTTGGGTAAGGTGTTGTCACATGTTGCATTAAGCATCATGTAGCTGTACTATGCTTGTGGCCTGCTTTAAGGGCCTTCTTATGCCTCTATGCTGTAACTTGTAGTTTTAATAAATCATTACATTTTATGGTATGCCTCGTGTCCTAGAAGCGGGGGTTGGCTGAATCCAGTCTTGACTCTGCGCTACACTACTGGTTGGGCTAAGGGAAATGCCTCCTGGGCCACTGAAGGTTGCTAGTGGCCAGGAGGGGACCACATCCCACCATGTCTGGGGGCAGTCTGGAAGGGCCAGGCCCCTGGGTATCGTGATAGGTGTAAAATTTACTAGCCCACTCAAGGGCTACTCTAACCTCTTATCCCATGGGTCTCTGGGCCCTCCTTCCCTTTTGGAGGGAATGATCATGTGCAAGGATAAGGCAGCACCTGGGAGCATCCACTATGGGAATATTCAGGGTACAATGAACACACCTTATCCAGCAGTCTAGAGGAATGTTTCTTCTCCGTCTGAGTCACTCACTCCACATCCATAATAGATTTGAAAGCCTCGGAAAAACAGGACTTAGGCTGGCTTGACAGGACCCTGAGGAAAAGTTAAAAAACAACAACAACACACTTGGGCCTGGGCCCTGTTAGAGTTGTGGAAGATGAAGCTTCCCCAGTCTCTGTGGTGAGATTCAGAGACCTAATTGGTCAATACCCTGGGGGGAAAACTCTACAGGGAACAGCCTTTTGAGGTGATCATCTGCCTTAACAGGCACCTCCCCCGATAGCTCACCCTCCCTGCTTGAAGCTGAGGGATCTGAGATACCTGTTTCTAGGGGCCAATCCCCTTACCAGAGAGAGCTCCCCCCCCCCCCCGGTGGAATTTTTGCTTAGGAGCCTTGAATGTTAAATGCTGATTAGTTGCCCTGGAGGTGGAAGGCTGCAAAGCCGTTATCATGGCAACCACACTCTGCTGAATAGAATTTACAGCAGAGACTAAGTTATCGCACTCATGGCTGGCTGAGGGGCCTATGAGGGAAACCTGGGGCCAGGGAGGAAGGGAGGGAGCAGTGTCAAATGTTTGTGGCTCCTCACACCTATTTCACAGCTGTCTGCCCCTTCAGCTGGTGGTGCCTTTAGCGCTCCGGCAGAAACCTCATGTGCCTTTCTCAGTGCCATCTCTATGCAACGATCCGCTGGTTGCTTGGGCCGACCCTCAGAATCGGTGGGCAAAACCGATGATGAGCACAGGACAGCTACCTGTGCATCTACTACAGGCAACTTTAAACACTGCATCGTATAGGCGCTGAGAGCATAAAGCCTAGTGGAGGGCTTTTGACTGTCTTTATTTTTAGCCGGACTGTTCCACTTCTTTCCTATAAGGAGGCGAAAATATTCAGGCAGAGAGAATCCTTTATCTGGTTCAAACTGTGTTGGAAAAGCTGCAGCAGCACCCCAGAGCTTTGAGGAAGAAGCAGCGTCGGATGAATTCTGACTCCTTTCCAGCTCCAAAACTCTCATAACCTTTTAAAACATGGGCGCAAATAGCTCTGTATGAAAAAGACGTGGGCCCCTTCAACAGGGGTTTCTTCCTCAGACAGTTCTTCCTCATCACAGGAAGAGGATAAGATGCTGTCAGATTCCAGTTCGTCAGGTCTAGGCTTTTGGGCAGGGGGGCAGCATGTCTATGCTATCCTCACTAATAGAGTGATCTCTTTTGCGACGAGCCTTGCTGTGCTCCTGAGACTTAGCAGACGTTTGTTGCTGGGATGGAGGAGAAACCTGAATGGATGGCTGATTAGGACCTGCTACAACCTCCTCTGCTTGTGAACTGACCCCAAGCTGTGGCTAAACAGGGGGCAGGTGAGGTGCCAGCTGCATTGACCCCAGTGCTGTGTTCATGGCTGACGTAAGCATACGTTGTAGGGTAGCCTCTATTTCCCCCCAAGGTAGCAAAGGCATAGTGTCTGGTGTGGGGTTCTGTGTGTCTTCCGCCAACATAGTTTCTTCTACCCTAGCGGGGCTAGCTATACCAGATAATAAATGTCTGTCATGTTTAATTACATTGAGACTGTTAAGAGATACCACTCACAACAAGTGAAATAGGGGAGCAGCCAATTGTAACTGAGTACGCGCCTGCAGCTGTCAGCAGAGAAAGATCTGAGGGGAATTTTCTTTCCTCAGAACTGCATGTCTAAGCCCTGCCCCTGCACTCATGCAGGGTAGATCAGGTGGTTAGAGGGGTGGTTCGTGCTCTTTTAAGGAAACACAAAATGGCGGACGTTGTAAAAGAAATAACAAAGATGGCCTCTGTCTCAGTAAAGTCTGTGTGCCCCGTCTCCTATCTTTGTTAAGGGCAGAGGTCGGATCAGGTCACAGAGGCGGCGCTACGCATTGCAGAGACCTCCGTATAAAAAATAGCCAGTTCACAGATGCTTTCCGCTCTAGATCTGGAAAATGAGATAGAAAATAAGACATAAAGACTACTCCACACGTAGACTAAACAGGCGCCTGAGGCAGAGCAGCAATCCATTTCCGACCGCACAGAGATCGGAAGTTGGACGTCAGAAAGAAAATGGACTGTAGATCTGAATCCCTCTCCACCACTGTCAGGGTCAGAGGTGAGGATCAAGGGAGCACAACATGTTGTGTCGGTGGTAACTCACCTCCAACCCCTCCCCGCCCCATGACAGGAAAGGGGGTGAGGACTATGAGTGGAATAACAGCACCTTATGACAACCGCGACCCGTCTCCGACCCCAGCTGGGCACAGAGGGCGGGCACAATAAAGGCAGACAGGCTGCTGATCTCGGTCCCTCTCTGCCCCGTGCTGGGACGGAGGTAAGGACCATGAGAAGGATCATCCGATCGCGAGCCGTCTCCGTCCCCAGCAGGGTGCGGAGGTCAGATGCCAAAAGAGCCAGACAAATTACTGAACTCAGTCCCTCTCCGCCCCATGCTGGGACGGAGGTAAAGACCATGAGCATAGTGAACTGTCTCCGTCCCCAGCGGGCTGCAGAGATCGGTCAAATCCTGGCTACTCCTGGTCAAATCCTGGCAAATCCTGGTTGCCACAGATTGAAATTGTTTCTTCTAGGCGTTGTTATTCTTGAGAGTAAACTTCTGATTGATGAGAGAACAAATCTTCTGTCATTGTTTATTTATTTATTCATTTATTTAATTAATTTGTATAGCTCTGAGGAGCTTAAAATAAAAGACCTGCTCCAGCCAAGAGGCTAGGTCAGACTGGGGTATCCAGGGGCCCCTCCCCCCTCAACGAGTCTTCTGTCATCTGACCTGCCAGCGTGAGGGGGAGGTGCTACCCAGGTGTTCCACACGGACACTGCCTGGAACTACTGGAGAAGCTGAGATTTTCAACACATGCAAATACGAGATTGAGAGCACAATCCTAAACTGGAGTTAGGCCGGCATAAACTAAGCCAGCAAAGTTTGACCAGCACAAGAGCCACCATAAAGCGTGTTTGGACCACTCTTGGAGTCAGGGAGGATGGCGCACATCTGTGTACTGGCCTCTCTGACTCTGAGAGTGGTTCGAATATACTTTACGGTGGCCCTTGTGCTGACCAAACTTTGCTGTCTTAGTTTATGCTGGCCTAACTCAGTTTAGGATTCACAATTTCCTTTTTCTCATTTTGCCATACACTGACACTTCAAAGTGCATTGGCAAAGGAGGTTCCCTGTCAGTCTGGTGTGTCACTTTGCTTCCAGATGCCTTACAACAACATGTATAGAAAAACAAGTAGTTGTGAGTTGATTACAAGTAGAGTTGATTATGTAATACTGATTTTAACGCCAAACCAAACAGTCTGGGATCTCTTGCCTTGAGGATTGCCAGCACTCGTGTGAGTCTACCTGAGCTTTACGACCTGCTCTCGAGCGCACCATTTTCGCAAGCTGGGTAACAGAGCAGGTCCTTCTTGATAACAATGCCACGGCAGTGGAATCCCCTCATTAAAACACTCCATGATGTCCCCTCCCTTAGTTTGGGCTTTTACCATTTGGCTTTTCGACAAGGTTTTACATATCTGGCTGGGCCTTTCTGTACTTTAAAATTTCTGTTTTGTGCTGCTCTGTGGTTTATTATTTTATTGTGGTTTCTGTCATTGTTTTTACTGGCTTGGATCTAGAGAACTGTGAGCTCTGGTTTCCTCATGAAATGGTGTTCCAAACCTCTGCCCTATAACTTTCAACATCCCCTCTAAAAGCTGATCTTGTGGGTTGAACCCCCAGGAATAATGTGGGGATATGGGTGAAGGTGTGGAGGGCAGCTGGAGGAGGGAGTTGGAGGAGGAAATTCTATTCCTTTGCACAAGCAAAAGTGCTGTTCTGCTCATGCCAAGACTAGTTTGGTGCCAACCCATTGTGTTTTGCTGGTGTTGTGTCAGCTGCCTTGAGGGAGCCTGGCTCCGAAAGGGGAGTCACACATCTGTCTTACGAAACTGATGCATGATCATATAGAATCAGAGAGAGATGACCAATCCAGCCTAGGTTCTCCTGCACTGATGCAGTGGCACCAGTGTGGCTTCCACTGCATCCCACGGGGGAATTTGGCATGCTGGAATTTGGCATGTATTCAGCAGAAGGGAATGTTTGTTCCTTTGCCCTGGGATCAGCCCTGGGAGGCACAATGGGTCAACTGCACCAGTTACACAGCTTTGATCATCCATGTCATCTATATGATCATATATGGCAGCAGATCAGTCCTGGGAAAGGATACTACATGTGCCAACACCCCCGTCAATCCCACCTCTGGACCCGATCCCCCCCGCCCCCTTTGCTACCCTTTCCTGCCAGTGTGCTGCACAGCACCTGCTCCAGTGGGCATAGCTTCACATGCTGGCACCTGCAGGAAGGCCCTGGCCATCCTGCTGGGACTGCAAACATTGCACTGCAATGTGCTTCATGGCAGTTTTGTGCCAGCTTGTGCCAGGCAGAGCGCGGACTCGGCCAGCCCCAGTGTTGAATAGGATCGGGCCATTCAACAGCCATTCCCAAATTGTCCACTGAAAGTGTTAGTATGCTCAGGGTGTCCTGTAAACATTTTTGCAACTCAAAACAGAACTCCTACATCATCAAGACTCAAAGGAGACATGATAGTCCACAGGAAATCATCACCACCAAATTTTGACTTTTATAGTGTCATAAAGTTAACTTTACTTTCTTGTCATAAAGTACTATTTTCCTGGAAGTTTCACTATCATCGGTAGAAAGCGTGCAAGAATACGTTCACGCTGCATAGACCCTGTGTCTTTAGCTTTATGCATTTTATTCACCTTTTTGCATAAAATATATAATTTTATCTATTTTTCTAAATATTAATAGCGCCGCGTAACTGAACAGTGTTGGTCTTCCTCATTGAGTCGGTTGTCCTGGCCTTGTAAAGGCCAATCAATTCGCATAATATTTCACTTCCAGTGTTTGAAAATGTTAGCCTTTTTGTACGTCAGTTCCACTGTTGGGACTTGCTTGTTTACTTCAAGGATTGTAATGTTAAATGATGCATTTAATGGAAGCATTAACATTAATACTTTGTAAGATGAAGATGAATATTTGCAGAAAAAAAAGTTTGTATGTGGATTTGGCCAACTTCCACAATAGTTTGTTGAAGTCAATTTTTGCTTATTTCCCCTTCTATTTATTTTTTCTCATGCTCTTGTAGAGTTGTATTGAAAAGTATCTTTTGGCATAATTCAGCTTTTCTTTGAAGAAATGTTTTTTACTTTCCTGCATGGCCTTTGTAAAAAGTTTGCAGAACCAGATCTGGTACATAAGCAGTTTTAAATAGTCTCAGATTGTTGGTCAAGATCATGTAACAACCGAAATGGTGTGATGCCTCATTATTTTTATTTGTTGGGCAGCGCAGAGCATTCCCATTTCAATCTTGGCAGAGGACATGCAATGACCATTCTAAAGCATTTTGGTGTCTTTGGCATTATTGCCTTCCGTTTTCAGGGATTTAGGACATCAACTAGCATACCTGAAAAGGAAATATGAAAATTAATATTACTAATAAAACATTTAAAACATGTTCATTTGAAAATGCAACAGAGTATTTTAATGTTCACCATTTTGCCCTCAGAAACAAGATCAGTTGCATTCTGATTTTTTTTTTTGCTTATTCACATTTTATATTCTGCCTTTCGTCACTGCAACTCAAAGTGGCGCACACAGGATCACTAGGAACTCTTCCAAGCAGGCACTGGCCACACCCAGTGAGTTTCAGCAGAGTGGCTTCTCCTGTGCCTTCAGAACACAGCAGCAAAAGGCATGGGAAGATTTCAATACGGGAACAACAAATGGCTATTTTTATGAGTTCATCATACTGCAATCTGTGCCAGTATGATGGCTCCACATCTGAAACATGCATGCACACTAACTAGGAAAATGTTCTAAAAGAAAAGATGTAGTTAGTATAAAGATGTATGAAGATGTATAAAATTCTCCTCTGGTTCTTTAACTAATGATAATCCTTAGCCACAGAGTTCTGGTCAAGCCAGTGGCATCAATACAGAAAACACAAAAGCCAAGTAAACAAGAATCTACAATAACCAAAGTGTCACGTAAGGCATAAACTGATGCCTTCTGGGTGGGTCACATATTCATGTAAATCACAGCCCAATCCTGAGCAGCTCCCGGAGAAGTGGTCCCAAAATGGCTACCGCTCCATCCTGTGGGAGCTGCAGTAGCCACAAGAGTCTCCTCAAGGGAAAGCCCCAGCCCCTGCAATTCCCATGCCCGCCTCCTGCCCCAAAAGCTGCTCTGCTGGCCGGTGGTCACAGTTAACCATGGTCGGCGGTATATCAGCTACTCTGCAGCACTGAGGCTTTGCACCACAGGCACAGGCCCAACACTGGCACTGGGGCCTTCTGCGGTGTTGCAGATTTGCTTTACGACATGTTCGCAACACGAGCCAGCAATAAGAGCTTCCCACCAGCTGTAGGATTAGGCCCAGTGATGTCATTCAGGGGGAACGGACCAGAACGGGCGTTCCGGATCCTAACGGGCTCCGTGGCTGGTTCCGGGTTCCCGACAAGTGCCAATCAAAAGTGAGTTCCTGTTCCTAAATCATTTGAATGACACCACTGATTAGGCCCTCAGACTATAGATAGTTATCTGGGAGTTCCATTGGAGCTTACATCTGAGCAGGCATGCATAGATTGCACTGTTAATCTCTATTGCTCTCATTTGCATGGGTCAACTGCCTCCAGTAAAATGTGTTATGCTGACATTATATTACATAAAAAATTCAATTTGTAGTGATTAATCTGCGATAGCTCACTCACATCTGCAAGGCACACTTGACACATGTTCATCGTTCAGCGCGCAATCCTAAAGTGTGCTAGATTGGCGATGCTAGTGGGCCTGCCCCAAATCCAACACACCTTTGGTGCGCTGGGGAACCTCCCCAGCATATTCATCGCCTTGCCCCAGGGGAGGCTCCAGCAGCCCCATGGGCTTCCTTGGATCTGAATTGGGCCTGAATTGGGACCGCGTGGCCTCCTGGCCCCACCCCCACATCCTGGCCCCACCTCCTCCCTGGGCTGGCATGCCTGCAGGCCTGCCCACTCCCACCCAGAACCACCCATTCCCCGCCCTCTTTCCTCGCAGAACCTCCCTTGGGGCAGCTGAGTTCAGCTGAGTTCGAGGGAGGCTCCCCATTGGCACTTTCAGGCCGATGCTACTCGTAGCCTGAGAGCTCCAGCGCCGACGCGGGGGTGCCGCTCTGTGCCCCCGCATTGCGCTAGTGACGTAGCATCGATGCAACATTGTTGCGATGACGCTACGTGTGAAGCCGGATTGCGCTGTCAGTGACTATAGGATGTGTGAACCAATCCTTGGAACAGGAAAGGGCAAGCTTTAACTGTTTGACCGAAGATGAGTACAGAAAGTTTAGCAGTAGAATGAGCAGGCCAAAGGAAAGGAAGCCATCACACATTGTACTTGGCAAGGAGGATGGTGACAGTTCAGGGGTGACAGAAAATAAGGTCTACAGAGATGCATCTACTTTAGTCATGCATAAGGAGAACTCAAGACCTCAGAAATGAAAATGATGATGGCTAGGAAGTTAGCAACATTCATTATAGTTAGAAGGGGAAGATAATTGGGTTTAAAGAGAAAACAGCAAGATTAGTTGGGACCTAGTTGTTTATTACATACTATCAGCTAGATGATAGCTGGTAGGAAGGAAACAACTATGGCTATTACTTAACTCTTCCTGAAATCAACTACAAATCTTAACTTTGACTGGGTTGTGCTTTAGCTAATATGTTATTAAGTTTCATGATGTTGGTACTGATTAAAGGAGAAACATATTTTAATGACTGGAGGCAGGAATAATGTGTAGCTATTTCCATTAGGATATAGAATATATTAAAGTTCAGCTTTAAATTTTGTTTTAAATTAATATTCCAGAGAAATGATTTTATAGCTGTTTGCTTTAGCCATTTTTTAAAAAATTTAAAATTGTAAAATAACATCTATTTATTTCTGTCAACCTTGTAAACCTTTATTTATTTGGAGGTGTTTTTTTTAAAGAAAACAATCCTATTGCTGAATGCTTAGGGTGGATATAATTAAGAGACTTAAAATATTTAATAAATATTTATTACATATTTATAAGGGTGGAATGAAATTATTGCCTTTTTAATCAGTAAGAGCAAGTATATGTAAGTTCGTCTTCCAAAATCATCTTTAAGGTATGGTTGGCCTAGGGCTTTGATACAGAACACCGGATAGTATTGATAACTTCTACAGGTAACGTTATACAGTAGGTTCTCTCTTTACAATGGGCCCACAATGGCCGTTACGGAATATATTGTAGTTGTGTAGCTATCTATGTATTGAGGGATTTAGCTAAAGTGAAAGCCTGCGAGCTCACAGCCGGTAGGAGGGTTTGTAACATAACAGGAGCCCTTAATGAGCACAGTGGACACTTTTTAAATAGCTTAGTTCTGTGGCAGAGGTTGAGGTCTTGGAACAAATTATCAAAAAACAATGCGTGATTGGATCTCAATACTTCCACAATACAGCGGTGTCTGCAGAATGCATTACGATTGTAGAGTGTGGGAGTGCGGGTCCGCTGTAAAACTATATCTTGCAGAGGATGTTTAGCAGGCAGTGTTAGTAATTTTACCAATGTTTCTGTAGCTTTTTTTCCTAATTGATTTTCAAGTGTGTGTGCCCAAGACCAAACTCCTCCTCTTTTTGCCAAGCCTTCCTGTCCTCAGTCACTCTCCTTGAACAGGGTGGGCGGCAACACTTCCAACAGATTAACAGGCATGTTACCATGGCTTTCTTTTGGGCAGCTCTCCTTTGCCCCCACTCACCCATCCGCCAAATCATGTCACGTCTCCCTTTCCAATATTACAGAGGCATGGGCAGTAGTGGGATCTAAATGATTTAGGAACAGGAACTCACTTTTGATTGTCGGGAACCCGGAACCAGCCATGGAGCCCGTTAGGATCCGGAACGCCCGTTCTGGTCCGTTCCCCCTGAATGACATCACTGCCTTCGCCCCCCTAGGAATCGCTCCCTTTAACCCTCTGAGTGCTGTCCAACCAAGAAGAAAAGCTCTTTGCAGAGGAATTGGGAGGGGGGAGGAGGAAGAGTGAAGTGGGCGGAGTCAGCCCTAATTTTAACTAGTGGACTGAGTTCCCACACGTTCCCCCTCAATCCCACCACTGGGCATGGCCCTTTTTCTCTTTCAGCAAACATGCCTTCCTCCGAGAATACTCTTCTCCTCAAGCCAGCTGGGAAAATGAAGGGGAAAGTGCAAAATCAGCTTTGGTCCAGCGGCTCATTCACATGGGTGTCCCTACACACGTCATGAACACACACACAAAAAGTGAAATGGAACCAAACTGGGCGGATTTGCCATACTTTTAGAATGAGAGGTCAAATTCAGCAGCGTCTGACAGTTTTGGGATCGTTGATACAGGAGAGTGCTGCAAACCACCTTAAAGTGCCTCTACAGTAACCACAAGACTGGGTTTTATTTTGGAAGATAGTTTATTAAAGAATACAGGCAAACAAGGAAAAGGCACATTTACTTTCAGTCACTTTGCTTAGGAGATCAATTGCAGAGCTTTAAATGGCTGTAAGTAGAAGAAATACTTGTCAGTAGCTGTGTTAAGACAGCAGGAGTTAGTTGGAGAAGGGGACTGACTGAGGCTAAGCTTCCGCCCCAGTCAGCCAGCAGCAGAAGGCAATCTAGTGAAAAGCTCTGAAATACGTTCGTGAGACTGGAGGTTTTTGAGAGGGTGAGGGAGAAGGGTGGGGACAGAAGGGCAGAAACCTGAAGAAGAGATGGCCCCCCTGTTCTGCTGGGCAGGGTTTGGCGTTCCAAGTCCTAGCTATGCAGTCAGGGCAGGGCTGCACGAGTCCAGGTTCCCTGGGAGTAAAATGCAGCCCAAAGGTGCTCCTTGGCAAATGGCACAAGATGAAGAAAACGCTCAGTAGAAGCGACAGTTTCCAAAGGATGGAGAAATAACCAAAGGCGCCGGAGGACACCTCCAAGGGCTGAAGTGACTCAAAGTGGAGGAGGTTTCTACTAGGCAAAAACCCCTCCAAGTCAGACTGGGCCCCTCCAGAGCACTGCTTGTTATTGTCTGATCCATTCAGTCAGGTCTGAGGGTTTAGAAGGGGGCCACATCCTGCTTTCCGAGCAGGGGCAGTTCTAAGCGTTTCTCTTTGGGTAAGCAGCCTGAGTTTCCTGTCTTTCCAGCCCACAAAAGGCTTGTTTGCTCCCCATTTATGGATGTTCCTGAGAGAGAAACGGCATGGTAGCTCGTGGGCTGCACCCAGGCTCCAGTCAGTTGCTGATGGGAGAGGCTCCTTGCCATGGGAATCTGACAAGACTGTCCAGGAGGCCAAGCCATCCCGCTGTTGGAAACTTTTTAATATGCAGCAGGATCTGCGCTTGCAGCAAAGGGATACAGAGCAGCCAAATCTGCAAAATCCAGCGATGGAGAAGAGACATACAGATGTCCCACAGGTGCCAACGTTCCCTCCACTTAGTGGCCCTTAATTAGCACAAACTCCTCACCCCTTGCAGAGCAAAAGCCTGCTTGGCTCTCAGAGGTGCTTGCCAGAAACCAAGATGGAGTTATGGCAGATTAGGCAGCACACGGGGAAAAGGGGTCGTTTGTAACAGGCCTGTACTCCTGCTGCTGCCATGGTCACCTCTGCAGAAAGGCTGGTTTGCCGGTTTTAAACAACTGCTATGAGTGGCTATCAGCACACCACTTCCCAAGCAATATTTTAGCACTTCAGGCCAACCAGGAGAAACTGGAAGATCTATTGATGGTTATTCTACATGTCAAAACTGAGGGTGCATTATATGCCTGCTGATTTTCTCCACCAATCATAGCATGGTACAGGGCGTAAAAGCATATGGCAGCAGTGCAAAAATGCCCAACCTGCCGAGCCACTGGCCACTGAGGATATTCCATGGCACCCCTGTGAGTCTGATGTGCTTTCCAAAGGTGTTGTGGTGCACAGTTTGTGAGCCATTTCTTTAAGGGCCATTACATCCACCTTTTGAGATATTTTTATCTCATTTTTTAAAAAATTCAGAAGAGCTGCATACATTTTCAAGATTGACCAAAATATTGGGGGGGGGAGGGGGCAGGACTGTGGGAAAAGATAGGGGAATCAACGGTGTTGGTGGGGCTGCATTATCCATGGGTTCAGTATCTGGGGATTTCAAAATCCATGGATGCCAAACCATCCCCCAGGCTCACCTGGACCCTCAGAACCTGACCAGGGCTGAGCTACGGTTGGGTCCAGAGGGATGAGGCCTGCAGAGGCTGCCCACAGAATGGCTGTTTAGGCCCCAAAACCGCACCTTCTAGTTTCCTGGGGGAAATACTTCCCAACGAAAATCGCTCCATTTCTGTGCTACCTCAGCACAAAGTACAATAACTCCACTTTTTTTCCTTTCCCCCCATGTGCCCTGCTTCTCAGTCTAGTCTCCCCCTCCCACACACACACACACTCATCCCTCACCAAGCAGCTGCTCTTAGAAGCCAAGGAGGCCTTACCACACTTACATGTGTATAAGGCAACCCAGGTTTTCAGAGTCAATTTTAAAGCAGAAATTTTTTGGCATATACTGTACATGAGCATACATGGTAACTAGTAAAAAAATGCATTCCATAGTTGGTTGCTGAATACAGAGCACAAGTTATCAGATATTTGTCCCTCTGAGGGAAAGCACACTGCTGTATCCGCAGTTTCTAAACTGCAGAGATCTCAAATGCTTGGCTCAGTCAAATGGAAAAGAAGAGGGATCACTTTATTTTACACACCTTCATGTCCTTTGCGTCATACTTATTTTCACTTTCAGAATTATTCTAGTTCATGGAAGTTTAATCCTGAGTCCAAGCTCAGCAGGGCTCAGCACTCTAACATTCCAGGCCCAAACTCCAAGGCATACAGTGTAACTACAGAGCTTGCGTTGGGGCACACACAGTGCAGTTTGGACACTCAGCACAACCAGATTATCTGGACGAGATTATCTGTGCTTTCACGTTACAGCTGGGCTTCAAAGGAGCTCTTTTCCATGGTCTTAGTGAAGTAGAAGAGACCAGGAGATGGGAAACTCCAGAAATCATAGTGCAGGCTAAGAGCATCAAGATCCACCGCTGTTTCGGGCCGATGAGAAATATCAGTTTCAAAGGCCCATCAATGCCTGAAACGGTATTGTACCAGCTGCTTCTTTTTGCTTGCCAAACATTTTTCTCTACGTTTCATTACTTTTGCTCCCGGTGTTGGGTGGTACCTGAGTCCGTAGCAGGTCCACCTCTTCTGTAAGCATTTGCCGCTCCTTATATAACTGGTTCTGTTTGTTGAGCAACTCCACCAGCTGCTGAGAACTGGTCCGGCAATGCTTGTCAAGTTGGCATAACCTGGATAAAATACACAGAAGAGGTTGTTCAGGTGAGTTTGTTGCCAGAGTGCAATTGTACAAGTACAGCGCAAAGGCCAGTAGTGGTCCAGGAGTCGCCATTCAATCTGCTTCCCCTGAGCCAGAAGTAACTGGGGTGACGACATTGTATCACCAGAATTACTTCTGGAACCATGCTGAGAGTGGCTGCAGTTTGACCGCTTTGGGCTGCCTCTCCTTTCTCCGTTTTTTTTTACAAGGAAAAGAAGGAGTGGCCTTCAGACTGGCAAGGCTCTGGAACACATTGATGTGATGGCTGCCCCCTTTTTCCCCTTTCAAAAATGGAGGAAGAGGGGCAGCCTGGCATAATTTTTTTCAAGCAAAAGAAGTTGGTAGATGTGGTGGTTCTTTTCACTTAAAAAAAGTTTAAAGACAGATGGCGGGGTATGTGGCTGATGCTGCCGCCCCTGCAGGCATAGTGCCCAGGGCATGTGCCTCCCTTGCCCCCCCCGGCACACCACTGGCAAAGGTTTCTTATCATACTGAAGGTGAACAAGTGTGCAGAGGTTATCCAGGATGATGCGCCTTTCCCCATGACACAGGCATGGATACACTTTTAAATTTAAATCCTTATTTTTTAAATCATCATTGCTGTTAAGTACTATCATAACATTGAGGTAGAAAGATTATGTTGTAGTACTAGATATATTATTGAGTACTCCGTTACATGGAAGATACTACTGAGATATTACTAGTAATAGCTTTCCTATTAGACAATCCTGCAATCCTTACATATGGATTGGGGTTTGTGGAGACCTCATCCACACAGTAACAGATGACAAACTCAGGCAGGATCTTCCATTTCAGCGAGGTTAGAGCTACAGAGTTGGATCCAAAGAGTTCCCCTGCTGGCATGTGGAAAGTGTCTTTCGCTCATGGGAGCCCCGTTTTACGACTCGTGCTAAAAATGACGCCCAGCACAGCCTTCGACAGCCGGAAGAGAACAACCTCTTACAGTAAACAAGCAGAAGGCCGAGAACTGCTGCTGCTTCTCCTCCTCAGCACAGCCTGCATGGACTTTTCAACAAGCTCTTAGGCCGGAGCGGCATTTGGGACTATTTCCCTGCTGCTCTCGATTCCTTCAAGTCATCCTGTACTAAGCAGACTTGTGTTGTGCGGATGGATTTTTTTTTTTTTAAAGAAACCAATCAAGCTGATGGACCTGAATGTATCAAGATGACAGAGCTCATTCAACCCTTTCTCAATTCAACTTGGGCACCACTTGGAAGCTATGAGCTCAATTTACTGGCAAGTTCAATTTTCATTTGTACTGTATTATTATAAATATTTATTTATTAAAAAGGACTAACTTCTCCTGAGTTTTGGGTCCCCTGAAAAGATGACGGCACTGACGTGTGACGGTTCGGCCCAGTCCCAGCCCTGTGTGTGTTGGTTTGCACCCAAGCAAAGCTGGGATGCCCCCATCCTGTTGACCTGCCTGTCCTCCAGTCAGGAGAAGCCGATGGCCCAGAGGGCGCCCCTCCCCCCTAGTCTTTAAGGGTTCAGCAAACCACGAATACTCTTGGATGAGCCCCTGACTGGCAAAGGCACCTGCTGGTCATTGTGCCACTGTCACCCTGAGAGGGGCAGCTGAAAGGAGCTGGGGAAGCCAAATGCCCCCTGAAAACATACTGACACCACTGGGGCAGGAAGAGGACAAGATGTAAACTATGGCTGAGAGTATTATTCATGTCTATGTGTGGGTTTTGTGTGTGTGTGTGCTTTGCCATTATTGCCATTATAAAGGTCTCTTTTAATTCCCATCTGGAGCAAACTTGACTCCTTCTACAGCAGCCTTCTAGTTACTGATTTTACATACCACAACATTGTTCATAATAAGTGGAAAGTTTCCCTTCCCTCTTCCAATTTGCCATAAAATACGCTGAGCTTTGTGAGCAGTGGACACTGAAGGCCAGGACGAAGCCCAGGAGCGAGTTCTCCACTGTGCATTATCCCAGCACCACCAGATGATGCAAGCAACGGATTTCAGCTTAACTCTGCAGTACTGAACATGCCATAGAAGCAAGACCGAATTACAGCAACCAGCAGCAGCTAAATCACCAAATCCAATAGCCCCGCTGCACTTACTGGCACACATCTTAATTAGGTTTTAATATAAGTAATCTGATAACTACTGCTGGCTGGCCGGAGCTGAACTGTCAGCACGGAAGCTTTGCCGCTCTTCCCATAGACAGTGGCAGTCTCCCTACTGACCTTTGTCAAAGAACCCCATCTGCTGGTTACCACAGTAACTGAAGGAGACCAACTGAGCAGAACAGAAAGTCCGCAGCCACTCTACAAAAATGCTACACATCACTGGATGTCTGTCACTAGGACAGGAGAGTCTCTATACCGGGAGGCTGGGCCTTGTGACCTGGTAGGTCACAAGCACAAGGGCGGATCAGGCAAATGTTGGAGACAGACTGTGGTTTTTCAGAGCACTGAAGGTGGTTTGAAAGAGGGATCAGCATCTCGGTTTATATTCATTGCACACTAACCTCTGGTATACAGGTTTTTGCACGGTTTGAAACACAGACACATACCCACACACGGACACCTGTTTGACACGCGCGCCCTTTCTGCGCAGGCGTGTGCCGCTCTGGCGCGAGCTCTCTGTGCTCTCCCCCAGAGCAGAGAGCTTGCACCAGAGCGGCTCCAAGTCGGCACGTGCCTTTTCTGGGCAGGAAAAGCCGGCAACTTGAGCTGCAGGCCGGGCGCGCAAAATGGCGGGCAGGGGGCGGGGCGCCATGCCCAGCCCTTATGTCGCCCCAGGGCTCGTGCCC
This sequence comes from Lerista edwardsae, assembly GCA_029204185.1. NCBI lineage: Eukaryota > Metazoa > Chordata > Lepidosauria > Squamata > Scincidae > Lerista > Lerista edwardsae. The sequence continues at coordinate 15,243,929 of JAJKFI010000018.1, read as the reverse complement.
CCTGCCGCCATACCCTAGATTCACCTCTTACACATTACACATTGGTAATTCAAATCTAGAAGTAGAAGCTATCAGTTCCCTCACTTTGCACATGAAAAAGGAGAGCAGCCTGTGGGCTTGCTGGTAATAACAAATGGGTTGCTGTTATGTGTGGACTGGCCTTTCACACCACACATTATTCCTGTTTGGGAGTGATATTCCTATAGGAAAACAATGTGTGAAGCACAACATATTTGTGGCATTGCAAGTTCATGGGTAAGGAACCAAGGCATGCAGAAGCAGTTCAACCAGAGTACACATAGCATAAAACAGAAACCCGAGAGACCAAGCAGAAATGTGCAGTTGATAATAAAGTGCTAAGTAGAGCACAACTATTTGTGGACTGCATCCATCAAAGCATATACCACACTTTGTTAGTCTTTTAAGGTGTCACAAAAAAACGGAATTTCCTACCTGTGAATTCCTGTTCTGGGATGAGAAAGGGGGTCCAGTCGAGACCTCTGGGTATGCCCCTCCCACATCAGGAGGCAGGGCCGGCAAACAGGTTTGAGGCATCTCCCCTGTAGGGGGCATCCCAGCCCAGTCCGGTACAAACGAGCAGGAAAACCCCAACTTCTAAACCAAACAGGAAACAAGCCCACTAACCGGGCTAACTAACAAAAAAGGATTAGACACAGGAAGGAAACACACACAAACAAACAGACCTTCCCAAAACCAGAAAAATCCCAACCCCATCCCACGCCTGGTGAGAGGTGGGTCGACTGGACCCCCTTTCCTCATCCCAGAACAGGAATTCACAGGTAGGAAATTCCGTTTTTCTCTGGGAGGAGGAATAGGGGGTCCATTCGAGACCTCTGGGATTTACCAGAGCAGTAAAATAGAGGGTGGGACCAGGCGAGGATGACGCCTAATCCGCCACCACCTTCTGCAGCACCCGCCTGCCAAAACGGGCGTCTGCGGATGCTGCAGTATCCACCCTGTAGTGCCTCGTAAAAGTGTGAATCGAGGACCAGGTGGCTGCTCTGCAAATCTCCACCAGGGAGTTGCAGCCGTCAAAAGCTGCGGAGGCAGCTGCTGATCTAACAGAATGTGCCGTAATGCCCTCCGGCACCACCTTGCCCACTGAGGAGTAGCCCATCGCTATGGCCTCCCTGATCCAGCGGGATAAAGCCGAAACCGAAGCCTTTTTACCCAGGTAAGATCCCCTAAAATTTACAAACAGCGCCTCTGTCTTACGGAAAGACTTGGTGCGCTCCAAATAGAACCGGAGGGCCCTCCGGACATCTAAAGTGTGCCAAATTCTCTCCTGCCTGTGCACAGGATTGGGACAGAATGATGGCAACACAATTTCTTGGGATCTGTGGAATATAGAATTGACCTTGGGCATAAAGGCCGGGTCTGGCCTTAAAACCACCTTGTCCTTATGGAACACACAGAGGTTGGGATTCGATGACAAGGCTCCCAACTCTGACACCCTCCGAGCCGAAGTTACTGCCACAAGAAACAGGGCCTTGAATGTTAAGACTTTCAGGGAAACCGTGGCCAGGGGCTCAAAGGCCGCTCCAGTAAGGGCGTTTAGCATCAAATTCAGATCCCAAGCTGGAAAGCGATGGATCGTAGGCGGGTTGAGCAAGGCCACACCCCTCAAAAACCTCTTTACATCAGGGTGTGAAGAGATCTTCCGAGTTCTTGTCGTTCCCAAAATACTATTTAGGGTAGCGACTTGGCGTTTAAGGGTATTGGTGGATAACCCCCTGTCTAGCCCATCCTGTAAAAACTCAAGAATCTGTTTAATCTTGGGCCTCAACTCAACGTAACCCTTGGACCTACACCAGAAAGAGAATTTCCTCCAAGTCAAGTTATAAACTCTCCTGGTGGAAATTCTCCTAGATGCCAACAAGGTTTTCAGGACGCCTTCTGCATAACCCCGCTTCCTGAAAGCCTCCCGCTCAACTTCCATGCAGTCAATTGGAAAAACAGGGGCTTTGGGTGAAGAAGAGGCCCCTGCCTGAGCAAGTCCGGGCGATTTGGAAGATTCCATGGCTCCCCGAGTGATAGTCTGACTAGATCTGGGAACCACGGCCTTCGAGGCCACCATGGAGCTATCACAATGACCTGGGCCCCCAGCACCCGAAGCCTGCGCAACAGAGCGGGGATGAGGGGAATGGGAGGAAAGGCATAAAGAAGGCCCTGAGGCCATGGTGCTATCAGCGCATCCACCGCCTCCGCCCGAGGCTCGGGAAACCTCGAATAGAATCTGTTCAGTTGTGTGTTCTCATGCGAGGCAAAAAGATCCACAAGTGGCATCCCGAACCTCTGCACTATCATCTGAAACACTTCGGGATGCAGCTGCCAGTCCGCCTCTTGGAGTTTCCTTCTGCTCAACCAATCTGCGGAAGAGTTTTGGACACCAGCCAGGTGCTCCGCTCTGATCGATGCTAGGTTGGATTCCGCCCATTTCAAGAGAGCTACAGCTTCCTGATGTAGCAGATTGGATCTCGTGCCCCCTTGCCTGTTGATATATGCTTTTGTTGACATGTTGTTGGTATGAATCAACAGGTGGGCTCCTTGAATAAGATGACGAAAGTCCAACAAAGCCAGGCGGACTGCCCGCAGCTCCAATAGGTTTATACTCAGGAGGGACTCCTCTGCAGACCACGAGCCCTGCGTCAGAGCTCCCTCCATGTGCGCACCCCAGCCTGAAAGACTGGCGTCTGTCGTGATGACCGTCCGCTGAGGCAACTGCAGACTCACTCCCATGGACAGACGCTCCTCTGAGAGCCACCACGACAGGTCTTGTTGTAGTGTCGATGGAATGCTCACCATGGTGTGGTGTTGAAGCTCGATAACATTCTGGAGAGGCAGCAGCACTCGTTGCAGGGGTCTCATATGAAACCTGGCCCAATCTACTAGGTCTTGACACGAGACCAGCATCCCAAGAAGTGAAGCTAGCTCCATCACATCCTGCCTGTGAACTTTCATTGTCCTCTTGAGGGCCTTGAGTAGTGTCGACCTGCGCTCTGCCGAGATGGCTACTCTGAAAACAGCTGTGTCTATGTGCACCCCCAGGTGCTCGATCTGACGAGTGGGCTTCAAGGCGCTCTTCTCCAAATTGATGATAAACCCCAACTTGGAGAAACAGTCCATTGTCTGACGTACATGCTCCTGAGCTAATTCGAGGGAGGAGGCTTTCACCAACACGTCGTCGAGGTACGGGAAGACTTGAATGCCTCGCTGTCTCAGGGCAGCCACCGGGGCGATCAACAGCTTGGTAAACACCCTCGGAGCAGATGATAGGCCGAAAGGAAGCGCCCGGTACTGGTAATGATCGTTCCCGTAAGCGAAGCGGAGAAAACGCCGATGGCTCTGGCGAATTGGAACATGTAAATAGGCTTCCGTCAAATCCAGGGACGCCATCCAATCTCCTTGATCCAAAGCCGATGTGATCGATCTCCAGGACTCCATTCGAAACTTCTTTCTCCTTATCAGACGATTGAGCCATTTCAAATCCAGGATGGCTCTCCAATCCTTGTTCTTCTTCGGGACCAGAAACAGGACGGAGTAGACCCCCGTCCCTCTCTGGCTCCTGGGAACTGGCTCTATCGCCCTGATCTGGAGGAGGTGACGAATGGCTTGTCTTTTCAGTTGATGTTTCTGTGGATCTCTTGACACAGGGACTTTCCAAAACCGATTGCGAGGTGCTCGAGTCAACTCCAGAGCATAACCTTGTGAAACTGTCTCTAGCACCCAGGCGTCGGAAGAAAACTCTCGCCAGCGAGGAGCAAAACAAAGCAAACGACCTCCTATACTTGACGACAATTCGTTGTGCATGGCGTCAAGTGGACCTGGTATCCTTGGAAGTCTTGGAAGGCGCGGATCCCGAACCGGGCTGGCGAGCTCTACCCTGGAAACGAGATTTGGACCACTTGGGCCTGGGCCTGTCTCGATCTCGAGGGCACTTGTCTCCTCTGAAACCACGAAAGGACTGGTTCTTGAACCTGGGCAGCTCTTTCTTAGACGATGGTAGTACTTTGCGTTTGTCTCTGCTTTCAACGAGAACTGGATCCAACGCCTGACCGAAAAGCTTGGCTCCTTGAAACGGTAGGGATACGAGACGCGTCTGAGACCCAGCATCCACATCCCAATGACGGAGCCAAACGTTCCTTCTCGCCACCGCATTGGTCGCCATAGCTTTAGCATTAAGTTGTAGCGCATCAAACGACGCGTCCGCCGAGAAAGCAGTTGCTAGGGAGATCTTGCGAAGCATACTCTTGACTTGAGCTGGCAGCTTGGGTAAGCTTGCCAACTCCTCGGTCCAAAGGTAAGCCGCCCTTGCCATGACGGAATTCACTGAAGCGGCTTGGAAGGCTCCTGCTGAGAACTGGAAGTCCCTCTTCAAAGCTGCTTCTACCCGCTTATCGCAGGGATCCCTGGGACCTCCCTCTCCCTCTGACAGAAGCACAGCGGAAGAAGAGAGAGCAGCAACAGGCGCATCAACCGTTGGCACTTGAAGCAAATTCGAGACGTCATCCGGAAGGGAATAGAGCTTATTAACGACCCGGGGAACATGCTTGATGGAAGAAGGAGACTTCCACTCCGCTTCCAGAGCCTCTTTGAATTCCACTGGAAATGGAGCGATGGTAGGCTTGGATGGTCCTCTAGGCAACAAAGAACTTGTAGAAGGACGAGCGGTTTGGTCTTGTTTGAGCTGAATATTCAAGGCCCTCGCCGCCTTGGATACCATGCGGCCAAACAGATCCAGTGGGAAAAGCCTATCCATCTTCTGTTCCCGCTCTTCTTGATCAGAATCTAAGGAGAGCTCTCCAGCTTCTCTGTCAGAAGAGTCAGAAAGGGGCTGAGACCACTCAGAATCAGAGGAAAAAAGATTTTTATGCTTTCGTCTGTATGAAGCCTTGCCGCTCTTGCGAGATTTGCGAGGGAGAGCATGCTTATGCCTTTTCTTAACATGCTTCGCCTCTGCCTCAGAACCGGAGGAAAAGGACAGCTCAGACACAGAAGACAGGGAAGGGGTGGGTGAGCACTTGCGCTTGGCTTTACGGGGCTTGCCCTCAGTAACCTTCCCCTTCGATTTGTCCACCGGGGCCTCCCCCTTGGGACCCTGCAAGCCCGCCGCCTCCATGGCCACACGGAACATGGCATTAAACTGATCCTGGGAAAATGGTACAGCAGGCATCGCAGATGAGGGCTCCCCTTCACCCTGGGCCTGTGTAAGGGAAGTCCCTCCCCCTTCCTGGCCCTCTGCCATGACTCACGGTTGTTGCCTCAGGCCTCAATCAAAAAGGGCGGGAAAGCAGGCCTCTGGCGCGCCGGGCCTCTGGACGGCTCCTCTCGTTGCCTCAGACCTCAGCGCTAAAAACGCCCGGCGCTGCTTCAAACTACGCGTCGCCACCCTCCCAGGGGGGCGCGATCGCGTTCGGCACCAAAGAAGGGTTAAACGATCCCGGGCTAGGCCGCGCAGGATCAAGGAACGACACGCGCTCGCTGCCGTTGGTACGTGCGCGTCGCTCACCCCTCACTGCCGCCGCGGCAGGGAATTGCCTGAAGGACGCGCCGCGGCCCTCCCAAAGGGGCGCGGACGCGTCAACTCAATTGCGGGGGCGGGCGAGGCTCCGGCTGCTGCCGCAACGGAGCCCCAGCGACCGGCTTCCCCGTTGCCTCCCTGGCCCTCGCGGTGGACGTAGGGCTGGGAGATCTCCACCTCACCCACGTCTGAAGAGCCGGAGCTCTCACCAGACGTTTTCACCCTCACCAGACACACAGAAAACACAACGCTGGGAAGACAGAGGAGGGAGGTGGAGAAACAAAATTCAACAAGAACGACGATGACAAAGGGAGAAAATAAAATAAATAAAGAAAAAATTCTCTTCACGAATCGCCTCAAAACCCACTGGCTCTATGGAGCACAGTGAAAAACCGACCTGTCCCTTATGGAGGCAGAGCCGGACTGGGCTGGGATGCCCCCTACAGGGGAGATGCCTCAAACCTGTTTGCCGGCCCTGCCTCCTGATGTGGGAGGGGCATACCCAGAGGTCTCGAATGGACCCCCTATTCCTCCTCCCAGAGAACTCTTTGTTGCTACTGTGGAGTTACATAGCTAGCCTTCTGGAAATTACAAATGACTACAACGAACACTTGAATTAACATAGTAACTGGAGGAAGGGGTGCCCATGCTGAACGTTAGTTCAATCTGAGTGCACTGAAGTACATGAAGATGGACATGTGCAAAATGCATGAGACTAGTTTTTAATGGAGCAGAAAATGTCTTTGGTTTCCAAAGTCTATGACATTGAGGATGCACTGTACTTCTGCTCAGGGCAGTGACAATGTGTGAAGTTAGCATTCCCTGACTGCAGCCTTCATTGTCTGTATGATACTGCGCATGGGGAGAAGCAGGGATAATCAGGGCCAGCTGCGTGCTATAACTACCACTTCCTGTTGGGGTTCATGTGCTTAAGCATACATTTACACATGTCCTTCATCCAATAACTGTGGCATGTGATGACTTGGCATACAGTGTGAATAAATATATCACTTTATATAAGTAAGCACCACTGAACCCAGAAGGACCCATGTCTGAAGTTCGGAGAACATAAGAGTCACGCTGAAAATGAACTTAAATCCATGTACAGGTTCGACCTCGTTGTCCATGGGGGATCCATTTCTGGACTCCCTGCAGAAACCAAAACCTGTGGATAATTAAATCCGTGGGTTGCCATTCAACAGGGCCTCTGGACGCAACCAGAACCAGTTGTGTCCGGAGCCATTCTGAACCCTCTACAGCCTCTACAGGCCTCAGAAAGCCTCCTAGATACAACTGGAACAACATTCTTGTAGTGTCCAGAAGGTCCTTAGTGGGTCCTGCAGCCGTAGGTTTGGAACCCACAGAAAGTCAAATTAAGCTGTAATTAAGCTGTAGGCCAGATGTAAATTTCCTTGATACCAATATTTATGCAAATTCTCCTACACATCATTGAAAAGCCGTATTTATTCCCTCTCCTTTTTAGTTTCTGGGTGCAATCTGAATCTGCGCAGGAATAGCACAGGCAGGTGGGCCTATGCCATTTCCAGCCAGCCCTATGGGCTACTCAGATCTGCGCCTTCTGTATAGCAGGCACAAATCCGAGTTCTCTGCGTGGTACAGGTACAGGGGCTTGGATGCTGACTGATGCATCGGTCTAATGCATCCCCCTCCCTGGGCCGGCCCACTTTCCAGACCGCCCCCCATTCCTCCCTCCCTCCCCCCACCCAGAATCACCCCTGCACCAACCAAACTTGGCTGGCACGCAAGCACCTTCTGGATTGTGCCCTCAGAGTCATTTCTATTTAGAAGAATACATCCATCTTTGCCAATTTCTCTTGCAAAGCAAACCAAGAACTCAACCCTAAATTGAAAAAGAAATCCCAAAACATTTATACCCTGGGGTTCTTTCAACCTTATATAGTTTGTGCTGACAATACTACTATTAGCTATGTTAAGACTTACTGCATGATGGTTGTGTGCAACTTCCTGGTTTTTGAAGAAGGCTACCTCACAGAATGTCAGATGTAAGGGAGTGGCAACAGAATTCAGGGATCTTCTTGTCTTGTGTGCTCCCACTGGTAGGCCACTGTGAGATACTGGAAGTTGGACTAGAGGGCCCTCTAGCCTGGTCCAGTGGGGCTCTTCATGGGGTGATTGTCTCCTTGGACATCACACCGATGATGTACCGATGTCATGGCAATGATGTGCTGACGTCAAGGTCCTGCTCCATGCGTTGGTGTTCCTACGGACTCTGGGAGTGTTACTGGGAAGGGCTGCTCCTGCGTTGTTTGCCAGGCCAGGCTTGACATTGCTGCCCTAGCATCAGGGCACCGTTGGTGTGGCGCTGCCAGGCCAGGCTTAGGGTGTTACAGATGCCATGCTGGCATCTGCGTGTCATCAGTGCAGCATCCAAATAGGATTGCTAATAAATGAAAACATTTTTATTTGTTGATCTTTCTCCTCTGCTTGGCTTTAATGTTTTCATATACAAATCTCATAATTACTTCTGCTTTTACTGTGTATTTGTGTCCCTCGTTGTCTCCACGTCTCTGACCTACCAGGGCTTTTACTGACTTCGAGCACAAAGCTAAGCATGATAATCACTACCCTAATTCAGTTCTGAGCTGGGAGGATTGTCTGTTGTGAGCTGCCCAATCTGAACTCTTTCCTTCAGAAACATTTTGCCTTTAAAAAGAGCCTCCCAGCATGAGCTTCATAAGACGTGACACATAGCAGACAGTGCATGTGGCGCTTGAGCATGCTGTGCCGAACGCAGAGACTTCTTTACTCGGTTGTTGATGGCATGTGCAGAGCGTATGGGAGGCCCAAAGAGACATCAGGCATTTCTAGACATTTAGAAACCATGTTGATAAATGTATCAGCTTCTGTTAATTCTGTCCATTTGTTGGTCACTGTCTTCATAAAAAAAATAACCCAATCACTCTCAAAATGTTGCTGTTTAGCAACAACTGCTCCAGTCATTTTAAACCTTTTTTTTAATTGCAGAATTCCTTTGGATCCAGGCCTGGAGCCTTAAGATGCCAAATTCTAGATGAAGACCGAAAGGACTGCTGTGATGGGCAAAACATCCCATTCATTTATGACTTGTGCAATCTGCCCTCTGATGCAAATGCATCATAATAAGCTTAACTTTTTAAACAATTAAATTTTAGGAGAGTAGGAAGGAGAGATTTATGCAGAATAACATTCTGTCACAAGGCAAAAAAGAAACAGTTTTTGATCCTAATCTGCTGTGATAAATGGTAAAACACACACACACACACACACACACACACACACACACACACACACACACCATGAGAGTGACTTATGCATCTGCCTTTTTGTGTTTGCTGTGTGAATTATGGGAAATTGCACACTCTCTTCTTGGAAAGATAGAGGAAGTTAGGCATTACCCAGAATGCAATGCACAGGATCTTCAAGCAGACACGTATTTGCTTTTTGCTATTTCTTAATATGTCCCTACCAGATGATCTTCTAAATAAATAGTATGATGGTAACGCAAACAACATCCACACTTGTGGATAAGGGCTACCTAATGGGATGCTACGTCTTGGTCCCACCACACTCATGCATCATACGGGTTGCCAACTGACTGACTCAGATCCACTAATAAGGTATCACAAGGATAGGAATCCCATTACTACAATCATAGTGATTATAATTGAAAATAGAATGTATTGCTGTTAGATAAGCAATGCATAATTGCGATAATTGCTGTTAGAATGTATTGCTGTTGAAAAGGCTCAAATAATCAGAAAAGACGACAATACCATAGAAAACTCAAATCACTGTTTCACATTCCAAGTAGGCATTAGGCCCTGTTAAAAAGTGTGTTGGCCATTTCTCAGTGGTTTGTCTATGACTCAAAGTCAACAACATTCGTCCTTCGATGTTTGCCCTGTGAAATGCTGATCACAAACTCTCTCAAAATAAGACATTAACAACCTGTTGTCTATTTTCCATCTGAGACTGAGGGCTTTCCAAATCAACAGCAATTAATTACTCTTCAATTAATTGTCAAATACAAATAGTAAAAATGGATAGGAATCTTTATGCCTAAACAATCTTCATCTAAAGACACCTCAATTCCCATGGCAGAAAAAAAAATGAATGTCAGACATTTTCCAAATGTAAAACAAATCCAAATAGCACCGTCCTGATCCTGTTTCACCAGAGACCAACTCTAATTCATCAATGTAAGTGGGATTTCAGATTGTTTAGGGGCAAAGTGAGAAACGTGTCGAAACAGCAATGCCAAAATGGTGTGCTTAAATGCCACTTCTTCTTTTTTTAAAAAGGGGGAAGAATAAATCTACAGCCTGGAACAACCTGGCCTCTCAAATGGGGACAAAAGCCACAACAATAAGACACTGGCAGGCTAATTAGTAGGTAAACATTTATCACATGGACCAAGCCTCTTCAAGGGCATGTAAAATTGATGGGAGGTTTTTCTCTGGGGTTGGGAGTAAAGAAGCAGCTAAGCAAGTGAGGAAAGCCCCAGCAGCATATTCTATAGTCACAAAAAAAGTTTAGACTCAAATCACAGACTTTCCAAGACATGGGAGGGGGGGGGAGAGAGAGAGAGAGAGATGATGAAGCAGTAGGCGCCTGGGGGCCAATTGCCTCTCCAGCAGCGGTAAGGCTGTTACAAGGCTTGCAGTACCATTTGTTCCATTACACAATCTCCTGAAGCCTTTTGCAGAGAGCTAAAACAACTGCCTGTACCAACACGACACATGGCTTTCCATCCCAACTCTTTGCTAATCCAGACGCTCCAACCATCTTTCTTTAAGATGCCATATGGCTGGCAGAAGCCTGTAGATCTAGCAGCACATCTGCTTGTACGTTACTTCTTCCCTCCAAGGCTCCCCCTTCTCAAAAAAAAGAAAAAGGGGGGGGGGAAAAAGAGGAGCACGTAATTTTAATATTGTTAACTGTTAAAGGAGAGGAATTATCTCATAAGTATTGGTGAAAAATAGAATAAACCAAAGATGTGGCAAGCAACAATTAGAAACTGTGTAATAAAATAAAGAGAATGAGGAGCTACTGTCAAACACGTCTAGTGCTTTTTCATTATTCTAATTCTTGCCACTTCAGACACCAAAGCGGCAGAGATTTTATTCACAAGCAGCTAGTTCACTGAAGAGGGGGATGGGTTTTGTTTGTCAGGGGTAAATCAAACAAGAATCAAAGTGGGAAGCCAGAATAAATGAAGCTTTGCCTTGTTAGCAGGCAGAGTGAAAGTCTGTACGAGATAGAATCTGCTTGAATACACTGATACAGATGAATGTGTGTGTGTGTCGGGGGAGGGGTGCGGGGGAAAGGGAAGTAGGATGAACAGAGATTATTGACACTGTTGAAATTCTGGTTGCACTGGCTTGCTTGCACCCAGGCTGCTTTCTTTGGACTCCAGCCGCTGGCAAGACGAGGCTGCACAAACACAAATTCTACTCACTTTGTTTTTAAGGGTCTATCATTTTGAGTATCAAAAGCATCTAGTAATCTCCAACACAAAAGAAAACAGGTGGGTTTGGAACTAGAAAACAAGGTCCTAACAGATCCAGCCTTAGTACGCATGGGGGATTAAACTATGCCGCTTAGTTGTAACTTTAAATGGGAAAGACAGAAGCGAGTCAGGTTGACCTCAGGGATGCTAATGTTTGTATATTAAATCTAATAATAAATAATAAATATATTGTTTGTAATTGCTGTCATACATTTTAACTGTGCAAAATGTATGTCCAGTATGGAATCACTATATTCAACTCTTTTGTTGACACAGTGTCCTAAAAAGTTGTAAAAGTTCCATCCCGAGTCCTGCTGTATATACTATTCATATGCAACATTTCATGCTTTCAGCCCAAAGTTGAGAGATCTGCTCAGGAAGCTTGTGCAGAAGCAGCTTGCTACAGCCCACTGTGCTTAGAACTCCTCTCTTCTCCCAACCTGGACCACGGGGAGAAAATGGTCAGAGAATCTGAAACTGGGCCCAGTTCCTCCGGCTCTCCAATTTCTTGGTTTGTGCCTTTTGCTTTCAGCATTTTTATAGAAATGTACATTAGCACAGGCAGGTCTCAGATCTATACGAGTGTACTTGAGAAACTTCCGTGGAGCTCTAAAGTTCCTGGCAATTGTGTTGCCCTTCCTGAGGGATACCTTCGCCACGTGCAATAAGTGTTCACACACCCAAATCATGCATAAATAGAACTGTTTTCGTAAGGACAGGGCAATATACGGTATATGGAAAAAGGGAGGCAAGTACTGAAGAAAGTCGAAGTACAAATGAGAGCATTCTTCTCCCTTAACACCAGCAGTCATGCAGATTATGTTCAATGAATTTTCATGCTCAGCATGTCTGCTATGGGCATAAGTAGGTTCAGAACCATTGTACTAAAAAGCCACTTGAACACATAGCAGAATAATTATATACATGTATCACACAAAGAAGTCACTCTCTCTTCAGATGGAAGGCAGGCAGGCTCTCCCTTCTGACAGGATGGCATTTACTCCCTTAGATCAACAGCTAACTGTTCAAATGAATATTGATTGATAGAGAATAGTGCCAGCTGTAATTTTCAGTATAACACTTCCTTTTCCAGCACTCAGAACTTTCTGAAATGTTCATTGTTAAGTGTGAAATGGTCCATGCTTGCTCTCTGCCTGGAAATGAATGTTTCTGGCAAGTTATAGAAAATCCCATTATTATTATTATTATTATTATTATTATTATTATTATTATTATTAT
>JAJKFI010000018.1:15193031-15231608 GCA_029204185.1 Lerista edwardsae | reverse complement strand
ATTATTATTATTATTATTATTATTATTATTATTATTATTATTATTATTATTGGGGGGGGAGAGATACTTCCATTTTATTTAAAAAAAGTTCACATACTAAAAATACATCAATACCACAATTATTACTCACACACCAGCCACAGTGGCTCAATAGTAATTTTTGTTGGGTCGTGAAACTGACAGGGCAATTTAGGCTATGCGTATCAAGGGTTAACCAAGCTACTATTTCAAGAGGGCACTGCTGCCCGATTACCATTATAATCACACCCCTTGGCATTTATAAATCAGGCAGCAGCCTTTAGGGTCTCTAAAATGTTTGAGAACCACTGTTCTAAGGCATAGTCTGAAGGCACATGACACAACAGCCTTGCTAAAGCTAAGTCAACCCTGGTTTACTTACCTTTGCATATCTACTCAGAAGTAAGTCTCATTGAATTCAATAAGACTTACTCCCAGGAAATTGTGAATAGGATTGCAGACTGGCAGCGCAATCCTACAGACGGCGCAGTGTCGGTGTAACAGGGTTGCGCCAGTGCTGTTGTGGGGGCACCGATCGGCACACCAGCATTGCCGCTAAGGCAACGGGATTGGCGCTGCAGGCAGCACTGGTTCTGCTGCACCCGTGCAGCGCCTCCCTAGAGTCGGCCAAAGCCGGCCGGCCGGTGCAAGGGAGGAGCCATGATGGGGCAGCATGGGGATTGGGCAAGGGAGAAACACTGTGGGCTGGGGGAATACGGCCGCATTTGAAGCCCGTTCGGGAGATATTTAGTGGGCACAGATCCAAGGAATGCATAGGGGAGGCTGAAGCCTCCCCTACGGTAAGGGACCACAAGTTCCCTTGCCGCAGGAGGCTCCAGCCTCCCCCCACCCAGTGTTGGATATGGCGCTGGCCGGCCAGCCTTGCCAATCTGGTGCTGGATAGGATTGCATCCTTAAATCAATGACTGGATTGGAAACTACCTGGGAACCCCACATATACTGCTTTGAATTCCATGGAACAAATATGGGATATAAATATAACTAGGGCTGAAACATGTACCAGAGGCAGGTCCATTGGAATCAAAAGGAGATACCAAGTAACAGATTTAGAACTGTAGCGTAAAAGACTTGACCAGTACAATGGAAGAATGCATTTCCACATGGCTACTGAAGACAGATAATACTATTTTGCAATCAGATACAACTGAATATACATGAAATAATTTTAGGCATTTAGTGTTTAATGCAATTTTTCTGTGCTGTTTATTTCATCTAACTTCTTCGCATCATTTCTGAGAAAAGGGTTTAAGACGCTAACCTTCAAAGAGACCCAGCCTATTTTTATAATGTGTATGTTAAGATAATTATATGAAACAAAGTGCATTTTAGAAGTAAATGCTTAATGCCAATTACTATTTCAGTGTGAGCAAAGACAGAACAAGATCCGCTGTCTTTCTCATGACCTACTGGATCTTCTTTTCTTCTGCTGCAAGAGGAGCTAAAAATTATCAAACATATGTGCATGCATCCTAAAGTAGCTTATCAGCTTATTAGCCTATGAGGGCTTTAACTCTTGGCTCAGTCTTACAAAATATACATTAAGCGTGTTTAAAATTACATACTACATGAAAAGAAGCTGAGCACAGCTTCAGCACCTTTTCCTTAAACTTGTGTGGCATTTAGAACCTTACTGGAAAGGGATCAGGAAGTTCAGACCCAATTACTATACAATTAACTGAATTGTACATATTCACCTGATTTTCCTGAAAGTCACAGCTATTTTTATATATTTATTTAAGAAATTTCTATCCCATCTTTCCTGTGCTGAAGGAAATGCCCAAAGCAGCTTACGAAGCGCCATACAATGTATCACAACAATAAGTAAAAAAATCAAAACGAAGCATTAACACATTTATTTCACCATTAAACACTAAAACATGAAAAATAGCAAAACCCACACACACCTTCACACCAATTGGGGGTGGGGGGAATTAGTCCAGGGAAGCAGTCAAGCCGCAGCAATATTACAGAGGTGCATCCACCCATTAACTGAATGCCAGATGAAACAGGTATGTTTTGAGCCCTCACCGAAAGGCCATGAGGGAGGGAATATTCTTAGTTCCCCTGGAAGAGAATTCCATAATTGTGGTGTCATAACAAAGAAGGCTCTCCCCCAAGCTGCCATCCCTCTAACTTGGGACAGAGGCAGCACTTGAAGGAGAGCCCCTTCAGATGACCTGAGGGAGTTTTGAAATTTATGGGAGGAGGCGGTCTCTCAGACGGCCTGGACTCAAACTGTTATGGGGCTTAAAGCACCTTAAAGCATGAGCACCTTGAATTGGGACTGGACACGAATGGGTAGCTAGTGTAGCTGCTGAAGCAGTGCCTAGTCTTTAGAGCTAACTATTTGGTTCAACTTGTTTTGAAATTGTTTTGAAAATGATCAGCACAGGAAAAATCTGTGCTTAATATTCTTAGGCCTTGACAAACAATCTGGGCAATTTTTTATTTTTAACTTCCTTTCAAGCCTTTGAGCGATTCTTCAAATCTCCATTCACGTTTTCAAACTAGCCTTGGAAACCACATGGGGCAGAGCATTACTGTAAAAAAGAAGATGCACGCTGGATTTCGTACCGCTAGAACAGCATTTTTGGGACTAGATTTCAAATAACTGGGAGTGCTACCAAGGGTGGCTTCTGTCACAAGCCATAAGCACTGGGCTGAGGAATGCATGCATGACACAGCGTCAAATCGGGGAGGATACTGGCCTGTGGTTTGTGGATTCACTATCCATGAAGGAATATACTGGTACACAGCTGTTGGACTACAACTGCTGCAGAAGTACTTTTTGGTACACCCAGGACACTTTATATTCAGATTCATCTTTATTACAGCCATAGACCAGCATAAATATAAATAAATAGCATGGGGAAACATAATACACAAAGGATTTCAATTTAGTAAAACAAAAGGCTTTAACTAAAACAATCCTTAATTACTCAGCATTAAAATTAAGTTAAAACTACAAAAATAGACATAAAACTGAGAACGATTACTCTGCTCTGTCATTGCTTGTTGTCAAAGCCAAAGAACTTTCTATTCTAGTGTGAGCCTAAATATGATCATGCTAATGCTCTGTAATAATTTTCTATATTTAGATTTTAGACTTAGGAGAATATTTAGTTTTCTGTATTACTGTATCTGGCTGCCGTCATGCAGGTAGGTAGACTTGGGCTCTGCTTCAGGAAGCCCTGTACACCAGTGTTCCAAAGACTCTTCTGGCTGTCACCGCCTCTCTCACCCTGTTTTGCCTCTTCCTGCCGCGGTTCTGCCCATCTCTGTCACCATCCTCCCCCTGTTGTTTTGCCTGTTCCTTCCCCCTTGGGAGGCCCCCCCCAAACTGCACCCCTGATAAAATTCCTCTTGGAGGCCCCGAGTCAATGACATAGAATAGGAAATTTCATACCTATTATAGTAGGATGCCAGCTCCAAGGAAGTAGCACCTGGTCTCAGCACTAGCAAGCACAGCGGCCAAACAGTATCTCCTGAACACCATACTTTAAAAGCAAGGGCACACTTTTGCATGTCTCCTGCTGAGATGGAGCACTACACTGGCCAGTGGAGGTTCTAGACCTATCTCCACTCAACTTCTGTTTCTGGCATGAGCAAAAGCTGAGCATGATGTTAGTTAGGGCAAGCCCCCAGCTGGGCTTGAACCTATCCTGCCCAGCTCTCATTCTGAGGGTGCAATCCTAACCTGCGCTGGAATAGGCAAGCTGGCTCACCTGTGCTGCATCCTGAGGACGTTAGGAGGCTGCAGCGGCTCAGCACAAGACAAGGGGATATTTTCAGGCCTGGGAGGGTAGGGGTAGCAGTGGCAGCAGCCAAGGCTACCACCAAATCCTAAGCCCCCTCCGGAGCTGCAGTGCCCGATACAGGCCTCCTTGGTTCTGCACCCGCAGTTCTGAGGTACCCCATTGCAGCCAGTGGCATTCTACCTGGAGTAAGGGAATAAATGTCCTCTTCCCCCAAGGAAACTCCAGCCGTTGCTCTGGACCCAAGGAATACAGAGATGACCATTTGGGCGAGCTGTTCCACACAGTGCCAGGGCAGTTGAGGATTGGGCTGCCTGCGACAGTTACCGAAGTGTAAAAGCTCTGAAGCAGCATTCAAAACAGATACTCCCAGCAGCCTACAATGTTGACATTCCTGATTAAGCCACCACAAATGAAATGCGTATTCACCCACAACCTGTCAAAACCTTAATTCTTTCCTTTCCTGTAATTTGATAAATCATTAACTCTAAATCTATACATTTTTAAATACCTAAAATGTAATTATGGAGAATTTATTCCTGCAGTGCTATGGTTGGGTTTTCTGACTGTAGAGAGCTTAATTAAGTGTCCCTCAAAATGTGTTGAACAGGGTTTAAATAGCCACGCTTCACTTGCGAGCAGTGTACAGTTAAGTGTGCAATTCTAACCAACTTCCTAGCATTGACACAGCTGTATCAATGGGGCATGTTCTGCATTCTGCAATGGAATCGTAGCCACAGAGGCATCCTTGAGGTAAGGGAACATTTGCCTCCTTACCTCGGAGCTGCATTGTCCTTACCCTGGTGCTGAAAAGTTGGTTAGGACTGAGCCCTAATTCTGCAACTATATTTTCCATATAAGGACTGGAAAATATCATACACATTATATACATTTTTAATCATGTATATATTTAGCCACATAATCTCAAAAACAAATTTATAACAAAACAGACAACACTATATGAAGAGCTTTAAAAGAATGTAAAATATTTGCAAGTAGAGCACGTGTTGTTGAAAGGTTACGTCTGAAGTTTTCTCTCAAAATATTACAGTCAAAACTAATTGGTCAAAATGGATTTGCAAAAGAAATCCCTGATCTGAAAGCAATGCCTGAACATTTGGAGATTTCTCTTCAGATGATGATGTTGTACTTTGCGACTGGATGCAGCAGGAGTCTGGATTTCTGGTTCACATATGTGTGTAAGAAGAACAATCTCTTTACATCAAGCCACTGTTTCTCATGCTCAGCCTACTTTCGCTTCTAATGTTGTCTCAAAAGAATTTGACAGTTCTCTGTATCACAGCCTGTTCTTCAGCTGGCTGCAGTTAGAATTAGCATCTTCCGCCTCATGATTCCCTAATTTCTTGGACAAAAACAGAAACTGTATTTTCCAAGGGAGACTGTCGTATTACTAGACATAAATTATATTGTGTAGATTCTCAGCTGATGCAAGGGACAGTCTGGATGAGCTAAGCTAGATAAGGGTTTATTACTGCCTGAAGAAACAGCAACAGCATAAGGGACACTAGGAATGATCCAGAGAAAGTGCAGGCAGAATTTGTATGCATCCTGCCTAATGAACTGTACGTGCTACCACTCATTCCTGCCATGATCCCACCAATGCCTTGGAGAGCACTGCTGACGCACATTTAGTCATATCACACCAGTTTGAAACTGGAAAGCTCAGGTTTCTGTGTCTCTGTAAAAAACTACTACTCTGAGTAAACTAAGTCACACGATCAGGCTGGAAAGTGCAGAAAAATGAAGAGGTTTGGGGAAAAGTGATGTTCAGTGTCACCTCCACCCTTCCCCTCATCCCACGGGGATGTGAATGGACAACATCATGTATTGGACTGGGGTATTCCAGCATGCGTATTCAGCGTAAGAAAATTATCATGACACAGTTTCTTGATCACAGTTCAAGGGCAGTCGCTGAAGTTATAGGTGAGGAGCCCTGCAAGTTCTGCCTTCCCTCTCTCTGTCATCATCCATCTTTGCATCCTTTGTCCCCATCTCAGGGAGGCACTATAGCCCAGCCACCCTCCTCAAGGACCAAAGGATTTGCCATGGGAATTCCCGTGAGCCACAGGCTGTTGGCCCCCTGCTTCTCTTCCTTGCCTCCTCCTCCGGCCCCATCCAGTGCTTTTCCCCTGGCCCATCACCCCCTGTAGTGCGGCAGTGTCCCTTTTCTCTTTGTCTTGTGCTTATTTCGCTTGGTCCTCCATCTGTCCGCACTCTGCATTGCTTATGCCCCCCATATCTCCTGTTAAACCTTAAACATTGGTTCTTCCCGATTCTTCATCCAGCTCCATCCATTACCCTTTCTAGCTTTTCCCTTGGTGTCCTCACTCTGTCACTGAGCCTCTTGCTTTGCTCCACCCTGCTCCTCAACCCCATTTGGCTCCAGACCAGTCACCCCCTTCGCCTTTGCTCCAGCTCATTCTTACCCCTCTCACTTCACTCTGACCCATCTTTCTCTCTGATCTGCTGTCTCCTCTGCAGTAGTTGCGGACCCAGCCAATGGGCCGCCTAGGGGCAGAGAAGGAGGAGCGCCGCCCCCTCCCTGGGTCCCTGCCCCCGGCAACACTCCGTCATGCCGTATGGGGGCAAGGGAGGGAGGCTGAACCCTCGACCCCACCCTCCTCCTCCTGCTTGACCAGCGCACTGCCCAGGTCATTTCCTCCCCTCAAAATGGAAGGACTACCACTGCTCTCCAGTCTCTCGCCCTCCACACACATCCAGCTATCTCCTCTTCCTCTCTGTATGCCATTCCTTCCATTCTCCACCTTCCTCTTTTCCCCAACCTTCCCTCTCATCTTCCTTTGTACCACCTTCCATCCATGTACCCTTGCTGCAGATTAGGATGCTGGCAGAACTTTCTCATCCAGCGTACCACCTTGACGCCACTGACTTGATTAGCCAAGTATAAGCTTGTCGTCTGCTGGCTACAGTAAGCACCACTTCCTGGAAACTATGTCAGATAACTACACACAGACAGAAACATGATCACACATCTGCTTATTTATATACTAAAACATAAATCTACAAATAGAGGTCCATACAGGAATGACCTAAAGCAGTGGTTTCCAAACTGTGGGTCAGGACCAGTGAGGGCACAGGGCTGCCTATTATATGGGGCTCCTCATGTCTGCACTGGCCTCCATATTGGACCATGTGGCCCAACACAGAGGATACGATCCAGCAGCAAAGGTTGCCACCGGTCCCACCCCCTACTTTGCCCCTCTACCTGCCCCGCCTGGAGAGAGCAACATTGGCGAGGTTTACATTTATCACTTGTTGGCTTGCGTCACCGCCTCCTGGCAGTAGGGGGGCGGTGCTGGCCTGGCGCTGCCAGTAAGGCCTTACTGCTGGTGGTGAAGGAACTTTACGACATCTTTAGAATGGTAGTGTGGGAGGTATGCTTGTACTGCCTGGCAGCGCCCTATAGGACTGGGCCCTGAATCTCTTCTTCAAGGTGAAATATACCATGGTGGTTACTGAGCAAACTCCTTCTAGACCAGTGTTCCTCAGCCTGTGGTTTGTAACCCCAAGGAGGTCTTGAAGCCTCATTTGGGGGATCGCAGCAACCTTTCAAAGCTTGCCTCTTACAGAAACAAAAATGACTCCAGTTTCACTCCCACTTATTTTACATGATTATCCACATCTGTGACAAAGCTGGGGGTGGGGGATTGAGGCCCAGGAGGAGTAGTTAGTTAAGCAGTAGGTCCCCAGTCTCGTACCTGATTTATTTTTATTTATTGAGGTTGTGGCATGCAATACTGTTGTACGCTAAAGAAACAACAACTAAATGCAGAATTACTCTATGGCTCAATATGTAATAAATCATTCAGCCAATTCTCCTCCTGGGATATCACACTGACTCCAAAAAACAATTAGCAATATAACAGTTAGTAGGAAGAAGAAAATAGGTGCATACAAAATAGTTGTACTATCCCCCATTTCCTGGAACAAAGATGAAAACGTGTATTACTGTTGACTTGGATTTATGCCAATTACTTCAATCCATTATAAGATTGATGGAAAGCCCAATTAAATTATGTAACTTGCTGCTATCACTCATAGTAGATTGCTGTAAATCCTTGGGCTCTGGAGACAAGACACCCCCTATATTGATCACATTGATCTGTATGCACTGACATATACTTAAGGTTTACTGCTAAGATAATGACAACTGTCATAGAAGTCTGTATTTATCAAACTTGACCCTAAGTATATATATTTTTTTCCTTTTTAATCTTCCTTACATTTGACTGCATTTCAGTGAATTATCCATGTAGTTTTTATTTTGACAGCTCTCTTTACAGCAGTAAAACAAAATGTGTGCATTGCAAATGGCAAGGATTCAAACTTCAGCTATGTTTATCCAAAATAGCACTGAACTGCTTCTGTACTTATGCTATACTGCCTACAGCCTTACGGAAGGGGAGACAGATGGGATGAATTTAGCAGGGAAACAGCTGGGGCTTGAAGAAGAGACAAGCAAAAGTTTTGCTATCAGGCTTCATTATGTATCAAGGTACCAGTAAAATGTGTATCCGTAAGGCAGCCAAAAAAGTGTGTGTCATTTGACTAGTGATAATTACCTTTTCTCAACAGCTGACAATGTTCTAAGTAGCATTAAATAGGTATAATAATTAAGCAATAAGACAAGGCAGGCAGTGCTTTGCTGGGGATTATTGCTTGCCTCGAGTGTGTTGTGCGGCATAAGGCTGAAGGGTGAATGATTTCAGCCACCCGAGAAATGCAATAATCCCCCAGAAATGAACTGCCTGAAATCTTTCATTGCTATTTTAAAAAATGGAACTCCAAAAGAGGACAAAATGTTGGATATTTTGGTATCCTGTGGATTTTGTCAACATGGGACTGACATTTTGACAGCCAACTCTATTCATACTTAGCCTTTCAAAGACAATTTCATGCATGCCTCGTTTCACCATTTTGGGCAGCTTGTTTATAATGCTCAGCTAGGATACATGCTGAAAATGTACGTATACTGCAATTATCACAGTACACACTATGGTATAGATCAGCCATTTTCAACCATGAATGATCCGCAGGTGTACCATGGAAGTTTGAGTGAGGGTTATTACTTAGTAGGACCATTGGGGGATGTGAGCCCCCCACCAGCAGTGTGGTGTGCCTTGTCAATGGTCAAAACAATGATGGTGTGCCTTCACCATTTTAGCACTTTGTCAGTGTGCCATGAGTTGAGAAAGGCTGAAAATAGCTGGTATAGATTATAATAGCTTTTAAGGTAAACATTTACCATTGTTACGGTTATGAAACAGTAAGAAAGGCTGGTTCAGCCTTCTCTGGTTCAGTGGCTGCCCAATATTTCTCCTTTCGTATGCCCATTTCGTATGTCATTCCAGAAGTGTTTTAACCCTTTTACCAAAAATATGCAACCATTAAACAAGGAGACTCATAATACAAACCTATGCGTGTCTCCTCAGAAGTAAGCCTCATGGAGTTCATTGGGACTTACTCCCTGAATTTCCCAAACACATTTACCTGGGAGTAAGCCACTGAATTCAGTGGGGTTTACTTTTGAGTAGGCGTGCCTAGATGCATGCTCTTAATGTATTACTGCAGCTTAAAAAAAAGCTGCTCAATTCAAGACCATATATTTTTATACAGCACTTAATACACAGCTGTATTTAGTGTTACAGGCTGATGAATGGAAATGTTTCAAAAGAAATAAAATAAATAAAAGACTTGGGGGGGGGGGAGTGTGCGTCCCTAAGGTAAAAGAAAACGAAGAAATGTTGCTTAGTTGGTGAAACCCACTCACATTTTGTTTTTAGGGCAAGGCAAATGGCAGAATCATACTACATTGACCTGTACAGTTCTTTATAATCCAAGGAATTTATTGAACAATTTATACAGCCAAACTAACATAGCAAATGAGAAAAACAGCACCACAAGTCTAGTCAGAGGTGTAGGGAGGGTGCCACAGGGCGAGGCGAGCACAGCAAGCGCAGCAATGCGGAAACACCTGCATGTTTTTCTGCCCCCCCCCACTCTCCCTGGCATTCCGATTGCTCCTAAATGGAGCTATTCCAGGCGCGGCGAGGTATGGCCGGGTGACGCAGGGGGGCGGGGCAGCAATGCTGGGGGGTGATATGACATTGTCCTGCCCCAGGTGTGCTGTGAGCCAAGAAAGGTTCTGTGTCTAGTTGATGATGCAGCCTTCAGCAACATAACAACAAGCAGTAGATCACACAGCCCAATGTGAGTCTGAGACCCAGCTAAAGATGCATAAAAGGAATACCCGTGCCTCCCTCAACAGTGGGCCTGATCTGCATGAGACAGAGACCTGCCTCACACCTTGAGGAGCACAGAATCGTGGAAAAGCAGAATACCTTCAAAACTATGTTGGCATCTTGTCCTCCCAGTAAGTGTGCAAAGTATCAGTTCACTTTTTAGGATTAGATTCCAAAAACAACATAGTGGAATATATGTTGCAGTAGGAAGAGCAAGAAGATAACTGTGGGCAAGCTGCTTTCTTGTAAATATTGTTGCTAGCCACCAACAGAGCCTGCAGGAAAGCTGCCTGGCAAGATATATATATAGAATTAAAAATGAAAAGGTTTGCCCTATTTTATATTCTTCTAGGCAACCATAATAACATAAAATCTCAATTTCAGAGAAAAGGGATGGGAGCAAAAATATTCATGTTGTTTACCAAAATTACTTCCATATAAGCTCCTAGCATAAACAACAACATTGTTAAAAGTAAGTAAATTAAAAGTAAATATTGTGGAGCCTGATGTAAAGGTCTGCAATGATGATTCATCTTAATCTCATCTGAACTTTTAAAATCCTATACACGGAAAAGGAGATTTTGAGTCACAGAGAGCACCGCAACTCAAGCAAAACCAAAAGGAAATGTGATACTTCTTAAAGTACTTGGCCAAATGGGTTGGTAATTAGATTTTACTACTACTCAGAGTTCAAGTAAGGCCAGTGGAAAGATCCCAATTATTGTTAAATACCCAAAGTGGTTATTTGCTGCTGAACTGCTGTGCTGGATCAGTCTCTGGCTGGTACTTGCAGGACACTACACTGTGCATCACCAAAGTTCCATGCTGAAACTGAACTTTAAGCACAAAGATTCATCCACACTATGGAATAAGACAGATGTAAGCACCCAGGTATTTAAATACCCACTATTTAAAGACAGACTACATCACTAGAAATATGTTTTTTTAGAAGCATAGTATGTAAACTATTACATACAATGTATTTAAAGATATGCCAGAGTATGTAGTTATTTTTTGTGTAGTTTCTGAAACAGTTGCCTACTATGGGATATATCATGCTATACTTGTTATCTAGCATTCCTTAAACAATTTTCTTTTCAAGCTTGCTAAAATTATGTTGCATTGGCTCAGTTCTTTGATCTTAGATTAGCAGCTTGATGCTGTCCTGAAGGCAGAACACACTGAATGTTTAGGTCATGCTAACAGATTTTGGTAATGAATTTTTCACTCAGCCAAAGCAGATATACTGGGGGGGGGGGGAGTGTGTGGCTTGAATTCAAATCGGTGGCCCTTATGTACTCATAACACAACCACTCAAGTGTGTCGTTCTCCAAATCACAGGTGGATTATTAATGGCTCCAAGTTTTAGAAGTTCTCTAGGAATCTGAAGGATAGTGCTTACCTGTGACACTCAGTTCTTCTACCCATAGTTGGGCCCAAAAGATGGCAAGGTGTAGCATAAATCTTACATGATTCACACCATGATTCAGCTTCAAAAATACAAAAATCATATTTGCCAGAAAAAATATTTCCAGTCTGGTATAAATAAACCTTATATGCTAATTGAATGTATCATGTGGCACTTTATACACTGATTTCTGTATCCTGCATTTTATATTTACTGCATTTTGAATTTAACGAGAGCTTATGCCAGGTTTTGTCTGCAACATAACATCTGATACATCTGCAACATCTGATACTTCCACAGTTAACTGAATTAAGATTCATTTTCCATCAAAACTGAAGGACAAAAATAATAAGTAGAAAAATTTCATACAGTATATAATACTATGTAAGAATAAAATTAAAACCAATGATGCAACAAGGAATGTTTATGAATCCTATAGTTTGTTGGCAAACTATACCAACTAAAAACCAAAAGCCTTTTTAACCTAATATTCTCTCTCTTGCTCCTTCTTTGTGTGTGCATGAATGAGAAGTGACTGATGTCTGATCAAACTGCACTAGATAATGCAGAAAAAATAGTTTTTTAAAAAATAAATTCTTACAATGAAGTGCTAGACAAAAACACAATCCCACACATTTCACATAAAGTAACAACTTCCTGAAGGGTAGAGTTTTGTTAGTCTGTAGCAACTAACACAACTAAGGCTCTTGTGGCACCTAAAAGACCAACACCCAAATCCTAAGCTCCCTGGGTACTATAGAAGCAGCGATAGCAAAATGGCTACTGCCATCCTATGGTATCTGCAACAGCTGCTGGGGTTCCCTTCCCCTGAGGAAGGCACAGGCCCCACAATGGAACTACTCGAGACTCCGTCAGCTATTTTGCTGATGGAGACTCAAGCAGGCCTGGGTTGGGCTGCCCACCAACCGCCAGCCCTACTTATACCCCACCACCAGCCTTGCCACCCCCGACTGGGCCTGATCCCTCCCCCTGCCCAGTTCCACCCATCCTTGCCTCCCCCCCGCTCTGACGGGTCTTACTGCTGGACATTTACAATACCCAGAGCCAGCATTATGACCCATAGGAGTGGGCCCTTACACATTTTATTGCTACTTTAGCTTACAATGCAACAAAAGGTACGACAAGATTCTCTGTTCTGTCTCACTAGGGATGTGATTGAATTTCCACAGCTGACATTAATGCTCATGAGCTCACTTCCAGGGATGCACAGTGTCTTATTGCAATGTTATCTCTTGATCAGAGCCAAGGGCAAACTTCTATGTGTAATTCTTCTCTCAGATTCTCACATGTATTCACATCCTACCCTTAGATGCAATAACATATTGAAATTGAACACACACACACACACACACACACACACACACACACACACCCCTCTGCTGTTAACTACCTTGATGCTCCCTTGGAATCTGGGAGCATCAGGCTGGAAGTCTGTGGGATACAAAATTTCAAAGACTTTTGAAATATTTGAACTTTTGGATATCTTGCATGCGTAGGTGATCTAATCATGGCATCCTGGATTGTGGTCCAGGATTTTTTTAAAAAATGTATAGCAGTAACAAAGGGGAAAAGTGTTAGTTTATGTCTGAAGAGCACTTTGTGACTGAATCATAACACAGCCGTGCCCCAGTATCCACTGATTTGATATTCACAGCTTCAGTTATCTACGGATACCATAGCTACTGAGATGCCAATTAAAAAGACAGGGGAACATTAAATACACCTTTTTTTTTTACCTTGTTGCAGCAAAACCACTGATGTTCACCTATCTTTCAAAGCATGTCCCCAGTATCCACGGTTTCAGGTATCCATGGGAGGGCCCAGAACAGAAACACCAGCAGATATTGGGGCACGCCTGTATTTCTACATTGCGTTAATCCACCTTATATGAACACTATTAATTGTAATCCTTTTGCTATGCTTTCATTCAGTCAAATGGAAAAGACCGCACAAACAATTAAAGCTCAATTTAAGATCACTTTGCAATGGAAGATGAGGAGGCAGAAGCAAGAGAGAGAAAGCAGGCATTTCCCTCGGATAAAGTGCATATAAAAATAATGTAAAAACCTCATATGTTTTTGCTACAGAAACAGCTTTCCAGAAATGCTACGCTTCCCTAAAATGTCTGAAGGGAAGACCACTACAGGTATTTGGCTGCCAACACATCCCAGCAGCATGGCACACAGTTAGGATTTGACACATTGAGTCTTTATAAATCCAACATCTATGAAATCAGACAAGTTCCCTTCTTATTTATAGTAACAGGCAAGTGTGGATCTCTGCCGTCTTGTTACACAGATGGCTGCAACTTTTTTTTTAATTGTTAACTTACAGCCACTGAAGCCTGAGGAACAGACACACATCTGCCCCAAACTGCCAATCCTTGAGGCTTTTCCTTTGAACTCCAGTACTAGAAAGATCTCAAGTATGTGTCAAAAGCACATTTTAAAATACAAAATATTAATCATATAGCAGGTGAAAGAAATAGACTGGAATCCCACTCTTTTTTTTTTTTTGTGGGAAGGAGATTTCACATCAGGATACTGATTAGTCAGTACAACTGAACAAGCAAATAGGGAGGGACTGGGGAAGGAGGGATTATGAATACACAAAGCAGCCTTCTGCAAGCGGGCAGGCTTTGATCGGCCAAAATAAACTAACCTAAATAAAAATGCGGAAGCAGCATCGGGGGAGTGAGGCAGGGTAAATCTTACGAGTAAGCCTAACTGTTATAAAAGTAAAATATGTTCAAGGCTCCCTCCTTAAGTGCTTTACCTGTTCTTACAAAACAGCATTAAATAAAATCCTGAAGACAGACCATCACAAGACATTATGATTTCTCATAGATTTTCATTTTGAGAGTGCCCTCCATCTGCCTACTGTACACAGGGCAATATAAAATTGGACAGGATGCAGAATAATCAGCTGAGCATCTAAGGCTGCTATCCAAAGCACTAGGAAATAAGATGAATTGCACTGATTCCTGTGCAAACATGTTCTGCACTGTACTGTCAAACCCACCCTTCTCACACAAGAGACATGAAACTAAAGTCAGTACAAAGATCATTTAAACCAAATTTCTTGTCACCTCAAAGAGTAGCTATCCAGTATGACATAGTAGTTGAAGGGATGGATTTTAAGCATCACTGCTTGTGCTAATTATAATTATGTGAGATTGCTTCATATAAGAATTAAAAAGTAACAGAAATTTTCTTTTAAATGCCAAATGCTGCCTCTTACTTCTTAGCCACTCATTCTTTCCAAACACACTACCATATTAGGACCCAATCCAAGTAGCCTTACCACAGGCGGTATGCTCGTACCACCTGGGCAAATGTTGCGCAAGGCGCCGTGAAGCACTCCAGTGTGTATCCCACTTTATAAACCCAGATCATATTCAAAACAAACCAAAAAAAAAACAACAACCTTGAGGTAGCAAGGCAGATTTTATTCATTTAGGACTCAATCAAAAAATAAGAACATAAGAACATAAGAAGAGCCCTGCTGGATCAGGCCAAAGGCCCATCTAGTCCAGCTTCCTGTATCTCACAGCGGCTCACCAGGCGCCCCAGGGAGGCATGAAACAACAAGATGCTTGCATCCTGTTGCCACTCCCTTGCACCCGGTACCAGTAGCCCACCACCTTTGTAAGGAGGTTGCACAATCCATCATTGCCTATAGCCCACGATGGACCTTTCCTCCAGAAATCTGTCCAATCCCCTCTTAAAGGCATCAAGACCAGATGCCATCACCACCTCCTGTGGCAAGGAGTTCCACAGATTAACTACCCGGTGGGTAAAAAAGTACTTCCTTTTATCTGTTTTAACTCTCCCAACCCTCAGCTTTAGTGGATGCCCCCTGGTTCTGGTGTTTTGAGAGAGGGAAAAGAACATCCCTCTATCAACTTTATCCCTTCCATGCATAATTTTGTATGTCTCAATCATGTCCCCCCTCAGGCGCCTTTTTTCTAGGCTGAAGAGCCCCAAACGCTGCAGTCTTTCTTCATAAGAGAGGTGCCCCAGCCCCGTAATCATTTTTGTCGCTCTCTTCTGCACCTTTTCCAACTCCACTATGTCCTTTTTGAGATGCGGCGACCAGAACTGGACACAATATTCCAGGTGTTGCCTTACCATTGATTTGTACAATGGCATGATAATATTGGCTGTTTTATTCTCAACCCCTTTTTTAATTACCCCAAGCATGGAATTGGCCTTCTTAATTGCTGACGCACACTGGGTCGATACCTTCATTGAATTGTCCACCAGCACCCCGAGATCTCTCTCCTGAGCTGTCACAGACAGCTCAGAACCCATTAGCCTATAGGTAAAGTTTTGGTTTTTTGCCCCAACGTGCATCACTTTACATTTGTCTATGTTGAAACGCATCTGCCATTTGGCTGCCCATTCCCCCAACTTGGAGAGATCCTTCTGGCGCTCTTCACAATCGTGTCTGGTTTTTACCACCCGGAAAAGTTTTGTGTCATCCGCAAACTCGGCCACCTTGCTGCTTATCCCTGTCTCCAGGTCATTTATGAATAAGTTGAAAAGCACGGGCCCCAAGACAGATCCCTGGGGCACTCCGCTTTTCACCTCTCTCCATTCTGAAAATTGCCCATTGACCCCCACTCCCTGTTTCCTGGCCCTCAACCAATTCTGGATCCATAAGAAGACTTGCCCTCTTATTCCCTGACTGTGAAGTTTCTTCAGCAGTCTTTGGTGGGGGACCTTGTCAAATGCCTTCTGAAAATCCAGGTATATGATATCCACAGGTTCACCCACATCCACGTGCCTGTTGACCTTTTCAAAGAATTCCAAAAGGTTTGTGAGGCAAGACTTACCCTTACAGAAGCCATGCTGACTTTCCTTTAGCAGTACTTGTTCCTCTACGTGTTTTAGGATTTTATCTTTGATGAGGCTTTCCACCATCTTACCCGGAACAGACGTTAGGCCGACAGGCCTGTAGTTTCCAGGGTCCCCCCTTCTCCCTTTTTTAAAGATTGGCGTGACATTGGCTATCCTCCAATCCTCTGGCACCGTGGCCGTTTGAAGGGACAAGTTGCATACTGTAGTTAAGAGGTCAGCAACTTCGTTCTTTAGTTCCTTAATTACTCTTGGGTGTATACCATCTGGGCCTGGTGACTTATTTATATGTAGTTTATCAATTTGATCTAAAACATCTTCTTTATTAACCAGTATCTGATTTAATTCCTTCGTTAGGAAGGGCTGTTCGGGCTGTGGTATCTGCCCAAGTTCTTCTGCTGTGAAGACGGACGCAAATAATTTATTTAATTTCTCTGCAATCTCCAAGTCCCCTTTTATCTCCTCTTTCCCTCCCTCACCATCCAGCGGGCCAACTGCCTCTCTGGCAGGTTTCCTGCTTCTAACATATTTGAAGAAGCTTTTATTATTCCCTTTTATGTTGCTAGCCATGCGTTCCTCAAACGCTTTCTTGGCCTCCTGTATCACCTTCTTACTTGTCTTTTGCCAGAGTTTATGTTCTTTTTTATTCTCCTCACTGGGGCAAGACTTCCATTTACGGAAGGAAGCTTCTTTGCTCTTTACAGCTTCTCTAACTTTGTTTGTCAGCCATGCAGGCACCCTCCTGGACCTTGTCGAACCCTTCTTTCTTTGCGGTATACACTTCTGCTGGGCCTCTACTACTGTTTTTTTAAACAGCCTCCACGCAGCCTGGAGGGATTGGACTCTTTTTACCTTCCCTTTCAATTTCTGTCTAACTAGTCTCCTCATCTGTGGGAAATCTGCCCTTCGAAAGTTAAGGGTTCTTGTGTCAGATTTGCTCTGCCCTCTTTCCTGGACATGCATGGCAAAAATACATTTTCACCACAAAAAAATACATTTTCACCACAAGCCAACATATTAAACTAGGAAAACTGTTGGTGTTGTGAATTGTTACTGTGCTTATTTGTATTCAAGCAGTTTGCACAGAAATGTCACAGATGGTGTCTCTTGAATTTCCTAGTCTTTTGGCCCCACTGTTCCAAATGCCTTCTCTATACCTGTGGTAGTACTGTATATTTAAAAAGGTGCCACAAATTGTTTTTACTTTTGCTATAGAAGGACAACACAGTTACTCTTCCAGAATTCCTCTTTCCCATTACACTGCTAGGATCCTTTGATCCCTGAGAACTAAACATACCGACCTTTGTGAAAATGGTGGGGAGGGAGCAGATTGCAGCACTGCAATTGCTTCAAGAGAGGGGGGAAGGAAATCATATTTAACCTCCATACCCCAATGCCTGGTGGTGGTGGGACTGTAGACATAGTTGTACACTTGCAGCTCATCAGGGTAGTATCACAGTCTTTGTTCTATATCTTCTTTTGGCCTTTAATTTCTAATCACAAACATCTACATTTGTTTCTTTTGATTCTTCTAATTTATTGGACTTTCTGCTTTCTCTGACATGTAAAGCATCACCTCTACTATGATCTATATTGTCCTTTCTATAAATACTATGTTTAATTTTAACTCCAAATCTATTGGCTTTCACAGTTTCATCAGGTTTCAGTAGTGCCAGATTATTACGAGGGGGACGAAGCTCAGAAGGTTTTAGCAAGATGCAGTGCACAAAACCCAGCTGACGAGCCCTTTTATTATTTCTCTAACCCACTGTGGGGAAGATATGGGGAAGAGACTAAGGCCCAATAGTGTATCTACCTATGGGGTAGGAGGCTGGGTGCCCTGGGTGCCATCCTTGGTGGGGGTGTCACCACTAGGGACCAAAATTGTCAAAATCATGGTTCTAAGGAATACCATCATGGTACATACCATTTGATGTGGAATTTCATGAGGAATTCAATTAAAAAATACCAGTGTGATATCTTTATTCTATCAAATGTTATGGCCAAAAAACCAAGAATACAAATGTCATATCTAACATTACGTATGATGGCTACACTGAACCTCTAGATGCAGGAGGAGTATGTCCTTGAGTACCATGTGCAGGGGGGCAATAGCAGGGAAGGGCACTGACATTCATCCATTGCTTGTGGGGAAATATCCACTGCATTTATTTTCTGGCTATTATTATTATTATTAATTTCATATTGTGACTATCTCACAGCCTCACAGGGTCGTTGTGAGGACAAAAGAAGGGGAGGAACCATGCACACCACCCTGAGCTCCTTGGAGGAGGGGTGGTTTAAAAATGTGAACAATACAAATAAATAAATTTTGTCATATGGGGGTATCAAAAACTTATGGGCCCTGGGTGTCAAATCTAGTTATGCCACTGATACAGCCTGCTCATTCTTCCTAATAAACCTGAAAAAGTCTAGATCTCTCTCTCTCTCTCTCTCTCTCTCTCTCTCTCTCTCTCTCTCTGATACAAAACGAGCAAGCCACCCAAGATCCCACATAAACTCACCAGGAGAGACACAAACAAGACTAAAAGGAAGGATGGTGTGGCTACTCAATACCAATTTGATATCCTTCCTCTAATGAATGTCAATGAATGGCGCTGAACATCTATCACATCATATGGACTAGTGTCTGCAAGGCTATTGAAGAACTGATTTATAAGAAAACAGTTCATAACTTAGAATAAATCACCAAGTCAGTAAAGCACAAACATGCTGCCATTTGTGAAGCATTTGACTCCTAACATGCAACTTAATAGATTCTGATATGAATATTACCAAGGGGACTGGAAACTGGGCCAAAGGATTATAAATGACAAGATTCATAAACAGCAAGGAAGACATTTAGAAATTCAGTGAGAGGAAAAAAAACTGGAGAAGCAGCATTTCTTACACAGATGTAGGGGTGATTGCAGATGGCATATTAGAGAAGGTCAGCTGCCTCTGAGGCAAAAAGCAAGAGGTTTGATTTGCGATTGAATACAAAGAAGAATCACATGAGAAGGAAAAGATACCCTTTATGATAAAATCATCTAGTGAAGCATACATTTTCATCAACTACTACGCTGCAGAATTACATCGTCAAATGTAACCACATACGAAGTAACACAATCAATTCATTACCATCTACCCACTGTTGCCAGCTGCTCCCATGCTTTTATATACACGTGAACCTAATGCTTGGGGCATGCCAGGTGAGGGTGATCCATTGTTCGGACTGATGGTAAGTTAACCTACAGGGAAAAGGTCAAACTTGATGCTTCAGAGCAATAAAAGGTAAAGGTTTCCCCACGACCGAATGGTCTAGTCGTGACCGACTGTAGGGGGTGGTGCTCATCTCCGTTTCAAAGCCTGTAGAGCCGGCATTTTTGTCCAATCATGTGGCCAGCATGATTCTACGCTGTAGCGCATGGAACGCCGTTACCTTCCCACCAAAGTGGTCCCTATTTATCTACTTGCATTTTTTTAAGGTGCTTTCCAACTGCTAGGTTGGCAGGAGCTGGGACAAGCAATGGGAGCTCATTCCGTCACGCAGTCTCAAACTCCCAACCTTGCGGTTGAAAGCCCAGCAACAGCGGATTAACTCGCTGCGCCACCATGTCCCATTTCAGAGCAATACCCCACAACTATAGCAGTTGGCTAGCTTAGGAGAAGCTTTGTCTTTGGAGAGAAATTCCATAACCAGCTACACCATGCTCGGTCAGCAGATTTGAATCTGTAAGCAAGGTTATATCCTGGGATCCTCTGAACTTTGAGGTAAACAAAGCCATTAGTGAACACAAAAGAAGTGCTTTCAGCCTCAGCTTCCTTCATTGTAAATTGGAGTTTATGGCAACTGATGTATAGGCTTCCTAAACAATCAAAGGAGTTCTCTGCCACCCTCACTTCACGGTGTGAAAAACAGAAGTAAAGGCACCCATCACCAACCAGGGATGGACAATCAAGAAAAAAAGAACAATCCTTCATGAACTCACCCAACAGTAGCTGCCATGAACTTGGAACTATGAAAGAACTTTGAACTACAGGGTGCTCTCGTTGTCTGTGAGGATCCTGTTCCCAGAACCCTTGCGGATACCGAAATCAAAGCATGTTCAATCCCATGGATTTGGGCACCCCAAACCCTCCAAACTTGACCAGAGCCCAGCTCTGGTCAGGTCTGGAGGGTGATTTGAGGGCTGGGGAGGCAACACGTGGCCTCCCTAATCCTCAAAATGCCCCATTTTGGGTGAAAAAAAACTTTAGTTCTGGTTTCTCAGGGGAAACTGGAAGTGATGTATTTTTCCCCTAATAAGGCATTATGAGGCCTGGGAAACTCAGCTGCCATTGGTTGCGGAAGGTCTAGTTAGGTCCCCCTCTGCAGGTTTGGAACTTGCAGGTGATGAAATCAGTGGGTACCAAACCCGTGGATAATAAGGGTCCACCTGTATAAAGGTTTGGCTCACAGATCCCTCTTATTCGCTATTCATTCTACTGCTATTTGATAACCACACGCTGTTTCTGCCACTGCTTGGGAATCACTTGGTTATCTTCAGGCGCCAAGTCAAGCAGCTATGCCAGCTTGCACCTAGAGAAGATATCAGGCTTCTCCGTCTTGATGCTAGTCGCAATTGGATGAAGTTTAAAAATCAGCATGAATTAACCCTTTGTTAAAATAAAATAAAAAGTTATTCTGCATATCCTTAAAACTGATTTAAAGCCATCAAGAAAATACTGCAAATACATTTTTAAAAAGTGAAAATGAACACTATTGAAAAAACAACAACATTGCATCTATGAAATAGAGCAGACAACAGAAACAGCCCTAAAAGCATATGCTCAACTAACTAGGTATGAATTGTTTAAAGAACTATTAAGTTTAATATACAGTTTTATCTGTTAAAAAACTATTCCAAGAATATTAAACAATGAATCTTTGGTCTAAAAGATTTTGATTAATAAAACTAAAGAGTTGGAATGTCAATGGATTCACCAGGCTAATAAGAAGACCACATTGGGATAAATTAATAGTTCCTCCTACCTTAGCTTCATTTTCTCATGTATCCTTCCATGTTGGATACACTGCTCCTCCAATTCATCATTCCTTTTCTGCATCTTCTCAAGTCTGTCATGGACATATTCGTTTTCCTGAGTAAGCTGGGTGATTTCTGACCTAGAAAATTATGAACACTGATGATGGATGTTGCCAGGTTTTATCCTGCAGTGTAACACCACCTTAAGAAAATTCTAATGCACATCTGAATGAAAAGCACCAAACTTCAACACAGAGAACACCAAAAGGATAAATTTTATCAAAATGACTATTGTAGCAGCTGAGGACATGACTCCTTGAAATAATTTTTGGACAAATGAGTTAAAAAAAAGACGGCCATTAGTTATACATTCAATTCCCTTATATAGTGGTCACCATAGTAGAAGCTAATACTAAGATAATTTAATTTTATGCTAGGAATCTGCAATCCCAAGCATATTTACCTGTAGGAGATAGGATTTTATGGGCTTACTGTTGAGAAGGTATGCACAGAATTGGACTGAAAGTCACACTTGCAATTTCATACCATAAAAAAAGGATTTGTACGTACATTATTGTTAAGAAAACAATACAAAGCAAGTGATTTGTTCTTCTTATATTGTTCTTCTGATATTGAAGTCTACAGCAACAAAATGTAGGTGTCAAGTTTTGGAAAGCATCATGACTGAGGATTAGCTTAAGACCTGTGATTTTGTTACCACGTTTACAAACCTTGTATTCTGGAATATGAATTGAAGTAGTTAACTCATGTAATGGTTTCACATGACCAGACACTGCATCAAGAAGCCATTGTAAAACAGGAAAAGACCTGTAAACAACATTTAGGATATATACAAAGGTGACTTAGGATCAGTTTGCCCTTCCAAGTTTTGGTAGGCAGTCTACATTTTCCAACTTGGATCTTTTGACCATTAGAGCTGTTTTCCACTTCTCAGAGACTCAGCCTTTCTAGAGTGTCATCATTAAACGTGAGCTAAGTTACATTAATTTTAATTAAGACAATTCTTTTTAGAGACTGAAAATCACAAGGAATGGTCTAAGGTTGTGTTTTGATCCTTTAGCTCAGGCATATATTTTACTCCCAGTGTTTGAATGCAATGAATGCAGTCTTCTCACTGCATCAATTGAACATGCAGAAAATCAGTTCAACCGTGTGTGTGTGTGCGCGCGCGTGTGTTTTTTTTTGTGTGTGTGTGTGTACGTACACACTTCAATTAAACTCACACAGTTGGATGCCTACTGTTGCCAAAATGGTAATATAATTTATCCATTACAGTCAAACAGTAAAACTACACTAAAAGTCATTTAACAATATTTATAATACCATAAAATGCAGTGTTAAAATATATGGACTGCAATATGCACCAAAATTATAAAATTTGTTTCTCATCATCAGTGATTAAAAACAGGATCATTTCTCTAGCTTCAATACACTCAACCCTGGTGACAGATTAGAATTCAAATCTTAATGATCAATTTACAATTAACAAGATAGAAGTGAAACAAATTAAACCAACCATTATATATAATGAGACCCAATGGACTCTCATTGTTGCCCTTAATTACAAAGCGCAAATCACAAATACACAATGTGCAGTGTCAAGCATCAATCCACAAGCCTCAAACTCTGAGACAATCCAAAAGAGGGCAAGCAAAATTATAGAGAACATGAAAGGATTTATTTTTACATTTGCATGTGTACACAGTGTCAGCGGTGCAGCTTGAGGGGAGTAAATTCTGCACTTCCAAGATCTGCCCATATATGTAGGGAAATTTTTGCTCATGACAATTTTTATTACTATAGATTCCACACACCAATTATGGCTGAAAAATAGCTACATTAATAACTTAAGGTAGCATCCAAACAGAGTGACACAATTTTGCAGATCTACTCACATGATGCAAAAGCATCCGTATGCATTCTAAATATGTCCAACATAAGCCCTCAAGACATCATATGTACATTTCATCAATATTTTACACATTAGAGAGAGAGCCTGAGCATTCTGTACACATAAATTTGTAGTGCTCTAAAAGGTAACCAGAGGGAATTGTACTTGAAAACTTTATTCCCCCATTCCTTCAACCAAAGAGTACTTTAAATCTTTGATCCTTTCTAATGACAAATAGTTGAACAATATCTCTTTTTCTAAATTGAAACCAAGCTGTGTCTGAAAAAATTAATCATTTAACCAGTTTCTCTTGAGCACACTCATCTCAGGTGTTTGTGGGTACTCGGCATAATTTAATGTATTATAAATTCTCAGCTAATCCCCAATATTATTTTACAGAACAAAAACAGGTGCAACCTTAATCAGCCTCAGAGGATGAATTGAAGATTAAAGAGAGTTGCACAGATACTTGCAATCTAATTTATATGGGGATGTATCCAAAGAAAGGCGGCAATCCTATGCATGCTTACCAGGGATAGAGAGCTCAAATTCCACTGAACTCTATGGGGTTTAGTTCTGCAAAGAAATGCACTGCATAGGGTTGTGCTGTTAATTATGACTACTTCCTCTGAAATTAATGGGACACTGATTTCAATGGTGCTTGGTCATGACTAACCTTCCTTGGATAAAACCTGCTGTATCACCACTGAACTACACAAAGAGAAGTAGAATGCTCTCTGATCTCTAGTTTAAACCAATATAGAAATCAGGATGTGGATGGACAAAAATCTACCTTGCAAAAAACTAGCCAAGTTTATTTTTAGAAATAATTCCATCCTCCTCCTGCCGCCATAGAAACTTTAAAGAGACAAAAACTGGACAATGTGAGACACAAGGAACAATGAAAATAGTTTAGTCCTTATTTATTTGTGAAATAATGTGAAAAAATAGATGTCTGAGGCACTATGTTATGGATGCAATATGTACAGCCTTTCCTGTAGAAGCAGAGACATAAGAACAGCCTTGCTGGATCAAACCAAGGACCCATCCAGTCCAGTTTCCTGTATCTCACAGTGGCCCACCAGATGCCTCAGGGAGCCCAGAAGACAACAAGATACCTGCATCTCGTTGCCACTTCCCTGCACCTGGCATTCTGAGGCAACTTATTACTCTTGCACCACTCTCAAAGAAGAGGCAAGACTGTGGTTTAACTTTATTAAACACAAGTATATATTTGATCAGATTGTGTTGTTTGCTTTGGCTGGACATGAACATGCCAGCCTGAGCCGGTGAAGCAATTACCAATATTGACTAACAACTCAATCCTATATACATCTACTCAGAAGTAAGTTGCATTGTGTCAATGAGACGTACTCTCATGAAAGTGTTTACAGGACTGCAGCACAAAGCAAAGTCATTCATAAGCCTGGGCCACATCTGGGCCCACCTTTGACACCAGAAGCTCCAAGGTGGTGAACTTGAATGGCAAGACAATGCCCAGACCCAACTATGTTATTTATTATACTCGAAACTAATAGAATCCAGCCATATCACCTGAGCTTATTACTCTTGATCCTGGATAATTTCAAATATTTCTTTTGGGACAAGGCGTTCAATAGGGTATGATGACCCAGTTCCGGGTAACCTTAGGTAAGACTGATTATCAGAACTCGTATCAGTCTGGTTTCCCACAAGGTTTTGGGACTGAAATTGCCTTGATCACTTTTTTGGATGATTTCTGCTGGGAAACTGCTTCTCTTTTAACCTACCATAAATACTCACCTATAAGGTGATCTCACAGATAAGACGAGGGAATGTTCCATGATGACCCTTGCATTAGATGGGGTGGGGTGGGGACTGGGGGAATGGTGCTTGTGAGGAAGAGCTGCAACTTGCCCTGGAGCCTGATTGAAAAGAGGGAATCTGAGCCATGCCATTTTTGTTGAAAATGTCTTCAACAACAAGGTGCTTATGCATTACTTCTGTGTAGTAGAACAGCCAGGAGGGAGGGAGGGAGGAGAGAGGAAGCAAGGGGAATTCATTCTATCTGCAGTTGTACTATTGGTAGATGGCAGGCTTTAGGACCCAGTGGCAGAAGAGAAAAAAACATGGCCATCAGAGAAAAGGAGTTTTTTTAAAATCACACAATTCAGGCTCCATTGAGTTTATCTGATACCCCTGAATGACCCTAACCCTCAGATAGGATGAGGATACAATCCAGCCTTGATTTTAAGGTACAAATTTCTTGCCTTATAGGCGAGTATCTACGGTAGATGTTTTCTTGATGTCTAATATTAAATTGAATTGATTTTTTTAAAAATTTGCCTGCATAGCAGTCGTGTGAATATTCTGTCATTTTCATCATATTTTAATGTGTATGTCAAGAGATGGGGTTTACAAAAGGGAGATACAACACACACTATGAAAATTTAAGTCTTGTAAACACTTCATTATGGTTTATGCTTTAAAAATCAAGCTTAATCAAAATTAAGCTTCAAAAATCAGCACCATGCAAATAGCTTCATGTACAAAGGTAATTACAAGCTAAAATGGTTAGATACCTGTTTTTTTCTGTGATATGTTCAAGCTTCTTTGCCAGCATATGACATTCTTCTTTTAATTTGGATATTAGCATGTTCTGGGAGCTCAGCAATGAATCCAGTTCATTTACTAGAAATCATATATTTTAAAAAAAGATAAGTCTGTGAACACAGGGATTTAAATAGTACACAGGAAATTTTAAATGCAACATTAAAAAAAACTGAAACAAACCAATTTGCAATGGAAGAGCACTCTCCTTTGAAACAAATTGCCTTCCCCACTTCTACAACAAAACATTAAAAAAAAAACACTACACAAACATACATTCAAGCCTCTTCCTGTGAATTTTTGCTCACCAGTGTCTAAACCTGCATGAAGCAAGCTTCCTGAAAAGATAATGTAGCCCCTTGGCTCTTCCCACTAATGGCAAGAGTCATCAATCTCCTCTACAAGAGACATACACAGTGGGATAACGAACATTTGCTTATAAACAGAAATAATGTAAAATGTAATTGGTGGTTCTTTTCTATTTGAAATGCAAAAGGTACTTCAAAAGTGACAATATTCCTACCCAACAAGTACTTCTGAGTAGGAAACAGCGTGCAACCACATATATAATCTCACATGTTCTGTGAAGGAGCTGTGTAATATTTAAAGCAGTCCTAAACATAATGCTTTTAAAGATATTACTGTGACAATTGGTTTTATAGTTTTGCAGATATCTAACTAGAGCATTCAACAGATGGCTATTTCTATGCTTCTTAGGGTCAATCAGTATGCCTTGTCTGACATGTTTAAAGACATTATTTAGTACTAAATTTTTCTTGTAATACCAACACATTATACTTTTGCCTAGTACATACTTATATGTTGCTCAAATGTTTCCCTTACATCTAGTATTCTGGGCTAGATGTTGTAAACCCAGCCTTGGGAAAATATCCTCTTTTGTTTTCTGACAGCTGATGATATCAAAATCACTTCCACATGAAATAAATTGAAGCTATGCTATGAGTCCAATTGATATGCAGGGTATATTGCAGAGAATATGGAAGATATCAGAAAGAATTGATAAAGCACAGGTTTAAAATTCCCAAGATAAAGTGTTGATGTAACAGGTGGATATTATATAACAAGAGGCCCAGTCTGCTGAAGTGCCAAACTCCTAAAATTTTTCATTTGATACAACTGAAATTTCCACTTCACCTCAGTCTCCCACAGTGAATACGCCCCAATCTCAAACTGTTGAAAAGTATATTAAATTCCAGGGAGTAAAGACAGTACTTTTTGAATTATGGTGTTGGAGAAGACTCTTGAGGACTGGACAGCAGTCTCCCCTGGACTGCAAGGAGATCCAATCGGGCAGTTCTACAGGAAGTCAAGCCTGATTGCTCCCTGGAAGGACAAATCCTGAGGCTGAAGCTCAAGTACTTTGGCCACCTCATGAGAAGAGAGGAGTCTTTAGAAAAGACCCTCATGCTGGGAAAGATTGAAGGCAAAAGGAGAAGGGGACGGCAGAGGATGAGATGGTTAGACAGTGTCACCGAAGCGATGAACATGAAATTGGGTGAACTCTGGAAGCTAGTAGAAGACCAGGAGGCCTGGCGTGCCTGTGGTCCATGGGGTCACGAAGAGTCGGACGCGACTCAGCGACTGAACCACCACAACAAAGATAGTACTAATAAAAGAAGACCACAAAGATGTTTTTCTTAAACTATATTGTATTCTCAAATGGGGTTTACAATCCATACACAAACTGAGGATATGTAATTTTCCAGTACGTTTTCCTAGGACTTCACTACTTCTCGCTCTCAAAGCCATAGAAAAACCCTGCATTTTTTCAGTTTTAACTCTGCCGTCTTCAGCTCAATGAGGGCCCAATCCTGTGGGCCATAAAGCATACTGCCATGCATACCCCCAGCTCTGAATACTGTCAATGTTTTATAAAAGCATGTTTACAGCACCCAGGGAGAAGGAACCAACCATACTGGGACTGTGCCAGTTAGTGCTGTGCCCCAACGTGGGCGGTATGAACAGTGCAGACTCAAGGAATTCCACTGTGGGGTCTGCAGCTTTCCTAAGAGAAAGGGGACATCCCTTTCCCCCCGACGAGACCCTGGCGACGGCTGTGGATCCTGTAGGATGCAACAGTAGCCATTTTGCTATTGCTGCTCCTACAGGACCTGGGCAGTTCAGGAGTGGGCAAGAACTGAGGTTCCATGTAGGCGTATTTATTTAAAAAAATTCCTAACCCACTTTCCTTCTGAATCAATGAAGTGCAGACTCCAGCTACTACGAATTGAGAATCCCTTATCTGGAATGCTTGGGATTGGGAATGTTCCAGATTTTGGATTTTTCTGGATTTTGGAATATAAATATATGTAGGCATAAACATAATGAGCTATCTTAGGAATGGGACCCAAGTCTAAACAAAATCAATTTATGTTTCAGATATACTTCATACATAAAGCCTGAGGGTAATCTTATACAATATTTTTAAAATGATTTTGTGCATTTCCACACAGTTTGTGCAAGAACATAAGAACAGCCCTGCTGGATCAGGGCAAAGGCCCATCTAGTCCAGCTTCCTGTATCTCACAGTGGCCCACCAGATCCCTCAGAAAGCACACAAGACATCAAGAGACTTGCACCTGCCACTCCCTTGCACCTGGCAAATGAAATATAGCTTCTCCCCTTTACTAAATAAGACAATCATAAAAATGGGGGAGCAGTGGGAGACTGGGGATCAAAGCTTAAAGGTACAGCCTCCTCTGTGGAGGCTGAGAAAGAGGCAGCTTCACTTCAAGGAGCAGCAGCACTGCCTGCTTGTTGCTGCACAGGGAGAAGTTGAGCAAACGGGAAACATAGTGGCATTGCAGCTGCTGTTGCCACTATGATTCATTGGGACTTTCCAAAAGTGGGAGGGGGAAGGAGGACAAGATATTGCTCAGTTCAGGATCTGTGTGTAGCCCAAAGTCTCCACTTGCCAGAGCAGAGCAACCCCTGTCAGCCAGAGAGCTGTGGCTCCTTGCTCCTCCCTCTGCCTCCTCCTCCACCCAGCCAGCACCATTCATGCTAACAGCCAACTTCCTCAGCTGGGTAGTGTCCCCACATGCCTAGTGCCCACGAGCAAGGTCAAGCACTGAGAAAAGTTCTAGATTATGGAGCATTCCTGGTTTTGGAATTCCAAATAAGAGGTAATGAACCTTTATTATTATTTTTACGGAAAACACTGTAAAGTACAATATGCTCAGTGAAAAAGTAGACAAGGAATTCTCCAATGAGAATTCATCAATAAGCCAGTTTAATACTATTGACAATTTCCTTAATAGAAAAAAAAAACCTCATTGTTTTTTCCAGCTCAGGTTACTCTTATTAAAACAGACACAAAGTATCATTCTTCAATACAAGCAAATTGATAGCTTACAGAGAAGGGAGGAAAAGCAAATGAAATCTTGCTCTAAATATCTGCGCCAAGTCACAGATGCTTGTATACAGAAGTGCTGTATGAAACACAGAGAGATGCTGCAAATAGTCCCTCTCCCCCTAATACAGTTAGAATGAAGTCATAAAGCAAATAATTACTTCCATTTTTAGCAAAGACGGGCCTGCGAGGATTGGTGTAACTGCTGCACAATTCAACCAGAATGCATTTTGAAATTCAGATGGCTGTTAGTTCACTATTGAGCTAGTAACAAACAAAAAGAAGCCAGCAAAGGTTGCAAAATAAGGCAAGGTGATCATCTAAGGCCCTGAGCTGGACAGAATAGCATGTTAGATTCGTGCTGTTTGCTAGGACAAGTGGTGCATACAGATGCGAGCAGAAACAGAGGGACACAGGCATCGCTAGATTCCTTAGGCAATAGTAATAATTATCTATCTACCTTTCCAGAAATGGGGTCCTGGGCTGGAATACATGGTACATTGAAGTATAACTGATAAGCTTAATGTCTCCAGTGTATCTAACACACAGAGAACATCCAGAATCACCCTCACACCTAGGCAGATTGCAGACGGAATTGCAGTAAAGCTCAGCGCAGCTCATCCCAACATTGCTATGTTGCTCATACGTACATAAGAGCAAAACATGAAAGGAGATGATGGGGAACAACAATAAAAGGACATAGCACTCACAAAAATCTTCACAAAAAGCATTAACAGCCAATATTCAAGGGACAACCAAGACCACAGGATTTGTGGATGGGGAAGAAGACTTCACAATCTTAACTTGTTCCGATGAAAAAAGGATTACATGTTCCCATCAAGAACAACCAATGACAAAAGATTTGATGAAAAATCACCAATAGTAAAAACAACGAACTTTGGCATGGTAAGTCAACATACATGAATACGAATATAAATGTCCACCCAACATTACATTCTTATTTTGTAAAATCTCACAAAAAAAGAGAATGTCAAAATGATGAAAGAAATATAGTCTCTTTGAGATAATCATCTGCACCTAGCTCCTTTCAATACAGAAAAAAGGTAAAATGTGATTTCTGGGATCAAGGAAGAAAGTAAATGCACACAAGCAACAATTTAACAGACTTGGGCCATAAACAATGTACCTTGTGGAAAAAATTGCTGTGGCTGGAAATTATGAGTTTTGCAAGGACTTTTGCAAGTCAAGAAAACAAATAAAACTAATACCAACTCAATTATTGGCAGCCCAATTCTAACCAGGGCTGGAATAGGCAGGTCAACTGGCCTGCACCATATCCAGGCCTGACTATGACAGCAGCTGTGGTACAACTCAAGGTAAGGGGATATTTGTCTCTTACCCTGGGTAAAGCCCCAGCCACTTCTATGGGCTACTTGGATTTGCGTGAGTGAAATCGCTGGGACAAATCTGAGCAGTCCGTGTAGGACTGGGCAGGGGATGGGGGTTAGGATGCGGTCTAGGATCCACCCCACTCCTGGGCCTGGCAGCCTAAAATGGGCTGCTTGGATTTGCACCAGCTAATGGGCTACTGCCCTTACCCCGAGGTGACTTCAAGCAGCCTCCCAATTGCGTTGCAAACGGCATAGGCCACTGCAACCTTGCTGTACTGGTGCAGGTTGTGCGTTAAGTCAGCCAAGCATATAGGAAAAGGTGAATTTCTCAGTTTAAAAAAAACAGCAAATATCTATACAGTGTATAGTGGGACATGGTGGTGCTGTGGGTTAAATTGCTGAGCTGCTGAGCGGAAGGTTGGCAGTTCAAGACTATGCTATGG
Source organism: Lerista edwardsae (assembly GCA_029204185.1). Lineage (NCBI taxonomy): Eukaryota > Metazoa > Chordata > Lepidosauria > Squamata > Scincidae > Lerista > Lerista edwardsae. The sequence continues at coordinate 15,200,546 of JAJKFI010000018.1, read as the reverse complement.
AGTGAGCGCCTGTCGCTTGTCCCAGCTCCTGCCAACCTAGCAGTTCAACAGCATGTACATGAGAGTAGATAAATAGATACCACTTCAGTGGGAAGGTAAATAGATACCACTTCACTTCATTCCATGCACCTTGTCATATAGTCATGCTGGCCACATGACCATGGAAACTTGTCCTCGGACAAACACCGGCTCTTCTGCTTAGAAACAGAGATGAGCACCACCCTCTACAATCAGTCACGACTAGACCATTCCGTCGTGGGGAAACCTTTACCTTTTTTAATACAGTATATATGATTCCTTGCTTAACTAATCTGATGAGCAACATTTCTACCTTGCACACATATTTAACTTTATTACCAGGGGTGAACCAAACTACCAACAGCAAAATATCCACCAACTGAAATGCCAGGTTCTGAAAATATGCAACATGAATATTTTCTGTTAAAAAAAAATGCTACTTTCAACCTAAAGTATGCCAATTTGCTACTTTATTCAGTTAAGGATATAGTAAATTTCTGATGAGAACCTTAAAAGCAGGTTTGTCCACCTCAATATAAAAAGAAGAAGCATAATATTCATGTTCTCAATGACATCTGGACTTTTCTTTTGTAAAAATGAAGAATTACAGGTCAGCTGAGCCAAGATATTGAAACACATCAGGTTCCAGTCAAATGGCCAGCTGTGCTCGATGTCCCATATTTATCAATTTATATTGCATACTTGAAGTTCTCATAACTGCAAAACATTAAAGATCTGTCTAGATTTTAGGGGGGATAGAATGCACAAATTCTAAAAATGTGTGAGGCTGCAAAGATTAAATAAAGGAACATATTAATTTGGAGCCAGTGAATTACATCCAGCTGCGACAATGAATTAAGTACCGATTAATGGCTAAAGCTTTTCTCCAGTTTGGATTCTGAAGCAAACTCATTAAGCTTTTAGAGTAGCTATAATGTGTGTACTGTGGGAACTGTTCAATGCTATTCAAGAGACTTTAACTGTAAGCTCAGAGCATTTCCTGCAGAGCTTCTGATGCTATTTTCTTTATATAACATGTGTGCCTGAAAATCCAGCCAAAAACAAGTCCTTTGTTTTTCTACTTTGTTGTGGTCCCTCTCAGCTTTACGTTTCTTGAACACAGGTAAATAAACTCATAATCCAGATGGTGCAACAGATGTGAGAGCAGCACTCTGAAATCAACAGACAGTGGGCAATACTTTCCATTTTCTCTTTTAAACGCTAACTAATATGTAATTCGGAATCTCCGGTGTAGTTAGCATCTGCTCCCTTCGGCCAGCCAAAGGTTACAGGTGTTCCTGATGTCATTTCACAGTAAGGCGTGGGCCAGGCTTGTGAGTGAGTGCCCAGGCTCTAATCTTTCCCTACCACCTACCAGTTTTATCATGCTGGGCCTCCATTTGCTGCATCTTCTGTGTCAGCTCCTGCTCTCTCTGCTGGGCCTGAAGGGCTCGGTTCTTTGCCTCATTGCTAAAGCTGTGCTGAATGTTCTCTTTTTCCAACCTACAGAAAATAGAAAATAAAAAGTAAATTAAAAGATTAGGAAAAACACTGAATTTTAAAAAATAAATATACTGCTATTTAATGGTTATTCAGAAGCCAAATATTTGATCAAACTGCACTGATATAATGTTATACTTATGTAAATGGGTAGGCTCAGGATGCCAAATAATTATTTTCACTAAATTATATATTTTTTTCTTTTCAAACTGCTAGTTTAAGAAGTAGATAAATTATAAATTGATAAAAACCACAAGGCAACCGAACAATAAAAGCGACAGTAAACTACGTTTTGATCAGAACAAGTACATAAATGGATAACCACATTTATAGGATATTCCACCAAAGCAAAGACGGCAAGGGAGCAGACTGGCCCATCCATGAGACAAGGCAAGGTGGGCTACCTCAGGGACAGATTGGTGCCATCGTCAACCTCCACAGCTGCCTAAACTTTCCCTTGTTTATCTCCCCTTCTTCACTCCGCTGATGTTTTGAAAGAGCCCAGCAGAGCAGGCCAGATCAAGGAAGCTGAGAAAAGACTCACCTCACTTCTAAAAAAAAATAGAGAAAAGAAAACACACCATGCTGTTTTTGAGAAGTGGGGCACTGCTATTCTTTCCAGAGCAATATAAGTTAGACAGAGGAGGAAAAATGTGTGGGTGGGCAGGCAAGGTGGAAGGTCCAGCTCTGCTGCTGCTGCTGCCCAAGATCCAGCACCATTCCTCCATGGCCTCCTCTCTCCTCTGTTGGTTTCTCTCAACTAACTGGGGGTGGGGGGTGGGGAGAGATTTGTCCAGTTCAGAGAAGATGGCCATGGCAGATGGGCATCAATGAACAAACCAAAAAGGGGGATCAAGTGTGTCTGTGCGTGCATGCCTGTCATCTGAGGTACTGGCACATGGCCAGGTGGGAGGAGGAATTTGAGTAAGATGGCACATCAGCCACTATTTTAGGGAGGCAAACCAGCTGGGGTCATACCCGACAGTGGGATTTTGGGATGCAAAGGCACCAGCGTTCAAAGATATAGAAAGAATCACCCGCAACCCTTTGTCTAGATGAATGAAGAAAAATAAAACTGCACAAGGAATGAGATTTTGATAGTGATCTCAAACTAACCATTCATTCCACTCCACATGTATAAAATCACACCAAAGAGCATCCACACCCTGGAGCTCTGCTGAAAAAATGCTCTCCCAATACAGCCTTCATAATACCGACTACAATAGACAGCAACAAGAATAGCTACTCTGCTTCCCCAAAATGGGGGGCCTGGGAGCCAAAGGGAGCTATTTATTCACTAAATAGGTATTAATTATAGGATAAATCAACCTCCTGAAAGTTTCTAATGGACACTTGGAAACTTTGAATTGTATTTGAATTGAAGTATTTGAATGGAAATGTTTGATTAACAATAAATAAAATGCACTTACAATGTAAACTCTTTGGGAGTTTGGAAACCAAGATAAATATGTGCAGGGGAACTGGCTCACAGCTAAGGTGAAAAGTCTGAAACAGCCCCTTTTCAGCTCAGCGATAGTGATCCTTCCCCCACTCCTTAAAGGGGCAGAGACAGGGCTTCCCTGGCTGAAGCATTGCAACACCCCTGTCTGAGAACTCCTGATGTAGTCCTTTGCGTATCTACTCAGTAGTAAGTTCCACTGAGTTTGATTGGTGCTTACTCCAAAGTGAGTATGCATAAAACTGCAGGCTTAAGATGGTCCAGATGTTATATTCCAATAATAAGAAAGTTATACTTTGAAATTATTTTTTAATGGAAAACTTGTAGATATTTTAAGACCTAACTGACAAGCACATGCTTCCTTGTTGTTGTTTTTAAATTAAGACTGTCACATAGCTATTTTAAGAGTGATACTCTTATATTTATTCCATATGCATGCATGCTTCCTAGGAACAGCCAACCGAAGGACCAATCTTATCCAATTTTTCAGCACCTGGACAGATTAATCCAGGTATTTAAATATCTGGATTAAAACTATAAGGTATTCAAATATTGGGGCACTCTTTGATTGCAGCTGAATTTCACCTCTGGTTAAGTTACTTGCGAAGAACATCATTTTGGTTTGCTAACTATCAGCCAATTCAAAAGTTACAATACTTTATCTAGACACAAAAAAATATATAACACTACTTGGTTTTATGTAATGTAACCATACCTGGGAGCAAAATAAGAGGTTGTGTTTCATTCTGGCAGCAGCTTCACAAGTTACAACCCAATCCTATCTAACATTAGCACAGCAGGGCTGATGGGCCCATACAGTATCCAGCATTGGAGCCAAGCAGTCAGGTGGTCTCCTCAGGATAAGAGAATATTTGTTCCCTTATCCTGTGTAGTGCTCCAACCTGTTCAATGGGGCTACTTCAATCTGCGCCGATCCATGTAGGGCTTTTAGGCTCAGGTCAGGAGAGTTAGGTTGTGGCAGGGGCCTGCTCTGCTGTCACTTTCCCCCTTCTGGCCAGAACGGGTTGGGGAAGGTAGTTGAAAGACAGGTGTGGGTGTGCCCCGCCCACCCCCGCAGCCTGAGATGAGCACTTTTGGTCACTTCAGCCTATGGCTACATGCAACTAAAACAAGACCTTGAATGTAGCAGATGTGCAGCAGTCCTTGGCAGAGAAATTAATACTGAAAACTCTGAAGTTTGAAAACTTCGAACAATCAATATATTAAGTGGTTCTCAAACGTTTTAGCACTGGGATCAGTGATGTCATTCAGGGAGAACGGACCAGAATGGGCGTTCCGGATCCTAACGGGCTCCGTGGCTGGTTCCGGGTTCCCGACAAGTGCCAATCAAAAGTTCCTGTTCCTAAATCATTTGAATGACACCACTGACTGGGATCCACTTTTTGGGATCTTTTTGAAACAATCACACAGCCCTCCTCCTTTCCAGTATCCCATCTTCCCATATTTTCAATATGGCTGCTCTAGGTGTTTCAAGATCCACCTTGAATTGGCTTGCAATCCACTGGTAGGTCCTGACCCACAGTTTGGGAACCACGGCATTAAACAAAAAATTAACAGCATTTTTATGGGTTTACACAGGAGGAAAAATCAGTTCAAATCAGTAACAGTGCGACAATTCTTTAAAGAAGGAATTACTACCCCTTCACACCCTCGTACATGTGTCTTCTCCAAACTTCACTTAAAAAAAAAATCTCGTACTAAAGCCCCTAACAGCGTTTTAAACTCAAGGGAGTTTAGCAAACAGTGGTGTTCATGCATCTCTCATCCACAAAATAGCATAAGGGAAAGAGAAGTGGTAAGCATAAGATGGAAGAATAGAGAAATGCTGAGCAAGCATTTATAAACAACACTGCAGTATCTCCAAGTCAGTTTTATCTAGCCACCAGTGATATTAGTGAAGTACAATAGAAGTACGGTAAAAATTCTGTGTGTACTCCATCTTGTAAGGGAAAGGAAAACTGAGTCTCTGGATATTTCATGTAAATATTATATTGCTGTTGTACACATTCTTAAAAGGCATTCTGTGTCCTAAAGAGATTTTTTAAAGAGAGAATATTACTTTTTTAATCCCTCCCCATTATTGCGACCTCTTTATGTGTGAATCAGCTAGGCTACGTGAACAGTATTATATAGCCTGAGAGCACCTCTGTATTCTATTATAGAGCACCTCTGAGAGTGTGCGATTTTTCCAAGGGCTAGGCTAGCATCTGGGGCATAAAATAATTCAACTGAACCCTTGCTGACTTGATCCCTGTCATCTATGCCTTATGTTATGATATAGATCCTTAAGGCCCAATCCTATTCCCCTCCCTGCCACGAGAACTAGCATTTGGGAAAGAATTTGCTTTACGGCTGTCGTAAATACTCTTACAGAAGCTGCATGTTTCAGTCCTGACACTGGAGAGACAACAGATGCATCACACACAGCAGTGGGATCTGGAGCAGCAGCCACCAGCAGATGTAGGGAGGGGGAAAAACTGAGCAGGGAGAAGGAAGAATGGGGGCGGGGAGGAGTGGAACTGGTGGCAACGGTACATGCCAGATCCTATCCCCTCCTTTTTGAGGTTGCCCACTTTCCCCAAAGAGCTTATTAGCTAGTACAAGTCCAAGGAGACCCATTCAATAATAAGAGGGATTCGGAAGGGTAAGGAGAAATAATTCTTTCTACTTTGGCAGCGAGCGGGGGGGGGGGGGAATCAGGAGGCTTCAGATACAGCACACACCCTTTTGGCATGGCTGCGACAGCAGGGAAGAAGGGTAAGATTGGGCCACCTGTGACCTCAAGATTAATGCACTCTACATGGGATTGTCCATGAAGACAGTTCAGAAACTGATTGGTACACAACACTGTCACAGGCCCTTTTTAGGAATGAGAAGCACAATCTCAGCACATCAATACTTAAATACATACTTAAATAAATACATTCAAGATGCTTGTTTTGACCTATATACCCCTAAATGTTTAGAACAGAAGTCTCCAAACAACAGGACCAGAAATTGCGCAATTCAAACCATATTCAATAATGCCTTCCCTGCGCGGCAGAGCTTTCCATTCCGTGTCGCAGCTTCTTAGCTTTCAAGCTGATCTTCTCACAAAGACGTGCTGAGAAGTCGCTTCAGCTGCCCATCCCCCCAGCAGGCACTGCGCCCCGAATTCTGGGCAGAAGCAGCTGACTGGTGCAACTTTGTGAGATCAGTTTGAAAGATAATGTGGAACAGAAAGCTCTGCACCAGGTAGGGAAGACATTTTCTGAACGCTGGATCCAGCCCCGGGGCTGGGATTTGGCAAAGCCTCTCCTGGAACCTAGAAACTTCAAGGAGGTTATTTCATTTTTGCTGTTACTTTGTTATCCTGGTTTTTTTGGGTGGTGATGCAGGTAAATTAACTTGTGGTGAGGATGCAAGCATGTTCCCTGTGCACCACACTTTTCATTCATGCTCCAATGGTGCAAGGAGAGACTGAGCCATACCACAGCAACCCAACCTGACATTGTTCTGTCCAGCCTGGCCCCTTGGGGAAAATATCAAACTCTGCCGCCAAAGGCAGAATTGATGGGCTCAAATCAAGCTTTTAGCCAGTCTGGGTTTAGTGGTCAACTTCTTGCTATCTCAACATTGGAGCCTATTGATGGAGGAAAGAAAGGAGGATGATTGTTGTCCCAAATGTCCTCTGTTACCACATATACAAATCCTTAGGCTTGGTTATTTATGATGGCATGGCTTAGTCTCCCTTTGAGTATACCCAAATCCCATACAGCACTTACAGCACTGGCTCAAACAGTCTAATGGAGTGTGAATAGCTCGCTGTCTCATCTTAATGAGGCACTATTCTTTTAAAATCCAGTAAAGTGTTTATTAAAAGCTAAAAATAGCAAAGTACAAGATACAGAAAATATGATGCTTGTGATCAGGTGCAGGATAAAAGAAAAAAAATAATTTCTAGCCACACATTCCCTGTATTTAAAAAAAATCCATTATGGATTTTACACAAAGGATTAGAATTATCTGCATTATTGGACAGCGGAGTGGGTCATCTTGGGCAGCTGGGTCTGCTCTCCAAAGTCAAATGCAAAACTTTGATCCATCTTTCCCTTTTTAAGGAATATCTGGGCTTCAGTTTCAGCCTCTCCCATTGGGTAGTACTGGGATGGGAAATTCACCCAACCCTTGGGATTTGCCCTAAACTATGATCAGGTAAAAGGACTCAGCCAATGGAGAGGTATGGCCAGAACACAGGGTGGTCCCAAATGAGTCATTTCTTGCTCAGTGTTCTAGAGCAGTGGTTCTCAAATTTTTTAGTGCTTGGACCGTCTTTTTAGAATGAGAATTTGTCCAGGATCCACTGGAAATAATGTCATGGCCAACACAATGTCATGTGTTGTCATGTGACGCCAGAGACTGCTGCTTTCCTGAGAATGCAGCAATAAAGTTGGGTCATTTCTCTGCCATTTTCCAGTAGCAAAGTGAAGCAGAAAGAAAGAAAGAAAGAAAGAAAGAAAGAAAGAAAGAAAGAAAGA
>JAJKFI010000018.1:15120548-15193021 GCA_029204185.1 Lerista edwardsae | reverse complement strand
GAAAGAAAGAAAGAAAGAAAGAAAGAAAGAAAGAAAGAAAGAAAGAAGCAAATTACCATACAGTGTCCTTTCCAGTGTCCCATCTTCCCTATTTTTAATTACAGCTGCCTTATGTGCTATATGACTCACCTGAAATTGGCTCATAACCCACCTAGTGGGTCCCAACCCACAGTTTGAGAAACGTTGTTCTAAAGATCATAGGTACTAAATAGAAGGCATATCCTTCCTGACTGGTCAATCTAAAAGTGTTTACCAGTTTCCTCTTGCCTGGGTAAAGAAATCCTAAGGGTAAAGAAATCACAGTGTACATGCTAAGGGTAAAGAAATCACAGTGAAAGAACTGAATCCTGTGAACCTGAGCCAAGCTCATTCCATTTTAAGCCCAGGCAACAACCTTAACAAAAAGTGAAGGATCCCCATTCTCCACACACCTTTACACTCGTTTTGGATGCAACACAAACTTATTAAACAACATTCAAGAACATTTCTATACTACTCAACAAAAACGTTCACAAGCAGTTACACAGTAGAGGAAAGTATCTTAGGATATACTGTTGTATGGTATACTTCAGGTGTGGACTGGCCTTCTCGCTGGGGACTAGAAAATACCTTGTGTGTTCTGGCTACTAACAGCAGAAAGAGAAGCACTGAGAGTGTCAGTTTCTGTCTGCCTCAGGTTGGTAGTCAGTGGGGACCTCTGGTGAGAGCAGAGGGAAATCACAGTATTGAACATGTTCAGGAGGGAACCTCTGTGAAAAGAGAGTCTCTGGTATAATGCGAATGAAGGGATCCCTGTTTGGTCACTGCTACTTTACTTTGATTTTACCAAGTGAGATTCTTAGGCCTTTTGTGAGATTCTGTGTGTGCTTGGTATACAAGTTCTCAATATGTGCTGATCAAAAGTTGGTTTAAATGAATTGGACATATTAGGTTAAAATAGTTACACTAATAAAATAAATATGTTTTCATAATCTGATTGAGATCTTGCATAGATCTTGTACGACTTATCCATGGCTCTGAAGTCTTTACTCTTTCCATTTCATTTTGCACAAATGTTTCCTCAAGTAGCAGGCCTTTCTTGCTTATTCTTTGCCCTCTTTGAGGGTGAACATGGCTTCTTAGTGATGTACTCTGCTACTAATATATAGGCATATTGTGCTACATACGAAAGGCATGTTTGTGTATAATTATTACCCCCCCTTTAAATTAATAAGAGTGACAAGGAAGAAAGGATCAGACTACCACTTCTGGCAATGTATACAACCATACACTCTTAATGCCCAACACAATTTACACACATGTATTATTTGTTTATTTTGTGTTAGATTAATTCCAGAATGTAAAGTATCACATAAGCAAAGTCTTTCTGGATAGGTTCAAAGGTCCATTTAGTCCAAAACCCAGATTCTCACAGTGAGCAACTAAGATACAGAACATACTGCTGCTGAATCCAGAGGCTATCATGATATACTTGCACTCCATGAATCTGTCCGATCCCCTCTTAAAGCCATCCCAGCCAGTGGTCATCACCACAACTTGTGGCAACAAATTCCATAGACTACTCATGGGCTGTGTGAAGAAATGCTTCCTTTTATCCATCTCAAATCTCTAACCAATCAATATACAGTCTTGTTTAAGTAGTTGACCTTTTATCTAACCAGGAATGGCTTTAACTCAACCATTTGGAGGCCATCCTCCAACGGCCCCCTATTTCCATCGCCATAGCACCACCAATGCCTCAATGCATACTGACTGAGAAAGATTTACTACCACCTGAGACTGAAGACCCTTTTCAGTGTTTCCCTTCCCATTCACTAAAAATTTACTGAACTCATTCTGTAGTCATACAGGCTTCCTAACTCTGCCCAGACTAGATTAGAAGAACCAAAACAAAGGCACCATTCATGCCAATATACAAATATTTTGAAAAATGCTACTACAGCTAAACAGGCAGAGTATGTTAAAAGGGTAAACAGAATCTTGCAATTAACAAATAAAGAAGCAGCATGATTCTGGAAGCCTTTGGTTACTTCTCACCACATGTAGCCTTTGGTCCAGGATGTTCAATCTGTATCACCTTGTCAGGGAGGTATTGGGAGAAGCCAGGCAAAGGGGAGCCAAGAAACCAAAGGGAGTAGCACCTAGTGGTTAGTATTTACACACCCTTTCCTGCTTTCCACTTTACCTTTTTATGGGGCCAGCAGGAGACTAGAGAAGAAACTAGGAGTTGTATCCACTGCCACCGTCCCAGACTAAGGAGTCCAGGCAAAGGAGGGCCATCCGGGAGAAAATTTCCTCCCAGGAGCACAGAACCAAGAGGGTTCTTATTTAAAATCAAGATTACAGTACTGCCAGGATAATCAGACACAACAAGTCGCTACGTCACCTGTGAACATGGACCGGGCAGGCAAAAGTTAAAAGAGAACTAATTTATTGAAAATCCAACAAAAAGGAAATTAAAATGGAGAAAGGGGGATGAGGAAAAGCAAAAGTAATGCTCAAACCTGGCTGCATGGACACGAAGAAAAAGCTTGACCAATTTACAATAAATAGTAATGCCCAGCAGATAGAGAAGACAAATAAGATAGAACTGCAATGACTAGAAGGTTGGCTATCTAGAAAAAGAATCTAAAGAGCCCTCTGAAATCAGGCCCATAATACTGTTGTGTTCCAATCTAGTTGGAATGAAGAGAGGGGAAATCCACTGCCTATATGACCTGTGAAAACTCAATCAACCTTAGGCATAAATGATTATTCCAGGTTAAAGTCAGCATGAAATGTACCTAACTCTGTGAATTAGAAGAAATTGTTTCAGGCACAAATGTCTGTATGGCAGATGTGATAACCACTTAAGCAATATCTTAAGTGAAAGCTCCCACACTGGTACTATAGCCATGAACTCTGTCAACACTCACTTCAAGTTCCAACTGGGAAAATGCAGATTTCCAACTGGGAAAATAGGAGGCAGATTTGAAAAAGCCATGCTTTAAGGACCCTGCAAACGTGGGAAGAAGAGGACTCCTCCTGGTGTTTCAAACTGTTACTGTTAAGCCCCTTAAACAGCTCATCCAGGGGGCGGGGAACATTCATTGTTTCTAGGGCAATCCGTCTGCCTGTGCATCACTTCAGAAAGGCTTTCCATGGATTCACATAAGCCCTAACTATTGGTAGACTGTAAATTAGAAGTAATGGTCATATTTAGTATCTCATCAGAAGAGCCAAAAAGCCTCAGCTAACACTTGGTCCCCACACTATCAGCTGACATATGTGGCTGATGCTGAAGAATCAGTCCTTGGGTTAGTAAAGTCTTCCATTCTGGAAGCCTTCAGTGCTACATGAATTATTTTGACAATCAGGTCCAGGATCCAATGTGTTCTTGGCAAATTTAGCAATCAGGATCACTTTTCCCTCCAGAATTCATTATCTCTGCGTGACTCTGGATAGTGTCAATCAGTGGGAAGGTGCAGACAGTCATGATTGCTTAGGGGGAGATTTTCCTCCTCTGAAGGCCAGCAGTCCTTCTGCAGCCCTGATTGATCTTTGGAGGGGAATATGGTAAGGGTGTAGGTGAGATCACTCCTGAGTGATTGCTATCTCACCACAGAGCAAAAATGATGCCCTGAATGGAACAAAACAGCAGGGGAGACATTTCAAATGATGGTGCAAGAAAACTCAGGACAAATGAAACTGAACATGAGTTGGAGCTTATCTTAGGATCTTTTCCATGGTGGTGACAGCAGCAAAGAAAGTAATTTTCTATGCCACCATTGCATTCAAAAAGAGTTGTCCAGCTGAGTTGTTGCTTCATCTCCCCCCTCCCCCATGAAGGGGTGAGAGCAACTCAGTATCTTGTTGTGACTGATTTGATAGGCACTTTGCAGATAGAATGGCTCATTTTGGTTCCCGAGTTGAACTTTTCGGGGCACAATCCAAAGTGCCTGTTGGGCCGTTGCATGTGCATTGTGTCAGCCCAAGGCTGTCACAAACATGCCATAAGGCACTGGGCCAATGCAAGCACTTGTGTTGACCCAGCTACACCCAGGAGGCAGCCAGTAAGTTGTCCCTTTGCTGGCCCAGCCTGTTCCCAAGTAGCCATGAACGTGCTTTTCAGCATGTTCGCAACACTTGGAAGTCAACACCAGGAGCACAGCTCAGGGCTGTGCTACGATTGCCTTGTAAGTGAATTAGCATCTGAAAAACTTGAGGATGTAAGATGCATTCCGAATCTAGAATGGTCACCCAGCAGAGCCAATCCACTACAGACTGGATGGGAACACACTCTTCCTTAAGGAATGCCAGATTCCCACTGGAATATTCTGCAGGCTGCTTTATGCAGAGGGTTACCTTACACAAAGATCAGAATTGCATTCTGCCCTGTCGATGCAGGCTTTTGTTTACAAAGCAGGTTTTATGGCTTGGAATTCTAGCCAATGCTCTACCAAACCTAGAGTGAGGTCTTATTGCTGTCCGAGGAGAAGCACCAATCCTAGGTACCAGTCTACCAAATTTCATCTTGCTCATTAGGAAATGCTGGATCACATGCAAAGTGAAATAGTGTTTGTTTTGCTGCGGGGCCTATTTTGGTACCTGAGTTTAGACTGTCTTTCCCACCTAGGCATCCATAAATACTGTCTTTTTCACTGGGATATAGAGACATTCCTATACATCTATGGGGCATGGAGCATTATAGCATCAAATGGTTTTTGGGTTTTGCAACTTTTAAGTATGAGTTTCATAAAGTTCCTACAGATTGCTGGACGTGTGACCATGCAACCACCTCTGTTTGCAGTTGCTGTAGTCTTGGAATTTGTGAGACGGTTTAGAGTCGTAGCCAACACATGGTAAACTGGAAATTCCAATAGTTGGTTATTGCTGCGAGAGAATCTGGACAGAGGATCCTTGCCACCGGATTCTACATTCCTCGCACCTTTCTGCACTTCTTTCTGATTATCAAATGAGACCAAGCCCTCTGAAAGAATACTCTCAATTTTTGCAGTGCTCCCCTTCCCACTTCTACCTCCTACTTGCTTATTGGTCACTGCAGGGATTGGAGAAGCCAGAATGGTGCAGCAGGGAGATCAAAAAGCTCTGACTTTGCCACCTTCACTCTGAGCCTGCTAAATTTCTTCAGAAGCTCAAAACCTGGAAGTAATTGGTGGTCATGTCATCACACCACCTTTCAGGGTGGTCGAGGTCGCCCAGCTGGGGGTCATGCAGCCCCTCGGCTGCCCGAAGTTGGACCATCCTGTTATAGATTGTGACCAAAATGTCCAGTAGAACATTACCAAAATTTTCTGTTTTGGTTGTAATCTTATGAACTTACTCTCATATAAGTCTCTTTCAACACAGGGGAGCTGAGTGAACATAAGCAGAAATAAACTGCAAATCATCAAATCATTGATACATGTTTTTCCTTCTTAAAGCATTTCATTGATATTTGGGATTGAAGCTTTGATGCATAATTGCAAAATACAAGCAATAAATCCCGTATTGCAGTGGTTCCCGAATTGTGGGTCATGACCCAATTTTTGGTGGGTCACAAAATTGACAAGAAAAATGTATTGAGCCCTATTTGGGGGGGGGGGAAATGGATCAGCTCATGTGCATTGAGTCATGAGTAGGAAACCATGTCTTGGTCCACTTTGAAAGTCAGGCCAAGGCAAACAGAATGGCACCAGACTGGTCCCCATCCGAAGAACACAGGCCCAAACAAACCCTCAAGAAGGAAGTATCATTCCTCCCTCTCCTGCAAGGTGAATATATATTGAATCCTGTATATATTTTCTTTGAAAAGCAAACTGAGCCACACATACACATTTATATTTACTCATCTAGGCAGGTGAATATGCTTCAGTCCACTGTGAAGGGGAACATAAGGCCACCAGAACTGGTCACAACCCGATAAATGCAGAGCTTAACCATCACTCCAGAAGGCGGCTGCCCCCATAGTAAAAAGGATAAAAACACAGGCTTGAGTACCTGGTAAAGTGCAACTTTTTGTCTCATAATGCTAGGTGGGTCCTACTGTTAAAAAGTTTGGAAACCACTGCCTTAGAGCAGTGGCCATCAACATTTTTTATGCCATAACCCCAATAAATTAATAAAGTATGAGACCCATCATTGGCATACCCTTCCTGGGACTCTATTTGCCCACTCTTCACTCCTTTTATGCCCTCCCAGCACTGTTCAATGTATATTAGAGGGAGCAGAAAAAGTTACTCTGAAGCCTGGCACTACTGAAAGCTATTTTAGCCCAATTGCTAAGAACCTAAGCAAGTCTGAGACACAATCTCCTGGTACCTGAAAGCGTACACCAGATGCCTTCCCCTTTACCTGGGGGTGCTGTAGTCCACTGGTCTTCAACCTATAAGTAACCCCACAGGTGGAGGCTTCGCAACCCAATTGGGATCCCAACCCCAAGGTTGAAGAACACTGCCTTAGAGCATATTCTACCAGCTTGTATCCTCAGCCAGGATATTTTATCTTGGGATAGCAATCCGCTATGTTACAAAATAATCTACTTTTGACACTTCCAGAATTGTCCAAAAATTGGCATACAGCACAAAGAGTTGCTTTTTGGGAGGTATGGGTAAGTGAAAAGCCTCACAAAACAAACCTGTCCAGTTGTCTGGTTTTCACCGATTTCTTTAAATTAAGTGGCAGTTTTCCAAATATTCATCCTAAGATGTCTTATACCATAAGAGTATGGTACCAAAAGAGTAGTGAGCTAGCCTCAAATGTCATAAGATTGGTTCAACAAATTGAAAAGACTATGGGATCTCACACAATAATACTCTATTTATAGAGCAATTCTATACATGTTTTCTCAGAAGTAAGTCCAAGCATATTCAGTGGGGCTTACTCTCAGGTCAGTGTGTACAGGATTGCAGCTTTGTCCCAACATCTAATGATACAAAAACGCACAGTAAGATTCTATAATATTATATAGAAGATAAGCTTTAGGGGAATCAGATATGTTGAACTCACATATTTTGTCAGAATGAGGTATTCCCTTAGCAATACAGGAAAACAGCAAAACAAGAACATACTAAAGCTAAAGATTACACTATAGCTAATATTGAAGTCTTATCTTGCTATCATCTTGATTTGGCTTGCCTGCACCACAACATTTTCCTAATCATAACTTTTGTGTGTTAACATTACAAAAAATTGACAGACAAAGCAATATCCTTGTCAATTTAAAAAGTGTTTTAAACACTTTATGTTATTTAGAGCAATGGATGAATGGATTTTAATAGCAACTTTCCAACTAAACTCACAATTACTGTCATTACGCTAAGTGCTTGATATCCCACTGTGCAGTTTTGCTTTCTGCTTTTTTACCTTCTTCCATGCACACTTTTAGTCATGGATTATACAGACTTTCAGTGTTTTCTGCCTTTTCCTTTAAATAAACTGGCTCTGGCTCCTTCCATCTGGTTCCCCTTCCGTCAGCAACCCTGCACCTGTTCACACCTCCTCTCCTGTTGGATTCCACTGAACATTTCCTCCTCTGCCAGGGCTATTCTGGCACTCGCAACCTTTCTGTCATTCAATCCATCTGTCAGAAGTGAACTTTGTTTACTGCAAGCTTCTGCTTTCTTCTTCAAGATGCAAAGCCCCTCAAGGTCATTGTCAAAAGAACTGTCGGCATAGATTTAATCCCTAGCAAAAGACAAAGCTGGACAGCTATCCATTTGTGAAAATTACTTTTTTAGTGTGGGGAAAGACAATAGAAAAGTAAAATAATAGGATAGTTAATGATCATTGTGAAACCCTGCAACATTTTCATTTATGCCTATATGTCTGACTACAGAATCTTGTTCATTTTATCCACTTAGCAAAAATGCAAAAGGCAGGGGAGGGAAATCCCTGACAAAACTGATGTAGAATAAAGGCAAAATATAAAATACTTTATTTGATTAATTTTGTGCATCAGAAAGAAAAGCAACGAACTGAAATTCCAGAATTACAACATTGGCTTTGAGCTGGATCACAATGATTTCTCTGTCCTTCCTATGATTGAAACATCAGATTTAAAAAATAAAAACAATTCACCACTGAGCACTTAACAAGAAGTCACTCCTTTTGTTTGTGTGATTATTCATATTGCTATTCAAATGCTTTCTGGAAGTTAACGGAAAGAGCCGTGCAGTTACTTTGAGACATTTCACATTGTCAACAATATCTATTATGCAGAGCTATTCAAGCATGCATCTGCTTTCCTAAATTGGTTCCGATAGCCATATACTACTGAATTATTAACTAGCCTTTTAAACAGTTTTACTCATCTGGAATAAGAAACGTCTTGGAAATTTTTTTTTTTTTGAGAAAGTGAAATCCAAATTATAAAGTAGTTTTCTTTACCGAAGAGAAAAATGTGTCAAAAAGTTAATAGAAACATATTTTCACTTTGCAACTAATTAAAAATTTTTTATCCAGCATATACAGTAATTTTAAAAAAATCTGGTTTCAGAATTCCCTAAGGAATTAAATATTTTGTTCTCAAAGTTTAATAAGGAGAAACACAAAACACCAAATATTTCAACATTAGACAATACATGGCTGTTAAATTCAGTATTTGTTTTTCAAATGTACTGCAAATTTGAAACTAGCTCTTTTCTTTCAACGATGTGTTCCATGGACTTTATTCTACCTAATATTAAATCAAGAGCATAAAGACAGCCTAAGGTCTTCTAGGAAAGTTTAGTGTACAGCAATATCTGACCTGTCCATATAATTTAGCCCTTTTTATAAGTAACATTTGGCTGGCAATATGAAATAACCATAGTTGGGGCAAGAAGTCATAGACCAGCTGCACTTCTGCAAAATACTCACAGACTGCAGGAATGAGACAAGCAGTAGTGGGACAGTTCATGGCAGCATGGCTGCCACAACTATAAAATGCATCTATTGAGCAGGTCTGTTCTCTGTCATAACTGAATAGACCAGAAACAGAAGAGAGTTACCAGAAGGGAAACATACAAGGAACAGCTCATTTGAGCTTTTCCTGCTGATCATCTTTCTCTGTAAGGAAAGGGCTGGGTCTGTGATATGGCAATAACATTTTTACATATAGCAAGTTTCCATACAACATTTTTAAAGCACGTAAGAAAATGCAGCAGTCAATGCCACTAAAACTCCCACAATGTCAATCCTTCAGCCATTCAAATGAATGAGAATTTACTTATTATAGACTTCAAGAAACAGGCTCAACAGATTACCCTTTGGCAAGAAAGAACATCATGAAGAGGACAGAAATAAATACTTCTACACCTTGGAGCAGCCCAGGTTGCTTTTATGCAGGGTAATGCATTTTAAATTTCCATCACAAAAATGCAGTTATGTTTTCACTCTATGTTATAAACGTAGATATATTTGCCAAAGAATACAAATGCTGGAAATCAAAATACCAGTATAACGTCAAAATGTTAATATGTTCTAATTAAAAAGGCAAATCATTTATTTAAGCAGATTTTCTTTAAAAAAAAACACTAGCAAGAATAAACAGAAAAGCAGTAAGTATCTCGCAGCAACTGAAGTGTTTGTGGGTCTTCCCTTACTGAACCAGTATAAGTACAAAATTTTGCAAATATACATATCGGCATACATTCTTGATTCAGAAACTGTTGGAGCACTACAATAATATTTCAAGATATAAAATTCCCTACTAGTCACAGTAAGATATTTACCTACCTATTAAATTACATAACCCATTCCTTTTTCACTTAATACTTAAGGATTTTGGAAATACTGTGATTTCAAACAATATATTTTAAAAGAACAATAACTATAATTTATTAGACAACTATGTCTTAGCCAACTGACAGTTTATAAAGTCTATTGTTATATTAATTTCTAAAGACACTGCCAGAAAACAAGAAAACTGACTTGTTCCAAATAATTCAATACCTGTCATAATAAAAAACAGCATATGGTCTAAATGATGTCGGGAAAATATTTCTTTTATAATATGCAAAAGAGTTCACATATCTCTAAGAATCTGTAGTCAAGAGAAGGTCAATTTCCCCAACTAGAACTACACACTTAATAATAAAGGATTATTAATTGCTGTATCCCCTTTTCATAAAGTTACCTTAAGCAAAACCTTCTTTTCAGTTGTGGAAATATTTGTGGTTTGTATTGCTGCAGGACAAAGAACCAAGATTTTTTCACAGACTAGTTCGGGGAAAGAAAAAAAATGCTTGCAAGACTCAGTTACAAATAAAAGAACAAATGGCAACTTCCAAATCTACTGCAGTCATTTACTAATATGCTGTTATATCAAATAAGTCTAATTTTTTTCGACAGCCCCAAATTAGATATATTGCAGAAACTGATGCATAAATAGCATATGGCTCTGTTATACCACCTATTTCAAATCCCTGTAATGTTTCTTCCCCTCCCCACACAAAATGAATAATTGAGCCAAGCCATAAACCTTCTGCAAAGAGGAATTTTTACACACACACACACACACACACACACACACAGAGAGAGAGAGAGAGAGAGAGAGAGAGAGAGATGGAATTTTCTTTGTTCAACAATGAGGATGCATAATCTACATGTACTTGTTTATTTTCTGAAGTATTTTAACATTCATCCAGGTCATCTGACAATGGTAATCATATTATATGTAACAGGTCTATTATTTCAGATGCATTTAAATCCATTTTCTAACACAGAGCTGTAGTTCTTTTTCAGCTTCATTGTCATCATTTCAGAGTCTACATTTTTTCATCCACAGGTCAATGTGCTTACTATTAATGATGGTGGTTATGTTACTTAAAACCGAGTCATATTCAAAATCACAGACTTAAGACAAAATGATTACAGTTTGCAGAAGCTGCAAAGTAATGTAAAGAGAACAGACAACAATATTACATGACCTTTACCTTAAAACAGGTCCCTACTGACCAACGACAAATGTTCTACCTAATAAAAGGATGCAAAGAATTTACTCTGTTTAAAGTTTACTATCAAATTAACTTTTGTTTAATTAAAGGAAGAAAAAATACTAAACTTGGACGACAAGCATTGCAGTATGATTCTAACACCAGAGGACATTTACTAGCAAAGATCCAGATTTTCAAGAATTGACAAAGTGAGTTCGTCAGTAGATTTCTACATTCCTTATACTGCAAATTTTCCAGTTAAACTGCCCAGTTAACAAAAGTTTGTGTGTGTGTGATTTGCAGTAGAAAGGCATTGCAAGGTCTTATATCAGACCAATGGGCACACCACTGTAAACATCATGGAACTCTGCAGCTATCCTGCAGCTTCTCTCTCTGTGGTCAGTCTTCCCAGCTGCCCTATCCGTTACTGTCTGATTAGTTCTGCTAAGGAGCCCCTCCCCTGCCAGCTTTCAGTGCCATCTGTTCTACACAAGATGGCTGCTGCCCAGCAACCTAACACTGCCCTCCTACCTGGCACCCGGCTTCCATCCTTACCCCAAAGTGCTAACACAGGTTCTCACTCCTGGCAGAGTCAGGATTTCATTACTACTACTTTGACAAGTGCAGGGTTGTTTGTAATTTCTCTTTTATCCTGATTTTGATTGTACAACCACCTCCCACTGATTCAGTTTGCTTCAGTTTTGTTGCTCACAGATTTTACTCTCCACATTAATCTCCCTCTGGCATGTTACTGCATCTGTTCCCTTTTTTATTATTAATTTTCAAATTCCCACCATTTTTGACAAAAAGGAGGTAATCTACACTCTGCTTCTGCCCATTTCATTTTCTTTAATTTGGAAGATAAGTATGAAAGCATGCCAAAGAAGTTAATTCTCCGTTAACAGTTTATTTTCTGGCATCCTAATGCCTTTGTATATGAAAAACAGACAGGAATAAATGTTGACTAAACCACAAGCAATCCTAAATTTAATGAAAAATAAGCATATAAAACAGAAGCGAAGAAGTTTATTAAGCATAGTAACTTATTTCAGGGTTTTACATTTCTCTTCAATTACAAAATTTCCAGGTTACGGTTTTGAAACTAAGCATAAAAACATGTTTTAAGTTAATAATTCTTGAGCTGGATCAAACATATATTCCCATGGATCTGTGCTATTACCAATTTTAGTTTTAATTATGAGATATATATTGCATTGACAAGACATCAGATGAATGATGCAAATTTGAATTTTGTGCCTAATTAGAGTCATAGCAAATTTCTGATATGCTACTTTTTTCCCCTTAAAGAACACCATTGGAATTATGTTCCTTTTAAACAGGTATGACTTGGGAAACAGTACAGCTAACATTGTTATTAAAGTACCTGTGATACTTATTGGTGATAACAACGTTTTGCTTTAACAGAGGAAACGCTGAGTAAAAAAAAACACACCAAAGTGTATATGTAAGAAACTGGAAGGGGGTGCACACAGTTTTCTAGCAAAAGCTAGTTTACTTTGGTATCCTAAACTGCAACAGCAAAGCTTAACCAATGCACCTATGTCACAAGAAGCTGGAAGATAGAATGATAGTTTTAATTTATGTACCTTATTTATTATACATGGACTTCAATTAATGCCAATGAAGCTGTTGAAAATATGCTAGAGGCTAGTAGATGCATGGATAAACAAAACATATTTGAAACTAAAAAGAATGGTGTGTTGTTAATTTCCATTGTATGCCCTTCAAAAGATATGATTTTCAAAAAATATTTTTGCATGTCACTCAACAAATACTGTTGAGTTCTGCTACTGAAATGCAACACTACCAATTAGCCAGTTCTATGGAATTTGACATGTTTAAATAGTCTGCTCAAGTTCAAAATTAGTATTTCATCCTTATAAGCATGGATTGCACTTAAACTGTTTCAAGTGGGCCTGATTCTCTTGGGGCTTTTCTTGTGCAAGATCTGCAGAAATGAAATGCAGTTACACAAAAACATCAATATATACTTCCAAAAACCATTACAGTACTTTTAAATAGGATTGCAAAGCAGCTTTTGCATCCACTATTTCAATCACTGTCAGAACTTTCAAAGCGGTTTGAACAGGATTTTTTTTTTAAAGGTAAAAATTGTGTATTTGCATTTCTGATTTGAACCCCTGTTCCAGGCCAACAATAGAAAGACAGCTGTTCAATTGCAGTAATGTTAACATGTTTCCTTAAACTTCCTAGTGTTTGTCTCATAACATGGAAAGAGGGAGAAGCTCATCCAAGAATAAGCTTCATTTTAACACTAATGTATTGTTGTTGCTGAAAACTAGTCACTCCTCTCAGTGGGTCTCCCTGGTGACTATATTCCATTGCAGCCCACATAATGAGACTGCCCTACTCAAAGTACTTTCGGGAAGTGAAATCCTAGGGATCAGAACTCCACTAAATACCTCAAAGACGACATTCCTACAGATGTGCCAGGTTCTGACCATTTAGCGTTCTGAAGGTGATTACCAGCATCTTGAATTGGGCAAGTGCAGTGAAACAAAGATCAACTTGATGAGCTTGCACTCTGTTCGATCAATTCAGAGAATGTTCTTATTAGACAAATGCTCCAAATGATCTTCAAGGGCAGCTTCATCCAGAGTGAAACCACAAACCCATCAAGAGAAAAGATGATAGTGCCCAGAACTCCACTGAAATAGGAAGTCTGAGGGAACATCAGAAAAAAGCTTGAGAAAAAGCTGGGTTCTAAAGCAAATGTTAAGTCAAATGATTTCTACAGCAAAGGCAAATTTCATTTTCACTTAATAAAAGACAATAGTTAACTAACACTGTTTTCAGACAGCCAATCATTCTTCTTTTCCTGCCAGTTCATTAGAACAGTTGGGTGATATTGGTAGAATGCTTTGAATCTATTATATTAAGAATGCACTAGAAAATGTTTGCATCCTATCCCTAAATCCTGCAAACATGAACCAAATTATGACACATTTTTAAAGACATGGGAGTATAGGACACTATGTCATCAAAGCTGAAATCAAAGCTTTCAGCATGACTTCTAAAGCCCAAGTAGTGTGGTCTGTCAAGCAGCCTGCATGTACGACTACCCCTAAGTCTCAATCAATCAATCAATCAATCAATCAATCAATCCCGCTTTTCAACATGAAGTTCACAAAGCAGTTTACAGGCAAATAGTAATAATAATAAAATTAAATGGCTCTCTGTCCCAAAGGGCTCACAATCTAAAAAAAGGCAGACCACCAGCAACAGCCACTAGAAAGACTGTGCAGGGGTGAAGAGGGACAATTACTCTCCCTTGCTAAATATAAGAGGAACACCACTTGAAAAAGTGCCTCTTGCCCAGTTAGCAGGGGTAAGCATCCTACAAGGTTGGCCAAAGACATCTTTCTAAGCTTCCTATCTGTGTGTCACATTAGGGTTACAGGAGCTTATAAAGAGGCAGTCTTGGTGTGTGCCCCTTATCTGCGAAACACCCTCCTACAAATAACTCACAACAGCCTAAATGAGCAGGTACCTAAATAAGCAGGTAACATTTCATTACCTCTCTCCTCATGTTCATTGTAGTTCGGTCTAGTCTTTTCTGAAACATCTAAAGAGCATTCACATTTTCAAGAACATATGGAAAACTTGTCCTCAGAAGCAGCAAATTGACTGGGGCTCCCATGTATATTGGCCCCATAATTTCAAGGGCATACAATTCAAAAATCATGGAATAGACAAGGCTGACCAGTAGTGGAAATGCAGAGACCCTTTTCAGTTACATGTAAAACAGCCTTAAGCCACTGATGTAAGCAACAACTGGGTATTTTGGTTAGTATGGGGAGCAGAGTTACGGCGATTTATTTGTATGTTTATTTTATTGTAACCCATTCCGCTACATCTGCCCTTTGAAACAGAGCAAACTAAAAACATATGGAAGGAAGAAAGGTTTACATCGACATCAAGGTTTTCAATACTTTCTTATCACTTCGATTATAGCACCCCACTCCTTAAAAGCCTTCACTGGCTTCCTGTCCACTTCTGATTCAGTCAAACGATGTGGACCTTTCCTTCAAACCTCTCCATAGCCTTGCCCTTCCTCTCCTCTCTTGTATCCTGATACATTCCTACCTGTGACCTTTGTCCTCCAGCTCCATCACCCTCAGTGCCCCAAAGACTCCTGCCCCCCAAATGGACCCACCCTTTCTCCCTCTCCTTTATGGCCTGGAGCAACCCCCCATCACCTCATGCTTCCTTTAAAGCCCTACTCATAACTCACTTTTCCATGAAGTCTGTGGCAGTACGATTCACAGTACTTCTTCTACCGCACTGCAACTATGCCTGGATTTATTTGAAATGTTTTTGTCCCACTTTCTAGCACCAAAGGGGCCACCCAGCAAAGTAACACAGCAAAAATAAGCAAAAATGCAAAAACCACACATACTAGGAGGCACAAGGGGGAACAAGGAACCTCAACTCCAATAAGAGCTCAATACCACAACATTTCTAAACTTCAGCTCAGAAGAGGCAAATCTGAATCTTCCAACTAAACCAGATGTAAATTCCAAGGCCACTCCTTTTAAAGAAAACCATTCCCTTAATTAAACCCGCCTAATCATTTGAAGTCTAAGCTTCACTACTGTTAATAGATAACACCACATAATCTTACACCTCTTTTGAGATTACATTCACTCCATAAGGAAGAAATATTCAATCTGTATTATGGTTTAAGTTGGACAAAATTAAAATTACAAAAATGCAAAGTATTGTATTATCGATTAAAATTGTGGACAAAGTCTACAATTTTAATTGATAATACAATACTAAACTGTGAATGTAAGAATGAAAGCCCTGCTAGGTCAGACGAAAGCCCATCTAGTCCATTTTCCCACAGTGTCCCACCAGAATAATCCAGACAGGAGATGAAGGAATATTCCTCTCTAACACTACACCTCCACAACTGGTATTCAGAGGCACACTACTTCTGATCCTAGAAGTAACACATGGTTATGACGACGAATAGCCAATAATAGTCAGGTCTTCTATTAATTTTTCTAGTCTTCTTTTAAAGTAATTAAAGGCACTGGCCATCCTTACATCTTGTAGCAGTGAATTCCAAAGCTTAATTATGCACTATGCAAAGTCCTCCATTTTGTCCATTCCAAATATCCCTCCAATCAGTTTCACAGGACTTGTCCCTGGCTCTAGTGTTGTGACAGAAGAAAAACACCTCGTTTCCTACACCATGTGTTATTTTGTAAGATTCAATCATATCCTCCCTCAGTTGCCTTTTTTCTAAACTAACAATCCCCAAATGTGCTATTAAAACATGACAGAACTAATTGATAACATTAGTTACATTCATATACTATTAAGAAGCAAAAACGGAGATTTGTGCTTGTAAGTGTGCCCTGCATGTAATTCAGGACCATGCAATTCCAAACTGAGATGACGGTATGGAGAAGTGCTGGGAACAATACAGAAGGACATTTCTGCATAAGGAAAGACAGCTTCATTAGACAGTTTTTAGGCAAAAACAGGGATGGAACAGAAAAAACGTGTATGAGACAGCAAGGAAGGAGAAGGAAAAGGTAAAAAGTGGTGGAAGAGGAGAACGTGAGAAATGAGAAGAAGAAGGCAGCAAGTGACAGTACACGGAAGCTATGTGCTTTATCATCTGGAATTTGGTTTGCCCCTCCTTTTCCACATTACCACAAAATAACAAATCACCAAGTCTAACTGTTAGAAAAACTGGAGAACAATGAGAGAGAATGGGGAACATGTGTACACTATGTATAAGAAACAATCTCTTGGAGAAAAAATGGGCATGACAAATTCCTCTTCATTCTAGCACAGTGTCTTTTCTAGTGGCTGTTGCAGGTGTGTCTTCTGCATAGGTGTTTTTTTTTTTTTAAAAGACTGAGCCCTTTGGAGATGATTTGTTTTGCTATGTAAACCATTTTGTGAACTATATTTTGTTGAAAAGTGGTATAATACTACTACAATGAGAACTTGTAAGATAGGAAAAAATTATACCACTGAAGACATAAAGAAGCAAAAGCGAAGATCACTATTAAGCCCATTCAAGCAAATACCCAACATTCATCAGAATAAAACACATTGTCACGTGTGCACTACCACAGAAGCATTATTTAGTCATTAAATTTGGCAAACTTGAATTACATATTAGTTGGATGCTTAACTTAATTAATAAAGTTAGTATCATTATTAAAAGTGTGGAAGTTTTTCAGGAAATTATCTACAGTTTGGATTTTCTCCAAGACACCACACAGCTTCATAACTTGTATGATTAGGCTTAGGAAGGCAATTGGTAAACCATTTGGTTAACTATCACAACAAATCATTATAAAAGAAGTCCTGCAAAATCCAAACTTTAGCTGTCTTAACAACTTACCCAAAACTTTTTTCAAGTTCATTAACCTCTAGCATATTTGTTCTCTAAATACAGGCTGTGAGAAGGGTGTTTTTCTCCCCATCTGCTACTAGCCCATGATCTGTATTTACACCATTTTTTTAAAGTAAGAAGATGGTGTGATCATTTAAGAGGCATTCTACAATCTCCCAAATGAACCACCTATAATCAAATCAGCATGTGGGTACCCACATGAACATGCTAATATGCGCACATGCACATATACCTTACATGTAACTCCACTCAACCTGATACTTCATACCCAAATGTTTTTCTGGCGTATTTGAGCATTACTGATGTTTTCATATTTTATGTCCACTGAAGAGACCCAAATATACACTGAATCCACCCTGATTAAAAATTAGGTTCAAGTGTACGTATGTTTACTGTTAAAAGAAATGTGCAACAACTTCAGGGAGACTTTTGAGAAACTACTGTACAAACTTCTTTACAATTATATGTGTTCTGTGCATCATCCTTTTTTCTGATGCTATACAAGCATCTGACTGCTATCTGAAACAAGAAAGATAACTTTCTTGGCTGACTTTTGGTTTTATCTGTCAATTTGGAACTGGAGAGCAATGCACTATATAATCTCAATCAGTGCCTTAAGCATCCAAGGTCCTTGAAATAACAATTGGGTGTGCATAACTTTTACTGACTGTAAGTGTTCTAAGATGACATTTTACACCTTTCTTGTTTGAAAAAGGACTGTAGAATGAATTGGATGAATAGACTTAGTGTTATCCTTACTAAATCACAGTCACACTTCATCTTGTCTGGATGTTTTACATCTTCACTTCTAAGCTGCCTGAAAGCTGTGCAGTCAGTCAATCTGAAACAACTGTGGATAAGCTGCTGGCACAAATTAGCAGTATGAAATTGATGCAAAGGCCCAATAGGACGAAAAGTACCTGGTGAGGTGCAGTTGGTGCTCAGCTTTACCCAGAAGCTCTGTTAGTTTTATACATTCATCCTTCGCTCTTGCTACATCCTGCTGTGCTTGTTCCCATCGCTGTTTATTTTCATTGAGGTCTGCTTGTAATTTCTCTATTTCCTTAAAAAATAGAGAAGCACAGAAAATTCAATAACACTGTATGTCTAGCTACATTTGGACATCAAAGAAAGTTATAAACGTAAAAAATGTGCTGTTATTAATAAAAAAATTCCAAGATATTTGCTCCTTTATATTCTGCCTGTAACAAAAACTGATAAAACAGAACTGTGACACAAACGTAGAAAGATCAAGCCAGGAAACCGAATGGTTTCTATTGTTATTTCATCTTTTCCTCTAGACGTAATGCTATCTTTAGTTCAGTATGAATTTCCTAAAACTGACATAGCTACCTGTAAAACAAATGCACTTCTTTCAGTATTAAAACAGAGAAAACCATCCTGTTCAACACTGCAACATGCAACCAATTATACTCTTAGTTATTCTTCCTTTGTAAAGGAATTGATTTGAATTAGGATTATATTCATTTTTACAATTTGTGATCAAAGCAATTCAGGAAGATGATCACTCTCACCCTATTTTTCCACTTTGCACCGTGACCCTCAAAAGCATTTTAAAGAAACCAAAAACAAATCCACGGACATTTGTTTAAAATGAAAAAAAACACAAACATAATTTGACAACTGTCAGCTGATGCCAAGACGACCTCATAATTTCAGACTATAGGCATAAATATAGGCTCCAATTATTTTCTCAGGGGAAATGTCTAAAGTGAACAGATGGGCTTTATACGATCCCTTCAAGATAAGTTAGCTCAGGTTCTGTCGGACCAACAAAAAAGCAAATTTTAACATGAAGGGACTTTTGCTGAAAATGGCCTCCTTTTACCTGCCAGATGTTTGAGCCCAAGGATTTAAGGCAATACTACATCTGCTAATCTTGACTGTGGGAGTAGCTTTTCAGTAAACTGGGATCCAAGTATCCCGTGATAAAGATCTTAAAGGTTTTTTAAAATGTGACTTTACCAGAAACAGCATATAAGCAGACCTTGTATTTCAAACACTATTCTTTGTGTAGTCTAAACCAACTTCAGTACTGAAAAAGTATTTCTAACTGTTCCTTAGCACTTATAATTTCTGTAAGCAAATAAGAGAACATGAATTACTAGCAAAATTAGTAGGAAAACGCAAGTGCAGTATTAGCAAACACAGTAGTCCTGCACTATAAACCAAAGGGAAAAGGGAAAAAATAGTGTTACTTTCAGGTCTACAGACGCCAATCCACAGGCATCATAGATTGAATAACTACAAATGTCCCCTTGCTCAAGTTAGGCACAGAAATAGAAAACAGAACCTTATTTATTAAAATGTGGTTTGAAAAGCATGAAAAATAATTGCTAAGAATAGATGGCTAGACAATGTAATCATTTATTTAAAATGATTTCTATCCCACCTTTCCCTCCAAAATTAATGGAGCGCTCAAGGTGGCGGACAGCATAGAGAAAAAACACAAGAAAATGCCAAAACAAAAAGGAAATATAAAGTGAAATAACCATAAAACCGTAAAGAATACAATTTAAAACATCAAATCAGCATACAATTATAAAGACCTAAAGCAACAAATTAAGAAGGGAAGGCCAGGCAGAAAACCAAAGTCTTCAGCCCTCATTGTGCTAACAGAGAGGGGCAGCTCTGAATCAAACTGGGAGCGACTTGCTTAATACTGGTGCCACCACAGAGAGACTCTGCTCCTCATTGCACTTAGTCAATCTTTCCTTAGTCAGAGGCAGCACTTGCACCAGGACACACACACCCCGTTTACATTCAGCAAGTCAATATATTCTATGTAGTACAGGCTGGTCAAACCTTTACGATTAAGGGGGCTGCAATACTGTGCTGCCACCCCCACCCCAAGGGCACAAAAGCAGAAGTAATTGGTGGTGACATGATGGCATCACCATCAATTACTTCTGGGTTCTGAGCCACTGAAGGTGGCAGGAGAAGCAGGCAGAGGAGGCGGTGGGGCTTTTCTCCCTGCCACACCACTCTGGCTTTTCTGAGAAGCTGGAACAGTGCAGCAGGGAGAACAAAAAGCTACAAATGTTGGAGGCAGTAGGTATGGCAGGGCTAACTTATTGCTCTTTCTAAATAGAACTGGCTCACTTTTTTACATTTTTAAATAACCTAGGTATTGTGGAGCGTAAGAACAGCAAGAGCATCACCACAGAATTCAAAGTATGCCCTAGAGC
This sequence comes from Lerista edwardsae, assembly GCA_029204185.1. Lineage (NCBI taxonomy): Eukaryota > Metazoa > Chordata > Lepidosauria > Squamata > Scincidae > Lerista > Lerista edwardsae. The sequence goes on along the minus strand of JAJKFI010000018.1, from coordinate 15,172,493 downwards.
ACCATGCAACATCATAGACCAGTGGTTCCCAAACTGTGGGTTGAGATCTTCCACAGTGGGTTGAAACTTGATTTTTGGTGGCTCACGAAAATGACATGAAAAATGTATTGAGCCCTATGAAAACTGAAAGGAGCGGTACATGCATATTTACTCATGAATAGGTGATTGTGCCTCAGTCCACTTCAAAGGGCTGACCAAGGGGAATGCAACGCTACCAGAACAGTCCCAATCCGATGAACACAGGCGTCAAACTCTCAAGAACGTTCCCCCCAGCTGACAAGGAAAATGTATTGAGCCTTATGGAAAGTGAAACTGAGCCACACGTATGTGTTTCCTCATGAGTAGGCAAACATACTTTGGATCTTTTCAAAGGTCAGGAGAAGAACGCAAGGTCACTAGAGTGGTCTCGACACAATGAATGCAGAGTTCAACAAACACTCCAGAAGGTGGCCCCCCATCATAATAAAAAAGATAAAAACAGATTGAGCTTTTTATTAATATGCAGTTAAGTGGGTTCTGACAGGGTGTTTTAAAAAGTGGGTCCTGGTGCTAAAAAGTTTGAGAATCACTGTCATAAATGATTTGGAAAGCAGCAACTGATGGCTCTCCAAATAAAAATTGAGCATGTGTGATGCAAGATTACTCTAAGAATATCCATAGAGTTGACCGTGCTCAAAGCAGTGCAAAAGTCTTGATTCAAATGCTCCCTCTAGTACAGCAATTTTCAACCTTTTTCATCTCATAGCACACTGACAAAATGCTAAAATTGTCAAGGCACACAATCAGGTTTTTTTTGAAAATTGACAAGGCACATCATGATGCTTCTGTGGGGCTTACAACCCTCAAGGGCCCAAATTAAATGCTTACCAGATTAAACTGTGAGCCCCTAGCACTGTGGTCCAAAAACAAACCAGGGTTATACCAAATTTAGTAAATGTTCACCAAATGTATAACATGACATTTACATGACACGACATTTACACTATTATTTAGCTAGCAGAATTATATGCCCGAAACGCAGGGTTAGGGTGAGGGTTTGTGCTATGTTATGAAAATTTACTATTTTTGGGAAACAAAAACATTTTTTAACTGTCAAATACTTTATGAAAATGATGAGAATTCAATATGTGGTTATCACTTTAGGATTATTAGGTGGTCTAAAATTTGGTGAACATTTACTATTTTGGGGAAACAAAAGTGTTTTTTTTTTAAAGGAACATTCTCATTGAATTTGGTGATCACTTAAACATGAGCCTTAATAAATGATGTTTTTAAATAAATAAATCTGCTAAACACTCATGGCAACCCTGTGGATTATTCACATCACACCAATGTCCTGCGGCACACTGGTTGAAAATCATTGCTCTTGTATACTAATTACCTCTTCCATTGCCGTGCCCAGAATAACTGCCTAGTTTTGCTGATAGAATCAAGCTGGATTCTGAAAACAAGTGCCACAAACTAGTTTTCACAAGCATTTCATTTTACAGATCAGGGGTTTCCAAACTTTTCGGCATGATGGCCGCATTATATTATGGCTGTGGATATTATATGGATTTTTAGAAGGTGCATCAATTCAGCAAGCATCAACTCAACAGCAACTCCTCTCTGCCACTGGGGGTCATGACGGCTTATCAGTGAATTTTCTGGTCTCCAGGCGCAACACAGGCTATACCTGCTTAGCTTCTGGTAGTCTTCAGGCAGCTGAAGCAGTCATTGGGACCTCTCATCCAGGAAGGAGTGGAACCATTGCAGAGCAGCGCCCTTTAGCCCCAGCTCAGCCAGCCAATCCAAAAGAAGACTATGGTCAATGGTATAGAAGGCTGCTGAGAGTTCTAGCAGGGCCGGCAGGGATGAACTTCCCATGTCTAACCCACAGTGAAGGTCATCCATGAGGGCGACCAAGGCTGTTTCTGTCCCAAAACCTGGCCTGAAGCCAGATTGAAAGGGGTCAAGGTAATTCATCACCTCTAGGAATCCTTGGAGCTGGTATGCCACCACTTGCTGAATCACCTTCCCCAAGAAAGGAAGGTTGGAGATTAGGCAATAACTGTTTACACTGGTGGAATCCATAAATGGTTTTTCAGAAGTTGGCAAACAATTGCAGTCTTCAGGAAGTGAGGCATTACGCCATCCTTCAAGGATGAATTAACAATGGGCACAATTGAATCAGCCAGCCCAGCCCGCACTGCTTGTATTAGCCAAGCTGGGCAAGGGTTGAGTGGGCATGAAGATTGTCTCAAGCTCCAGGGGATCCTGTCCACATCTTCAGGCTGTATGATCTGAAAAGAATCCAAGTGGGGTTTATAGATGGAGTCAAGATAACTGCTGGGAGAGTTGGAGCAGCATCCAAGTCACGGTGAATATGATCAATTTTATCTGCAAAGTGCCTTGCAAACTCATTGCAGCATTCAGTAGAGCACTCCTGCTCATTTGCTGAAAGAGCCAAGTGGAGCAGCTCACTAACAACTTGGAAGAGCTCCACTGAGTGGCGTTTTGCAGACACAATGGTGGCAGAGAAAGATGCCTCCTTTGCTGCAATCACTGCCACGGAATAGGACCTAAAATGGTCCCTAGCCCATTTTTGATTAGATTCATCTGGTGTTTTCCTCAATTGTCGTTCCAAGCATCTGCCAAGTTGTTTCATTGCTCGCAACTCTTCAGTAAACCAAAGAGCCATCTTGGCTCAGTGGCAAGGCCAAGGCCGTTCAGGAGCAATCTGATTCAAGGCGCTGACTCCCCATTCTTCAAGTGTTTCCCTCCAAGGACCCTCCATGATTCAAAAAGTAAATTTTGCTTTAGAAATCCCATCTCATCTTGCTAGCCACTTGCCTTTCCCAAGCCACTCAACTCACCATTTAATCTGAGAAAATGTCTTGCATCCTATTATCCTATCTTGACTATACACAAATTATAAATCTTCTGGACAATATCTTCACTTGGTATCACATGGTATCAACATCACTGATAAAGAATAATCAGTCTACCACATTCCTGACACTAAATAATTATTTATATGGCAGCAACACTAAAAGAAATGTTCTTGGCAAATAAAAAGTGGTACAAAGTCAAAGAATCTTAGCAAACAAGATTTCACAGAGTTAGTACAGCAAAATGTTTACATAAAATTAAATAAAAAGGTTGGTCCATGGTGAAAGTAAGGAGCAAGAAAAAGTGTTTAGGGATTTAGGTAGATCACAACATTATTAAATATCCACACAGTTTGGCAACCAGAATGCAGGAACCAAAGGATTTTTACTGCTCATCCTATTGGCTGAGTACTTAAAAGGAGACTGGTGTAAAGGAGAAAGAAGTATAATTCTCAATCCTAACCTGGAGTTAGGCTGGCACAAATAAAGCCAGCAAAGTTTGGCTGGCACAAGGGCTACTGTAAAGCGAATTTGGACCACTCTCTGAGTCAGAGACCAGCACACAGACATGTGCCATTCTCCCAGACTCCAAGAGTGGTCCAAACATACTTTATGGCGGCCCTTGTGCCAGCCAAACTTTGCTGGCCTAACTGTGCCTGCCTAACTCCAGGTTAGGATTGCACTCTTAATAACTGCTCCCCTTAATCAACCACAGCCATCTTCAGTTCAAAACAAAATGTATGTGCAATCCAACCAGTCCTAGAGTGGAAAATTATTTTTCAATAAATAATCTGCTTTGGGTCCTTTTATACATTGTGGCAGAGTACAGGCATGTAATTCTTACTCGGGTTCACATATAATGTGCCCTACTCCTAGCAAACAACATAGAGAATCAATGGCATAGACTCAGCATATGCCAAGTCACATGAGGCATTTCATGTGTCCAAGAACATTTCAACAAAGATCATGTTCCTCAGTCTTCCAAACAGAAACTACAGGCACCCCCCAGGATTCACAGGGGATTTGTTCCTGCCTCTGTTGCGGAAGCCATGGAAGTTGCACATAAGTGGGTAAAGGTAAAAGTTTCCCCACAACCGAATGGTCTAGTTGTGACCGACTGTAGGGGGCGGTGCTCATCTCTGTTTCAAAGCCTGCAAAGCCGGTGTTTTATCCGAGGACAAGCTTCTGTGGTCATGTGGCCGGCATGACTATAGTGCACAGAACGCCGTTTCCTTCCCACCGAAGTGGTCCCTATTTATCTACTTGCATTTTAGGTGCTTTCGAACTGCTAGGTTGGCAGGACCTGGGACAAGCGACGGGAGCTCACTCCGTCGCGCAATCTTGAACTCCCAACCTTGCTGTCGGAAAGCCCAGCAACAGCGGATTAACTCGCTGCGCCACCACGTCCCTGATACCCTATAATAAATACAGGGTTCTTTGTGTTCCCCCATGTTAATGCCTTTGTTGTTTACCCTGGTGCCAAGACATCATGGTTCTTGCTTTTACAAATTCCTTTGCACGGCTTGTTTTACAGGTCACTAAAATGGGAATGTCACAAGCAGGCAGGCAGCCAGAACAACAGAGGGAGAAATTGCCAAAACATTAACAGGAAGCAGGGCTTCCTCTGTCTCCCTCTATCGTACCAGCTACCTGCCTGCTCATCGTGTTCCTGTTTTAGTAACATGTAAAAGCAAGTATTCCACTAGTATTTGGCCACAAAAAGAGTCCACTGGTTCTTCTACCTCAGAGGAGAACAACTACCTCTTCTGTCTAAGGAGTTAAACAGAATGCAAGTGGATTCTTCTCAGTGTATTTACTTTCATAACTATCAGTTACTAACAGTATTGAGTTGGATCCCAACACTCACTTGTGTGAGCACCAACTCATATCTCTGCAAAAGGAAGATAATTTTTGGCATACCCCTCTTCCCTACCTTTGTTAGCATCCCTTTGTTAACATATTATATTGTTCCAGAGCAGTCTCACACCCTCTGGGTTCTCACACAGAGGTAGATTTTTGGGATGTGTAGATAGGGGAATTGCAACTTGTCAAAAAATGTGTCTCTCCCTCTTGTACCACCTCAAGACTGTTTTTATGCTAGAGAGACTTTCAATCCAATTGGCTGTGCTTTGGAGAAACAACTGCCCATGTTACAATTAAAAATGTCATTATTTTACCATTAGTTGGCAAGGGGATTTATCGGTATTCAAGATTATTCAAACTTGTTATTCAGAATTATCTTATCCATACTTCTCACTCTATTTGTATACTTCCTTATAGCTGCAATGTATCCCACATAAAAAGGCGGTTCTTTAAGTCTCTTAAGAAATTAAAGAAGTTGTGAAAAACTTTCAAGGTTCCTGTACAAAGCAAATCATTTTAAATAGTTTAGATGGGGAGGAGGAGGGGGGGGAAGAAAGAGGTGTGCCTTTCATTAACTCAGCAAAATATGTTAATGTTTCCTGAGTTAAAGTAGCATTTTAAATGCCAATTGGAAACATAGTAGCTTTAATTCACAATACTAATCTTCCATAATCTGTTCCTTTGCTTGAAATGGAAGAAGGATTTTAATACTCTGTGGTGTAGTCACTGCAAAACGGGGAGAAAAGTACAGTATAACATGCAAGTCTATAGGATTCAGTGTAAACATATCAGACCTAATTGTTCCCTCAAGAAGCTATAGTTTAACCCAATATCAAAGGTTGATTGAAATAAGGAATGCCTTCCACCAGCGAGTCACAGAAAAATCCATAGTCTACATGATATGGCAAATAATTCTATAAATTATCAACCTTAATCAGGAACAAAATAGTTGTTTTGACAGCCTTTACCCAAATGTTAATAAAAACAGGGTTTTTTTTATTTTAGGAAATGTAAAGAAATTATATTTTACCTCATGTTTTTAAAAACCAGTGTTTTCAGTGTTTGGTAGGAGTTTTAATTTTTTTAGCTATTAGACAACACAGGAACAACATATTACACAATACAAACATGTTGTGCATAGAACATATTAAGTTTCATCTCGCTATTTACTTACACCTATATCTTTTGAGGGTTGAAAACAACTCTCCAAAATAAAATTATTTTATAATCATGCGGGCTTCTTGCCATTTAGAACCAAAAACAACTAATGGTCACTATCAGAAGCACGAAGCATTTAAATTTCTAGTAACAAGCTTACTAGAACAAGATTTTGATCTCTCTTACCTGGTCTTTAATTTCAAGTTCCCTTATAGTTTTTGTCTTATACTCTCTGTGCTCCTTTTCTGCCTCATCCTTCTTCATTTTGGTCTGATTCAATTGATAACGTATTTCTCCACACACCTGTTAGATTGAATAGATAACAGCCTGTAGTTTTAGGACTCTACAGAGCAATATTTACAATGAGAGCTTTTGATGCCCCCTAGTGGCCATCAACTATATTTATTAGATACTGATTCACCTTGTACTGAACTTTGGTGATGCTGTGATGTCACTGAGAGCAAAAGAAGCTGCATTGCCCTTCACTTGAATGGATGCCTATTGAGAGGAAGGGAAAGATAGCAGCACCCCAATTCTGAGGCAACCTGTTGCAGTGCTATAGCATTATTTATTGTGGGTATAGTCACAACTCCCTCTACCCACACATACACCATTCCGTACTGTCTCTAGCTTCCTCTGAAAAAGTGCTAAAAGGATAACCTTTGAAGGGGAACCCATAATCACAAAAGTCACACCATCACCCTAACCCTTATACTCAAGCTGTGACAAATCTGCTTCAAGATATTCTACTTCATATAAGTTTCTTTACCAACAACTGCTAAAACTATCATTTTGATTCAATTGAAGCAATTGATTCAATTGCATTCTGTACAAGGACTTTGCTCATCCAAAAATGTCTCTGCAACATAAATGCATGTCGCATTCCTCTTTTCTTGCAGAGAATTCAAATGTTTTTATAAACTTCTGTAGCAGTTTTGCTGTGGGGACAACTGTATTTTCTAGCACTCAAACCTCAAGTTGTTGTTGCTGCAATAATTCTATTTTCCCCCGCAATGAGTATCATTATTTCTAATGTGATTACTATGTTAAAAGGGGTCATAAGTGACACTTTCATGTACAGGATAGTGTATCTGATATTAATTATAACACATGATCCAGCCAGCCCACATCTGCTCTGCTCACACACAAACTTCACATTGCTGCGATCCAACAACACAAATTCAGGTAACTGGCATGTCAAAAGCTTGCTGGAGTATAAAGGTCTTCAACTTGAACCAGGGCGTCAACCGGGAGGAGGTTAGCTGGATCTTCCAAGATAGGACATTTAAAAGTCAGGGCAAAGTCATAGAAAAGGCCCTGCCTTGTGTTCTTGCCAAACCAGCCTCAGAAATTAGCAGGATACAAAACAGGGCATCTCTCAGTGATCTCAAGGAATGGGCAGGTTCATATACTAAGAGGTGGTCGTTCAGGTGCCCCGATCTTAAATCCTTTAGGATGCAATCCTGACCAACATTCCAGCACCTGGGTAAGGGCAATGTCGCTCCAAGGAAAGGGAACAAACATTCCCTTACATTGAGAAGACCTTCGTGACTGCCTCCCAAATGCAGGATGCAGCACATGCCCTATGTCAGTGCTGGAAAGTGGGTTAGGATTGCACCCTTAGAACTTTAAAGGTAACAAGCTCATTAGGCTGGGCCCCAGACCTGGACGAACAGCCAGATATAATGATATAACAAAGAAATCCCATGATATTAGTAACAGTCCACAGCTAGCAGCCTTGCAGCAGCATTTTACACCAGCCAAACTTCCAAGATATTCTCCAAAAGATGCAGGTGATACACTAGTCTAAACTGGGCTAATGTATTCTTGACCATAGCCACAATCTGAATATCCAGGAGCAAAGCCAAGACCACAACACTCCCAATCAGAGCCCTGAATACTTCCCCATCAAACAGGCTGCATCCCTCATTGTCAGATTACAACTATTGACCAAGAATACTTTTCTGTAGCCTTGATGCAGTTTCCTTGTGTTTGCTCTCAGACAACCCATTCCTAAAGCCTCTCCAGATTTGATAGAGAAATGCTGGGGTCATTTCCGCAAGAGTTGAGGAGCACTGCTATGAGTTGAAGAGGTGGGATTAGCCTAGGATACTGACTGTTGCCTGGGGATTTGCAGGTGGACATCACCAATATCAGATGACACCCAAATCTCCAGACAATGACACCCAGCAGTCGTCATCCTGGCCTACATTAGACTATACCTACCTCCTCAACTAACAGCAGTGCCCTTTATTTTGTGGTAAAGCAGAAAAAAACAGAAACAGAAAAAAAATGTGTTTTGGGATCTCTGAAAAAGCAAGTGCTTTTCCACTCTGGAGTGTACATCTGCATAAACATAAGAACATGTGAAGAGCCCTGCTGGCTGAGGCCAAAGGTGCATCTAGTCCAGCTCCCAGTATTGCATAGTGGCCCTCAGAAAGCACTCAAGGCAACAAGATATCTGTTGCCACTCTCTTGAAATAAAAAAAATGGTACCATTGCCGTTAGAAGATTTGGGAAATAAAAGCTGAAAGCCACCATATTGCATTATAAATGTATATGCGTATACTAGTTAGCATAAGCAATATTGAAACAAATATAAAATTACAAAGAATTTATCAATAATTTCATTCATACACAAAGCATTTGTCCCAAGGGCTCCCTAAGGAGTGTTGTATCATAAAATTCCGCCAGTAATGCCCAAAACCTGTAACACGCCAAGCTAGCCTATTCCATTTATAATGAGAACGGACTGTTTTGTCTTTTCAAAAGCATTTCTACCTTATTAATCTCTCTATCTTGAGAAGAATTTTGATTTTGAGCTTCTTCCAGCTGATTGGCTAATGAGATCTTCTCCCTTGTAATTCGGTCAACCTGACTCTCCAGCATAGCCACATTCTGAGACAAAGACATTACCTGAAACAAAGCAAACCCTGAATTTAAAGAATGCGCTAAAACTGAAAATCATTAACATTTGAAAATGGTATTCTGGAATGGGCATTGAATCCAAACCTCTACCTGAAAGCAAATTCAGTTGAATTCAGCAAATTCAGGAGAAGCAAAGGCCTATCACAAAAAAGACTTATTTTAATAATACAATAAGTCTTGCCAACCCCAAGACGTTATCACTTCAAGTAATTATACAGTATTTATTTATCTATATATATAAAAACGGACGTGGGTCTGTGTGTATGTCTGTATGTTCTGAATAGGCTTCCCCACGCCTTGACCGAGTGCCACGAAACTTGGCACACACGTACCTTGCAGCCTGGCAAAGAACACTGCGGGGGTCAGACCCCCCTACAGCCCCCCCGTTTTTTTTGGGGGGGGCAGATCGTCAGGAACCAAGGGGATTGCATTGGGCTACAGGTCTGCTGCCACCCTGTGGTCACAAACGATTCTGCAGGTTCTGGGATACACAGGGACTAACCCAAAGCGAAAGTGAAACTGGTTTGCACTGCCTGCATGGCAAAGAGTTGCAAATGATCCAGAGAGTTCCAGCACCCAGTCGGATCTGAGAGGGACCTATTTCCAGAGGGCTAATTCAGTGAGTGTGACAATTTCATTACGCTCCTTTGCTTGCTTCTGTCCCTGTATTCATTCCTTCTCCTAATAGAGGCTGGTGATACTTTGTCCCCCGGGCAACGCCGGGTAACAAAAGGCTAGTATAACATAAGGGAACAACGTACACTATCACATAGGAAGTTTGCACATGTATCCTTTTTACCATGTGTGCATTCTGCAATGCCACAATTTGCAGTGGGTTTCCAATGAGTGCATGCTTGGCAAATGATGGTATTCTTCACATGACACTACATATTAATTTTCCTATGCCAATATAGCAGATAAGTGTGTGAAGTAACTTCCAAGGAGTTCCCAGAATGAGAACGTCAGGTGGATCTAATAGAGATAACTGTAACTGAACTGCTACCTAAATTCTCCTTACTTGAGGTCAGAACAAACAATGCAGATGATCTCTTAACCATCACTAAGAAAGTTGCCAGGGCCAGAGGACTACACATGTTTTCCTGACATAAATTCTCTCTGCCTCTTCCCCTACCAGACTTAGGGCACAATCCTAAACAACTTCTCAGCACTGACATAGCATCGCAAAGGGTCATACTCTGCATTGGAACAGTAGCCACAGAGGCTTCCTCAAGGTAAGGAAATATTTGTTCCCTTACCTCAGAACTGCATTGCATTTACCTGGTGCTGGAAATCCTACACAATTACCTGAGAGTAAACCATTTAACACAACAGAATTTACTTCTGAGTGGACTTGAATAGGATTGAACTGTTAACTATAAGCAACAGTTAGAACGCACCAATAATAACGATTGTTAACCAGGATCTCATCTTGACCTGGATTTTAAGCTAGACTTTGGAGCTGGTTAGAAAAACTGAGTGCAAGCTATTTAAGCCTCCTAAAATAGCTTAGTGCTTGGAGTTTTGTTTTATAAAACACTCCCACATATTTAAACAGAAAATGTTAAAATACCAAGGATGACAAGTTATCTTTTTCTTTTTTCATTTCTTCACGAATGGCTTCTCGTTCTCCAGCTCTCTTATCTAGCTGAACCGTTAACTCCCTTTCAAGACGATCTCGTTGTCTCTCCATCTCATTTTTAAGCTGCTCACACTGGACTAAAGCCTGTGGAGAACATATCAGAGACCAAAATTAGCCATTTATTTAGGGCACAATCCACCCCCACTTAGGCCAACGCAAGCAACTTGCATTGGCTGAGCGCTGACACAAACATGCCGTAAAGCACATCCGTGCCAGCACTTCTGGTGCAGGGCAGGCACAGGCAGTTGTGTCGGCCCTGCACTGCTGGTGCTTCCCCAGGGCAAGCCACTCCTGTACTAGACGTGTTTGGCTGGCAAAAGGGCTATACAGGGCGGGAGGAATGAGGCGGGGGGAGGGTATTCTAGTAAGCGGGGCAGCCCAGGGAGGGGATGGAATCCAGATGCAGCCATTAGGTCACATCCAAACCCAACCCCCCCCCCCGGGATCTGCAAGCGCAGATCCAAGCAGCCCCATGGGGTGGCTGGCACCTACCCCAGGGTAAGAGGAGGAACATGCCCTTGCCCTGCAGAGGCTCCAGCCTGCTCCCAACCTGTGCTGGATAAAGTGCAGGCCAGGCAGCCTGCCTGTTCCAGAGCAGGCTAAGATTGCACCCCTTAATCTACAACAAGACTTCGATTTGAGAAAGATGGCAGACTGTTGTTATGGATTAACCACGTTTCTGCTAAAATAACTCTCTCGCTTATATGGCTGCCTGCAGAGGCAGAAAATATAACAAGTGTATACATACTCTTGCAAAGTTTTCCATGCACAAACTGAGTACTCAACATGGATATAATTGAAGAATCAATTCCTTTGACTTCTACACAGCCTTACAACAATTATACTATTGGCCAACTTTAAGATACGCTCATGCTATATGCACAGTGGAATATCACTGATAATATGCTAACCTTCACTTACTATGCCTGAGTGCATGTCTTCCTAAGCAGGAAATAAAAACCCAAAGAATGTAACTTTGGGTTTCATTAACGTATAATCTTAACGTATAATCCTGGGTGCAACATCAGAGCATGCTTATTAAAACTGGAGTCCTGAAATGCAACTTTTGTTTGTCTGCATGAGCACACAAGATGGAAACTTATATTCTCATTACAAGTTGAAGAGAGATATTTATGGGTAACCATTGCCTCCCTGGGCCTCATGTTGAATAGTGAGGGAAAAGACAAATGGAAAAAAAAAAATAGTGATCACTTAGATCACTATAAAATGCATGAGAAATACTGATGTTCATGTGTCTGAAAAGATCACACTTGAAATGCTATTCACTACAATATCCCTGTGGCAGCAGTCTTCAATCTTTTCAGACATAGGACCTGTCTTTAATCTCATATCGCAGGTTGGGACTGACATAACTTTTGTTTTTTCTTACCATTCATTCCTGCTTTCCTATCTTTAATGAACGGGTCCTATATTTTTAATAGTCCAACAGAAAAAAAGGAAACTTTGGCAGAGGTCCAGTTTTATGCATGGATAAAAAAATGTGTACCTACCAAAAGGAGTGGCCCAACCATTAGGCCATCTGCAGCATTTCAAGTGGTGGACTGGAGGAGACAATGCCCTGCACCCTTGTCTGCCCACCTGTCACCTCCCCCAGCCTGTCATGTGCCTATTTGCTCCACTCAGCCAATGACCCACTTTCTTCCCCTAGACAGCAAGAAGAGGAATGGAGGGGGAAACCACCTCTTCCAGTGCGGCTGCTAATGACTGCCACACTGGAGAAGGCAAGCCACTGTAGCAATCCCTTTCCAGGATCCAAAAGTAGGGTCGCCTCCTTCTTTCTATTTTTTGTAAATAAGCTTGGAGCAGAGAGATTTTACTTCCAGAATTCTCCCTGACTGTCCACTTTATAAAAAGCAGTTGCAGCAAAGAAGGCGGTGAACATAAAAAATGGTACACACTGGTGCGGACTAGCTGCTGGCAAACAAGATGGCACAGGGTGGTGGTACATGTGCGAGTGCCAGTGGGAAGGTATGCTGCAGAATTCGACACTATTTCAGATGGCAGATCAGGCTTACCAAAATATCTTCTTCTACACAACTTTTAAAGATAAAGGCTCTCTGCCTCCCTTCAGGTAGGCCATCCTTCTTTCCCACCCCAGATCACACACATAAAAGTAGTAGGACTACTGGTAACGTTCCCCCTAAGCTGTGCAGCTTGAAACAGAGCTCCATGCAGTTCAGAGTTCTGCAACACAGAAGTTGTCAATGATGTATGATGTCATTGCCAAGTCTCTGGAGATGCCACCACAATGCAATGGAAGGACTCTGCGCAGTGGCATGAAAATTAAGGTGGAACTCTGATTACTGGTGCACCCCAGTTCTAGATTCTGTCCCACCAGGTGAAGACTAATATCCTACTTATTTCCCCAGCCCCTGAGTATTGACAATCGATTGAGAGCTCTTATCAGGCAGAGAGGGAAGGTGATCAGCCTATTCTGCACATTGTGCCACCCATGTTTTACAATCTGTTCCAATTAAGCCAGTTGGGCAGCTCACACAAATTGTGTTGGAATGGTGACATTAGCTTGTAAGTTTTGTGGGGTTCTTTGTGCAACCCCGTTCAAAAAATAATAATTTCATGAGAGGAAGTGTCTAACTCACCACCACGATGCATGAAATTGGGATCTTAAAAAAAACCCCACACTACTCAGAGCACATTTCAATTAATATTATGGAAGAACTAATTCCCAGTAGCATAGTATAATCTTACTGTTCATTAAAGTCTTTTTTAATTTAATTACACTTTCTGCTAAATTAGAGGCAATTCTCTAATTACGCAGCAGATGGCACTAGTTATCAGGACAATGAATCAACCTATATAATAGAAAAAGATATTTAAACTGGATAACTCTTGTTAGATTAAAAAAGCTGTGTAATATGGCACCCCACATTATTTGGGTTAAACACTACACTGTTTGTATGAGCTCTGGAGGATTAAGTTAAAGCAGAGTTCACAAAGACAAGCTCCTCGGGACAAATAGAGGAAGTTCAGCTGAATAATACTGTATTTTTACTATGAAAACCAACCCTAGACAGAATATTGAGGGAAGTAGATTGAAATATAGGACTCAAGTGAAGTCAAATCCGACACTGCTGCTCTTCCTTAAGTCTCAAGGAAACAGATAAGCAAAGACAAATAGTTTGGAGACCCATTCTATTATTTGGGGTACTTACACTACAGCCTACTCAACCTGGTAGCAAGCTAGAAACTATTGTTTCATTTTACCTTTTTCTAGTACACAGTGTAAACTTGATGCTAAAACTAGGGATAAATAAAACATCAAAACAATTAAATAGTCCTCTGTCTCAGCAAAGTATCCTAAGGGATATGGTTTTAATTCCATCAAAAAGTAGCACAACTGAAGCTTTTGCAATTTTACCTTTGTTCTTTCCAAATTAGCTTCTTCAGTCATGTGTACAGCTTGCTTCACTTGCTCATAAGCACTACATTCCCTTTGCTGCAATTCATATAGGTTTGTTCGTAATGAAGAAAGTGCTGCCATTAAATCATCCCTTTCTCTACAGAAAAAAAAGAGGGCAAACAAAATAGTTTTGCAAGCCAGGCAAAATAAAAGTCAAACTGGACTAACATCAACTTAACGTTTATTAAAATTTCAAAATGGGTGGTACCAAGCGCATCACATAGCACAATGTGCAGCCTTAACACTTGGCAGTAATGGCAGGCATCTCATCATGACTGATGCAAGCTGGAAGGCACCTCAGCAGCACACAAAAAATGCAAACCACATAGCCAAGCAAAAACATAGCTGTCAATTTAAAAAAAGGGACATTACAATAATAGTAAAGAATTAATTCCATATTTATGGAAGCCGTTACAAAGGGAGTACCTTCACTTAAAAATATTTTGAATTATGGAATACATATCCTAGGTCTTGTAAAACTTGCAGCGTAGCAGACAAAATTCTACTACAAAATTCTGACTCGGCATCATTTCAATGTTTGTTCCTTTAAAGAGCAACATGCGTATGGATTAGCCAGATATTTATAGGCTGATTTACAATTCAAAAGCAACAATTCCCTGATAAGTAGACTAGCATAGACAATGGGGGAGGAACAGTAATTAGGAACACATGCAAGGCAAAAAGATGTTAGTAATAATTTTTAAAATTATCTTAGGGCCTGATCCTATTGGGCTTAACACGTGTCTTTGTCATGCAAGGTGCTGTAAAACATCTACAATGCCGGCAGTAAGCCATAATCGCCAGTGCCAGGCTGACGTCATGGCAACACCAGCACTCTGTGGCCCAGAGGGAGCACCACAAGCTGGCAAGTGGTGAGTACACTGGTCGGCAGCGCTGCAACCTTTCCGGGTGAGGCTGGAGGGTATTCAGGGGCAGGTGAGACGGGAGGAGCAGGATGGGACTGGCAGCAACTCTTGCCGTCGGATCCCGAACTCCATGTAGGGCCCCACAGCCTTACACAAAGGGCCTTGCCTCTGCGCCGGCGATTTAGCTGGCGCAGAGGCAAGTAGACCACTCACCTGTCCTGCACCCTTACCGCAGGGAAAGGGGATGAATGTTTGGGTTGCCCATAATGATGTTTTAGCGAAGACAAATACATAACTATGTATAGATGTATTTCTCTGATTTTGATTATTAGGTATTCATATTTTATAAAAAAGTGAAACAGTTATTGATACAAGTCCTTAACTGAGCAACTGACAGCCCAATCTTCTCCATTTTTAAATGGAACTCTCTCTTATTTTAGTGTGACTACCTCTGAAATAGGTTTTTGCATAGATTGCACCTAGAATGTATGAATTCCTATTGGTTAAATCTCATTCTCCTTAGGAGAAGGTAACAGATGATGTTATTCTAACTTTGGATAACCCTATGCCTCACCTACCATTCCATGGAGACTAAGTTCTTACCCATGAGAAGTGTTGTGTTGTTGTGTGAACACTTCTTGTTGCATTAAGGAAGAAGGGGAAAAACCAGAGTGAAAAAAGTAAGTTTACGGACCATAAGCATCAGAGCTTACCAGTTTGAATTAGCTACTCTACAGTAGTAGAACCATGTACCAAGTGCAGACATTTAGTAACTTTCCTAAAATCAGTGATACCTTATGATAAGTAAGATATGGGTTCAAAGACATGAAGCCTGTTTCAAAATATAAGCAGTTCCACATACAGCAAGTTGCAACAAACCATTCAAGAGATAACTAAGCCTTGTGCCAACCTGTCTTAAAACAAGCCTAATTAGAAATGGGCAGTGGGGATTATGCTACTTTGATTCTATTGACAGCTTTAAGAGTTACAGTGAATTGGCCCATATCTTACATGCGATTGACTTGCACAAATGCAATTACACAAGCTCAAAGCACTCTCACCAAAGACAGAGAAAAACAACAGTTTAAATAGTGCAGGAAACTCTGCAAGCCATTTGACTTACTCTATGCCCCAGAGCAAGCTTTAAATACACAATGTTGGATTTATGCACAGACCTCAGAATGTAATATGCATTCTGTAATGGTCAGAAACAATTTCAAATGTATACCTTGACAATACAAACCAATCTTCAAACTATACTGGCAGAAAGAGGATTGCTACTGAACAGTTTACACTGGAAAAATATATGATGGCATAGTGAGTGATTCCATAGTGAGTTAACCCCTGCTAACTGGGCAAGAGGCACTTTTTCAAGTGGTGTCCTCTTATATTTAGCAGGGGGAGAGCAATTGTCCCTCTTCACCCCAGCACAGTGTCTTTCTCGTGGCTGTTGCTGGTGGTGTTCTCCATTCCTTTAGATTGTGAGCCCTTTTGGGACAGGGAGCCATTTAACTTTAATGTTATTATTTGCCTGTAAACCACTTTGTGAACTTTGTGTTGAAAAGCGGTATATAAATACTAGTGATTGATTGATTGATTCCTCCAATCATCAAAGGGGAGTATGCAGAACATGTGCTGATTGTACAAGGCTGGCTCCGAAGTGCTCAGTGATGATATTATCGCCAAGCTTGGCAGCACCAACAGCAGGCTTCAGTTCCAGCTGCCCAGATTAGAGGGCGATTACAATGATATAGTTTTATATGGCCCCTGCAATTGTTCCCTCTTTGGCTAGACCTCCAGTCACGGGTAGGCAGATTAGGTGCGGGAAGGTATTTCTGGCAACCTGCTTGACAGTCAGCCCCCTTGGTGGAAGATAGATTGCCACCATGAGGTAAGTCCATGGCCAGACAACTTTTACAACATTGATGGCCAAACCATATTTGGGTCAGGCAGCAGCATAACGTAAGTTCTACTGGTGCTGACGGCCATAAAGCAGTTAGAGCTGGCTGTAAAAGACAATCCAACAGTATGCTGAATAGCACTGCTGGGTGCTGGTGGGAGGCTGGAGCCTTCCTACCCATGCCAGTGGATCCCCAGCTGTCTGCCAATCAAGGTGTCTGCCATCAGGCAGGGAAGTGGGGTGGGTGTAATGGGACAGGAAGGGGCATAATGGGGACAGGAAGGGGCATAATGGGAGAGAGTGGCACTGGTGGTGATGGCATGCGCCGGATCCTATCCTCCTTTTCTGCAGCCTTCCCATCCCCCCTTCTCTCCTCAGACTAGAAATTGCTAATGCAGGTCGAAGGAGACCCATTGTAAGCAGGAGGTTTACAGAGGTGTATGGGGATTTAAATCCCCTTTCATCTCCAAAGCCTCCCAATTCCTCCCCACCACACACACACACACACACACTCTGGATAGAGCATGCCTATTTTGACATGGCTGCACCAGTGGAGCGGGGGCAGATATAGGATTAGGTCATTAGTGTAAATGCTGTGGCACTGTAAGGGGGAATAGCTAAATTTGGAGTGTGATGAAAGAAGGGCCAAGCTTAGACATAGTTGCTCTCCTACGCTAGCATAATATTATGTCTACAAAATATGTCAATGGTATGCCTCAGTCAACTGCCCTCCTATGGCAGAGAACAAAATTTGAGCTAACTTGGTAGCTAATTACTGTGTAGTTCCAGGAGCATATAAGCCCCGCCAAGGGAACATAACTTGCATATCAAGGCACACAGCATGGGGTAATGCCATTCTGCCACCATATTGCAGAACCATGAATGGGCAACTACACTTATGGAGTTAGTGTCAGAAGAAACTTTGCACTGAGAAAAAAAGAGAAAAGGAAAATTAGCACTGGTCTTCTCCAAGACTTACAGTCACTTTTTTCAGAATTCTTTACATAAATACTCAAAATGAACCCAAATTTCATGCTGCAGCTTGAACTGCAAGTCCAGTGCACCCCATATACTGAACAGAAGAGAACCCACAAAGAAGGCTGAACCTATTTCTCAGTATGCAGAATGTTCAAAACACACATAAAAATGACTTTTAAGGAGAAATTTTAAAGTATAGTTAAGTCTCTCCAGAATGCTTAAGCAATTAACTAAAGTGTACAGTTACTTGGGCATAGTGGGATGGCAGGCAAGCTGGAAGAAAGTTGTAATCTTCCAAAGTTTCTGTTATAGGGTTTGTATAGCACAACTCCACAGTGAACTGTAATGCTTAAAAAAATCCTCACAACTATATGTTTTAATTCCGATTTAATAATCCAAGGACTTACTTTGTTAGCCTTTCAATGGCTTGCACATGGACATGTGTATGAGTCTGGGAAAGAACAGCTTCATGTTGCGCACATTTCAAGCAAAGGCCGCCAACCTTATTGGAATTGGCTGCTGCACTAAGCAAATGCTGATGCTTCAGTCTCCCATTTAGATCTTCACAGTTTTTTTGCGATTCTGATAATTCCCTTCTAGAATAGTAATGAAAGACAACATGATAAGCAGTAAACAGGCCTATATTACTGCAGAGCTTTTCTTTATTGGTACATTGGACACAGTCAGTGATCTAGCATTGGTAGCTTGATCATTCTATACACATAATAGAGTGAGAGGAGACTGACAGCAGCAGGAAAACTGTGTGAAAATATGAAGTGCACTCCTGTTCCCAAACCTCATTTATTTCTAGCATCGGGGAGGCCCACAGGGGAGCTGCAGGCCTCCCAGACCCTCCTCAAGGCCAGCATGACCCCCAGGTAAAGGGAAAAGCCCCTGGATGCCCACAGTGCCGCAACTGATGCAGTGCCATTGGGACTCCCATTACTGGGCCACTCCCCTAAAGGGGGAATGGCCCAATTCTGACTAACTGTGGTGGGATGTAACCCACCACTTTGGAAACTGCTGGCCTAGAACAGATCACAAGTACATTCTAGTCTGGTCAATTCCACTCTCAAGGTGAAAAATGATAAAAACAAGTTCTTGAATGCACTGGTGGGGGAAGAAAAGTAAGATGGTTTGGGGAAGAAAAAAAAAACATTATTCAACAAACATGATCCAAATGACAGAGCACTGCTGTGGGGAGAGGAAACAGTCTTATACCTTTTAAAAGTCTACATGCTGATTAGCGGGCATGTTTCACCATACTAAACAAACAAAAAAACCCTAAGTAAAATGAATGCATGTGATACCACACATTTTTAGTGCCTGTGATACAACTCATCAGAAATATCACAAGCTTTATCTAACAGAAGTGTTTGAATGTAATCTAAATCAGCTATGCTAGTTGTGCGGCCAGGAGTTTATCTACTTGAAGAAATACAAAGACCTGGTCTGTCTGGAGAAGTCTATATACAGGCCAAGTTGGATGTTTTACAACAGTTCAGAAAGAGACTGGTGATTTATTACAGCAGTCTCCAGACCAGAGATCACTGGGACCTAGAAAAAACTCTCCCTATCCCAAGCAGTGATTACCATTCCGCCACACTGTCTCCAAGCTACACTGTGCACAGGTACACTCTGGGCAGTTGTGTCTATTGCCCAGAGTGTCCCCAAAGGCTGTGCAGCAGGCAAACGTGACTAGAGCGAGGGCCACCCTGTGCCCAGAGTGGCTGGGACACAATGAGGTGATGCAGTGGAATAGTAATCGCAGCTCATGGGGGGGGCGTGCTTCCCAAAACCCGGATCCGTCCCAACGGTCAAGGTTTGGAGAACTGTGATTTATTATATTGAACTATGACTAGATGCAATGAGTAAAATCAAGGAAAATTAGAAATTCAGATGTCAGTCACAATGCTAAAGAAATATAACTATTTGTACCTTAAAGACTGGACCTGAGCTTCAAGTACTTCTGTCCTTTCTTGATAAAGGCATTTTAGCCTCTCCTTCAAAACAAAAGAACACAAATTACTGCTTTCACTTTAAATCAGAGATGGTCTGGGAATCAAGACTTCAGTAAATTCCACTAAGTGAGGGCCCAATCCAACAGGCCTTACCGTAGGTACTAAACTAGTATGTTTAGTATGGCAGTATGCTCGTACTACCTGGGCAAATGTCACAAGGCACTGTAAAACACTTTCAGTGCCGTCAGTAAGACAAGAAACAGTGAGAATGCTAGACTTCCTGTTAGTGTTCTCACTGTCGAATCCTCTAGCAGCTACGAGTCACATTCTTGCTGCCCACTTCCTTTTTCAAAAAGCTTCCTCTGCTGTACATTTCCTCTTAGAAGTCATCTCTCGTTTGAAACCTTGCCAAGTAGAACCCCAGAATGCCTTGCAGTGCCACAGTAAGTATAGGGTTTGCTACAATCCATGGTTTGGGGTATCCGCAGTAGCAATAGGAACGTAATCCCATGGATATAGGGGAAGGGCGCTACTGTACAATTATGCAAGGAACAGTCCAATACTAAGCCAGACTTTAGTATCAATTAATCTAATGCTAAATAGATATAAGATTAGCTGAAAGATTTTAGAGTATAGGAACTTTGGGGAGCCAGTCATTTATGAACAATGCTAGATTAGATTAACTGGTTAGTAATCTAATCTAGCATTGTTCATAAATGACTGGCTCCCCGAAGTTCCTTTAATCTAAAATCTTTCAGGTGACAATGCCAGGGAGGTCAAGCATAGGGCCTTGTACACGTAAAGCTAAGTTTCAGCTCCCCAGAATTAATATGCTTTTGAAAACAGACTGACTCCTTAGAACAGCTGTCTATTATTTTGGGCTTCACATGATCACATGTCCTAAAATGTTATCTAAGAGCACCTTATCACTTCACATAACTGAACAAAATCATAACAAAGGGAGAAGGAGGGTTTGGAGACATACTGCCAATTTTCAACTGATTATACAGTTTTAAGGAGAATCCCCCCTTCCAATTACACATTCTTAACAGTCAACTGTCTTCCTCCACACTGTCTGGAACCAAGTGGCACAAATCACAAAGTCCTTAGCCTGAAACTGGGAACTAGCCTGGCCATGACCTATTATTGACTGTATATGCTTGAGGCCCCAGAATTCTTCAAACACAAAAGGGAACAGAGTATGCAACACTGAGCCTTGTAACCAGCAAATCAGTATAAAGTTGGGCGATTCCATTTTTGAACTGGAAAGTCAAGGTGCAAATACCCTTGTAGAAAAATACATAAAATTGTATTGTGAATACCATATATGGGATAGTAACACGTTTTGTTTGTAAGTCTTCTGGAAGCGTCTGCTTGGCTGCTGTTAGAGACAAAATGTTGATGGACCTTGATTGAAATCCAACTCCTAAGGACTCCTGTGTAACTCCAACGCTTGATATTAATTTAATCAACATTTCATATAAAAATATCATTATACTTACTTTCTCTATCATTTTCTGGAACTACATGAAAACAGTTTTCTACATCAGAACGGAAAATAAATATGCTAAAATTAACAGTTCAATAGATGTTTAAGGATACTGACCAGCTCCATGTGCCATTGGTCTATTTCTGTTGTAGCTCTTGTAGTCTGTTCATTGATACAAGAAGATGATTTGATAGTTTCACCAGTCTGGGAATAATTGCCACCTTTTTGAGGATTTGTCTGAAACAAAAGCTGCTTTGCAATTATTTATTGATAATGGATTTTGTTCATGTTGCTACCATTGTTTGGTACTATAAAATCCAGAAAGTAGTATATCTGGATGGAATTAAAGATGAATAAAAAAACTTGTATTAAACCAATCATGTCTATTTTCAGAGGTATTCAGCTCTGGAAAGATGAGGGGCACATTTATGATTATTTCCAACAAAATATATCCCTAATAGAGATCTCTAGCAATGTATGGCTGTGAGAGATGGACCATAAGAAAGGCAGAGCGCCGAAGAAAAGATGCTTTTGAGTTATGGTGTTGGAAAAGACTCTTGAGAATCCCCTGGACTGCAAGGAGATCCAATCGGTCAATCCTCCAGGAAGTCAAGCCTGATTGCTCCCTGGAAGGACAAATCCTCAAGCTGAAGCTCAAGTACTTTGGCCACCTCATGAGAAGAGAGGACTCTTTAGAAAAGACCCTCATGCTGGGAAAGATTGAAGGCAAAATAAAAGGAGAAGGCAGAGGATGAGATGGTTAGAGAGTGTCACCGAAGCAATGAACATGAAATTGGGTGAACTCCGGAAGCTAGTGGAGGACAGGGAGGCCTGGCGTGCTGTGGTCCATGGGGTCGTGAAGAGTCGGACACGACTTATAGCGACTGAACAACAATAGAGATCTCTCTTCTATGTTCAAAAACAATTAGCACTGCCTACATAATACAGATTTCATTCATTTACCTCACCTGTATACAGTGGTGTCGTGAGGGGGGACGGGGAACGGGCCACACCAGGTGATGTGCACGGGGGGGGGGGGGTGACACTACCAGGGACCAAAATTGCTAAAATCGCGGTTTTAAAGATAATACCATCATACTATATACCATTGGATGTGGAATTTCACCCAGAATTCAATGAAAAAAACCAGTGTGTAATATATTCATTCTATCAAAAGGTATGGCCAAAAACCTAAAAACTGAAAATACAACTTTGTATGTAAAAATTACAATTTTTTTAATTAAAAAAATCATTATGAGTCAATTATTTCCATGTATGTATCAGAGCTAATACTAGAACTTCTATTTAATTGAGTGCGTGTCAAATTGGCCATGAGTTTTTTGTTGGTTACTTTTTCGTTGGGTGACCTGTACTATAGCTAAATAAATAAATAAAGTTGATGGCGGGGGGGGGGAGGTTAATAACACTAGGTTGTATACATTTAGGTTGTGCACATGGTATTGTAATTTATTTTGTATGGTTTGAGAAGAGGGTTGACGCGCATAATGGGTTGTGATGCACTGACCTCCCGCTCCGGGTGACACAAACTCTAGTGACGCCACTGCCTGTATATGTGGCAAAACAAACATGTATTTGTAATGCATAATGATCTGAAATACCTTTCTTACTGCAACAGCAAACTCAGATCTTGTTTGTTTCCTATAATCAATAATCCCATTAAGGGATCTGCATCAATGTGCAGACTCTTTTGCCTGCTATGCTGGAGCCCTGTGGCGTCTCCAGATGCATAGTGATGATGTCATATGTCATTGTTAGACTTTTGGGAATGCTGAGTTGTATGGAGCTCAGTTTCCCAGGGCTCTGAGCTGCACTAAATGTAAGGGGAACATTGCTAGGGAGTCTAAACATTGAACAGGCAGAGTATTAATTCCTAGAGAGGCTTCACAGTGCTTGAAATAGCCCAGAAACAGGGTGGGACCATGCAGGAGAACATTTATATTTTTGTGTAAGAAGGACAATGCATTCATGTACATTGGAAGCAGACTGTGTGGAAAAGGGTAGAAAGAGGTTGGAGAGAGCAAGAACAGAAAGGTTATAAACACATCCAATAAGTGCTGCAACCCAACAGTGTGATCCAAGGCGTTTACTCTGAAGTAAACCCATGGAATCCAGTGGAACGTACTTCAAGGGAGATTACAACATTTTGTTATGGGACCCCTGTTGTTTTTTTAAACTATTTTCAAGTTTCATGACAATTGATTATTTCCTGAAATATTAATGTGAGTTAATGTTTTAACTTAGAAGAGACTTACCGAGACATCCAATAGAGTTTGTTCTTTAAATGTCTGATCCACTGCTAGCGTTTTCAGCTCATTGTGGAGTTTCTCATTTTCAAGCACAACAACATGTATACGCGTTTTCAATTCAGACATTTCCTCCTGGAAATTTAAATATGTGCACAGTGAAAAGGATGGCCATGCACTCATTTTAAACATTTTCTCTCCCACCCCCACATCCAGAGTGCATTTAGAAATACGCTCTCACACATTAGCAGTTTGGATCCCCTTGATAACAGCATAAGGGGTTAATCAATTTCAGGGCGCAATCCTAAACTGCGCTGGAACAGGCAGGTCGGCAGGCCTGTGCTGTATCCAGTGCAGCTTGGGAGAAAGCTGGAGCCTCCACGAGACAAGGGCACATTCGTACATTTGCCCCGGGGTTGATGCCAGCCCACAGGCAGGTCCAAGCACACCACGCATGCCGAATCCCGGAATGGAAGACTGCCTCTCGGAATGGCCACCCTCACCCTGTTCCACCCTCCCTCCTGCCTTCCCCCCACCCAGAACTGCCTCTGGGAAAGCCAAACTTGGCTGGTGCAGGAATGACGCAGCGGAGGCTTGTGCTGGCACTACGGCATTGGCACAGATGCCTGCGTCAGTGCTGCGCTGCAGGCGCATGCTTTATGGCACGTGTGCGACAGTGCTCAATCAGTGCAAGAGGCTCGCACGGGCTGTGGGAAAGGGGGTTGGATTGCGCTGCCCAAGATTTCAGTTGTGGAGCCCAATCAGAAGCAATATATTAGGGGAAAGTCCAAAAGTTTCCCAACCCTCTGGCAAGGAATGGGAAAGTTTCACCAAGTTTTAAATAGTCAATGGAACCCTGTACACTATAATGGCATGACTTTGTATAACTATGTATTGTATGTGCAACTGAGGTATGAAGTGAATGAATGAAAATTAAGAGAAATGTTTGAAAGTGTTCAACGTGAATAAAGTGACAGGAATGCACATGCATGTACACAACTGGGAGCGCAATCCTAACCTGGAGTTAGGCTGGCAGTTAGGCTAGCACTAGGGCTAACACTAGGGCCACTATAAAGCGCATTTGGACCACTTTCAGAGTCAGGAAGGATGGTGCATTCTGTGTGCTGGTCTCTCTAACTCCAAAGGTGGTCTAAACATACTTTACGATGGCCCTTGTGCTGGCCAAACTTTGCTGGCCTAACTCCAGATTAGGATTGCTCCCTGAGGGTTGTAAATTTGAAGGGCTTGTTTGTGTGATCATTTCCATACAATACATGAATGGGGTGTACAAGTAAAAGAGGCAAATGATTGTTTAGCTGCCATGAGGAGGATGGGAGCTGATTTGTTCCTCGAAGTCCTTGCTTTATCAAGGTGTCATAGGGAACAGTTACTTTCCATTTCAACTACATCTGATAAAAAAATTACTTATAATCAATAACAACGTAATTTTTAGAGGCCACCCCCCACTGTTTCTGATTCGAATATAAAGTTTCAGCATTTAAATATTAAAGATACTCCATAAACAATCCACTATAAAGATAACGTACTATACCTTACAAAATTTAACTTCAGCTTCTAAGTGGTTAATATATTGTGACTGATCATTAATTATGGGAACAAGGTCACCAAGAGCAGGCAAACTCAGATCTGATGCTTTACACATTCTCTAGAAGAAATAAATCAATCAAGTACAGTAATCACAATGTACCTAGACAAGACTGTCTCCAACAACTTTTATATACAAGAATTAATTTTAACTTAAATTCCTCAAGTTTTCATCACAAAATAAAGAGCTCCTTTAATTAAAAAGCTAATTTTTTAAGAACTGAAAGGTGCAAAATTGGAGTCTAAATGTAAATTATCATATTGTAATCAAGTGCCCTTTTTGCATAGGATATCCACTTGCTTGAAGGAAGTATGTGGAATAGAATCCAGTGCATTCATCAGCATCTCTTACAAGATCATATTTTCCACTTAGGGCAAACAGTGAAGATTGACAGTATGTCAGCCACAGTGCCCCACCACCGATTTTTATTTCAGCTTAGTTATCCTCATATTAATGATACAGGATTCCCTTACATGCTTGCTTGCTTCACTCACAATTCAAGATGATGGATGAGGGTTAATACAGGCTGAAATTATAGTTGATGGGAGACAATGTGGGGCAATGTGATTAACATGCTGTTAATGGGGCATAGTGTGCTACTGTATTGGAGTAGATATGTGGCCTGGGCATTCAAGTGAACCCAATGAGTTCCAATGAGATTCACATTCCCAATGAGCAGCTACCACTACTCCTCCCTGCAAAAAAATTTTTTTTTATGACAAGGCAGAGGAGAAGCATGGGGGGGGGGGGCGACCAGGCAGCAGATGAGGTATTCATCAAAAATAGTAGGGAATGAGGCAGGGGATGAGAGAGTAAGCACGTCTTTGGCTGGTGTAAGTCTGAGTGAGTCCAAGGGGATATGTTGAGGCCTGGAAAGCGGCACTTAGCATGACACCCTTTGTGCACTCAAAACAAAACAGTATTTTGTTGTGTTGGGTGGGATCCCAAAGGAGGACCCGGGCACCAAAAGGGTTTGGTCTAGGCCTGTGGGCACTCTCCTGAACGACCTGGGACTAACACAGAGTGCTTCTCCATGAGCACTCCTTTAAAGCATTGCTCCAGGTCCTTCAGATTGGGGAAGATGAACATTCTCAGCAGTTGCTCTAACTTCTTGGATAACCTCTGCAAAAAGAGATAATCCAAAAGGCCTTTTTTGGCCCTTCCTTGTTGGTTTTCAGGCTCTGATATAAAGCTTATTTTTTTAATCACTGGAAAGGAGAAATTTGATGTGGCAGCAATGAAATCTGACTAGCAGATTTCATTGCTGAACTTTGTTTTGATCTTGTTTTCTGTATTGGATTGTTCTTATTCAGAATGTTACTATATTTGCTGCTTATATGACAGCAAGTCTTCCAAAGTGTTGTGGAAAGGTGGACAAATCATTTTTGTCATTCATCAGAATTCACTCCCTTTGCAGAGTCTTCACTTGCTCTATTTCCCTCAGATCTTGATATTGAAATGCCATTCGCTGCATTTCATAGCTCTTAACTAAAAATCTAATTTTCCAAAATAAAGTTGGCTATATAGAGATTTGACAATTTATTGGTGGTAAAGAAGGTATGACTGTGCCATTGCTGCCCATATATATACTTTTCTGCCCTGCCACAAGCCTGGATCAGACTGGATTTAGAAGTGTCAAGCAGGCTTCAAAGTAAGTTGGAAAAACCAGACCCCCTCTAAGAAATAAGATGGTCTGGTTTTACACGCTTATGATCACATTGCCATTCTTCAATACCTACTGCTCTTGATATAACTGGAGACACAACACACTTTTCTTCCCTCCCTAGCACCATCTCTTCATCCCCCCCCCCAAAAAAAATAAGATAAAGGAGGGACACAAATGTACACAGAATAAATAAAATAGTGGAAGTTATTTGCTTACCCCACAAAATCATCCCACCACTTCTGATATAATAACCCAGTCCTATCTTTGGCTGGCATCAGTATGGCCTCTGCTGCATGCTATAGGCTGGCAGGAGACTACCTCATGGCAGAGAGAATGTTTTACTTACTGCACCATACCATGGTCCCCAGTGCATCTATTCTGAACTGTGCCAGCCCTCTGACTGGCATAAGTATGAGTGGGCTTAAGAAGGCAGCATGTCGAGGTTCAGAAGGGGAAACTTCTATAATAGTACTGTTATAATAGTACTGTTAACATTAATACCTGCCCCTTGCCATTCCCCAACATGCCCCTCATTAGCCCAAATCCCAGCTCCAATACTCCCTACCATGGCGCATCCCAACCGCCAACTTAACAACTGTGGTTGGGTGCTCCAGTGATGTGTGTACTGTTGCCAAGCATTCATGCAGGCAGTCCTGTTCTGCTCACTGTCAACAAGACTGCAGCACAAGTAGACTCAGCCTTCTGTCAACAGAATATGAATTCTGTCGGTGAAAGGCCCATATAGGATTCAGCTGTAAGTTTCTTAGGGCACAATCCTAAGTAGCATCGGACTGGCGAGGCCAGCGCCATATCCAGCGCTGCTTAGGACAGGCTGGAGCCTCCCCAAGGCAAGGGAGCGTTCGGGTGCAGATCCAAGGAGACCGTGCGGCCCGAATTGGGGCCATGCAGCCTCCCAAACAGGTCTAAGATTTGGCCTTATGGCCAAATCCTGAATCCGCCCACATCCCGCTCTCCTCCCACCAAGCCCTGAGCCGCCCTGTCATGGCGCCTCCCTTGTGCCAGCTGGCTTTGGCCGATGCAAGGGAAGTGCTGAGTGGACGCAACAGGACCAGCACTGTCTGCAGCGCCGGTCCTGTTGCCTTAGCGCTGACACGGAGGTGCCGATCAGCACTCCTGCATCGGCGCTAAGGGTGCAGTGCCAACGCAATCCCGTTGCGCCAACACTGTGCAGGATTTAGAATTGCGCTTTCAATTATAATAAAAGTACAGGTGGGCCTGTAATATCCATGGATTTGGGAACCATGTACTTCAGAATCTGCAGGTCCTGTACCAGCGGGAAAGGGACCCACCTGGACCCTCTGAAGGTTCTGTAGGGTTTTCTGAGGCCTGCGTGGACACCCCCAGGCCTCAGAAAACCTTAAAAGGCATAAAATCGTCACTTTTAGTTTCCCTAGGAAACTAGGTCATGTCTTTTTGGCTAAGACTACCGTTCTGAGGCTTGCAGAGGCCACAGGCGGTAGCTGGCAGCCTCTGTGGAGCTCAGAAAACCCTCCAGACTCAAGGTTGGGGATTGCCCTATATCTATGTGTTTCAATAGCTGTACATTTTTGTATCTGCAAGGGTTCCAGGAATGAAACACGCGCAGGTATCAAACGTCACCTGTATTTCTTTTCTTCAGCACCAGAACTAACATATCCTGAGATATAAAATCTTCTTTTGTAGGAGCAAGCAGCCTTTTCCCCCAGAAGTCCGTATCTTGTTTATTTTGCACTTTTAGGACTTCAGTGATTTTTAATTGGAGTTTTCCCCCCCTATTTAAAAGAGCACCTATTAGAAGGTTAAAATAGCACCCGTTAGAAGGGCACAACTGAGAGTGAAGCCAGGGTGCGGGCAAAGTCCTACAGTGCCTCATTCCCTGTCATGCTTCTGCTCTTTTTCAAATACCCCTAGCTGCCATTTAACAAAATCAACAAACTATCTCTTAATATACATAATGTTTTACAGCAGTGGTTCCAAACTGTTGTGTTGGTCACCAGTGTGTCGTGAGCCAATTTCAGGTGGGTTGCAAAGCATCTAAAGCAGCCATATTGAAAATATGGGAAGATGAGACACTGGAAATGGGGAAGGCTGTGCAGAGGCATAGGGAGGGTGCTGCGGGGGGGAGAGTGCGGCAGATAATGGACAGTGCAATCCTAAATTGTGCTGGATTGGCGAGGCCTGCGCCAAATCCAACGCATCTTAGGTGCGCTAGGAAGCCTCTCCGGGGAAAGGGCACATTCATCCCCTTGCCCCAGGGGAGGCTCCGGCTGCACCATGGGGTTCCGCCTGTATAGCAGGCGCAGATCCAAGGAAGCCACGCAGCTCAAATCGGATTCCTGCAGCCTTCTGATAGGGCCTTGGATGCGGCCTTACAGTCGCATCCCAGCCCTGCCTCCTCCCCGGACGGGCACGCCTGACAACCTGCCCACTCCCCACCCTCCCTCCTTCCAGAACCTCTCCTGTGCCAGCCAAGCTTGGCTGGCACATGGGAGGCTCCCCGCTGGCACTCTCGGGCTGATGCTATGAGTATTGTTGGCCCGAGCACCAAAGTGGGGGTGCTACTCTGCACCCCCGCATCAGTGCTAATGACGTAGCGCCCTAAAACTCTCTGGCATGGGTGCCTCTTTGATCTTTTGTATGCTGGATCTCTCTTCAGAAGTTACTTACAACAATATTTCCTTTGCCATGAGCAATGAAAAGCACCACCATACTCTGGTGTGCACTGCACCCACACACCCAGCATAAGTTCACAGCTTTCCACCTCCTACTGTCAGCTTAATTCATGTCACTTTCATTTGGGTAAGTTTATGGTGCTCAAGTAAAGCCGAACAGCTTTTATATTCAAAGTTTACATCTTTAATAAATATATTTAAAGTTGCACACTACCCTATTAATGCCTTGTTAAATTTCTACATGATTCACCAAGTGTGACAGCATAAATATTGCTTAGATAGAGGCTTTGCCAACAGACATGCAATTATTTGTTCACTTAAAAAATAAATAATGCTTACAGAGGGTGACATTGTCCTCCTCCTCAGAGGGGAAGTTTCACTCTCTTTCTCTTCTTGTTGCCGTAATAAAGCTTTAAGTTGATTAACTATAGGAGAATGACAAAATATACTGTAAATAACATGAATAAGATTGAAACAAAGCTAGAAATTGAAAGTTTCAAACCTGCATGGCTGTGCTGTAGTTCCTGCCAAGCTCTGTCCTCACTCTCTTCATGGCCTGTATTAGGAAATAACTGTTCAAATGAAGTTGCCTCATCTCCCATTGTCAGGTCTTTTTCGCCCAAGGTGTACTTCAGCTGATCGATGCTTTTACTGGCACGGTCTGTGAACAATAATGATTTGGGTTTTTTCCCCACTCACTGTGAACATAAATTCACACCTGAATAAGGAAATATAGATTAATCAGCAAAACCCACCTACCTATGGAATTCAGGATAATTGATTAATACCAATACTCTTGCTTCCACTCCCTACCCCTGAAGATCTAACACTGAGAACAACTTAGTGTACTCCCTAGTGCGTACAGACAACTATAACAAGTCACAGCTCCCTGCCATGCAATTCCATTTATGCTGGGCATGCTGCAGCCTTAAAAACAGTAGCAGCTGACAAAACATCTGGGCTGAGTTGAAGACTGTTATTTTGTTCTGTAGCTGTTAGCACTACTTGGAGTCACTTTGGAAAGGAAAAAACAGCAACTAGGAGCTGCCCTTAACAGGACAATACATATCAGGAACAGTGGCAGGACTAGTGTTCAAGCTTGACAGGATGGCTGCTTTGTGTACACCACTGGTTCCAAACCTGTGGTGCACAAGACGCTGAGAAGTGGTCCTTGAGATTTCAGGGAAAAAACAAAGTTTGTCTTGATCACTTTCAGCATCAAACAGTGGCATAGCTAGGGCATTTGGCTCAAGGCTGATAATCACAAAGGCCAGTAAGTGAAAATTCACTCTTTGGACTTGGTGCTTATTTGGCAGCTTCAGATTGAGAAGATGTGACTAAACCTTGGTAAAGAATTTGAGAAGATGTGGCGTAGGAACTGGAGTTTGGCGTTTAAGTTTGAAATCTAATGGATTAAAATCTAAGGAATAGCAGCTCAGGGGCGAGCCTTCTCTGTAATGGCACCACCACAATGGAATTCCCTACCAGAAAAGTTAAGAACTACATACTCCCTCACGGCCTTTCATACCTATTTCATACCTATGATTTGAAGGCTCAAATCATACCTATTTCGTCTGGCCTTTGGATGATGTTGGCTGTCTGCCTCTGTTCCTCTAGTAGTTTGTCATAGTTTATTCACTCCCCACATAGTTTATTCATCAATTGTTTTTCCCAAACAGCCTGATATGGAGAATTGGGTCTAGTTTCATTCTTGTACACTCTCTGTGTTCCTGTTATGATTAATGTTATTATGGTTTTAATGTGTTCTACTTATTGTGGTTACATTGTTTGTTGTTCTCTGTAAGCTGCCTTGCGCATTTGCAAGGCAGGGTATAAATTCTTCAAATAAATAAATAATATAAATTCAAGATTCAAATTCCCACTCAGCAATAGTTTAGTTTAGTTTTGGGCCAGTCACTAATCCTCAAGTTTCATGGGATTGTTGCAAGGGTAAAAGTTAGATAATGCCGGATAACTTAATTAGTTTAAAAAAAAAATCAAAAGCAGCTAACAAAACAATTCAAAAACAACCAAAGAATAAGACAGCAATATAATGCTATACTAGTATTTTAAAAAGACAGTACCATT
Source organism: Lerista edwardsae (assembly GCA_029204185.1). Classification (NCBI taxonomy): domain Eukaryota; kingdom Metazoa; phylum Chordata; class Lepidosauria; order Squamata; family Scincidae; genus Lerista; species Lerista edwardsae. The sequence continues at coordinate 15,141,103 of JAJKFI010000018.1, read as the reverse complement.
TGGCTGGTTTGTCTAGGGCTATGGTTCTTGCCTTAGGTCCCAAGTTCAAATCCCATGGGGGCAGGGGGAATGCTCACACACCTTTAAGGGGGGAATGGTGAGAGAGAAGCATGCCTTTTGTTCCTTCTTGTGGGTTTCACAGATGCAGTTGGTGGGCCGCAGTAGAAAACAGAATACTGGACTACATGGGCCTTTAGCCAACAGGACTTTTCTTAAGAAGATGTTCAAGTTTTCAAGAAATGAAGCAGAGCAAAACCACACTATCTATAAGCAACTAAATCACTTACCTGAAAACTTTTTGAAAGAGTTGCATCTTAGTCTCACATCTAAAGTGGTGATGGCACTTCTGGGCTTGTGCTACCACTGAGAAAAAAGGAGGGGTTCCCCTTTTTACTATAGGGTCATGCCAGCCCTCTGCAGTGTGCAGAAGGCCAATGGTTCCCTCTGTGGTCCTCCCCGCACCTCAGAACAACTCTCTGATGCAATCATCATGACCACTTCCAGTTTTGTGACAAAAACCGCAAGTGGGTCGCGATTGTGTCAGGGAGCTGTTCCAAGATGCGGGGAGGCCCTCAGAGGGGACTGCGAATCCCCCACACCCTCCAAATGACTGGTGCGACCCCCTGGTAAGTGGGAACTACCCCTTTTTTCCTTGGCAGAACTATCTCAGAAGCACCGTCAATGCTATCACCACTAATTGCCTCTCTCCCCTTATGGGAAAACTCAAAACCCCGGGGGGGGGGGTCATAATTCCCAGGTTATGAACCACTGACATAGATACTAAAAAGCATAAGGAACAACAAGGAATCCTGCTGCACTCCATAGGGTTCAGCACTAGTCCCCCAGCACTATCTTCTAGAACCTGCTCCCATTGATGAGGTAGATCATTCCAAGAGCAGTGCTCCAACAAAACCTGCTAAAAGAGGGTCATGTCACCTTGCCAGTTCTGGCACAAGTAACCCAAAACGGCAACCAAGGGCAGTTTTGGACTCCAAAGTGGACTGAACCGCAACTCAAAAGATTGAGATCGGGGGTCGGTAACCTTCTTCCGCAAAGCAGCCAGGCATCACTTTCATCAATAGTAAGAATGCACACGTGTTCAATATGCATGCATGAACCTTCCAATTAGACCACAGAGCTAAGAAAAAAGAGATGGGCATGGTGTGAATAGACATATGCTGAGACAAAGAATGACACTCACAGGAAGATTCTGCCCTTGGTCTGCTTACATTGTAAGCCTTAGAGAGATAAAATTACAAACTTGAATTGCAAATTTAAGTTCTTTATTAGGACCACCACAGGCTGGGTCAATATATCTTATTGGAATAAATCTTATTGGATCAATATATCTTATTGACTATGGGAAGGATGATCCCAGGTAGCAGGCTAAATCCAGCCCATGGACTATAGCAGTAGTTCCCAAACCTTTTAGCATCTGAACTCACCTTAAAAAAAAGATCCATTTTACCAGTTACTCAAGCCTCTGTGGCTATAATGATGATTGGGCAGAGGACTCCCCACAGGTAGCAGGTTGTTTAACCCTTGATGCACACAGTCTAATTTACCCTGTCAGTTTTGCAAACCACCAAAAAGTGGGTTGGGACCCACTGGTATGCCATAGTTTGGGAATCACTGGGCTATTGCCTACCTCTAATCTAGATAGTAATTTTGACATAGGAAAACGTGGTGCTGTGTTGTCACAGGCCTCCTTGAGCATGTTGTGGTAGAATATAAATGTGACAAATAAATAAGCCAGAAAAAAAATTAAAGACAGGGCAGTGTCATATTAAAGGTATTGCAAGCGAGCAGGAAAGAATTTCATACATAATTTTATGGAGTCTAGTAATCTTAGATACAGCCTTCTTCTGAGAGGAAAACCTAATGAAATTTTACAGTATGCTTATTTATTTAGGAGTCCACTTGATTCACAGGCAATTATGTTTTTAAAAACACATTACATTCTGCATAAAAATATGAAATGCAGGGAAAACAAGCAAGCATTTGGAAAAGCCAGGGGTATGTTTTGAGCATTCAGTGGGTGGAATCTGGTGCTCTTTCAGTGTATTTGTGGGGGGTGCTTTACATTTTATGTTTGGGCAGAGTCAGAGTCTCACAAGTCAGCTCATGGGATCAATAAAGCAGCGTTTCTACTTTTTACCTGGTGTCAAGTCCAAAATAAATTCAGGGAATATGCAGACTCTAGGAACCTAAAAAGTGGCAGGGAGGCCCCTGTCCAAGAGGCCATCCCAAAATGTTTAAACTGCTTTTCAAGAAAAAAATTTTAATTTCTTGTTAAATTATTTTTCCATTCTTTACTGGTATGATTATATACACAACGTTATAAAGTTATATAGAAATAATCCTTGCAAAGTTAGTATACAGAGAGAGAGAGAGCAAGAGAGAGATCAGTAAAAGAAAATGTTCACTGTCAGCACTTCTTCTCCAGCCATGATTATTCATTTCATGATTACTGTTAAAAATAATTATGTCATGGGGTGCTATATGGGCCCCAGGTTGCCTTGCTACACCACTGAAAGGTGGCAACTCCATTCTCTGAGAATCTTCTACTTTTCCACTCAAGAGTTATGTACTACTAAATGGAAAGCTGCTTAAGACTCAATGAAAAGAAGTTGGTGCAGCAAAGACCTACAGGTGTGGCTTATGGCATACCTCTACACGCGGGTGCAGAGCTTTAGGGGAGCCCTGTCAGTGACGAGCAGGGCGAAGGTCAGTGAAAGGCTAGACTCCTGAGAGGAAATAACAGGAGGGCCCCGCGCGTGAAAGCTACCCTCTCCCTCTTACCACGGAGGCTCCTTTGATACCGCTCCAACGACTCCTCCCAGGCAGGCTCCCCTCCGGCCTCTCTCATGGTGCTGAACAGCCTCGGACTGCAAGCCGCCGCTCTTTCCGCAGCCGCCGCTGCCTCCAGGCATCCCTCCATTGGGAAGCGTGCGAGATAAAGTTTCCTCAACTTTCTCCGGTGGCTCTTGGGCGCTGTAGTCCGACCCGCTCCCAGATGACTCTATCTGAAGAGAATCGGTGCATGGGGAAAAAACTACAGTTCCCAGAGATTACAGAGGCTCCGGGGCCTCTTTATGAGGACGCTTGTTGCTACACAACCAACAAACGGTTTTTTCCTGCGCATCGCTTAGAGGCGGAGCAGCTGGTCGCGTCTACATCTTCAAAGCGGGTGCGTGGGGAACCTGCGTAAGTCCGGACGTTCACAGAGAAAGCCTATGTCTCCCTGCATGCAATGCGCCATTGGTCTTGTGAACGTCTATGAACCGCTTGCCGCACTTAATTCTGGGATTTGTAGTTCTTTTATGCCACTATTACACCACAACACAATAGACGAATTTCATCTCTGACCCAACGCACAACGTAACAGGTTCAGTATGTCTCATTCACAAGACTGAGAGGTACAAGCATGCTGATTGCTATCGCGGGAGAAACAGAATGTGTATTTTATTCTTCCCAACCATTTCATCACATGCCGTATTGCCAAAGAGGAACATTTTTTCCCCTCGGTTGAGTTCCCCCATCTATTGTTTGGAATATGACGCACGCGCAATACGACCCCTCTCAAGAAAAGCACCAGTCGTCCTCCATCGCGCTTGCGCAGTGCAGTCGTTCTGGAGCGAGGGCGAATTCGTTCTTTTCGTTTCCCCTCCCCCGTCCCTACGATCAGTGTGCGGGCGCGATGGGTTAGCGCCGGCGCAGTAGCTTCTTCTAGCTCCGCGCCGTTAGCCGCTATATGCTGGGAATAACGTTAGAGCGGTTGCCAGAGCCGTAGCCACAGAGCTAGACGGAGAGTGCGAGTGACCTTTTCTCCCCGTTGTGGAGAAGATGGTGGGCCGATGAGCTAGCGTTCCTGAGGGAGGGTGAGTGATGCCGGGCGCCCCTTGCCCGAGAGGGGCGGTGTCTCCTCCTTCCCTCCGAGGTGGGGGGGACGTAATAAAAATAGTGCGTTGGGGGGTGCAAATTCCCCTCTTCCCTCGCCGTTTGCTCCCTGACTACGCTTTCCCTTTCTTCCCTTAGCCGAGACCCTGAGGCAGGCAGGTGGGCGGGGACAGCTTGCAGCTGCGCCAGGGTTTATTAACAACAACAACAACACATTTAAAATAGCGTTGGAAACTTATTTTTCTGCAGCGTTCCTTAGCGCCGTTGTCTTTCCCTTGGGCTGCCCAAAGAGGGTTCTGCTGTTCGTGTCCGCTGAGTGCTGTCCCTCGGGGACTCCACAGAGGCGGCTGCTCCTGCATGAATATGAAGGGGGATGGCCCAGATTGGATGCAGATGGAGCTGCTGAAACCTCCGTTTCCTCTTTCCCTTCCCCCTTCACGATAACAAACCTCTCCCGAATTCTCTCTCCACGGGGTGGAGGCTTTTTTCCACCGATTGCCCATACCTCTCGCCTTCAACCCCCCCCCTGCTTTGATAGCCACCCACCCCTCTCAAAACACGCCTAGAGAGGCGGAGGGCAGGATATTTGCCTTTTGCGCTCATTCTGAATCATGCTCTTTTCCTCCCCCCTTTCTCGTTTTCAATTACCGTGTGGTTCTTCCTTTGTCCGTTTGTTTCCGATTGATTTTATGCGCTCTATGGCGGGGGCGGGCGGGTGCTGGGGAGAGACCGTCCAGCAAATTGTGTATGCACGTTTATTAAGAAACAGGTCGGTGCTTCTGTCTTCCTATTTGCCATACTACTCTAGTATAAAGTAGCCCTAATCTAAAATGATGATAAATAACTTTGCACCTTATTAAAAAGAAGAGAGAAGTCCTAATGGAAGAAACAGTAGGGAATACAGTATTACTATTTTTTTTTTCTTGTACTGATGTTTGCTCTGATATCTTGAGTGCACACTTTCATTGTGGTCCTCTGGGTATAAAAAGGATCTATAGAGAAATGCATATGGCTTCTCAAAAACTACATTCATCAGGGAAAATAATGCCCTTTTCTGGAAGCCAGCATCACAAATCATTTTGTGCTCCTGTAAGATGTGTGTCTAGTCATGGCAGCTTGCTCAAAGAGGATACTCATGGGTGACAAAGACAGTAAAAATCTCAGAATGGTTTCAAAATACCTAGCGTTTTGTGGAAGAGGAAGCTGACTCGACTGAGAACCAGATGACAGCTCTGTGGATGAGGCTTCTTTTGTGATCTCATCCACTCATTGCTTGGAGCAGGATGCAAGTGATGGGGGAAGGGAAGAGGCGGGTTTTCTGCTCCAAATTGTGTTCTGGTACATTTACTATTCAGTTAGCTAGTTTCCTTGGCATTAGACATGATGTGCTTGTGCATCCAATCAGGAAACTGCTAAATGCATTAAAAAGGAGCCGTGGCTATTCAAAATACCACACTCATATATAAGCACTGCAATCTGAATAAGATGACCGAGCACCTGTGCTTCTGGTTAGTTTTTAAGCAGATTTCATATGTGCACTGCCAACAGTAATCTGTATAAGCAATTTGTCATTCAGGTGCTATTTACTTGTATATTGAGTCCCTTGCAGTCATTTGTTTTCCCACTTGAAGCAAAAGCTGTTCTTCAGACAGTATTTATTTGCAAGTATATGCTCAGATTCCTAAACTAGGATTGTGGTTGTTTGGCATCCAATGTTAGTTCGCTGTGCAAACAAAAGGAATATTTTAAAATTAACATACGTTTTTCTTCAGTAGTAGTATTTGAAGGAATGGTGTTTAATGTTAAATTGGGTATCCATTTAACAGTATATTTTCAAATGAATAATTCATGAGTGAAAATGGCATAGAATATAGGCATCCCCCAGTATCCTTGGGGTTCTGTTCGAGACCCCCCCTTCCCCCGAGGATACCTGAAACAGTGGATTCTGGAAATGCCTTTTTAAAGGTAGGAGAACATCAGTGTTTTGCTGCAACAAGGTTAAAAAGAAATTGTTTATTCCATGGTATTTGTGGATAACAAACTGTGGATACCGGAGCACACCTGTAAAAAGAATATCATTTAACTGAGAATTCAGTATTTCCCAAACTGTGGGTCATGGTCACAGTGGTTTGTAATCTGATGTACCACAAAGTTGTACTGGAGCCTCTGGGGGCCACTTCCAGGTTGCACTGGACCTGTTACTCATTCCAGTTGCAACTTCCTGAGGTTTCCAGTAAGGCTTTGCAGTGAAGCAAGGAGCATCACTGGAGGATGTGGTGGGACATGGTGCTAAAATGTTGGTGAATTGCTGATTTAGTGCAATAGTTGTGGCGTTTCAATTGGTGGTGTGACTGCTAACCATAGCTTTTGCTGTTTTGGAATCTGCAGTCAGAATGATTTCTTTTGTTGAAGGTTGGCAAAAAAAACGCTCAAATAGTTCAGTTGATGAAATTGGTGTAGACCTTGGTCAAGTACCATCATTGTTACTGTCATCACTATCATTTCCAGAAGATCTTTAGTTTAAAATACTGCATTTCTATAAAGCAGTGTTATTCAAACTGTGGGTCGGGACCCACTTGATGGGTTATGAACTGAGGTCAGGTGGGTCGCAGAAAGCTGGGACCAGCCATCTTGGAAACTGCAGACCTTACTCTGGCTATATTCCTTTTGTGAATGTTCACAGTTTAAATTTTCAAGTGAGAGTTTTTTATTTTGTTTTTAGTTTAGTGCTTTTATATCGTATTTTGTCCATCTTCCTTTCTGTCAGGGATGTTTCACGGTTGTACAATTGCTGCAGTCTAAGAATGCCAATTTGCATTTCAGGAGTGTCATTTTATGATGTCGCAATGACAGCACTTGTTGCTTAATGATGTCACTTCCTGCCACTACATCACTTCCAGATTAATGGCATCACTTCTGGTCGGTTCTGACATGAGTGCCATTCTAAAAGCGGGTCCCAGTCTATAAAGTTTGAATACCACTGCTATATTGCATTAAAAGGTCCCATAGTTCATCGTATCTCTTTTTTTGAGGGAAATAATGGGAACATGTGGAAAATCTAGCACAAATTGTACAACTTCTAAAAAACTTTTGTTTCCAGAAAAGGACTTGTAAAGCTCTTGCTGTTCTGTTATGAAAGCTGAAGTACCTTATTTTCCTACAATAGACAAAACCAGTATGTTCTGTTTCCCACTGATTATGAAAGTTAGTTGGGACAGGATCTTGATTTTGCCCCTTGAACTAGGAGTTTTTCTTGTGAACCAACTCCTTGTAATTTAAATATGAGCTTTATGTATAGCAATACTTGTTCAAAGGAAAACAGTGGTAGAAATCCTACTTCATTTTCTACAGCAGCCCCATGCAAAAAAGAAAACTGATGGCTCTCTTTGTATACATATTTTGCATCCCTTCTTCATTTCTAGCATCATAAAGTATTCTTAATTATGTTAGGCTAGGGGTATCAAAAATAAGGCCATTGGCCAGATCTGGTCTGCTGAAGCTCTTTTTTCAGCCCACATGATACTTGGGCTCTCCCTGTGCTGTCTTTTCAGCAGCACTGCTTCTGCTTAGGTTCTGGGAGGGAGAGAGAGGAGGAAGCCTCAGAAAGCAAGGAACACTATGGAAGACAGGGCAGACCAAAGTGGATGAAAGAGGGAGACTCTGCCAAGGCCCTAGGAGAGCCCTGCTATCATTTGGATAACCCTTTCATCAATTCTCTTCTGCTGAGCCGTCACTTTGCAGAGTACCTCTCAGCTGCTGAGCTGCAAACTGAGCTCAACAGAAGTAGTGTGGCCAAAAGGACAGCCAGCATGATAATTGGGCTCTCCCAGATCTTGAAAATATGATAGAGAGTTGCATATTTCCTCTTCTGGAATTCACAGCTAATGAGCACTTATTCCTGGTTAATGATGTCACTTCCTGCTTCATGGTATCACATCAAGCCCCAGCAAGTGTCATGATGGCTATTTGGCCCACTGTATGAAACCCTTGTGAAATTCTGATGCAATAAACTGTTAGTGCTTTTTGAGTAGTAAATCTTGCATTTTATCTTCAGGTGAACAATTGGTGAATTAAGTGAACAATGCTTAGAAGTAATCAATATTGCAAACGCATTAGTGCAGCGGTTCCCAAATTGTGGGCCATGACCTACCATTGGGAACCTTTACTGGGTAATTCCCCCTTTGCGTTTTCATGCAAAGCATCGTGGGATGCAGGCCTCTCAAACCATTCCACAGGTCGGTGTAACCACCCCCAGCTCAGGTAGGAAATCCCTGGGTGCAGCGCCGCAATCACTACTGCAGTGCTGTTGGAAACTTTCCCCTGCCGCAGTCCCTGCCCACACCAGCACTTATAGCGGTCCCAGCATCTGAGCAGGACTTTGGGAACTGCCGCACTAGTGGATTTTGTAGTGTTCACCATGAAGTCTTTGGCTATTAATAATTACATTCCTGTAATGTCAGAGAGGTGGGAGATCTTTAGTTAGAACAAATTGAGCTGCTTAGGTCTTAAAGGGGGCATGACAAGCATACGAGACTTAGATAGAGAGGGTTCAGAAGGCAGGTGCCTAAGAGCACCATGGGAAGTAGAAGGGAAGGGTTAGGAAAGGAGAATTTGAGGGCTTGGTGGGGATTGCAGAAGGTTAGGGTTGCTGAATCACTAAGAAAAACAGTACATTAGGAAAGTCACTGCTAATTCCCAGGCCTCTACCTTAACAGATTTTAATAAAGAACACATACACACATATTTACAATTCCAATTGAAGGAAAAATGTTTCAGAAATTGGGAGGGTTCAGTAGGCAAAGCCTCTGGACTAGGTAGTAACCTGGCCAATTCTAGCAGAGGGAAGTGGGTAAGAAGAGCCGAGAATGCTTTCCAAGGAGAAGAATTGTGAAGTGGATTTTGAGGGGCACTTGGTGAGATGAGCTGCAATTTGTTTATTTGAGAAGATGACATGGGAGAAGGACAAAGAAGAGGAGAAAGAGGAGCAATAAATTGAATACAAGTCCTGTTCTGGATGCCTTGCGAAAGTGCTTAGCATAGCACAAATGCGCTATTCCCAGACATACTGCACTGGGCAGAAGGGAGTGCATGTTTTGGGGCTTTATGGTCAGGCTTTCTTTTGGAACTCATACCATAGTCTAGCCTAGAGTCTATTGTGAATTCGGCCCAGATCATCCTTTTGTGCATGAAGGCTCTTGATATGCTTCTTATCATCCATCTCTAGTGAGGATGACCATGTTGTATTATGTCCTGTAGAAAGGTGTGACTGGTTCCTTCTTGATTGCTCAGGAGACCTGTTCTCAATTAGTGTAAAACTCTTTGTTGAATTATCTATGAACTTGGTGAGGGAAAGCCAAGAGCCAGAAGCACTGTTTGTTATCACAAATATTCCCGTTTATCCCAGAGCCAGAAAGTTCTCAGGATTGTACAATTGTTTAATGGTAGTAAGGCAGAGGTAGGTGAAGCCACGTGCAATTTTCCAAAGAGGCTTCTCCAGCTCAGCCAGGGGTGGGTTGCTTCAATGACCCAAAGGTGGTCTTTAAATCCAAAGGCTTGTGGGCCTACTTTTCTCTTAAGACTGGCCTGGGTCATGCTTCCCTGGAATGAATCCAGCACCACATATACTTGTGAATAGACATGTTAAGCAACAGTCAGGCTGCTCATTGAGTGTTTTCACCTTATACTTTTTTCTTTAAATTTACAAATCCATATACTTCTGTGTACCGATTCTCCCTAAAAACCACTATTTTGTGGGTGGCTGCATTTCACACAGAAACCAAAAGGCAGTTTACCCCTTGACTTTGCTATTGGTGCATATGATGCTGATTGCTCCTTATATATACCAAGTTTCAGAATTGGACTCTGCCTGAACACGAACCTATTCTACCAACATAATTGTATGGTCAGGGCATCAAATTTAAATGACTGTTAAAAGTAATCTCAGAAAGACTTGCATTTTCCTCCAAATCCAAATTGTCTGTTTGGAAGACTTCTGCCACTGAATATGTTTGAAGGTTGTCTAGTCTGCCTGAGAACGCAAGATTAGTAGTAAATGATACTGTGCAGATTATCTTAAATTTCCAAGATTAAGATCTGAGTTGGGTAATTTGAGATTGGTACATACAACATGAGAAGGAAAAACAGTAATTGAAACATTTTTAAATACTTGCTCCTGTATTGTCAAGAAATACAGGCATCTGGCATGGAAACAAAATTATGAAAATCCTTGCATTAGAATGTTGATTTAATCTAATAAAAGCAGAAGGAATGTAATTCATTCCATTTAGTTAGGAATTACATGAAAACATTCATTGGACAACTAGAAGAAAGCTTATTGTGTCATTGCATAGCACAACCTCTACCCAGTAATCTGATTAGTTAGATTACAGCAACATATAAGTGGATAAAGAGAATTAAAGATTGAATCTTGACCTTATTGAACTGTACAGTAGTATTAGGTTTGACGATAAAGAAGATATTGGACCGTTAACTCTGTACTATGAAACTGGCATCCATAGTTAATCTATTATGTTCTAAAAGGGTGTCTTTAGATTTTTGAAAGACATGATGCATTTCAAATGAGGGAAAGTAGGATTCTTGAGAACTTGTTGACAATTTGTATCAATCGTCAAGGTGCAAAATACCTGCAAACGTCAAACTGAGCAGGCATGTAGTATTTCCTTAATAAGAGATCCTGATATGTCTTATATTGTTGTAAAACATTGGCTGAACAAAGTCTATTTATCAAAAAGAAATCGGTTTTAGATTTGGCAAGAGTTTACACAATTAGAAATAATAATCTTTGTAAGGGGGTGCCTGGTCTTGTTGCAAGTCCCAAATTCTGCTTTGAAGAAATAATAGAAGATATTCATGAACTGTAATTAAACTGTTTTAATTTAGCAAGGAATTTATATCAGGATTTATTAAGAAATGTTGCACCATTATATGATGCAGAATTACCATCAATTTAGACATTGAGCATCATTCTGCATTAGTAAGGCATCTGAGAAGTATATTCTTTTATGTTCTGTATGGGTGTGATACAGTTCAAGGAATAGGGACTAGTTATATTATAATTGCTTTGGGGAAGACCTTATTCTGGACTATATAACAGTCTTGCAAAGGGATTCTTTCTCCTGATCTGTCTGAGAGAGTTCTAGGGTTTTCCTCCTTTGTTGCATGGGTAGGAAGATCTGGCTCCTCTGGAGTTAATTCACACGCACATCCATCTTCAATCATGGTCAAGATTATTTCATAAATGGTTCTATGGAAGGACTACCCAGGTTTTTAAAAATCCCCCTTTTCTGGCATATCTGTGTTCCCTGACTGCTCTGAAAAAACTGAAATGAAGTATTTGTCTATAATTGGTCCCATTTCATTGCTCTGTTGGATAGTATGAAACTATCAAATTTGTTGTTAATTAGGAATAAAAACCAGCACAACACACAAGTAACATTAATAGTACAACATTGACTGATTTTAAGTATAATGTCCAGAAACTCTCTCTACATTTTATTTTCTAATAAGAGCATAAATATTCCATGATAAGTTATTTGGGGCGCAATCTTATCCAGTTTCTGGTGCTGATGCAGCCCTGAGGTTGCCTTGTTCCTTTACCTTGAGAAGTTCTGTGGTTGCCCCACCACCATAGGATGCAGTGCACGCCACAGCTGCATGAGCACTGGAAAACTGGATAGGATTGGGTCCTTGGTCTCTTGCTGCATATGCTGTTTAAGAAATTTCCTGATGAAGTAGTATTGTTTAGATTTCTTGCTGACCTTTTAATACAGCTTTTCTGCACATCCTTGAACATTTTTCTTCCATACTACTATGGTTTTAACGAACCCTAGAAAAAGGTAACAAAGACGTTCTGAGCGGGTTTGTCTGTTCATAGAGAACTCGGTCCTTGAGTATGTTGGAAACAAAATGAGGCCAACAAAAATAAGGTAATGATTTATACATACTTAGAAACCTGCCTAGGTATGCAGAAGTTAAGCACATTTGTAAATTTTATAAGAAAGAAAAGCAAACCCAAAGACTGCCTGAAGTGAACTGAGGTTGCTCAGTGGCCCCCAGGAGCTACAGAATGTTGCTTCCATTTGGGAAAGACAACTGCAGAATGAGTGGGAGAGGGAATTAGCCTCAATTGATCCTCTAGCAGTTTATCCTAGTGGTCAGCATTAGGATAACCCAATTCATTACGGCAGTGCTTCCCAAACTGGGAGCCCTGGCTTCCCAGCATGCCACATAATCCTCATGAAAAACACACTGAAATGTATTGGATTGTAGCCCTAATGGGGAGCCACGGCCAATGGCCCAGCAGGTCAAGGGAGCCAACAATCAAAAAAGGTTGGGAACAATGGCATTGGGGAAGAGAATTAGCGGAAGATGCAACATCTTGTTCTAAGTATATTTATATCTGCAACTAGCTTTTTTTACCCGGTGTTGCCCGGGCAACAAATTATCCCAAGTCCAAATGTGGACTCAAACGGCATTGGGAGCATTGCCATTCGTCTCGGCAACCCCGGACTCTACGGATTTGACACCAATTTTGGCCGTTTTCGACCATTTTCACATGGGGCCCCCTGTGCACCCCCACCCCTGGGGGTGCTAGGGGGGTCTGACCCCCACAGTGTTTGTCCCCAGACCGTAAAGCATACTGGTGTCAATCGCTCCAGGCGTTCCAGCGGGGCATGGTGGACGTTTTGTTTTGCACCCCTTCTTGCCCCCGTCGAGGGGGGGGGGCCGAACCTGAACTCCAGCGGCATAAGGAGCATCACCGCTCTTCTTGGCGGCCCCAGAAACTGTTGATCCGACATCAATTTCGGCTGTTTTCGACCATTTTCACGTGGGGCCTCCTGTGTAGCCTCACCCCCAGGGGCAATAGGGGTCCCTGACCCCCGCAGTGTTTGTCCCCAGGCCGCTAGGCATCTGCATGTCGAGTTTGGTGCCACTCGGTCCAGGTGTTCCAGCGGGGCATGTCGGACATTTTGTTTCGCACCTCTTCTGGCCACCCATGCCAAGGGGGGGGGCCAAACCCGGACTCCAACGGAGTCGGGAGCATTGCCACTTGTCTCGGCGACCCCGGAAACGACGGATTCTATGCCAATTTTGGCCATTTTCGACCATTTTCATGTGGGGGCCCCATGCACCCCCACCCCCAGGGGCGCTAGGGGGGCCCAACCCCGCAGTGTTTGTGGCCAGGCTGCAAGGCGTGCGCATGCCGCGTTTGGTGGTAATCGGTCCAGGCGTTCCAGCAGGGCATGGCAGACGTTTTGTTTTGCACCCCTTTTCGCCCCCCATGCCGAGGGGGGGCCAAACCCGGACTCCACCGGTGTCAGGAGCATCGTTGTTTGTCTCAGCGACCCCGGAAGCTATGGATTCGACACCAATTTCTGCTGTTTTTGAGCATTTTAACGTGGGGTCCGGACCCCCACCCCCGGGGGTCCTAGGGGGATCTGACCCCCCAGTGTTTGTCGCCAGACTGGAAAGCACACGCATGCCAAGTTTGGCATTAGTCGGTCCAGGTGTTAGAGGAGGGCATGGCAGTTTGTTTTGCACCCCTTCTTGCACCCCCCATGCAGAGGGGGGGCCGAACCCAGAGTCAACTGGCGTCGGGGGCTTTGCCGCTCGTCTCGGCGACCCCGGAAACAACGGATTCAACACCGATGTCAGCTGTTTGCGATCATGTTTACGTTTCACCCGCACCCCCACCCCGGGGGTTCCTGGGGGGTCTGACCCCCCAGTGTTTGTCGCCAGACAAAGGTGTCTGCGTGCCAAGTTTGGTGTCAATCGGTCCAGGCATTGCGGAGCCTATGCGGAACATACGTACACACAAACCCAGCAACACACCCATGTTCTCTTTTATATATAGATAGATTTTACTGATAGCTTATTCAGTGTGATTACACCCTATTTAATTTTGTTTGCTTCTGTTTGGTTTTCTACCTCTCATTCTTCCCATTAGTACTCTGATTCCTGATCACAGAACAAAGCTGAAGACAGAGAAGTTGGGCTGTAGGGGCTCTCTTGGGCTGTAGGGTTCCATAGGGAAATCTTCAGGCTTGTATTTTGGGTACGTGTGAGTGAAGTAAATCTGGTTACAGTCACAGACAAGAAGGGCATATTTGATTATGTTTGTAGTCTACGGATTCAAATTAAAAACTTGGTTTGCAGCAATAATATTTTAGCTCAGATATTGGTAGACACAGCATTCACAGATCTTTCTGAGCTGGGTTACACCCATCATTTGGCTACAGAATGCAGTTCTAAATTATGCTGATTATATTGCTAGATTTGCAGCTGTTGCATCATCTGCTTGACACACTTCTGAGAAGAATATGTTGTCTGCCTTTTAGACACTGAAGAATATAGTTCCTATAACTGTAAAAACAATGCCCCTCCCTTTGAAGCAAAACTATGGTTTCTTACAATAGACAATCCAGAATTATCCTACATGGAAAATTTTAAGCCTCTAGTATTGTTTCTTTTTCTGAAATACATGGATGCTATTTTTAAGCTGTATGGTATTATGCATATTGTTACATTAGTTATTAATCCTGAGATGAATTAGCACAGAGGTAACATAAGCTTTGCTTGCACAAGCTCCTAGGTTCAGTCCTGTCATTTCCAGGCATGATTGGAAGAGATCAGTCATCTGGCTTGGTGTAAGACAGTTATATGTGGTCAAATTGGTAGAGGCGCACAGGACGGAGAGAGATTTTTTCCTTATAATTTATTAGGAGTGTAGGAGTCATCTGCCAGAGCAGCATGAAATGCCTGTGTGAACAAAACACTGTGTGAACAACTACTCGCTGAATTTCACAAATATTTTCAGCAGGGCCAAAAAAGGGTCCTTCCATAGTTTTGGTCTGCAAAGCATTGACCTATTGATTTACCCTGCCTGCACTATCTGTTCCTCTCAATCATGTCATTATGTAGCCTACAGCCCAATCCTAACCTGTATTGGGAGCAGGTAGACAGGGCTACATTATATCCTATACAGGCTGGGAGGCAGCTGGAGCTTGCTTCAAGGTAAGGGGGTGTATTTCCCTTACCCCAGGGAAAGCCCTAGCTAGCCCTATGAGGCTGCTCGGATCAGTGGCAGTGAAATCGCTAGTGCAAATCCTAGCAGCCTGGATCAAGGCCAACTGGGACAGGGGTTAGACTCTGGCCTAACGGCCAGATGTGCACTCCACCCCCTTCCCTGGGCTGGTCTACCCACGGGGCCACCCTCTCTCCGCTTGCCTTCCCCCCCTGCCCTTCTAAGCCCCCATGTCGGCCAAACTCAACCAACGTGGGAACAGTTTACTAGATATCCTCTGAGGCGTGGGTCGGTGTGACTCTCCTTGCTGGCCCAGCACCCTCCTGACTGGTGCAGACACGCCTTATTGCATGATTGTGACAGTGCTAGGCCAATGCAAGTGGCATGCACCAGCCCAAAGACGTATTTGGATTGCTCCCCAAATCTGGTTGAATGTAGCATTGACATCAACTGTAATCTCTGATTGATTGCTCTCAGTGAAATCTTCATTGGGTCTGAATGTAAATGACTATGTAGCATTTTCATCCTGGCTGCTTGAACCTCAATTAGCCCGAATTGACTAAGTCAATGCTTCCCAAACATTTTAGCACAGGGACCTACTTTTTTAAAACTACAGTCTATCATGACCACTAGACCCAAAAATATTTTATTAGTAATAATAAAAAGTATTAATTAATAATAGTCAGGGTCATATGCTCCTGAGACTGCTAGAGAACTTTACATATAGTATTGTGTGCAGTCATTTGCTAGACTGTCCCTAGAAATGGAGATCAGGGATTGTTCCCCCAAACCTTTACAGTTATTCCAGAGTACCCAGAAGGCTGACCTGGAGAGCAAGATGTACAGTTAGGAACTTCAGATAGGCCAGACAAAAGACTGAAACTGGGTTCATGAGTGATTTATAACACACCAATTACTAGAGAAAATAGGAAAATGTAACATTTTAATTTGGGAGCGGGTTGTAAAGATTACTGCATACCACAAGTTGGCATTCTAGTGATGATTTTCTTCTGCAAGAAGAACCAGGCAAGGGCGCTTTGCAAAGTTTATTTTTAAAAAGTTCCAAAAAGTTTTTGGGACCCACAAAAAATCAGCTTGCACCCTATACTACTGATGCATCCTTAAGAGACTTTCATTAATTGAGGCACAGGTCTGAGCAGTCAAGGAGGAGCCAGTTTTACCTTACCACAGAATGACGTACAGTAGGTTACTGAACT
Source organism: Lerista edwardsae (assembly GCA_029204185.1). NCBI lineage: Eukaryota > Metazoa > Chordata > Lepidosauria > Squamata > Scincidae > Lerista > Lerista edwardsae. The sequence continues at coordinate 15,124,942 of JAJKFI010000018.1, read as the reverse complement.
GTGGAAAAAAGAAGAAAAGAAGCAGTAGTAACTACATGCTGGAGAGGAATGATGCCAAGGCCAAAGTGGCAGTTAGGGGAATTAGCAGTAAACATAAGCAGAACAAAGGAGAATAATTTTACAATTTGAAGAGGTTTGGGTGGGAAATATTTCTGTTCCCCCCCCCCCCCAAGAAAAGCACTATTTTCAGCCTGGAAATGGAAGAATGTTTGGTGCAGCCCTACTTACAACAAACAGAATGTCATCTGTGTTCTTGTTTAATGGCTTTTCAGAACCAACATACAGGAATTTAATTCGTTTCTACAGGGTACTAACAAATGCTCATCTAATACCTTTTAAGTGGTTTGTATCATGTCTCAGTTTCACAAACAGAAGACACTTTCATTTGTGCAATGGTGGGCAATTTTTGCAATACCATCTTTAATTTTTCCATTCCTCTTTATGCAAACCTGTTCTGGGAGGGTTTCTCTGATTTCCAGAGTGAATTTTCAGTATGTTCAGAGTGCTCCTGTGCCAAGGAGTTGGTGAGGTTAGGTTTTGTAAGCTTCTTCCCCTTTGCTCTCCTTAGTATATATAAGCCAATAGATTCTTCATGGTGGACCAACTTTCTACTTAAATCTCCAAGGGCGCAATCCAGTGGCACCTTTGTGCCGACACATGTTGGTTGCATTGGTCTAGTGCTGTCGCAAATGTGCCATAAGGCATGTCTGCGCCAGCTAGGGGGACACTGGTCTGGTCTGAGAAGTAGCACTGACCTAGGCACGTGTAAAGAGCAAGAGCAGGCTAGGCCATGGTCTGACTCCATTTTGTCAGAATACCCCCATTTTGTTCAAAAAAAGAGCTAAAGCTTTTAAGGTACCAGCTGGTGATAATCAGCTCATTTCCTGAGGTAATTCAGGAAGTATTTCCTGTTTGCTTTGTTTTTTGCAGAAAGGTGTAAGGCCGTAGCTAGGGTTAGGAAGGATGTACCTAATCAGGAAGGTTCCATCCAGCTAGTGCTGCAATTAAGAAGATTCCGCACAGCTGAGACCCATCACTTAGTGTTTTGTTTACATAACCTTTTCCGAACAGGATGTAACCTCTGAACATAACATCAGGAAGAGGTCTGACCTTTATCTTGATTGGATAATTAATACTTAAGGGAGTATAAAGATACCCAGTTTTGGGGGGTACAGACACACTATCAGAGATCTTCAGGATACCATCAAGACCATCAGACCTTCAAGACACCATCAGACCATTTTCAGAGAAGATAATCAGTCTTTCAGATCTCCAGAACTTAAGATAGCCTTCTCTTCATCTGGCTAAAGATGTTCAACATGGACTTGCTGCCTGCTTGGACTAAGAAGGTGGTGAACCAGCTCGGCTAGCCACCTTGCAGGTACTAGGGCATAGTCTTGTGTTAGTAGTATAGTTTCTTTTTCTTATTTTAAAGTGTATCTCTGTTGGTTCTTAAAGTACCTTTCTAGTTTTGTAACTGTTGGTATAAATAAATAGTTATAGTTAAACTAGAGACTTTATTTGTGATTACAGGGAACCATACTAGATTCAGTCTTGCTGAATTGATGGGCACCCCATCAGTTTTGGTTAAGCTTCATTGATTTGGGATAGATCCATGTAAGTGGGGCTAGTTCTGCCTGTGGATTTAAGAGACTGTTCATTCCTCTGAGGCTGTAGTTCTTAGCTGTGGTCCCAGGCTGGTAGCAGAGGCTGTGTGCCTTGTTGCCTTGGCTTGTAAGCACTTAAAGACACTCAAGTTCACCTCATATGGGCCCTGGGCTGGTTATAGGGCATATAAGCCTGTGAATTACAGCATGCCATGGAGCCATCTAGGTAAGCCGCTCCCGAGCTGGCCTAGTTCAGCCCATGTCTTTGTGAGGGTGGGGAGAAAGTGGGCTGGCCCATGGGCAGGCAGGCCTGGGGAGGGGTGGAGCCAGATCCAGCTGTTTGGCCAAATCCTAGCCCCAGGCCAGGTGGGCCTGATCCAGTCACTTAGATTTACGCCAGTGATTTTGCCTACACAGATCTGAGTAGCCCCATAGGGCTGCCGGGGCTTACCCTTTTCTTCCCAAGGTGAGCTTCAGCCATTCCAGTGCAGTATAGGATTGGGCTGCCTGACTGCACTACCAAAAATGGAATGGCTGTAAGTGCTACTAAATCTGTATGACATACTTTCACATCAACACGCATAGGACTAGGCTGCATATCCCTGGATGAGATCACTCCTGAGCGTCCTCTGCCCAGTCGCAGAGTAAGAGCAGCCCCTTGGTTTTCTGAGGAACTACAAACAATGAAGCATCAGGGCAGATGTCTAGAGTGACGGTGAGAGACTTGTGCTGAATCTGACTGTACACGGGCTAGAGCCCAGTTGAGATCTTATTCTAGGGTGGTGGTGGCAGCTAAGAGGGCATACTTTTCTGCCACCATCGCGTCTGCAGAGAACCATCCAGCTGAGCTTTTTCATGTGGTCCATAGCTTATTCCATCTGGTCCTGCCTACTGGAGGGGAGAAACACACAGGCTTGCTGTGACGAGTTCGCAAAACATTTTGCGGAGAAGGTTGGTCAGACTCGGCATGACTTGGGCATCACTGAAGGCGTATCTAGTGATGTCCCCAGGGAACCTGTCTATCCTATCGTTTGGGATTCTTTTCAGCTTGTAGAACCTGAAGATGTGGACAGGATTCTCTGGAGTGTGAGGCCTGCTGCTTGCCTGTTCGACCCTTGTCCAGTATGGCAAATTAGATCTGCCCAGGAAGGGCTGGCCGAGTGGACAGGGATGGTGATGAATTCATCTCTGAGAGAGGGGGTGTTGCCGCCTGCTTTGAAGCAGGCGATTGTTCGCCCTCTCCTGAAGAAACCCTCCCTGAATCCTACTAATTTGAACAACCTTCGGCCATTCTCAAATATCCTGTTTGGGGGCAAGGTGATTGAGCGGGTGGTGGCATCCCAGCTTCAGAGGTGCTGGAGGAAGTGGATTATCTGGACCCATTCCAATCTGGCTTCAGGTCGGGTTTCAGACCGGAGACTGCCTTGGTCACTTTGGTGGATGACCTACGCCAAGGACTGGTCAGGGTGTGTGTGTCCCTCTTAGTCCTGCTGGACCTCTAGTCGGCCTTCGACACCATTGACCTTCTGGGTCGGTTGACTGGGTTGGGACTTGGGGCACTGTTTTGCAGTGGTTCCGCTGCTTCCTGGCTGACAATCCCCACCCCAGAAGGTGGTGCTGGGGGATGCTTGTTCATCATCCTGGCCTCTTCGGTTTGGGCTGCTGCAAGGGTCCATCTTATCCCCCATGCTATCTTATCCCCCATGTTAAATATAACATCTGCATGAAGTCACTGGGAGAGGTCATCTGGGGGCTTGGGGTAGGGTGCCATCAATATGCTGATGACACCCAAATCTATCCATTCCCCCCTGATTCTGAGGAGGCGGTGAGGTCCTGGATCATTGCCTGGAGGCAGTTGGGGGCTGGATGTGGGCGAACAAGCTGAAATTAAATCCAGATAAGGCAGAGGTGCTCCTGGTCCGGAAATCCACAACTTGGGTACTCTGAATGGGTTTGCACTCCCTCTGAAGGAGCAGGTCCGCAGCTTGGGGGTTCTCCTGGATTTGTAGCTGTTCCTGGATTCCCAGGTGACGGCTGTGGCCAGGGGAGCCTTTGCTCAGCTTCGGCTGATTCGCCAGCTGCAACCATACCTGGGTTGCTCAGACCTGGCCACGGTGACCCATGCCCTAGTGACATCTAGATTAGATTACTGCAATGTGCTCTACGTGGGGCTGCCTCTGAAGATGGTCCGGAGACTGCAACTAGTGCAGAACGCAGCTGCCCATGTGGTTGCTGGGGCTCGTCGGTTCGACTCAGTCAGCTGTTGCTTCAGAGGCTACACTGGCTGCCGGTTCCTTTCCGGGCCCGATTCAGAGTTCTAGTTTTGACTTTTAAAGCCCTTTACAGCTCAGGTCCGGGGTATTTGGTCCTTCTGACTGTGCCGCCACCAGGAGAGGTGAGGGGGATGGCGGCCAGGAACAGGGCTTTCTCGGTGGTGGCCCCATGACTGTGGAATACTCTCCTCTTAGAATTAAGAACTGCTTCCTCTTTGACAATCTTTCGGCGAGGCCTGAAAACCTTTTTATTTAAACAAGTTTTTAACTGCTGATATGCTGGCTGGCATTTTAAACTACAACTATGGGATCCACGGGGTCTGTCCATTTTAAATTGTTTTTAAATTATTTTAAATACTGTTTTAATATGGTTTTAACTGTCTTATTTTGTATTGTTTTTATTTTAATACTGTGGGTTTTTTTATGTTGTAAGCTGCCTTGGGTGCTCGTGGGGCAGAAAGGCAGGGAATAATAATAATAATAATAATAATAATAATAATAATAATAATAATAA
>JAJKFI010000018.1:15066088-15114136 GCA_029204185.1 Lerista edwardsae | reverse complement strand
TCTCTCTCTCTCTCTCTCTCTCTCTCTCTCTCTCTCTCTCTCTCTCTCTCTCTCTCTCTCTCTTGTGTGTGTGTATTTCTTGTGGGTCATGATAGACTGTTTTTAAAAGTGGGTCCCAGTGCTAAAAGGTTTGGGAAGCACTGGCTTTGCTTAAGGGACTTAAACACCACCCCCAACAATATAAATAAATATTTGATGGCTGAGCATGTGCAAACTCCTCATCCTGGTACAATGGGTTGTTAGCATAGTGTTTCTTTTCTGATGAACAGATTTTGCACAAATCTTTTACGCAGCACCCCCCAAATAATGTGCAGGACAAAGGCTTTTGGATATAAGAAGTCCACAAACATGGAAAACCTGCAGCAAGGAAATAACTAACAGCCAAATGTGCTGGCACTGTTGATTCAGGGGGAAACGGGCCTAGCCGTCTACCTCCCCCAGATTCCCCAACATAGCATGACATCCTGGTTCAAGGCATCAACCAATCAAAGATTGGGCTTGCCTATCACAGCCAACCCAAAGGATCGAGGCAGTTGGCTGGCAACAACCCGCACAGGCAAAGCGTTGTGTTGGCCTTTGCCCAACCAGCCAAGGGGTTCGCCAGCCAGCATCCCAAACTGGACAAGAATTGTAAGACCGGTCCTTGCTTGCCCCTTGACCTTTCTTACCTTCAGGATGTACACGAGCATCACCTGCCTACCCAGCCAGCAGATAACTTGCCAACCACAAAAACAACCCAAACATGCCATGCACCACTGCGCCAGTCTGGGGTATGCAAAAAAACTGTCAATTTGTGCCAATCTGATTGACAGCAAAAAATTCTTACCCGGCCCCCCAAAGGTGACCAGCTAATCCCAGACTATATACAGGGTGGGCGGGAGGGGCTCGCTGGTCCGGTGCAACTGATCTGGTGGTCCGCCACCAGCCCAATGGTGGCACCAAACACCCCCAGAGACAAGGCCAACCAATCACAGGCCCTGGATTTCCCGCTCTTGCCCAGTACAAGGGTGGGGGCTGCGCAAACAGCGGCAAGATTCAAGGAGGCAAGGCAAGGAGCCCCACCGACATTCTAGGAGACACTTGTGGGAATTTTTTGAATAGTGAAATGAGAAAACTTTTCTTGTTGCTCTAAATTTGTAAGTGGGTGGCAGAACTATAAACCATACTTTATATTCATACATACAAATCTGATTTATCAGAGGCATTATGATGTGACACAGTCTTTTAGAATTCATTGGTAGAATTCATTGAGTGGTTCCCAAACACTTTAGCAAAAAAGTTTCACTTGGCCTGCTCTGTGGCTATAATGGTGATTGGGCAACAGTGCTTTCCCCAGTAGCAGAATGTTTAACCCTTGATGCACATAGCTTAATCTGCCTTATCAGTTTTTTGACCTACCAAAACTTAAGTTATGGACCCACAGTTTGGGAACAGTTAGATAACTTGTATGTCTTCATCCAAATTGCCTCACAGCACAGTTTTGAGGATAAATTCTAGGAACACTGAATGCTGCAAAATGTCTCTAGATATGGCAATATTGCTGACCTTCTTTTAATGAGACTGAAAATCATACCAAGGCTTTAAATCCTGTAGTAGGCTTATGGTGACATCATAGAAGCTGTTGAGTTTACTATACTGCATACGCAAATCTCATTTAAATGTTTTCTAGATTTTTCCATACAAAGGTTTTAACTATATTTGGTGTAAGAAAACGGCTTTTTGTCTCATTTTAGGCTCAGCAACAAAATGAGCAGGCCAGGGGTTAGGGGAAGAGGAAGTACATGCATTGAACTTGCAGTTACAGTAAATTTCCAAGACGAAGACTAAATGAATTCATACTTGAATTCAGTCTGGCATTGGATAAAATTAAATCAGAAAAAATATCTAAAAACATTTTAAAATATGGAAAATGATGCAAGTCAACGTGATGATGGTAATACAAAAAAAGCAGAGACAAAAATCAACACAAGTGAGGCAAGTTTGTTATGCAATTTTTCCTACCAAATGAATTCCTGACAGGCAGTTGGATATCCTATTTCAAATGCAAGCAATTATATCAGCACCTCTAATTGCCCTCTAGTCATATCCTGCTATACATCCTCTCTCAATTGTGTAAGACCATGTGTTGCATATAGTAGAGAGTGTAATGTCTGATAATGTTGGGTCTGTGCAGACTCGTGTGCTGGCATAACATCCACTAATAATTGGCAGCAATACGATGCTGGCATGTGTTGTGATACTGCTCTAGTTCTTATTCCTGTTTTCATATGCTTATTTGCCAAAATCATATGATCAGGCAGCTCATATGATCAGGGTGATGGTTGTCCATATTTGAAATTCATATCATTAAGCCCAGTGGTCCTTACACAATAACAATTATTTCTCTTTAACTTCTGAAGGAAGATTAGGACAGAACCTAACACACCACTGGCACTAAACAAATATTGTTTAGTAATCTGAGCATTTATTTTGTAGAAGATAATGTTGACTTCTTGTTGTTAAACTCTTCTTATATTAAGGGTATGCTTTTAACAGATTTAACATCAGTTTCTTATGTCTCCTGAGTGAGACTGACAGCTACATCAACAGAGATGAGGATATTAGTATACTTAAATGATCTCTCAAGTCCAATTTCCGTATATTAAATAGAAATGAAAGTGAACAGTTAAAGATTAATGGATCAGTAGTTTACAGAAGCTTTCCTATTTACAAACACATTGGGTTCCAGGGGTATGTTTGTAAATCATACTTCCATTGGGTACTGCCACTGATACTTCGACTTGGTAGCTAGGCCCCGCAGCTAGGCTGGATAGCTGACCCTGTTCCCAGTCCACAAGACCACACTGGTCTATGAAATATAATTGAGTTTATTAAGACTACTGGTTACACACTACAAGGCACAAGAAAGAACAAGGCTTGAGAATACCTGAAGGAACACAGTGCAAAATCACAAAACTAACGGCCTAACTAACTTTCCCTATCTCTCACCTGGTACTGTACCTAGCAGAGAAGGGTGCTCAGCTCGCCAGGCTACCTGTGAAGTCAGGTGCCCATGAGGTTTTCAACCATTTTTATCTTACGGCACACTGACAAGGCTCTAGATCTGTCAAGGAACACCATCAGTTTTTTAACAATTGACAAAGCACACCATGCTGGTGCTGGGGACACTCACATCCCTCAATGGCCCTACTAATAAATGACCCTCTCCCAAACTCCCTTGACACACCTGTGGACCATTCATAGCACATCAGTGTGCCACAGCACACTGGTTGAAAACTGGGCCTTTTGATAATGGTTTCATACAGATGTTAATGGCAACAGAAAGAGCCCTCTGGTGTACAAAACATCGTTTCCCAAGTTATCACTTTAACTTCTGAGAACAACCTTATAAAGGAAAAGAACAAACTTGAATAAATACTGTCCTTGATGACTATCTCTCTTAGCAGAGTTTAGTAGTTTTCAGCAGTTCTTACCTCTTTCTCATTAAATTATACTTTCTGCATTGCTTATTTCATTAAAATTATTAAAAAGAGCAACAGATAGATCAAATCAAAATCTCTTCTAAATCTAACAGAATAATTCCAATTTAGACTATATGACACATATTCTTCTAGTCATAAGGATTGACCATACATCACAATTCTAGTATCCAGCAGTCATTTACTAGGTGCTGGTCCTGTCCAGAAAAAGAAATATTTCAAACATCTGGTGAGTAGGTACAGTCGTGCCTCGATATCCATGGGGGTTCTGTTCCGGAACCTCCGCAAACACAGAATTGTGCAGGTAATCAGACTCGTGGATTTGGACACCTCCCACCCTCTGAACCCAACCAGAGCTGTAGGGTTTTCTGAGGCCTGCAGAGGCTGCGCAAGACTGCCTGCCTCAGAATAGCCGTTTAGGCAAAAAAAAACCCTGCATTTGCGGTTTTCGTTCAAAACCTGAAAGTGACATTTTTTTTATGCCTTTATTAGGTGTTGTGAGGCCTGGGGAACCCTAGAGCCCAACTCCAGTCTAGTCTGGAAGGTTCCACTAGTGCCTGATTGGGATCAGGGCAGGTTGGGGAACCCACGTTGAGCCAAATTTGCTGATGAAAATTCAGCAAATAATCAGGCACTACCTCTGCCATCATGAAAAGTATCCTGGGTAGTACTTCTGTGGACCATCTTTTATGCTTGCAGAGACTTTCCAAGCTTTAAATTACACTCTGAGCTGACCTTTGATCTCTATTTCATTGTTTATATTGGTTGGAGCTCTTCTAAGCATGCTATTAACTCCTTAACTTTCAACCCTTTCTGATACAGGAAGATGGGATGCAGGAAAGGGGGCGGGCTTTGTGGTTGTTTTGCTTGTGTCAAGTAATAATAAATAATAATAATACATTTATTTATATACCGCCTTTCTTAAGATCACTAGATTTCTCTAATGATTGAACTCAAGGCGGTTTACATAGGCAGACTTTCTCACAAACCCGAAGGTTTTTACAATTTACAGAATGTTCTGTCTTCCAAGAACAACATTCCTACAGATCTTTCTTTCTGGATTTAGCCTTCTTTCTTTAGCCACCCGTCTGTCGTCTGCTGGCTGATGAGGCTTCCCTGCTGCCACCAGAGATGCAGCTGATTTCAGCACACTCTTCCTCCCACGAGGCAGCTGAAACTCAGCTTGTAATCAGCCGCAGTTTCCAAGGTCTGCTGCTCGCAGAGACTTCCGGCAGTCCTGAGCTCACGACCTTGAGATCTTCAGGTGTTATCTTCGGGCAAATGGAGGCATTAACCCTCTCGGCTAAATCTTCTGACCAGAAGATAAATAGGCTTTTATCTTTCTGATTCACTTTGTTATTGGAAAATGGCTGAGAAATAGCCCAACTTATTGCTGCAGTCTCAGGAAAGCATCAGGCTCTGGCATCACAATGATGGCACTTCTGGTAATTACATTACTTCCAGTTTAATGATGTCACTTCCAGTGGGTCCCAGCCAGATTGTGATTCTAAAAAGTAGGTCCTGGTGCTAAAAAGTTTGAAAACCACTGCATTACAGTATATTTTAAAATTTAATATCACAGCTTTTATAAATACATGCTAAAGATTTATTACACTGTTTGCTGGGCTTCTGGACATTCATACCACCTTTCTAGTGGTGGTTAGTGCAACCTCCATACTTTAGAAGTAAGCTACTGTACTTCAGAATGCCAGATGCCAGGAAGTGGCAATGAGATGCAGATATCTAGTTGTCTTATGTGCTCCCTGAGGCATCTGGTGGGCCACTGTGAGACACAGGAAGCTGGACTAGATGGGCCTTTGGTCTAATCCAGTGGACTCTTATGTTCTACAGATTATGCAAATATCAGATGCTAAATAAACATATGTTCCTGTAATTTTCACTTTGTCGGCTATTTTGAATAATTCTGATGGCTCTCCATTTTGTCTTTTATATCAAACTAGCTGTTTGCCCACGGCTTTGCCCGCATGAAAATCGTAATGCAATAAGACTACATCTTAACGCAATAAGATTTCATAAACGGTCACATTCACTGAACGATGATAAACTGGAAGACTTGCCGACTTAGCTTCCCTTAAATACGAGCATCTAAGATTCGAGTGGGTGCTGGAATTGTCTCGAACATCATGAGTCCAAGACCGGGGCATAATGATTTCTAAAAATTTCCAGAAGGTTCTACAGAGTTCTGTTCACTTGATGCGACTAAACTTGGGTTTAAATGTCATTGGGAATGTCACCAATCAGCTTAGCGACCCCCAAAACTATGGATTTGACACTACTGTCGGTCATTTTGGACATTTTATTTTTCACCCCTTCTCACCCCCCATGCTGATGGGGGCTGAACATGGACTTAAACGACATCGGGAGTGTCACTATTCATCTCAGCAACCCCAAAAACTATGGATTTGACACTAATATTGGCCATTTTTGATTATGTTTACATGTTACCCCCTTCCCACCCCCACCCCTAAGGGTGCTAGGGGTGTCTTACCCCCACAGTATTTCTAGAAGTGGGATGAGTTCTGAAATCTAAAATCAAATGGGGTCCTCTATGCCACCATCAGCGTGCTGTGGGTATTCTATTTCCAAGCACTGTATCTTGCACCCCTTCTCACCCCCCACGCCGAGGGGGGCTGAACTTGGACTTAAACGGCATCGGGAGCGTCACCGTTCATCTCAGTGACCCCGAAAACTATGGATTTCACACTAATGTCAGCCGTTTTTGATCATTTTTACATGTCACCCCCTTCGCACCCCCACCCCTAGGGGCACTAGGGGTGCCTTACCCCTGCAGTATTTCTTTCCAGATTGCAAGGCATATGTGTACCAAATTTGGTGTACATCCCTCCAGGCGTTCCAGAGTTATTCTGGAACATACATACACACATACGTTCTTTTATACAGTATATAAATATAGATTAAGGCCTTTTGGAACCCTTCATAACAGTCCTTTTTATTAGAAGTTTTTTCTTATCCACTTTTCCTATGTATTATGATGTCCTTTCAAATGGCTAACTTTATTTTAAACAAGTAACCTTTATTCTTTTTTAGCTCTATGATTAAATAATATCTTTTCAATATTTCAGTCACGTAGTGTTGACAAGCAACATGCTGTAGTCAACTATGATGCCTCTGCTGATGAACACTTGGTGAAGGATTTAGGCAGTCTAAATGGGGTAAGTTACATTTGACTCCATTCTCTTATCAAGACTTCAGGCTTAGCTCATACAGAGTTGACACCTTGCTGTAGTTTGTAACACAGTCTAAAACTAAAGTGTTCTCAAAATATTTTTGCACTGTAGAGGTTGGCTTTATAATTTGGGGCTGCACATTAAGTTCATGCAAGAAACTATTACTTGTATTCTAATGAGTGCCTGCAGAAGGAAAGTTCCCCTTTGCCTGCTTGGCACAGCAGCCTTCTGTGCCTATTGAAAAACCACCAAGGAGGGCATGGGACATTTCCTCTTCAGATCTGCATAGGATACAGAGAATAACTACAGAATAATTAAGGAGTTAATTATTCCCTCCCCACTCCATCCCCTCAGAGTGAACAGAAGTGTGTTCATTGAAGATAAACTTAGGCTAAAAGGCAGTATACATAACTAGCTAAAATAAAATTTCAATTACAGAACATAGTTTCTAGAGATGAAGATTAGGTAAACCTTTAGGGAAACACTGTAAGGTCAAAATGTCAGAAGTAAGGCTGCATTGCAGTGTCATGTTTTCTGATCCTCTAAATCATGAGATTGTAACTTCAGAAGTTCAAGCAGAAAGAAACTTGCACAAGTTGTTTTCCCATCCCCTACTCAGCATAGCAATATCTTATATTATCCTAAAATCTACTCCAGGGAATGTTCTGGAATAGGACACTGGGGCACAGATCAGGATGCAGGTTTAAGGGGAGAAGTGAAAATGTCCCCTCACTAACAAAATCTGAGATCTGCTTCATTTCCTCACACACTTAGGGTCCAGTCCTATCCAACTTCCCAGCACTGATGCATCCCTGAGGTAACAAATGTTCCATGAAGAGGCCTCTGTGACTGCCTCCCACTACCACAGGATGCAGCGCATACCCGCATGGCTGCATCAGCACTGAAAGTTGGATAGGATTGGACTCTTAGCTTAATAAAATACTTCCTGGTTTCTCAAACCATGCTTTGCCTCATGGCAGGAAATACTTGATTTGACAAATCAGGAAATACTTGATCAAACTGGAAGAAGGAAGAAGCCTGAATTGAAATCTTCTTGGACTGTTTGGACAGAGTGTTATTTGTTTGAGGAGAAGTGTCTACTGTTACGGAAATAGTATATGTTAGTTCTGTAGCTGCTGTATTTCCTTAGCAGATGTGGTGTTAATAGAAAATATTAAGCCAGGGTCATATTGGCAGTAAGTAAACTCAGGTCTGCATATCTTCATGCATCTTTATTTTTTTTGGGGGGGGGGATGTTAGGCAAGTAAGATTGCTTCTTGAGTATCTTCTTCAGCAATTTAATTGAATCATGGTATTGGTGCTATGGCTTTGCTTGAAATGCTAAATCTAGACTGAAAATTCCATTGCTACTAAAATTGTAAATACTTACTTCTTTCTGCAGACATTTGTGAATGATGTGAGGATTCCAGAACAGACGTACATCACCCTAAAGCTTGATGATAAACTGAGATTTGGATATGATATCCTATTGCAATGTGTATTCCTGTTTTATGTAATGAAAATATTATAGCTATTGTTCATATTCATGGATTTGCATATTTTATTCTTTCATAAACTATGATGCCTCTGCTTGATGAATGCTTCTCTTTTCTTTCTCTTTGTTTGAAAAGGGAATTGCTTTAAAAAACCAAAAATTTTAAGGTGCTCTTGACTATTTGTGTAATAATATACTTTGGAATTTATAACCATACTTTGGTGGTTGCTGGAAGCAACACATCATAATGGGTAATATATAGTGTATTGGCACGTTCCTCCTTCATTGCCTGGAACGCAGAGTTTAATGTTTAATGTCAGTGTTACAACAAAGCTTTAAAAAGCAAGAAGATAGTTGATTTGCTGCTTTATTGCCATATAATTAATGTAATTTGCCCATAATTTGAATGAAAAGGCTGTATGTCAGGGCTTTGCTTGTAGATGGCTGGTACTTTGATTTTGTTCATTGCAATCTAAATATTCAGTTATTGATTAGAACAAGCAATCAATGATACTTAAAAGTTAGAGCAGTTTTGCAAGTTGGAATGAAGTAAAGAGGAGAGAGAGCAAGTATGCTTCAGGAAAAAAGACAATTATGAAGATAAAATGATTTTGGCACTGGCTTGCACAATTCATTCCTATTAAGTTTCTTTGTAAGCCTTACACCAGAAGCACAATGAGAGTAATTCTCTCAATTCAGATACTGCACTAAGGAGGCATACCTGTGGTTTGGCATAGTGTTTGAATTGCTGTACCATAATTATGCCCTTTGGTCTATCTTCAGAGATTGCTGCACCATGAGATGGGAGAGAATATATGAGGCTAGGAAGACAAAAAATGAAGGCAAGCACATCTAAACCATAGGTTGCTTCGTGTATGTTTGAAAGCTCAGACCATAGTTTGACATAATGTCTGAATTAAATTGGTATCTAATTTGTCAGAGTGCTCTTTGCTGCTGCATACTAAAAGGGATGGGAACTCAGGTCTTGGGACTCAAATCAGAGTCGCAAAAACGTGTTTTTTGTTGACTCGTGTAAATTTGATTCCGTGTCAAGGACTCAGGTGTGACTCGAGAATACAGTTGAAAAACTCAAGTTTGAAAACGCATGAGTCTGGATGTGCTTCCTGAATTTTTTCCCCATGGTGAAGACCTCGTGGGGCCATCCAGAAGCTGGCAGTTCCAACCAGGAGGCAGAGAAGAGTTAATATTTTGCATTGATTGGGAGGCGGGAGCAGGCTCTCTTCATCTCTGAAGAAACTGATGATCATTGAAGGAATGATGGGTGGTTTGATTTTTTTTTCTTTGGAGGGCAGGAGGAGATTTTCCCTTAGGATTGGCTGGAGAAGCCCAGGAAGGGGGAAAAGGAAGAGGCAAGGAAGCCAGAGGGCGGTTCCTAGTAATCGCATGGGTTACTTGTTACTTGAGAGGAAGAAGCCTCATTCAGTGAGCAGCGGCAATGGGACTAGATCTGCAAAGGACTGGGTCGAACTAGTAACAAACCTGCATGCGACCCTGCTCCTTCTTGCTGCTTCTGTTCCCTCACGCTGTCGGTTCCGCCCCATTCCATCTTGCCAGTCCCTTTTGATCTGTACCCTGGCATGCCTAATCTGTGCCACCCGCTTCACAAAAATACATGGCTTGAGTCAAAATGACTCAAGAATTTCGGGGGGAGGTTGCCACAGACATGCACTAGGACTTGTGCACTAGTCCTCGATTCATTGGGGCGGATTTGAGTCTTGGGACTCAACTTGAGTCTTGCTACGGTGCCAAATTCCCACCCCTGCATACTAAAGGCCATATAAATTCTTTGATACAGGCTGAGGAGCAAATATATTAAGCTGAGAAACATTTTGAATGTGGGGGGAAAATGTTATGAAAGATACATGAGAGCATGTGTACATAGGGTTGTTGTTGTTGTTCAGTCGCTAAGTCGTGTCCGACTCTTCGCGACCCCATGGACCACAGCACGCCAGGCCTCCCTATCCTCCACTAGCTTCCTGAGTTCGCCCAATTTCATATTCATTGCTTCGGTGACACTATCTAACCATCTCATCCTCTGTCGCCCCCTTCTCCTTTTGCCTTCAATCTTTCCCAGCATGAGGGTCTTTTCTAAAGAGTCCTCTCTTCTCATCAGGTGGCCAAAGTATTGGAGCTTCAGCTTCAGCATTTGTCCTTCCAGGGAGCAATCAGGCTTGACTTCCTGGAGGATGGACCGATTGGATCTCTTTGCAGTCCAGGGGACTCTCAAGAGTCTTCTCCAACACCATAATTCAAAAGCATCGATTCTTCGACGCTCTGCCTTTCTTATGGTCCAGCTCTCACAGCCATACATGGCTACTGGGAAAACCATCGCTTTGACTATGCGAACCTTTGTTGGCAGGGTGATGTCTCGGCTTTTGATTAAGCTATCTAGGCTCACCATAGCTTTCTTCCCAAGAAGTAAACGTCTTTTAATTTCATGGCTGCAGTCACCATCTGCGGTGATCTTGGAGCCCAGGAAAATAAAGTCTGTCACTGCTTCCATTCCATTCCACTGTACATAGGGTACATATTTATAAAGAAATGTTCCTTTTTATTGTAAAGTCACAAATGTTTGCATTATCTATAAATTTGAAACAGTAATATTTATTGCTAACAATTTGTAGTTCTTCCTCCCAATTCAGAGATTTCTGAAGAAATCAGACCCACATTATTCTTTCCTTATCACATCACACATACCAATCTTTTTACAGTAGTCAGAGGAGAGATGAGAGTTCCTGAAGAAGCACTTAAGGTAAAAACATAAAGTGTGTGTGTGTGTGTGTGTGTGTTTTCTGTATCTGAACTTGATACCAAAGACTTATTAACATGAACCAGTAGCCTCTGTGCAAGTACTTGGGATGCTTGTGGGACTGCTCTTGCTGTTCTTTTGGCCAAGAAATGCTCGTGTAAAACCTCAGTCTTTGTAAACCAGTCTTTCCATTTGGGGATTGTGCATGGGCCCAGTGTAATAGTTCAAATCATTGCAACTCGAAGAGAAAATGCCAGTCCCTACAAAAGGAATTGTGAAGAGCTCCAGAAGGATCTCTCCATGTTGGGGGAATGGGCGGCAAAATGGCAGATGCGTTTCAACGTAGACGAGTGTAAAGTGATGCACATTGGGGCCAAAAACCAAAACTTCACCTATAGGCTTATAGGTTCTGAGCTGTCTGTGACAGCTCAGGAGAGAGATCTTGGAGTGCTGGTGGACAATTCAATGAAGCTATCGACCCAGTGTGCGGCAGCAATTAAGAAGGCCAATTCCATGCTTGGGGTAATTAAAAAGGGGTTGAGAATAAAACAGCCAATATTATTATGCCATTGTACAAATCGATGGTAAGGCCACACCTGGAATATTGTGTCCAGTTCTGGTCGCCGTACCTCAAAAAGGACATAGTGGAGCTGGAAAAGATGCAGAAGAGAGCGACAAAAATGATTATGGGGCTGGGGCACCTCCCTTATGAAGAAAGACTGCAGCGTTTGGGGCTCTTCAGCCTAGAAAAAAGGCGCCTGAGGGGGGACCTGATTGAGACATACAAAATTATGCACGGAAGGGATAGAGTCGATAGAGGGATGTTCTTTTCCCTCTCTCAAAACACCAGAACCGGGGGCATCCGCTAAAACTGAGGGTTGGGAGAGTTAAAACAGAGAAAAGGAAGTACTTTTTACCCAGCAGGAACTCTTTGCCACAGGAGGTGGTGATGGCATCAATCAATCAATCACTAGTATTTATATACCGCTTTTCAACACAAAGTTCACAAAGCGGTTTACAGGCAAATAACAACATTAAAGTTAAATGGCTCCCTGTCCCAAAAGGGCTCACAATCTAAAAGAATGGAGAACACCACCAGCAACAGCCACGAGAAAGACACTGTGCTGGGGTGAAGAGGGACAATTGCTCTCCCCCTGCTAAATATAAGAGGACACCACTTGAAAAAGTGCCTCTTGCCCAGTTAGCAGGGGTTAGATCTGGTCTAGATGCCTTTAAGAGGGGTTTGGACGGATTTCTGGAAGAAAAGTCCATCGTGGGCTATAGGCCATGATGGATTGTGCAACCTCCTTACATTAGTAGTAGGCTACTTCAGAGTATTAGGTGCAAGGGAGTGGCAACAAGATGCAAGCGTCTTGTGTCTCGTGCCTCCCTGGGGCACCTGTTGGGCCACTGTGAGATACAGGAAGCTGGACTAGATGGGCCTTTGGCCTGATCCAGCAGGGCTCTTCTTATGTTCTTATGTTATGTTCTCATGTAACCTCCACAGGCATTCTTCTTGAGGCCCTCATGGGGGCACTAGCTTACAGTATACATAGAAACAGATTCTGTTGAAATGAATTATCCCAATGTCCTTTTCACACAGTGGGTTTAAAATCTGAAAATAGATTCATTTTGTAATCGTTTACAATCTGTGTTTCCTTGCTTGATGAGATTTTCTTTCATCTCTAGCATGAGAAGTTTACAAGTCAACTTCAATTATCCCAAAAGTCCTCAGAGGCAGAAGGATCAAAGCCAACCAATGTTAAAGCTGCAGAGCCAAAGCTACAAGATTCCATTGCTGAAGTGCATCACAAAGCTATAGAGCTGCTGAAATCTGAAGAGAAATCTACAGGTGAGAGAAAGGAAATGATACATTCTGCTCTTCTCACCATTCATGTATTGGTGGTTTAATGTAAAAACATTGTTCTAGATATTGCTAAAATATAGCCACATGTGATATTCTCACATCTCGGAACACTAGTGGGAGATGTCTAAGATCCACTTATGGTTTTGCAGAAAACCGAATGGGCGTCTTTGATACATTCCACAGGTGCTCTGAGATGCTGGAAGGTCACAGGCAGCCTCCCTGTGCCTCAGAAGACACTCTGGGTGCAATGGGAGTACACAGCTGCTCACATCTGGAGGGTACAGATCAGCCCTCAATGCAGATCCTGCTGAACACAGATTTTGGCATCTGTGGGGCTTCTGGGAACAGAACCCCTGCAGATGTCGAGGTTGGTCTGTATAATAATCTTGGGACAATAGAAACAAAAATCCTTGAGACTTCCAATATGGAGTAATATTATGCAGGAAAAAATAGTTTTTTTAACTCCTCTTGCTGCTCTAAACAAGCAATTCATTTTGTTTCTATAGATCTTTCTGCCATGCCTCGGGGTACACCATTATATGGGCAACCATCATGGTGGGGTGATGATGAGACTGAAGAACAAAATGGGTGCAAACAAGATGGTAAATCTGAAGAGAAACTTCAAGAGCCTGGAGTTTTAGGTAAGGTTACCTAGATTAAGTCAAACTGTACTTATCCTCCTGCCCTTCATTCCACAGGTTTATACTTTGCATGTACAGTAGCCCCCCATATCCACAGGGGGTATGTTCTAAAACCTACCACGGATGCCCAAAACCACTGATAGAAGCAAACCCTATGTACAGTACAGTGGCTTTAAGATCCAGAGGTGTCCTGCCTGAGGTGTCCGGCCTCCCGCCGGCTCTTGGCTCTTAAGGTAAGCGGAAGCACGAAGAACGCAGCGCTGCATTCTCCGTGCTCCTGCTTGCCTTAAAGAGCCGGTGGGAGCGCTGCCCTCCCTTCTCCGCGTTCCCGCCGGCTCTTTAAGGCAAGCGGGAGCACGGAGAACGCAGCGCTGCCCGGCACACCCCTTGAATAAGACACACCCAATTTTTAGCCCCCGGTTTTTTGGGGAAAAGGTGCGTCTTATACTTGGGGAAATACGGTAGTTCAGTCTGAACATTTGTATATGCCAGTGTTCCCAAACATTTTGGCATCAGGGCTAAGAGAAATTTCACTTTACCTGCCACTCAAGCTGGTGGCTATAATGGTGATCGGGCAGCAGCTCTCCCCTCCGCCCCCCAGTACAGGTTATTGATGCACATAGCCTAATTGTCAGGTTTTCTGCACCA
The DNA here is from genome assembly GCA_029204185.1 of Lerista edwardsae. Classification (NCBI taxonomy): domain Eukaryota; kingdom Metazoa; phylum Chordata; class Lepidosauria; order Squamata; family Scincidae; genus Lerista; species Lerista edwardsae. The sequence continues at coordinate 15,100,027 of JAJKFI010000018.1, read as the reverse complement.
AAATTTGGGTCGCAACCCACTGATGGGCCATGGACCCACAGTTTGAGAATTGCTGGTATACACTAACAAAAATGCCCGATGTTCTGTTCAAGTGGAATGATCTGCAGATTGGAATGATTCCTGGGAAATTTTGGAAGACCCCAATGAACATGCAAGTGAAGTTGGTTCAGCAGATGTCAGGGTTGAATGGGCAGGGCTTAGTCCCAGTGCAACAGTATTATTAAGGTTCCTGTTTAATTCCCCACCCACTACGAGTGAATCAATGTCATTCACTTGCCTATATGAAAGGTGCACTTGAACCACCCTGGAGGGGAAACAATAAGCCCAATTTCTCGGGAGGAACAAGACTTTTGCTAATGACAACCTAGTTGTTGCATATGAGAGATTTGAGATAACACCCTTTATATAGAGAGATTGAGAGAGAGAGTGAGCGCCCTACCATAGGTTGTGTTTGTTGGTCCTAGTAGAATGTGCTAAGCCCAGAAATGTGTGCATATGTGTTGATGCACAAACATGCATCAACTGTTTTTCAATTCTTGATCTGAAAGGTGTTGTCATATACAGTAAAGGTTATTTAAGGTGCTCAAGAAACAGTTCTGCAGTTTTGTTTTACTCATTAAAAATATTATAATCCAAATTATTTTGACCGATCAGGTGGCTGTTATTCAAACTGCTTGAAATTTAGGTAATGAAAATGGAATTGGCCACCTATAATTAAAGCCATACAAAGCAAAATAGGGTAATAGGGCACTTGAGAAACAAAAACGATCCTTCTAAAAATTCTGAAATCATACTTTTAGTTGTCTTTGGCATTATACAGTATTTCAATGGCTTCAGGTTGCTGTATTTTTAAGAGTATGCTAGCACATTTTCTATGCTATTAAAAAACACAAAAAACTACAGCTGCAGTCCTATACTCATGACCTAATCCTATCTGATTGGGCCCACTGGTGGAATACATACTCCACGGGTAAAAGTATCAGGTACCAGGTGGAGGTGCCTGGATCTGGCGCACAACTGCATCACACTTGGCAACGCCATCAGAGAGTGCAGTGAGGCTGCCAGTGAAGTTACTGGCAGCCATACCTCCTTACCAGCATCAAAGACACTGCCTGCCAACCCAGGTAAGGTGGGCTGGGTGGTGGGAGGAATGGGGTTGTTTCTGGGTGAGGGGGGGGACAGGAGATGTCGATGTGGCATCAGTGGATCTTCTCCCCTCCTTTGAAACCCTCCTTGCCCTCCTCAGGCATATGCCTCCAGAATAGGTGGTGTAAGTCTGAGGAGGCTCATAGGCGACCCAAGACTTCCACGGCGATAAGTAAACATTATTTTTACTTCCCTTTGCGGTTGGGTTGCCTCCCACCCAGGATGCAGCACACACCATTCTGGTATAACCACATCAGTGCTGGTGGCAGGAGATAGATTGGACTAACAGTTATGCAAGAGAAACTCCCCTTGAACTCAGTAGAACTTGCACCTGAAAAGATATGCATAGGATTGTGCTGTAAGTGTGCCATCCATCTGTGGATAATGGTATAGAAGTGTGATGATTTTGCTTTCCCCTTGTTAAATGTAAGAGGACCACCCCTTTAAAAGATTTCCCTTCCTTGGGCTTACTTTGCCCAGTTAGCAGGGGTTGGGTTTATTCTTTCTTTCTCGTCTTATACACACTTCCTTCTATATTTTTAATCAACTTCTATTGCTTTAATTCAGTGGTTCCCAAACCTTTCAGCATTTGGATCCACCTAAAAAAAGTTTCATTTTACCAGCTGCTCAAGCCTTTGTGATTGCGCAGAAGTGCTTCCCCCCCCAAGTAGCAGTTGTTTAACCCTTGATGCGTATAGCCTCATAGTTGTGTAACTCCCTTGTCAGCTACACAACTTATCAACAATTCGGTCATGACCCACTGGTGGGCCACAGACCCACAATTTGAGAACTGCTGGCATTAACTCATCCTGTCTATCCATTTGGTAGTGATCAGAGGACATTTTCTCTTTGCCTAACTTTGTCCTTGTGGTGGCAGCAAGACTCTGTTTGGTACCAGAGACTGGCCTGGTATAGGGGTGGATGAGGGGATTGAAAGGAGGCACTGGCTTGAGGATTCTCTCCCCATCACTTCAAAGTCTTATCAGGTAAACCTGATAGGCCCAAGCTATGCAATACAGAGTATGTGTGCCTGCCATCAATCTGCATTTCAACTGTAGCAAATGGTTGAAAAGCTGGGTCACTTTATATTATGTTAGTATTTATCTCCCTCTCCTACTGCTTAAATTCTTTGACTATTTGTTATTGGTGGAGCTGGGAGATTCTACTACAGTGACATCATATCGTGGGTGTTTTTAGGATTTAGTTAGACATGCACTTACAGTAAATATCTAACTCATGGGTGTCAATCATGTTGCATATAGTGGGCCAAGTAGCATTCAGTGTGCCAGCTAAGGGCTGGAAGTGCTATCATGAAGCAGGAAATGCTGTCATTAAGCAGATGATGGCCAGAAGTAAGCACTTCGTTCTCATATAGAAACTCATTAGCTGCAAATGACAGAAGATAATTTGTGTCATTTGTGATCATATTTTTAAAATATGGGAGAGTCAATTATCACACAGGCCACCCTTTCAGCTTTACTACTTCTGCATCATTCCATAGTTCAGCTGATGAAAGGTGGTCTGCAAAGTGACACCTCAGGAGACATGGCCCTGCTGAAAGGGCAGCCTGTGTGATAACTGGGCTATCCCAGCACCTCGGCAGCATTTCCCATTGTGTTCCTTGACTTCTGAGGCCTCCTTCTCTCCTCTCTCTTCATCCCAGAACTTCGGCAGAAGTAGCACTGCTAAACCAGTAGCACTGGAACCATGGCATAGTAGTGGAACTTCAGTAGTTATTCTCTCCCATGCTTTTCATCTCAATTTTGTGCTCTTCCCCCACATCGTTTTCACATTAACAGACCCTTCCATTGGCTTTCACAACAAATTTCTTTTGGTCTTTTTTGCACTTTAAACTGGTGCTCATGGGGCAAGATCAAGATAAAAAGCATGTGGAGGCTAACTACTGGGGTTCTCCTGCCTGTCCATGGTTTTGCAGTCCACCCCCCTTCTTCCTATTTATATTCAAATTAAGAATTCCACATTGCATTTGAATTTAAATTTTTAAAAAGTGCATATATAGTAATAATGTGTCACTAACTTTCTTGTGTAATAGGGAACTTTTCTACCAGTAACTTTTAAAAATACAGGTGGACCTGCAATATTCACGGCTTTGGGACCTGCCAATGCCGCAGGTGCTGGGCTTGGGGGGTGGGAGACACAATGCCGACTCCCCCCACCCACAGGCCGGGGCAACACCAGGAGCACCGTTCAACCCAGCGGGTTTGCTGTGTTCCAGGCGGTTCCCCCTGGCTCCTCCAAGTTGTGTGCTGCCTGGAACGTAGTGAAGCCCTGCTCCTCTGATAGAATATCAGAGGAGTTCTGTGGGGGGCGCCTGCTGCCTGGAACGTAGTGAAGCCCAGCGGCTTTGCTGCATTCCAGATGGTGCTTTCCCTGTCCAGCTCCCCTGATCAAACATCAGAGGAGCTAGAAGGGCGCCTGCTGCCTGGAATGCAGCATTGGGCTTCTCTGATCAAGCATCAGAGGAGTGGGGGTGGAAGAGCACAGCCTGGAGGTAATTGTGATGATGTCACAGCAGTTACCTCTGGGATGGGGTGGCGGCCAACTGAGGGTTTGCCCCTGGGCAGGCAAGCCCCCAGGACCAGCTCTGTCCACAGAGTTCCCGGAACGGAGACCCCAGGGATAACAAGGGCCCACCTAGTATTGTTATTTCAGTTAGGTTTGTTGGGGACTCAATTAGCAGTCGAAAGGTGAGATGTGATCACAGAATAAAGAAGACAAAAGTGTATGTATGTGCACCATTAAGTGTTCTGGTAGATTGCATGTATGTGCTGGCCCTGATGCTTGGATTCTTGGTCTATTTTTTTTTCCGCATGTAGTTCTCCATGGACATTTCTTCACTGACATTCACCGCATGTAGATCTCCATGGACATTTCTTCACTAACATTGAACATGAATATTAAGTTGAAATTTCTCTATGGTTTGCGATATATAATAAACTGTAGGGAAATTTCAGTGCAACTCTTGTGTTCAGTGAAGAAATATCCACTGAGGAATACAGCTGCAAAAAATATATATTGGAATAACAGTCCAAGTACTTTATAAGCACATCTGCATAAAAGATTCTTGTTCATTCTTACTCTTGAATCTTTATTTCTCATACTAATTATTTAATGTTTGTGAGCAACTTAAAATAACAAGCTTGTACTAATATTTCAGACAAACCAAAAAAGCTTCTTTACCACTTCACAATGTTAAAAATGGTTATGCAATGAACACAAGGGGAAAGTACATATTAATAACAGATGGGACATGGTTAAATGAGGAGATTGATATGGGAGATTAGTTGCTGCTAAGACAACTAGTTACAATTAGCTTTTACAGTCTTAAGGTAATAAGACTATTACTGTTTTTCAGCTGTAATGGAAACCTCTAATGGAAAATGTTGCTAGCAAACAGTGGAACTTGATTCAAGTGTCACAAACATTACCTTCAGTAGAATAAAACTGATCTATTTTCTCTGCTCATGGAACCAGGAAATACAGAAGACATGATTGAGGTGGTTGCTGATAATACATGCAATTACATGCCTTTAAACTGCTCACTGTTACTGTTTTCAGTTATAGTAATTCACTTTTTCAATGTATTGGGTGGTTGTAACCCTTATTCCTGTGTGCTCTTGCCAAAGTACCCACAAATATGTGCCTAAGGTTTTCTAGTTTTTAAAGAAAAAATAACTGGTGGCATCTTAAAAACGAAAACATTAATTGTAGTGTAAATATTCATGGATGGCAGTCCAATTCATCATTTGCATAAAGCAGCAGTTCCCAATCTGGGGGTTGCTACCCCTCAGGTTTCATTTTTATACTCCAAGGTTCTCACTCCAGCTAATGACAACAGGGAGGTAAGAAACTTTTTAATGGGTTTCTTATCCTCTTTCATCGTCAATGGTGGTGGTGCAGAGAACTTGGAAGTGATGGGAACTTCTGGTGGTTCCCAACCCTGCTTAAGTAAAGGTCCTCAGGTGGTTCCCAACCCTGCTTAAAGGAGCAGGGGATTGGAAACTACTGGCACAAAGTAGACTCCTCAATTGGCAATTTTTTAATTTATGGGATTTATATCTTGCCCTTCAAGATAGTTGTTAACAAGAAGGCTAATGCAAAATTGTAATAAATTTGTTGTTGTTGTTGTTCAGTCGCTAAGTTGTGTCCGACTGTTCACGACCCCATGGACCACAGCACGCCAGGCCTCTATAGAACACTATAGAAAACCTGTGCCCCCCCCCCCAAAAAAAATTGCAAACCTGAATCATCCTGGATAATGATTCAAAAGGGAAAGGTTTTTCTAGCCCCCCAAATAGTAGGTGTCTAGTGCCTGGTTTTGAAGCAAGATCAATACACTATCCTTATCAAACAGTCAAGTCAAGAACCTTTTATTGGCAGAAAAATAAACAGTAACAGTACAATACCATTCCATCAGCAAGGGGGAGCAAGATACATCAAAGCCAACCAGAGTGCAAGTAAAAACAGAATGGAAAATAGATCAGGAAGGGTTTTTTTTCCTAGAGACAGCAAGAAGAAAATCCACTACCAAGTCAGAAAGAGATGCAGATCTGTCACCCAGGAGTAGGGGAAGAGGATCTGCAGAAGAGCTATAGATGGAAGTCAGCATTGGTTCAAGGTATAGGTCTCGTAGATTTTGAAGAGCGGGACAGTGGCATAGGATATGAGCCACAGTGTCCAGTTCGAGAGCACAGAAGTAGCAAAGCCTATCGGCACGGGGGATATTTAAAAATCTACCTGCATGAACAGCCGATGGAAAAATGTTAAACCTGGCGAGCATGAATGCTCGCCTCTTGTTATCAAGCAGTCCATTTTTTATTATAAGACTCCTGTGTATTGGGGTATTAGATAATGAAATATGTGATCTTGTGACCAAAGTAGATAATAAATTAATGGCATGATCTGGGCCCATTTTTTATGTTTAAATGCAAATAGCAGTCTCCCAGCAGCCCAGTAGGGGTTATGATACTTGACTTCCAACAGCAAACATCTAGGAGAATGCCATGATTCCACAGTGCTCGATAATGGTAAATATTTCCCAGATTTCAGTGTGTCAGCAACTGAGCTGTCTGTCCACTTGTATGCCTATGTGGTTTGTTCTAGTTGTGAAAACATTCACCATTTTTATCTTGCCGTGAAAACCATTATAAACTCTATCCTGTTCTTGTTTTTCGATAAAAAGAATACCTCAGATACCAAAGTAATATCTTTTTTTCCAAGGAAGCAGATTTGTATGTTTCAGTTAATAGGCATATTAACTATACACAATATAATTGAATTTAACTATACACACATTTGCTACCTTATATTTTCCACTTTAAAAGTTTGTGAAATAGAAACACTGGATCCCCAGTGCATGCTTGCATATTTGGTAGGAAAGACACTGTGATTACGTGCCTGTGCTTTAAATTAATATGTTTGATAGAGCCATCCTAGCCCCCCCCCCCCTTGGGCTGGAGCATGTCGTCTGTGTCAGCCGAGTGCTGTTGCAAATGTGCCGTAAGGCACATTCTCACCAGCATGAGATGCAGTGGGCTGACACAGTCAGCTGCATCATGGGACTGCCAGGTAAGTTGGTCCCGCACCGGCCGGGTTTGGCCAGTGCCATTTTGGGGTAGGGGCCACATCGGCCAGGGCCATTTTGGGGCAGGGGGCAGGTGGAGGGAGGGCAGAACAGAGCAAAGCTTCTAACCCTTGTCCCCAGGCTGTGCAGAGCGCTCGGACTTATGCCTGCTAAACAGGGAGGAGGAGCCCCATCGACCCAGCTGGGGTTTACCCCAGGGCAAGGGAAAATACTCCCCCTCCCCCATAGTGAAGTTCGTTTGGACCACTCTTGGAGTCAGAGAGGCCAGCACACAGACATGCACCATCCTCCCTAACTTCGAGAGTGGTCCTTTGCGCTTTATGGTGAAATGCGCTTTACGGTGGCCCTTATGTCGGCCAAACTTCGCTGGCCAAACTGTGCCGGCCTAACTCCAGGTTAGGGTTGTGTCTTCACTGATGTGATGTTTATGATTATTAGTCCTCCTCAATCCTGGCTTTGGTTCCTGTATCTAAGCCAGTTGTGAAACTGTTAAGGGTGTAAGTAACCATGGACTTCAGTTTGTATCCTGAGTTTGGACGCAATGCAGCTCCATCATTGAAGCCTTTCTGCTTGTGGAAGAAATATTTGCAAGGAACACCTCCACTATTTGGAGGACACTTTTATGAGTATATCGGCAGAAGGAGCTTCCAATGATTGAACCGTGTTCCCTCCAAACTCAAGATACAACCCATTTTCCTGAAAATGTTACGGAAATGCTGAAACTGCTATGGAAAAAATCAAAATGCTTTAGTAAGCCCACAAAAAGATGACATAGATAAGCTTTATTAATGCATATTTTTGCAAGCTTTTGATATTTATCAGTTTTTAACAGCAATTTAATGATTTTCCTGAACTATAACCATCATTAAATGTGCAATTCATAATAATGGTTGTGTATATGAAAAAGCAAACAGTGTTGTAGATACTGCATTTTGACAGTTCTTAAAAATACAATAAATGGAATTTATTTTCCCCTCAGTTTTCAGATCATTAATACTTACACTAAGTTCATCCTTGAAGAATTTATATCAGAGTTGGAAGGAGCTGAAAATAACCTTCCAATAAAGGCAATATTCTCTTTGACAAATACAGTCATTAACAGATTGCCACCTTCCACATCTCAGCTATTGCCTATCTTGAAATACATGATTGAATTGATGAACATTGTAGAGCCTCTGTTCTGTTAATTCCCCTCCTTCTACTCCGAAGCCTTTTCCTCCTTCTGCCTTTCACAATGCCTTTCAACACTCATTGTGTCAAACAGCTTTGCAAAAAACACCACCTATCAAGAGATTTGTTCAGTCTTTGTTCTTCCATGGGCTTACCTGCAGCCCTGCCTTCTTTACCCAGCTTTGCTCTTAACACCTGCTGTTCTTGTCCTGCTGCTCCCCAGCTATCAATCCTGAGCATTATTTGCTTCCTCCTCTGTGCTGTGTTCCATTCCAAGCAAAAGCTTTCTGTTTTCATCTTCAGAAACCTGATCTACTTTCCTAATATTGTATCCATACACACACACTTATATTGTATAATACAGATAGAGTTGGTTTTATCTTCAGCTCTGAATTGCATGTTCACTACAGCAACTTCCCTGTGAAATTGCCTATCAGTACCGCAATGTACAGTATCCTGGTTGAGAAATGTATTTGGGGAACAGAACATTTTGCATGCTTCAGTGCTTACTAGAAAATGCTGTTCAACTCCAGTAATAACCTTAATATCAAAAGCTTGTTAGGCTGAAAGGATAGCAATTCAGGTTAGAAAATATATCCAAAAGATATACAACAATTTGAACCTCAAACAATAGCACAGTTTTTCTCTCTTGTGCTATAACTCAGCAGTCTCCAAACTGCAGAACCACTGCATCCAGAAAAGTCTTCCCTAGGCAGTGTGGAACTTTCTATTCCATGCCTCAGTCTTATCTTTCAAGCCAATCTTTGCAGCCCCTCACACCAGCTGTTCCTCCCCCACCCCCGAAATTGGGGTACAGAGCCTGCTGGGGTGACGGCCAGCAGAAGCAAAGATCTGCTGCAGAAGATCTGCTTGCAAGATAAGATGCTGTGGTGTGGAACCGAAAATATTTTTATGGCTCTTAATTTTGTTAGTGGATACTTCAAAGATCTAAAAAAAATTCTTCTTTTTTCTATCATTGTGATTACTGACAAAAAAGTTGTATTTTAAAATTAATTTTAAGCTAGTATAGATTTTTCAACAGAAAATAGTGGGGGAAAATGCATTCCAAAATGTAATGGGAGATGCTGCATATTTAGCTGCATTGCAATCTTTTAGATGAATAGCTCTTGTGAGCCCTTTGGGACAGGAAGCCATTTAACTTTATTATTACTATTTGTCTGTAAACCGCTTTGTGAACTTCGTGTTGAAAAGCGGTCTATAAGTACCTGTTGTTGTTTTTTTGTTTTTTTTTTTTTTAATAATAATATTTTTTTATTTAATTTCAGTCATGGGGCAGGGATACAGAAAACAAAGGGAAAAGGTAAACTCAGGCATACACATAAGGAAATAGCTACAACATGCCCAAAATAATCTATAACTTTACTTATCATTCCAGCTTAGTTTCAAAATTAAAATATCTTACTATATAGTCTTAAATTTCATCTTTCAACACAGGGTATCCATCCAATCATAAAAACATTTCCATATCTTACTAACTCTGTTCGTTTTAATTTCTCTCATTTTCTCTGTCAAAATATCCATCTCCGCAACTTCATAAATTTTTCCCAACACTTGTTCAACAATAGGGATTTTATCATTCTTCCACTCTTGCGCATACAACAATCTTGCTGCTGTGGTTACATAAATAATCAAATATTTTTGCTTTAAATCTTCTATACCATCCATAATATTCAACAAAAATATTTCTGGTTTAAACGGAATTATACATTTCAGTATCTCTTGCAAAATTTTTTGTATCTCTCTCCAAAATCTTTTAGCATGCGTACAAGTCCACCAAAGATGAAAGTAGGTACCAACCCCGCATTTACATTTCCAGCATATATTTGATGAATTTTTATACATTTTAGAAATTTTATCTGGTGTCAAATGCCATCTATAAAACATCTTATATATATTCTCTTTGTATGAAGCCGCTTTTAATAATTTAATATTACTTTTCCAAACCTTTCCCCATTCCTCTAATGGAATAGAATGTCCAAAATTTCTCGCCCACTTCACCATTGCTTCCTTTACTTCTTCATCTTCCATCTTTAAATTCAACAAAAATGTGTACATTCTCTTAATAAATTTATCCTTATCTATTAATAAAATTTCATCAAATTCCAGATTTTTCTCATAAAATCCCAATTTTAAGTCTTCTTTAAATCTCGATCTTATTTGTACTGCCGACCACCAATCTAAGTTAATACCCTTATCTTGCAAAAAAATTTCTGTTAATAATTGTCCATTTTCATCCAACAGCTCTGCATATGTCCTATTTTGATCATCTCTAAGCCAGCCTGGTTTCGTTCCAATTTCTAATGGTTTTATCCATCGAGGGATTCTATTATAAATCTTATATCTTATTTGGTCCCAGACCCACAACAATGCTTTCCTAAGACAATGTTGTTTAAACGTCGGATAATACTTCGCCTTATCATATATCAAAAATGCATGTGGTCCAAGTTGTAAATCAAACATCTCTAAATTTATAATCCTCTTGTCTATCGGACAAATCCATTCTTTTATCCAGTTCAACGCTGCAGCTTGATAATAAAGCAAAAAATTTGGAACACCGCATCCGGCTCTCTCCTTAGAGTCCTGTAGAAGTTTCAACCGAATTCTTGGTTTCTTCCCTTGCCATATAAATTTGGATATCATTTTATCTAATTCTTGAAAATACGTTTTCTTTAGAATAACAGGAATTGTTTGAAACAAAAAAAGTAATTTTGGAAGTATATTCATTTTAATTGTCGCAATCCTTCCCAAAAACGATAATTGTAGTTTCTTCCATCTATCACAATCATCTTGAATTTCTTTTAAAATCTTATAGTAATTATCCTTCATTAGATTACTATTTTTAGACGTTATAATAATCCCCAAATATCTCAGCTTCTCAGTCAACTGTAAGCCCCATCTTGCAAAGTCCTTTTTCTCTGAAGATTTTATATTCTTTAATAATAATTTTGTTTTCTGATAATTTATTTTCAGACCAGCCACTTCACCATAATCTTTTAAGATTTCCAATAATCTAGCAATAGATTCTTTAGGATCTTCTAAAATAAAAACTAAATCATCAGCATAAGCTTGTAATTTGAATTCTTCTCCTTGAATTTTAATTCCTTTAATACTACCATCTTCTCTAACTACTGTTGTTAAAATTTCCAGGGAGAGTATAAATAATAACGGCGATAATGGGCAGCCTTGTCTTGTTCCTTGTTGAATTATAATTCCTTCTGTCAATTCCCCATTTACTTTAATCTTAGCCGTTTGTCTCTCATAGATCCCTTTTATAGCCAAAAGAAAATGCTGTCCACAACCTATCGCTTCCAACATCAACATCATAAAATTCCAATTCACATTATCAAAAGCCTTCTGTGCATCCAAAAAAATCAAACCCAATTTTTTCGAAACATCCTGTTCACAATATTCCAACACATCTATAATTGTTCTCATATTCTTTTTTAATTGTCTTTTTGGAAGAAATCCCGTTTGGTCCTGATGAATCCAAATCGACAGAATCTGTTTCAATCTTGTTGCTAAAATTGTTGTAAAAATTTTATAATCAACATTCAACAATGAGATCGGTCTGTAATTTTTAATATCATTAGCTTCAGTTTGTACCTTGTGAATTAATGTTATTGTTGCTTCTTTCCATGATTCCGGAACTATTCCCGAAGACCATATCGTATCCAATACTTCTTTAAAAGGCAAAATTAAAACCTCTGAAAGTTTTTTATAATATTGTGCCGATATGCCATCTGGACCTGGCGCCTTGTTAGCATTTTGATTTACGAATGCCTCTCTTATTTCATCTAATGAAATTTCTTTTTCCAAATCTTGCTTCTGTAGTTCTGTCAGCTTTATTTTGTTATGTCTTAGAATATATTCCTGTTGTTTTTTACTATCAATATCTTTGCAATCATACAGTCTTTGATAGAAGCACTTCACAATCTCTTTAATCTCCTTAAGATTATATTTTTCTTGACCAAATATATCTTTCAAGCTATTTATATTATTTCTCTGCTTTTCCTTCTTGAGCTTATATGCCAACCATCTCCCTGGCTTGTTGGCATTTTCAAAATAATTCTGTTTAGCCATTTTCAATTGTCTTTCCAATTCTTCCATTTGCACAATATTTATTTTATGTTGAATTTTCTTAATTCTCAATCTTATCTTGGTATTTAATGGGTTATCTTGAGAATTCATTTCTTCTTGTTTTAAAATTGAAAGTAGCTCCTTCAATTCTCTTTGTTTCATTAATCTTTGCTTCTTTCCTTCTCTTATCATCAATCCTCTAAAAAAAGCTTTACTCGTATCCCAAACCATTTGGGGTTTCACATCTTTCTGTAAGTTGATTTTAAAGAACCACTCCATTTCTGTCTTCACAAATTTCACGAATTCTTCATTTTCCAACTTCGAATTATCTAATCTCCACTGCCACCTTTTCTTCTTTTTATTCAAAATCAGCATAATAGGGTTATGATCTGCAAACGTATTGGGAAGTATCTCAGCTTCAAAATGTCCTCCTCCGCTTAGAAAAGAAATCCAACACATATCAATTCTTGACCAGGATTTATGCCTTGCAGAGTAAAAAGTAAAATCTTTATTTTCTGGATTCAAGGTTCTCCAAGCATCTATTAAATTGAGTTCATCAACCATTTCTAAAAAAGATTTTGGCAAGATTCCTCCTCTTCTTTGCTTTTTATCAGATTTTCTATCCACTTTTTTATCAAAAATAGCATTGTAATCTCCCATAATCACAAATTCCATATTATCATAATTAATTAACCTTTTATGCAGTAATTCATAAAACTTCTCTTGTTTTTTATGCGGCGCGTAAATATTAATCACCAATATTTCTTTATCATCAACCTGAATTTTAATTATCAATACTCTTCCCTCTTCATCTTTCCAAATCAACTCAGGTGATAACTTCTGTTTTACATAAGTTGCAACTCCTTTCTTTTTTTTCATTTTATCCAATGAAGTAAATAGCGTGCCCAACTTATTATTTTCCAAAAGTTTTTTTTGATTTTCTCTAATATGAACCTCTTGTAAACAAATGATATCCAAATTCAATTTTTTCAACTGTAAAAAGGTCTTTTTACGTTTTTGAGGAATGTTCAAACCGTTAATATTAAGGGAGACAACTTGTATTTGATCAACCATGATTAGTTCTTCTTATTTTTTTTCCTATCGGATTCCTCCTGCTTTCTCATCCTTCTTGTAGTAACTCTTGGAGGTTTTGGTGCAGTTGCTCCTAAATCTTCCGTCTCATCCTGAGTCCCTTCTTCCTCTTTATCTTCTTCCTCTTGAGAGCTATCTTCCTCTTCTGAACTGCTACTCTTTTGTTGCTGTTTTGTAAACAGCTCCACTGGGATCTTCTCCTCCACTTTTTCCTTTTCCGAACTGCTAAAATCATGATCATATTTTTCCATGAATTGACGCAGCTTAAAAATTGAAGTGATATTTTGTCTTCTCCCCCCATAAGTAAAGGCCAGGCCTTCCGGAAGAGACCACCGGTACCTAACATTTTTGGTTCTCAACAGTGTAGCAAGCCCTTTATATGGTGTTCTTCTCTTCCGTACTTGAAAAGGAATTTCGCGTAAAATCAATATCTTGTTTTCTGCAATATATCTATCCTTTTCTTCCAGAATTTTCAGCACTTCATCTCTCAACCTTTTCTTCACAAACTTTATCATCACTTCTCTGGGTTTATTATTTCTTCTTGAAAAGTTTGATTCAATCCGGTATATCGAGTCTAAGCCCTCCTCCAAAACTTCTTCTGTTAGACCTGTCTCTTCCATCAACCAATTTTTAATCACTTCATAGCTTTGTTCCTCAGGATTATCAGGGTAGTTTTGCAAGCGAATCAAATAACCAGCTTTCTGCATCTCTTGCCTCATTTGCACCAATTGAACCTCCTCATGCTCTATTTTCAATTCATTTAATTCAGTTTCCATTTCTTTAAGTTTAGTACGGAACTTTTTCCTCTCTTTAATCGCTTGTTTCGCTTGCTTTGTATTTTTAGTAATTTGAACCTGTAGCTCATCAATTTTCTGGTCAATCTTAGCTGTCACTCTACTTTCTGATTCTCTTATTTCATTCCTTATTTGTTCAAACAGCCATTGAAATGATTGAGTTGATTCTTGTTGTATGCTTTCTCTCCTTTGTTCTCCAGTCCTCTGATCCTGTCTTATTAATGCCATAGTCTGTAAGTTTGTTGCAGGTGAAGTCCTCACAGGGGGTTTAGAGCTATCCTTCTTTTCTTTATCTCTAGATGTCATTTTACTTCTAATTTAAAATTGAAAACCCCTAACACTTTTCCAAAATCCTCAAAATATAAGTCAGCAAATTTTAAATATATATTTATCCACACCCCCAACAAATTTCACACATCTATCACATCAAATATTAATCGCATCAGTCCCTTCCCTCCTTATATAATATCAAACTCCACTTCGTTTTAAAAATAAAATAGTCCCCTATAATAGTTCCTTTTCTTCTCACTATTCTGTATTGATGTCGCTCCAAGTCACTTCATATCCCTCCGCCTCTTCACGATGAACAAAGAACCGGAACTCCTTCTCTATCTTTCAGCTCTCTCCACGGCTCTATCCCCGCACAATAAATCCAGTCGGCGGAGGTGGGGAGACGAAGTCGGCGGAGGTGGGGAAACGAAATGCAGCAAAGTACAATTGAACTCCCCACAGCTCAAGCAGCTTCGAAGCAAAGACAATAAAACCAACAACAGTCGAAAAGAGCAGAGAGGAAATATTCTATTTCTATTCCCCTCTGTCCCCCTTTTTTTTTTTTGCTGTAAATACCCTCACGATGCGGACCTCCAACGCCAATCTTAGATTCCTCCGCGAAGTCTCCGTCCAGCCGCCATTAATCCAAGCCTCCACTCAAACGATTTCACACCCACACACACACACAAAAAAAAAGACGACCACGTATAGCGAGCCGCCTATGTGAAAATGCAGCAACTGTGAATAACGCTGTTTATTTTCCTCCGCTGCACGTTACTTGATCCAAGCCCAATTTTCCCTCTATTCCATCGATTTGTAATCCAATCCGCTCACGTTTGTATTCCAAAGTTTATTCCACAGTTTGCAAAACTCTCCACAGTAGCAGATAACGACCAATCAAACAAAAAAAAAGTTTTTATTCCGTCTTGGGACAAAACCAGGAGGTTAATAAAGTTATTTCAGACTAGATGCTTTCCTCCTGGAACGCTCCACGCCGCAATAAACAGAAGCCCAAAAATTACGATCCCTTCGCAAATCAGATAACCCTTGTGTTTATCAATACTATCAGTTCTACTCACTCAGAACGGCATGTTGGAGCTTGGAAGCGTAGCCTCGGCTATGCAGCCAAACGTGGCTGCTTTCCGTCTTCTGCACGCCTTCGGGCTCTTCTCCTGGAGATCCCGGCCGCCGCCGCGACCCACAGAAAAAGAATGCCTGGCAATTAAATTCCCTCTCCTGGGAATTTAGCGACTCACCAGCCGGTGAATCATGCAAAAAAGAACGGAAAAACGACTCTGGTCCACGGAGCCCCGTTCAGGACCGGCCATTTTAGCACCGGGCTAGACACGCCCCCTATAAGTACCTGTTGATAGGTTGATGAATATCCTAGATTTTGTCACATAAAATTAACAGCTGCTTTAAGCTGAGGATGAATACCACAGGATGCTGTGTATCAGTCCTATGCCAATTTCATTCATTCCTCAATATCTTCAGTTGTCTTTTCTACTGTAGTTTATTGATGCCACGTTAATAAAGGTGCAGCCAGCACATCTCTCCTTTTTCTATCTTCAGGGCTCTAAAGAAACTTGGTGGTGAAAATAAAATAAATGACTCTTAAAAAGCAAGCAAATCTTTTTCCCTTTGCTCCAGCATCAAGAATGTTCTGTTTGCTGTGCTGTTTATTTTAAAAACAGCTTGCATTATATGTAGCCCTTTTTTCTTTTATTCACACATTAATAGATTTCTTCAACATTTGTTCGTATGTTGATGTTCGACCAGTTTTGTTAACTTTTTTTCTATATGTTCCAAAAAAGCGCTCAATTCTGCAGTAACAATCTACTTTTCAGTACTTGCTTCAGCAGTAGTTGCTTTTTGGTGCATTTGCATCCCTGACACTTGGCAAGCAAGCTAATTATGCCGAATACATAATGTTTTGCTAGCAGCTCCACAAAAAAAGCTTTGATTTAGCATTTATTCAGATTGTACATTGTGCCTCTTCTTTTCCTGCTTTCTTTAGCCATCAAAAAGCAATATATTTGCAAAGTTCTGCGTGTTTCTTGCAGCTATAGCTGTTACAATCCATTTCAATTTTGTTTCTCCATTAATGCTATAAATTGGATTTTTAAGTGTTATGGATCATTGCAGCCTGACTTATTTCCTTGATTTCTCCACTTGTAGATACATTTTAAAATCTTAATTAAACCAAGTCTATATTTTCACTTACTCAGAATCTCATGCTTTGTGGCATAGACACTTGTAAAATAAAAAAAATCTTCAGAGATAAAATTCTGTATAGTTCAGGAAATTGAAATTATTTGCAGAATTCTGCCCGTCAAATGAGAAATGCTGCTACAATAAATCTGGTCCAATTTTTTTTTACTACAATTGACAAGGCTAACTTGTCAGGATCGGTTCTTATATTTTTACATGGCTCCATTAGATCATATCTCTGTCTGGCATCCATGAATCTGTCAGAGTACAAATTTTCATCTTTTTAGTGAGCTCTCTTTCAATTAACATGCTTAAATTAAATCAGTTCTTCAATAAGAAAATATCAACAGAGAGTAAAAATGAGTTACAGTTCAGTTCGCTCTTGCTACAAAGATTTGTCATTCCTTTCCAACAATTATCACCTGGATTGTATGTGACCTCTGAAATTCCTTGAAGACTCTGAAATTCGCCAATACTGTGAAATCTATTTCTTTATTTTTCTTACTAGGATGCAGCACAGATGGCAAGCAAGCTGAGGAGCAATCTGCAGCTGCAAGTGAAGAAGAGCCTTATCCTTTTTGTAGGGAGCCAAGTTATTTTGAAATCCCTACAAAGGAATTCCAGCAACATTCACAAATACCAGAGGGTACTATTCATGAGATTCCAACAAAAGACACACACATAGCAGGGGCAGGGCATGCTTCATTTACTATTGAATTTGATGACAGCACCCCAGGAAAAGTAACCATCAAAGATCATGTCACAAAATTTACTCCAGATCAGCGCCAGAAGCCTAAGAAGCCTTCCCCTTCTGGTGCTCAGGATTTTTCTGGGCTTCAAACTGTGATGATGGCACCGGAAAGTAAAGTGGCAAACTGGTTAGCTCAAAACAATCCCCCAACTATGATCTGGGAAGCAACAGAGGAAGATTCAAAAAGTATTAAGAGTGATGTTCCAGTCTACTTGAAGAGACTGAAAGGTAAAATAAACAATAATTTCATCTAATCATTTTCTTTGTCTTGAGTATTTCACAGTAAGTATATGCTAACTGGAACTGTATACAGTTACTGCAGTCTACAAAGGTTCTCTCAGACCAAAGCATTTTAGATAGGCATTTTGAATGACCATGAATTTTGCCAAGCCCATGAAATGGCATATGCTTGCTTGTTATGGTCAAAGCTCACAACATATAACATATTAATATACAGTTCTTAAAAATACTGTTAAAGGTCTCTTGCTTAAATCATATTGCAAAAGTTCAAGAATAGAGAAGTATTCAGGTACCACTTAGAATAATGCAGGTGTAGACCATCCCAGTTAGTTTAACTTTCAGTTTCTATTGTTAGAGTAGACTGAAGTCATGTGACTTCTTCACGTGAAAGTACATTTAATGGTTTTAATACTTTTTGCAAATATATAAGCTAAGAAAATAGTTGGCATAACTCATTAAAAAGGTTAAAATGTACAAATGTCTTTCTGCACTGATTTGTGAATATGGGATACTGAACATATTCACTAGACTGTAAGGGTTCCTTTGTTTCAAGCCATTGCAAAGGCTTTCAAAAATGGTATTTGCAACATTTGGTAAGGGCTCTGGCAGCTCTCAGAAAACCATGCATTTCACCTAGGCATCAGGAGGATGCTTTTTGACCATTTTGGCAAGAGAATGTAATTTGTCTTCTACAAAATAAAAAGTAATTACTGTGTTAGCAAAGGATGTTCACTCCTTAAAAGTGAGGACTAATGAGTAGCCGATAAGAACCCAGACACAGTAAAATGAAAAGCTTCAGAAAACCATGCAAGAAAGGACTTGAATGGTGGCACTTCTATGCTGAGGTAATGTCTGACAAGCAGTATAGTTCCAACTTGGTGGGGAATTCCAAGAGATAATCCACAGCTTCCTTCCCATACATAATGAGATTTAGACTTCAGAAAAGCAACATGCACATCTGTTAGGTGGCAGATGGCTTAACCTGAGCTTTACGAAGGCCTTAGTTAAAACTAAGATGGTTTGAATTGACCAGTCCTTAGAAATCTGGCCAGTGTAGGCCATTTTGGGGACACAAGTCTTTTTCTAGTAACTTCATTTAACAGATTAAACTTTTACAGGAAAAAAAATCAGGGTTGGGGGAACTCTACAAGCATTGCTCCAGTGATTTGGAGCTGGCTGGAAAAAATAATTTTCACTTCATTACCTTTGAGGTTTTCTTTACTAAATTATATCCAATTTTCCACTTACATTTTAGAATCTCTTGTAGACTCAGACCCTACACAGAGGCCAAAATCCACAGATGGTCAAGGCTGCTTTAAAAAGTTTTTAACACATTTTCTAAAAATTGTGTAGCCTACCTTAGGGCTGCAAACTGTGCCAGCTGCAAGGCAAACTTTGGCACCCCCTGAAGCAACTTCCACATTGTGCCAAAGCCAGTAACCCCTCTCTTGGCCCTAGTGCGCCTCAGAATGCAAATACTTCAAAATACGTGCACTGGGTGTATCAGGGCCAAGTGCGGGGTTCATGGGCCTTGGCGCAACGCAGACTGTCCTGCAGTCTCAGGATCCAGGAATGGTAGAATCTGAGGGTACCATGACCACAGATAAGGAGGGACCACTGTATATTCTGTGAAGTGATGCTACCCAAGTTAGTGTGATTGATAAGGCTATCTGTGTTCTATTTCAAATAATCTTGCGGCATTCCTTGGGAAATGTAAAGAAATGTTACTGGACCAGTTTATTCTGTAATAGTAACATATTGCAGTGTTATGATGCTTCGTTCTATCAAGGAACTTACTGTCAATAATGGGTTATAAGATGAGAAATTTTTGCAAGTAAATGAGCTGTAAATTGCCTCATCTTTGAGATAAGAGATTTGAGATAAGAGTCAGGCAGAGATCAGGGCAGTGTAGGGGTGTCAGCTGCCTATCGATTGTCTGCAAAGTGTCTGCGGACCATTTTTTATGCTTGCAGAGACTTTCCAGGCTTTAAATTACATTCTGAGCTGACCTTTGATCTCCGTTTTATCTAGCTAGCTAGCTAGCTAGCTAGCTAGCTATCTGAACGTGTGTGTATGTTCCAACATAACTCTGGAATGCCTGGAGCGATTGACACCAAACGTGGTACACATATGCCTTACAATCTGGAAAGAAATACTGCGCGCCCCTAGGGATGGGGGTGGGAAAGGGGTGACCTGTAAAAATGATCGAAAGCAACCAACATTAGTGTTGAATCCACAGATTTCGGGGTCACTGAAATGAATGGTGACACTCCCGATGCCATGTCAGTCCATGTTCAGCCCCCATCGGCATGGGAGGTGAGAAGGGGTGACAAGTGTTTATGTTCCAGCATAACTCTGGAATGCCTGGAGCAATTTACACCAAACTTGGTACACATATGACTTATAGTCTGGAAAGAAATACTGTGGGGGGTGAGACACCCCTAGCACCCGTGGGGGTGGGAAGGGGGTGACATGTAAACGTAATCGAGAACCAATATTACTGTCGAACCCATAGTTTTCGGGGTCGCTGAGATGAATAGTGACATTCCCGATGCCGTTTAAGTCCACGTTCAGCCCCCATCAGCATGGGGGGTGAGAAGGGGTGAAAAATAAAATGTCCAAAATGACCGTCATTAGTGTCAAATCCATAGTTTTCGGTGTCGCTAAGCTGATTGGTGACAGTCCCGATGACATTTAAGCCCAAGTGTAGTTGAATAGAACTCTGTAGAAACTTCTGGAAATTTTTAGAAATCATTATGCCCCGGTCTTGGACTCCAGTCAAATACTTGCCATGTTACCAGGCGTAGTCACTGAATACAAGGCTGTCTATACCATAGTAGATGCCTGTGAGGTCTCAATTTCCCATCAGACTTCCTAAACTCACTTGATCCGGCTGGATTGCCACCACATCGTCTTTTACTTACAGTGGGATCTCCAATTATTTTACTACGGGACCTCAACCCGCCAAAACTTTGCAACGGCACAAGGCTGTGTGTCAGGAAGATGCTGGGTACTGCAATTGAAGCGACTATCTTAACAAGAACATAAGAAGAGCCCTGCTGGATCAGGCCAAAGGCCCATCTAGTCCAGCTTCCTGTATCTCACAGCGGCCCACCAGGTGCCCCAGGGAGGCATGAGACAACACGATGCTTGGATCCCATTGCCACTCCCTTGCACCTGGTACTCTGAAGCAGCCTACTACTATTGTAAGGAGGTTGCACAATCCATCATTACATGGCCTATAGCCCATGATGGACTTTTCTTCCAGAAATCCGTCCAATCCCCTGTTAAAGGCATCTACTCCAGATGCCATCACTACCTCCTGTGGCAAAGAGTTCCACAGATTAACTACACGCTGGGTAAAAAAGTACTTCCTTTTATCTGTTTTAACCCTCCCAACCCTCAGTTTTGGCGGATGCCCCCTGGTTCTGGTGTTTTGAGAGAAGGAAAAGAACATCCCTCTATCAACTCTATCCCTTCCATGCATAATTTTGTATGTCTCAATCATGTCCCCCCACAAGCGTTTTTTTTCTAGGCTGAAGAGCCCCAAATGCTGCAGTCTTTCTTCATAAGGGAGGTGCCCCAGCCCCGTAATCATTTTTGTCGCTCTCTTCTGCACCTTTTCCAGCTCCACTATGTCCTTTTTGAGGTGCAGTGACCAGAACTGTACACAATATTCCAGGTGTGGCCTTACCATCGATTTGTACAATGGCATGATAATATTGGCTGTTTTATTCTCAACCCCTTTTTTAATGACCCCAAGTACTAATTCCAATGGATCTCCCTTTTCATTTTAAGAGATTGCAATTTCCAGTGAGGCTTGCATTCTTGATCATGATCAACAAGTCACAGGGGCAGTCTATTAAGTACTGCGGAGTGGATTTGAGATCACCATGTTTCTCCCACGGACAACTTTATGTTGCTTGCTCAAGGGTGGGTTCACCCAAGAATTTATTCTTGCTCCTGGAGGTGAAACTAAAAATGTTGTTTAGAATCAAGTTCTGAGTTAAATTAATATTATACTGAATTTGTAAATGATTTCACTTTCTAATTTTTATACTGTACTTATACTTTTAATTACCCGTACATAAAACTACTTAGATTTTACACTATAGATAGAATTCATTCCTTTTCCTGTGCAATAGAAGCTTGGGATACATAAATACCCGGGCAACGCCGGGTAAGGACAAGCTAGTTGTTTATATTGGTTGGAGCTCTTCTGAGCATGCTGTTAACGTCTTACCTCCCAACCCTTTCTTAAGTTGCTATGCTATGAGATGTTTTTAGACCTGTGGTAATTTCCCTCCACTTTGAATCTGATTTTCCCCCCACATCAACTCAATGCTATCTGGGGGGGGGGAGTGTTTTATGCTTCTCTTCACAAGCACCATTTTCTTCACTGTCCCCTCACTGCAGTGATTGGCTCCTAACCATCTCAGCATGGAAGAAACAAAATAAAAGAAATCAAACCATAGTCAGACACCCCCTTAAGTTTTAACACACCCAACTTATCTGAGAAAATTAGGCTTATCTTGCAGAAAATTCCATTATTTTTGGCTCAAAGCCTGCCCTTGACTTATCTGTGAGATCAACATATCTATGTGTTCTATGTGTTCTGCCACATTTGGTGTGAGATGGGTTCTCTTTCCTCCACTTCCTTGTGTGAAAGAGATATTACTGATTTAAAGACTTCTTATTTGTTTGATAATTCTACCAACATTTTAACTGAAATATTTTAAAATGTTGGTTATTAATATTTCCTTTATTATATAAGGAAGCAAACTTGCTCTCTAGCAGTAATTTGCCTAAGACATAATAAACATGTTTCAATGATTTCTAAAGTTAATTGTTCTACAATTTTCAGAATAAACATTTATCCTATATATATAGTAGGATAAATGCTTATTCTGAAAATTGCAGAATAATTAACTTTAGAAATCATCCAGGAAATAGGAAAACAACCTAAGGCTATATTCCTACTTATAAGGGAGTAAGTCCCTTTTGGACTAAATGAAATTTACACATAGGATTGAACCATAAAACACCTTTCTAAATACATGGTCCATTTCTTTATGTTCTAATGAAGATATTTTTAAAAAATTAGTAGGAATTATAACTTGAATCGTCATTGGATATGGTTATAGTTTGAAGCTTTTACATTTTCTCATTATGAACATTATGGAGTTCACAAATTCACTATATCAATTTTTATTGAAGGTTCTGAGTGCAGTTCACAATCATTCTTTGTATTGACTGTGTCCATCAGATACAGCAAAATCTTGGCTGCTAGTTCTATAGACTAGTATATGCATATTCTATAGACTGTATAACAGTTGGCACTACTTGCAATGAATTGCAGCCAGCACAATGGCATATGCCCTGGAGTAGGGCAAATTTTTAATACTCACCTAGAATTCTTATTTTATGGATCATAGAAGTTATTAAGAATATATACCACTTTTCAACTAAAAAGTTCACAAAGCCTTTTTAAAGGCTAAAGCTACCATATTTTATTCTGACTCTGTACTAAGCATTCACGTGAGTGAATACTTGTGGAAAAGTTTGTTCTAAGTTTATTATATGTTTACCTCTGCTACTGAAGAATCATATTTTGGAAATTATTGTAAAAACTAGATGGAATATTTATTCTGGGGAAAAAAACCATTTTAAATAGTGTTCCAAACCACAGCTTTCAACAAATTGTAACTAATAGTTTATCATTGTTATTCCTTTTCCTTTCTACCTTCCATGGAATGTATTTAGAAGCAAAGCTTGTTTTCTGCCTTATGAGTTATTTGTAACTTATAGGCAGTTTGATTGAAAGGCATGTTGATCTGCTGCGTTCAAATCTTCATATAGCTATACCATTGTTTGAATTTCATCACTGAATATGATTAAGAACTGAGTGTTTTCTGAATAAGAGCATTCAAATGCATTTCCGTTGCTGATTAACTGGCCAAAGACTCCATTGTTGCATGACCAGTCTGAATGTGTGTAGCGTTGCTATGGGAAGCTTGTGGAGCTTGTTACTAACGGACAGTTGAGCTTCTAATAGAAAAGCAAATATTGTCCCTGCATTCATTTAAGTTTGAGAGATTCTTGCGTTAGTGCCATATAAGTAGTGCTAGATTTCTAACATTTGTCTTTGCAGGAAATAAACACGATGATGGGACACAGAGCGATTCAGAAAATGCTGGAGCACACAAACATTACAGTAAGCGGGCAGCACTTGAAGATCAGTTAAGGCATCATTATGCCGAACAGAAAAAGTTGCATCCAAAAGCCCAGGATACAGAGAAACATGCAGATCAACCTGCTGTAAGTCAGACTGCTTTTATGATTGAGTTTTTTGATGAAGGCCATCCCCGTAAGAGGCGATCTTATTCCTTTTCCCAGAACATTGGAGGCTTGTGTTCTGAAACACCTTCTCCAGCACCTCATACAAGAACTGAAAAAGTAAGACCTGCATCAGGTGACTCTAAAGGGTGTTCAGCACCTTTACTAAATAGCTCTACACAAAGAGCGGTACATGCAAAACTTCTAAAGCAAAAATCAGAAGAACCTTCGGCTGCATTGCCTTTCTTACAAACTGCATTGTTAAGAAGTTCTGGAAGCCTTGGGCATAGACCAGGTCCAAACGAGGACATGGAGAAAAAATTAAAAAGCCAACTGGCTTCAGTGACTGTCGAGAAGGATGACGACGACCAGAGTGACAAGGGTACTTACACAATTGAGCTGGAAAATCCCAATACGGAGGAAGTAGAAGCTCGCAAGATGATTGATAAGGTAAGCAATTTAAATGTGCATGCTATTATTAAACCACAATACATAGTGTGTTTAATAGGACACTACTAGTTACAATGATTTGAATAATATAATGTAACATTACGGTATTGCAAAACCTTCTTTGAGAGGTATCATTCATAGGATAATTTTTATTCGTTCAGTTTGCGGCATAGCAATTTAAGTTCCATCTCAAGATTGGTTATAGTAGTCCTTAGATGCTATCCTAATAGCTTTGAAGGATGAATTTTGGAACCTTTTATTGTTAATCTTCAGTATACATAAACTGGACAGCAATAGAACAGTGACGCTAACAGAATTTTGTCTTAGATAGAATAAGTAAACAGTTTAAAAAATTATGAAGAATACTATCAAGATTATATAGCATGTCAATTAAAAATCACAGGTGTTACTAGATATAATTAAAACAAAAACAATTTAAATTCTCAATAAAAGGGCTGTTTTTTATTTGAGTTTTGTATCATATGTACTGTATAATGAAAAGGCATGCATCCTAGTACACTGCTGTAACAATAGTTCTAAGATATCTATCTGCCGTACAATTGAGTCTTTGTACTATCTAGGACAATGAGCCAACCTTTTTGTAGCCCGTGCTTTTTGCACAACAGATCTCCTTAGGGAAGCAATTATGAAATATTAATGCTTTCTGCTTGACTTTTTATGTACATAGTAAAAAAGTACATTATTTACTAAGAAAGTGATATTCTGTTTAATGCAAATAATATGAAATAGAGTTCTTGACTTTTTGAGAAACAGTAGTTTGATTGTGTAGGTTAAAACAATCCCAAAAAAATTTCCTCTGCTCCTGCGTGAATTAGCTGGTTAAATTGCAGCTTTATGTGTTACCCTATCCACAAGAGCTGTGATTTAGAAAACAGGATATGATTCTAGGGTTCATTCTTGGTTTCACATCCTGGTTTGTAAACCACAGCTCCCAATTTTGATTGACTTGTGGAGCTAATTTTTTTTTGCTAACCAGGATTTTGAATTCACATCGAAGGTAGGTACACAGGTTTAAAGTTCATTCCTGTTTGTTTGATCTTTTGAACTTGCCAATTTTGTCTGGTGGAATAATGTTTCCCCTTGATTGCATATTCTGGTTATTTTATCTGGCGTGTGTGTTAAAATGTTTGTTGGTTTACAATTACTTGAGGGTCGTTGTTGATTTGTCATAATTTTTAATTTCATGTTGAAACCAGGAGAACAAAATAGTACACATTGCATATGGAAGGTCAATGTAATACACTTCCGTCCTATACAATTCTTACTTTGCATCTAAATTAATTCTCCATATAGCCATCCAATGTGGTAAAAGTTCCTAATACAAATGATCCACTCATGCCATTAAATTGTGTGACTTTTCATAAATGTTGATCTTGGTGTGAGGACCATGGCTTGTTTCCAGACAAAACATGCATATCCATTCATGCTATATGCATGAAAAATAGTTAGGAAACTTGACACTTACAAACAGTATAAATGGAACTCTTACTATGCAGACTCTGTTTTTTTATTTAATGCAGGTCAAGAACTTTGTAGTACCATAGAAAAAATGATGTCTCTGTCCTACTCACTGAGGCCAATTTAATTCAGCCAGGCATGTCATTCCATTCGCAGCCTCCCTAGCCCTCAGAATGGCTTAAAATGCCATTTCCAGTTTTTCAAGGAAAACTGGAAGTAATGTTTTAAGCCCCTTAGAAGGTACTCTGAGGGCTGGGAAGGCTGCGTCCAGTCTCCCCAGCCCTGAGAACACCTTGGGGTGCAATCGGACCACAGCTCTGGTTGCATTTGGAGGGTACAGGCTAGCCCACCCCAAGGTTTCAGAACCCATGGATTAGGAAATCTGCTTATACTGAATCCATTGATATAGAGGCATGACTTGTACCTACTTTTTATATGTCTAAGACTGAATTGCAGAAATGAAATGCACATAGAGCATTTGTGATCTGTTGTTTTTAAGATGGTTGTAAACTTGTCATGAGTGCCCTCACCAGAAAAAAAGATGAGGTAAAAATCCATTAAATAAATATTCTATTTAATCGGAAGTATAGGTGCTTCTGAAGAATAGCCAAGTATTGTCTGAAATATGGTAGGAAGTGGTGCACCAATATGGCACCAAGTGGTGCTTCTGAACTCTGTCCAAGTAAGTTGGCAAGCCACCCTGCCACAACCCTGCCTAATCGTTACAAACATGAAGTCACCCAGTTCAGCTGTATTTTTCCGTGGTGTCTTCAGATTGTCTTACTTTTGCTTGTTGTGGCAGAGTAAGATAGGAAATCTCTGGGAATGCCTTTTATTGCCAGCCAGATAAATGCAGGTAGGTGTCACAGTGCTCCAGCTTCTACACGTGAAAGCATTAATGTTTGTAGATCCAAGTCATTTTGTCAGTTTCCTGATTTTGTGTGTCTGGGCTTACATGTATTTGATGCAAAACAAACAGGCAAATCAAACAATATAGCTGTGGGTATATATTGACAGGCCTTGGACTGAGGTGGATGCTCCCAGTGGGCAGGGCAGGTGTTGCAATCCCAGTTCCCACCTCATGTAGCCAGTAGATAATTCAATTCTGCCCCATATATAGTGAGTGAGTAGGAGTGTGTCTGTTTGTATAGTTGGTTGCTGGGATTCTTGAAGTGATCCAAGAAGATTTTTTTATTTATTTACAGTGTACATTGTATGTGTACTTCTCAAATTGGATTTTGTGATATTGGTAATCTTCCTTGGACTTGTTGCAGATTACTTTGTTGCTAGTCTCTTCATTTGTTTTCATACATATATGTAATTTTTTACAAGATACAATGTAGCACTGTTGGTTTTTTATATTCTTGTTTGCTCAATATTTATGTCAGTAATTGATTTCATATTCTCTTGGCAAAACACGTCTTAATGTCAATTTTTAGGAGCCATTTTGGTCATAATACATTAAATGCCTGTACTTCAAGCTATTTATATCGCAGTGCTGAACATTTGTGATTTACTATTGGTGTTCATTCACATTTTATTTTTCAGAATATCCTGTTCAGGAATATTAAGTGCAGATACAACAGTGTTTCCCAAAGTGATGGGTCGTAATCCACCACCCAGGGAAGCACTGGATTATGCCCCTTTAAGTGGCGGGGAGGGGGGGGAAAGCCACATGATCCTCAGGATCGCACTGCTACCCTGGCCAAGGGGGCTTTTTCACATCCCTTGCAGCACTGGCCTCCGGGGTGTTTGTGGAGAGCCCTGTGGACCTCTACCACCCACCCCACAGGGCTCCTCAAGCCTCAGTACGCATTGAAACTACTATCGAGACCATTTTCATTTTGTGAGCGTGAAACTGGAAGTTGGTCACAATTGTGCAGTTGTGTTTTTAATGCATTCTGAGGCTTGGGGAGCCCTGCAGGGATGTCTCTGCAAGATTCCCCACACACACTCCGGAGCCAGCACTGCGAGGGGTAAGTGTGAAAAAGTTCTTTGGCCAGAGCAGCAATGTGGTCCTGGGGATCACATTGCTGCCTTTGGCCCCCCTCCCCTGCCAAGACTTATGTGGGTTTTAAGGCCCTCGTAAGAGTTTGGGAACCACTGATTATTGTCATGCAATTCATATGGTTGCTCAAAGTCAGATTTGCTACCATGTCTTGCCACTCTTATCACAGATAAGCTTAAGCCTTTTGATTCCTGTATCCAGCTCCTGACCTGAAGAGTAACTGTGCCCCAGCTTCATATTGTCATGGGCTACTCACTGCTCAGTTTACTGCAGTTGTGTGTGTGAGGGAGAGAGTGAGTGAGTGAAAGAGAGAGATGAATAGGAAAAGCATGTTAGTATTCACCTTTTGTTTACTGTATTATATTTATGTCCTGCCTGGTAACGGTTCTCAAGGTGGCCAGTGAATCTTGAACCAGAAGCAGCTGTGATTAATACATGAAGCAATATAGGTACATGTTAAAGAGCTGGACTAGACATTGACCATGAAGGGACAGCAATCTTGCTGAAGTTAAGCTGATCTGGTTAGTGCCTAGATGGAAGATTGCCTGGGATTCCCATGTATGTTGTTGGGGACAGGGAGAGGGAAGAAGTTAACAACCTGATGACGACGACGACAGTGAGCCACTTGGTTTTGCCCTTTTACCCATCCTCCACACACTAAGCAAAACTATCTGGAATGAAGGTTTCTATGAGCTTCTCATCAAACATTAATTGTAAAAATTCCATTTGTAAAAAGTGGGGTTTAGTGATAGGTGGGCTCTATGAACTGCCTTGGATCTGTAAGATTCTTCATGAGTCAGTGAGAAAGGTGGTATATAAATATTGTGTATATATATAAAGAAGAGTGTATGTGTGTGTGTATGTGTGTTCCACATAGGCTCCTGGACTGACTCGCGCCAAACTCGCGCTCAAATCTGTACTTTCCAGGGTTACCCAACAAACACTGGCAATAACCACTAGGAAGAAACACTGGGGGGGGGGTCACGGATGGGAGAGATAAACACCTGGTCACCGCCGGGTAATTTTTTACAAAAAAAAAACACGCCCAGGGTGGCCGAAAACCACTGGGGGGGGATCAGGGATGGGACATACAAACACCCGGCAAAGCCGGGTACATAAAAGCTAGTCTATATATATAAAAAAGAGAACGCGTGTTTGCACATATGTTCCGCATAGGCTCCGCAACGCCTGGAGCGATCGAAACAAAACTTGGCACGCATACACCTTGCAGCCTGGCGACAAATGCTGCGGGGGTCAGACCCCCTCTAGTGCCCCCAGGGGTGGGGGTATGCGGGGGTCCATGCGTGAAAATGGTTGAAAGTGGCCGAAATCAGCGTCAAGTCTGTAGTTTCCGGGGTCGCCGATATGAGTGGCGATGCTCCCGATGCTAGTGGAGTCTGGGTTCGGCCCCCCTTGGCATGGGGGGCGAGAAGGGGTGCGAAACAAAACGTCCGCCATACCCTGCTGGAACACCTGGAGCGATTGGCACCAGACTCGGCACGCGCATGCCTTGCAGCTTGGCGACAAACACTGCGGGGGTCAGGCTCCCCTAGCACCCCCGGGGGTGGGGGTGCACAGGGGGCCCCATGTGAAAATGGTCGAAAACAGCCGATATCGGTGTCAAGTCCATAGTTTTCGGGGTCGCTGAGACGAGCGGCGATGCTCCCCACACCATTTGAGTCCAGGTTCGGCCCCCGTCAGCATGGGGGGCGAGAAGGGGTGCAAAATAAAATGTCCAAAATGACCAACATTAGTGTCAAATCCACAGTTTTCGGGGTCGCTAAGCTGATCGGTGACAGTCCCGATGACATTTGTTACCCGGGCAACGCCGGGTAACAAAAAGCTAGTAAATAATAAAAATAATACCCTTTTATACTGCCTCATAGTAAAGAACTCAAGAAGGGAGGTTTTACCAATTTGTATCATTCATTGCACCATCAGCAAAATTTCACATGTTGTAGAGTATTGCAGTGTATTGACTGCATACTGTAGGTCAGGTTTCTCAAACTGTGGGCACTATGATAGGAGGCTGGCTTTCTGGAGTGTTTGTTGAGTTCCACATTCATCAGATTGGGACCATTCTTTTGGACTTTCATTCCCATTCACCTGACCTTTGATAAGAGCCAAGGGATAGTCACCTACTCACAAGTATATGCACACATGTGGCTTTCCATAAATTAGCTCAATAGATTTTCCTTATCAGCTTAGAGGGGGAGCTTCCTTCTCAACAGCTTGTTGCGACCTTCATTCATCGGATCAGAACCGTTCTGGTGCATTCCCCTTAGCTTGCCCTTCAAAGTAGACCAAGGCTCATTTGCCTGCTTGTGAGTAAATGCACATTATCTGCTCCATTTCAGTTTCGATAGGACTCAATACATTTTCCTTGTCAGCTTCATGACCCACCAAAGCTTGGGTTGCAACCCACTGATGGGTCCTTACCACAGTTTGGAAACTACTGCTCTAGAGTGAGGGGGGCTGCAATTGCTGCATACCTATTCTGGTGCAGAGGATCGGAGTGCCCACAGGAGCAGTTTCTTTGGAGGCATACTATCAAGGGCAGAAGATAGAAGTGGAGCTCATCAATTGCTCATCAGTTTGTGTGTTTGTTTGCTTTATCCCCCCCATTTTACTGCATGATGTGTTGCTTTTAATTCACTTAGTGCAAACACTGTCCTGACTGAAAGCTACTAAACGTGGACCCATGCTAAATTATGCTTTGTGGATTTTTTCTTAATTTACATAACAATTTTCTCCATTTCCAGAGAGTCCTTAAAGTATGCAGCAATGCACATCTTGTCTGTGGCCCTTTTCACTGCACAGCTGAAAAGTATTTTCATTGAAAATCATTGAAAAGATCATTGAAGTATTTATTATTTTGGTTTTTGTTTATTTATTTGACTTCTACCCCACTTTTCCCCAAAGGCGGCTTACAATTATTGGATGGGGAAAAAAGTACAGTACATAAAAATAAAAGAATAAAATAAGCAATAAAAATAAAATATAAGTTAAAAACAGGGTAAACACACACACACACACACACACACACACACACACAGAGTGTGTGTGTGTGTGTGTGTGTATACATATTCGATGCTCCCCTGCCAATCTAATCTTGAGGCTGATCCTAATCCTGAGGTCTATATCATCGGTGGTATGCTTGTTCCGCTGGCTAAAACTGTTATAAATGCGCTATAAAGCACATTTGCGGCACTGTGGGAGGAGAGGGCTCTGGGCCAACACCACCAAGCAGGAGACCAGCCAGTGCCTTTAGCAACCTCCAAAAGTAGTGGTAAGTACTTTTTGGGCTGGTGGGTGGCCGGGAGGGGTTGAAAGTGGGCAGGGAGGGAAGAGTCCATCTTAATGGGTATGGGACCAGCAAAGGTCTTCACCACCAGATTCTATGCCCCACTTTTAGCTGGGCATTCTGACAGGTTTTTTTTAAAGTCTGCACTGGCCAAATGGCCAGCACAGACTTGGGGTGGTGTTGGTGTTGGGACTTTACTCGGGGAAAGGAGACAAATGTCCCCATCCCCTGAGAAGACTCTGGTGACTGCTGTTGCACCTGTAGGATGTGCGGTAGCTATTTTGGCATTGTTGCTCCTCTGGGTGCAGGGATTGGGCTGTGAGTTATTTGTTCTGGTCTCACCCTTGAATTTTGTTGAGAACTTGGAAGCTGCCTGCTGCGTGCAGCTGGATGAAGGCTTCAAGGTCGCAGAGCCCCAGCAAGGAATCACACAGACAATGGAGATTAGAGCAGCAAAAGTTTCTGTATTTGCAAAGAAATCTTCTTGCAGCAGAGTATAGACAAGTCCAGCAAAGTTTGTAACACTCCAACACCAACAATACATGCTCCATGCCACAGACGACGACCCACACCAACAGGTGTTCTTGGCTTGGACTAAATAGTCCCAAGCAGCAATCAGAGATTGGATGATCTCATTCCCTGGTTAATGCTGAGTCAGAATGACTCAGCGTTTCTCTGCTGGGCTACTGAGTCAGTATGACTCAGCACCTTACTCCCTGGTGTGCATAGTGCTGAGCCTTCCCCCATTTAGGCCTGGAAATTTCCCCAGGGACTTGCTAGTACCCCAACAAATTTAGTAGTTGCTGTGACTTTGTAGAATGTGCGTATAAGCTTAAGACTGCTGTGGGAAGTTGTCCATACATCAAGGATATACATTAGTGCAATGTTATTCATTTTTTTTAGACTGGGACCCACTTTTTAGTATGGTACTGATGTTGGGACCAACTGGAAGTGATGTTGTGGCAGGAAGTGACATCATTAAGCAGGAAGTGCTATCATTATAACATAATAAAATGACACTCCTGAAATGCAAATTGACTGCAGCAATTGTACAACTATAAAACATCCTTGATAGAAAGCAAGATTAGGACAAAATATTATGTAATTAATTATGTAATTAAGAACTGAATTAAAAACAAAATTTTAAAAAACCTCACTTGAAAATTCAAATTGTTAACACTTACAAAAGGAATATAACAAGAGTAAGGTCTATGGTTTCCAAGATGGCTGCTCCCAGCTTTCCGCAACCCACCTGACATCAGGTCGTGACCCACCAAGAGGGTCCCGACCCACAGTTTGAATAACACTGCACTGGAGTGATTTTAAACAACTATTTTACAACTAAATTCATTACACAACAGCATGAATTTTGTAAATCAGTTATTTCCTGTTCCTGTACCCTCTGCAAAGAAAATGTTTTCTCACAATTTCACTGTCACAGAAAACACAACAGCAAATAAAGTTGGTGTTAAAATAATTTTTTAAAACATAGTTATTTTGCTAATGCAAAATTGTATTTCAAGGGATAGTTAAGTAGTTAATGTGAAAATCTTGTGAAGGATCCAAACAACCAAGAATAGAATTAACAGCTGTTAGTATAGTTGTTCCTTCATTTCTGGCTGGCAAATATATGTAACACATTCACCACATCTGGTGCATCTTCATTCAAATACTGAGCAACGTGGACTGGTAAGAGTATGGCGAAAACACATTATTTTGTGCTGCATAAAGGTAACAATCCTGTCCATTTTCAAGCATCATCCTAAAACTGTGATGGTCATTCTTCATGGGCTACAGAGATCTTTTTTATGTTAAAGAAGCAAAATAGAAATATATCCATGTATGAATGTGCATTGGCACATTATGGAGAACTGTCAAGATAGATACATTTGTCTTGCACCATAATCAAAATTTAGATTGGGGTCCAAAGAACTATTTTGGGTGTGGATGCAACTAATAGAATATTTTGGTTTTTTTACTCTTTGAATAACTAAGTCTCATGCTGTATCAAAAACTGCCATATAGGTTTGTCATGTGACATTAAGGGACTATAGTTCAAGAAACAGAAGTTCAAAGTCCAGTTAGGCTAAGTAGTTTGTTGGATCCAGGCCTCAAGACAGATATTTGGGGAGAGGGGGTAAAAGGGCTCTGGGAAAGAGATAAAAATTACCCCTCCTCCTTCATGCAAATGGAGCTTCTGTGAACGGAAGAGAAACTGAGGATGCATATTTGGCATAAAATGTTTAGCAAGGGATATTTTATTTAGCAGTGTTAAAAATAATTCAGTGTTAGAAACGTTAAGATCCAGGGCAACAAAAATTATTGTACCCTGTAAATGTAGAAAATAGCACTTATAAGATAAACTGGATGAAATACATCTTGCAGATGGTTATAGGCCAAATGAGATGGATTTGTGGGTGGAGGCATACTAATAAGGGAATTTAAGATTATTGGTGGCAGACAAACAGAGAGGTCAAGAAAGGAAAAAAACCAGAAGATAATAGAATGGAATGAGATAATTAAGACAATTAAAGGTAAGTAGCAATTGGAGCAAAGCACAAAAACAATAAATATTTTTAATGCTACTGTGAGGTTTTATAGTGAACAAAGCAAAACAGAGGAAAATTAGTAATGCATGTACAACTTTTGTAAATCAGAGTCCTCAAAGGAGCAAGAGGGGAGGAAATTGAACTTTAATATGCACATAATAGGGTTACTGATTAGAGTCTTAGTAAAACAATTCTGCAAGCTTTTTTGACTGCTGCAAGACCCATTAGCACATGCTTCTACATTAGAATTTAACAACATTGCTGCTTTAACTGCATTTGTCATGGAGAAGAAGGACATGAGCTGACTCTACTCAGATTTTCTTGCCACCAGCAACACCACTTCATACTTCTAATATGGGTTGAACTATTGCCTTTTCTCACAAATCACCATTTATTTATTTATTTATTTATTTATTTATTTATTTATTTATTTATT
>JAJKFI010000018.1:15031514-15066078 GCA_029204185.1 Lerista edwardsae | reverse complement strand
ATTTATTTATTTATTTATTTATTTATTTATTTATTTATTTATTTATTTATTTATTTATTTGCAATTTATTCAAAATCAGCAGGCGCCAAATCCAGCCCACAGGCCAGTTCCATTACCTGCAAAAACCAGTCCTTGTTGTTCATGGTTCTGCGCTGCTCCTGCTTATCTTTCCAGCCAATCATTACAGGACGTTGTGCCGGGTAGCGGCTTTTGTGTTCTGTTGCCCCAGCAGGCTCTGCGCCCTGATTTCCGGACAAAATCAGCTGGCCGGAGTGACTTCCTGGCAGCTGGCAAGATAAGTAGCAGAAGCTCCAAACAGTAAGCACCACACACAACAGGGGTCCCACAGCTTGGAGACTGCTGCGCTAAATCTTTGGCTTGCTACATTATTACCAGGCAGAGCACAATGCTAGCAAACATTCACAGCCATGTACATGAAGACTTAAATGCATGTATGAGCTACAAAAATATTACTTTTGATATTGTGAGGATAATTTATTTTTGCAGAGTCCATTCTTCTCATATGCAGATGGAAACATTCGTAGTTATATTTAACTTCTAGACTTAAAGGACTTTTGAAGAAATCTAACAGGTACCACTTACAAAATTCTGCTTTAGTTTTAATAGCAAATTGCTGGTCAGATTTGCATAGCACAACGAACTACTAAAGCTTAAACAAAACACTTGCCTACCTTTGGTAGTGGCACCACCCATACATTCAAACTGAATATTATTAGGAAGGATTTCAGTTTAATGTGTGTGATGATTTGTTTTATTTTCAGGTTTTTGGAGTGGATGGCAGCCAGGATTATAATAGGCCTGTTATCAACGAGAGCCAGAAAGATTTAGTAAAAGATTGGGCTATAAATTCTGCTACGGTAGTTCTGGAAGAAAAAAGACCACTGAGTACAACTGGATTTCTTGACACAGAGGTAGAATTCAACTTTTGATGGGTCTTCATCTTTTTTCTTCCAATCAAGGAGAGGACCTTGATGTAGTCAGTGTTAAGTAGTTCACAAGCAAAGCTTGCTTAGTGAGCATTAACTAATTTCTGTTTCAATCCTTTCTATCTCTGGTTTCTTAAAACTTGTAACTCCTCTTAGTACTTGAAAAACACCATGGCTATTTGCCAACTTTAATTACTCTATGGGAACGTACTATGTAGCATGTTTTTTCTGTGCAGCATTTCATTTCTGTTCTGATCTGCTCTTACTTTGTGCTCAAGATGCACTAGAAATTAACATTGAGTGTATTGGGCAAGTAAGGATAAAATGAAATGCTAGATCTTCTGCATTTTTTTCTCTAGTGTATATGGGAGTTGGTTAGGAAAAATTCAGAAATTTGTGAAAGTCAAAAGAGAGGATATACGGAATCTGAGGTCAGGAGAAAGACGGGAAAGTATGGTTCACTGCTTCTGCAAAAGCACTGCCACTCTATGCCCAGAATCAGTATAGTTGACACAAGATTTCTGCATTACTGTATGCCAAATCTGTGTCAAATTTTGGCAGATTTTAGCAGTAGTTTTATGGCTTCGTGAGCAATGCTCAAATGCTTAAAGAATGGTCATAGTATTAAAGTGAAAACTCAAAGAACTCCAAAATTTCATGACTCTCACACCGACAAAAGATAAAAAACAAAAGCCCATCCTTGGATCGAACAATAGGGCAGCAAGCAGACTTGAACGAAAGGAAATAAAATATTTTTAAAGCTAGGTATTTTACATATATTTCATGCAATATTATGTTAACAACAGGGCAGGCTTGCTGTATATTAACGTTTTACCATGAGATATAACAAGAAATGACACTCGTGTCCAATAACACCCCCCCCCGGGGTAGTGCTGCTGCAGCTGCAGCTCAGTGGCATTTCCGTATGCATGGTAATGACAGCATTGTTCAACTTCCGGGAATAATGACCTGGTGGAGCTCAGCCTGGCTGAGTTTTGAGCTGCATGGCTGCACAACTCAAATGGAGCAATGCTAGTGTCCTGCTTAAACTGTTTTTACCTTGGTTTTATAGTACTCTTATTTTCACCACTTGAAACATCTTATATTATGTTCAAAAACATATGTTCAGTACTGTTAATGTAAGATGTATTTAAGTATTTTTATTCTATCATATGTATTATAATTTAGTATGCATTTGTCCTCCAATTATAGATTTTGTTCTCCGAACCTGCTTTTGGTTTTTTCACAATTTTTTTCCTTTTCTTTTTTTTAAATCACTTTATCTGTTTTGTTAATATCAACATTTAATATCAATATTTACAGTGTCTCTTAAAATGGCACTATTCTTAAATATTTTTGGATGAATTGAAAAGCAGTTGAATACTTTGTTACACAGAGAATTATTTTAATTATTTCATTTAAGATTGCACTGTAGTATTTAATGAGCAATTTCGGTCCCCAGACATCAGGCAGAAAAAATGTGTTATACTTCCAGCCTATACAAGATAAAATTTTAACTCATTCTTGG
Source organism: Lerista edwardsae (assembly GCA_029204185.1). NCBI lineage: Eukaryota > Metazoa > Chordata > Lepidosauria > Squamata > Scincidae > Lerista > Lerista edwardsae. The sequence goes on along the minus strand of JAJKFI010000018.1, from coordinate 15,063,603 downwards.
AACACGTTTGTCCCTCTAACTCAGTCACCGCTCCTCCTTTACTGTAATCCAGGAGTGGGCATTCAAGTCATGACAACTTGAGTCGTGAAAATGCTGGTTTTTAATTACTCATATTGACTCAAGTCACAGGCGTCACTGACTTGTATCCAACTCATGACTCAGAGCCAGTGACTTGAAAAAGTCATGACTCAAATAGATTTGAATCCCAACTCGCCCCCCCCCTGTATACTTGCTTGGCTTTCTTCTTTTGCGCTTCCACGTCGCATCAAAGAGGCACTTTTTCAAGTGGTGTCCTCTTATATTTAGCAGGGGGAGAGCAATTGTACCTCTTCACCCCAGCACAGTGTCTTTCTCGTGGCTGTTGCTGGTGGTGTTCTCCATTCTTTTAGCTTGTGAGCCCTTTTGGGACAGGGAGCCATTTAACTTTAATGTTATTATTTGCCTGTAAACCGCTTTTATTATTATTATTATTATTATTAAATTTGTACCCCGCCTTATTGTGCCCGAAGGCACCCAAGGCGGCATTACAATATAGATATAAAAACAATATAACAATTCACAATTAAAAACAATTAAAACAGAATTAAACAATACAATCAAAAATTAAGAACACAATTAAAAACAAATTTAAAAACAATATAAAAAACAACAAGCCCCGTGGGTTATAATAACCAGCCAGCCTGTCAACAATTAAAAGCTTTTTGGAATAAAAAGGTCTTCAGCCCCCGCCGAAATATAAACAAAGAGGGAGCAGTTCTCAATTCTAAGGGGAGGGTGTTCCAGAGTTGGGGGGCCACCACCGAAAAGGCCCTCTTCCTGGCCGCCACCCCTCTCACTTCTCCTGGTGGCGGCACAGTCAGGAGGGCCCCCCCCAGATGATCTAAGAGTACGGGTTGGATTATATGGAAGAAGGCGGTCCCTCAAATACCCCGGACCCGAGCCGTAAAGGGCTTTAAAGGTCAAAACTAGCACTTTGAATTGGGCCCGGAACAGAACCGGCAGCCAGTGTAGTCGCCGAAGCAGCGGCTCGACAGAGTCAAACCGACGTGCTCCAGCAACCACCCGAGCCGCCGCGTTCTGTACTAGTTGTAATTTCCGGACCGTCTTCAAAGGCAGCCCCACGTAGAGCGCATTGCAATAATCTAATCTAGATGTCACTAGGGCATGGGTCACAGTGGCCAGGTCCGCACAGCTCAGGTACGGCCGCAGCTGGCGGATCAGCCGAAGCTGAGCAAAGGCTCCCCTGGCCACAGCCACCACCTGGGAGTCCAGGTGTAGCTGTGAATCCAGGAGAACCCCCAAGCTGCGAACCTGCTCCTTCAGAGGAAGTGCGACCCCATTCAGAGCAGGACGATAGTCCAATACCCGAGCCGTGGATTTCCGAACCAAAAGCACCTCTGTCTTATCCGGATTTAATTTCAGCTTGTTCGCCCGCATCCAGCCCCCAACTGCCTCCAGACAGCGATCCAGGACCTCAACCGCCTCCTCAGAACCAGGGGGAAAGGAGAGATAAAGTTGGGTGTCATCAGCATATTGATGGCACCCCACTCCAAACCCCCGGATGACCTCTCCCAGCGGTTTCATGTAGATGTTAAAGAGCATGGGGGATAAGATGGAACCTTGTGGCACCCCAAACCTAAGAGGTCGGGGTGCCGAACAAGCCTCCCCCAGCACCACCTTCTGGGATCTGTCAGCCAGGAAGGAGCGGAACCACTTCAAAACAGTGCCTCCAAGCCCCAACCCGGCCAGCCGACCCAGAAGGACACCATGGTCGATGGTGTCGAAAGCCGCCGAGAGGTCCAGTAGGACTAACAGGGTCGCACTTCCCCCGTCCATCCCCCGGCGCAGGTCATCCACCAAGGCGACCAAGGCAGTCTCCGTCCCGAACCCCGGCCTGAAGCCAGATTGGAATGGGTCCAGATAATCCGTTTCCTCCAGAACCCTCTGAAGCTGGGACGCCACCACCCGCTCAATCACCTTACCCAGAAATGGGATATTGGAGACTGGCCGAAAGTTGTTTAAATTTGTGGGATCCAGGGAGGGCTTCTTCAGGAGGGGGCGAACCATCGCCTGCTTCAAAGCAGGCGGGAGCACCCCCTCCCTCAGAGATGAATTCACCACCCTCCCTGTCCACTCGGCCAGCCCTCCCCGGGCAGCTCTAATTAGCCATGCCGGGCAAGGGTCGAGCGGGCAAGCAGCAGGTCTCACACTCCAGAGAATCCTGTCCACATCCTCAGGCTCTACAAGCTGAAAAGAATCCCAAATGGTAGGATAGACAGGTTCCCCAGGGACATCACTAGATATGCCCACAGCGGCGTCCAAGTCATGCCGGATCTGATTGACCTTATCTGCAAAGTGTTTTGCGAACTCGTCACAGCGAGCCTCCGTGTGCTCCTCCCTATCAGTAAGAGGGGCAAGATGTAAAAACCTGCGGACCACACGGAAGAGCTCAGCCGGACGGTTCTCTGCAGATGCAATGGTGGCAGAGAGGTGTGCCCTCTTAGCTGCCACCACTGCTCTGGAATAAGCTTTTAATTGGGCCCTAGCCCGTGTCCGGTCAGATTCGGCACGAGTCTTTCGCCACCGACGCTCTAGTCGTCTGCTCTGCCGCTTCATCGTTCGCAGCTCCTCAGAAAACCAAGGAGCCGCTCCGATTCTGCGACTGGGCAAAGGACGCTCAGGAGCGATCTCATCCAGGGCCCTGGCCATCTCCGTATTCCAGAGGTCGACCAGGGCACCGGGTGGGTCTCCAACTCTGGCAACAGGAAAATCCCCCAGAGCCCTCAGGAATCCGTCTGGATCCATCAGCCTCCGAGGGCGGATCATAAAATGTGATCCCCCGCCATTGCAGAGGTGAGAAGCTGCAACGAGCCTAAATCCCACCAGACAGTGATCTGTCCATGACAAAGGAGTGATCTTAATCTCCTCCACCTCCAGATCACCATCAACCTGCCCCGCAGTAAACACCAGGTCCAGCGTGTGTCCCGCCTCATGCGTCGGGGCAGATATTCTTTGAGACAGGCCCATGGTTGCCATGGAGGCCATGAAATCCTGAGCTGCAGGTGTTCCCGGGGCCTCGGCATGGACATTAAAGTCCCCCAACACCAGAAGGCGGGGGGACTCCAACACCACGCTCGAGACCAGCTCCGTCAGCTCAGGCAGGGAGACTGCTGGGCAGCAAGGCGGGCGGTACACCAGCAGAATCCCTGTTCTGTCTCGCCCCTCCAACACAACGCGAAGGCACTCAAACCCGGTGGACTGCTGAACAGGGTATCTGGTGAGACAGATGGAATCCCGATAGACCATCGCAACCCCACCTCCCCGCCCCTGTAGTCGTGGCTGCTGAAGTACCCGGAAACCCGGCGGACAAATCTGGGAAAGATTAACCCCTCCCAGCTCATCCAGCCAGGTCTCCGTGATACATACCAGGTCGGCTTTCTCCTCCAAGATTAAATCATGGATAAGAGAGGTCTTATTATTCACCGACCTGGCATTCAGAAGCAGCAGCTTCAGACTCAGGGGACTGTTGCCAGAAGAACCAGGGGTCAGAGGGATGAGGGAAGGGCCAGAAAGAGGGACAGTCTGTCTACGACTGACCCTCCTTCTCCTGTACTGTCCGGCCCTGCCCCCACCGCCATATCTTCCGTAACCCGTAACTCTGCTGATGGTGGCCTCCCTGCCCTCCCCTGAGCTCCCTCGAGGTGTCGAGCACATAATTCCGGCGGGAGCGACCTGCAAGCCAACCACCAGCGCAGATACAAAGACTAAAAAACACAGACACGCACACACACACACTCCCCACCAACAAACCAGTGCAGCAGCCCTCACCCCCCCTCACACTGAGGCTTGGGCTGCTGCAGGCCTCTGCCTCTCTCTCACAGAGGCAGAGGTCCTCGTTCCTCCCCTCCCTGCCCCCCTCTCACAGAGGGGGTTTGTGAACTTTGTGTTGAAAAGCGGTATATAAATACTAGTGATTGATTGATTGATTGATTGATTGATTGATTGATTGATCAAAGAACTGGCCAATCTGGAAGCTGGCATTCAGAAGGAAGAAAGCAATAGACATGGTGAGAGGATGGTAGATTGGTTCTAGGAGGTGAGGGATGGCGGGGTGGAGGGGGTGAGGAAGGCTTAAGAGTTTTGTTATTGATGTTGGTTGCACAAGACTCATTTCTTGTAATGACTTGCAACTCAAGTCAAAATGACTCTATTAAGTGGTTCAGGTCGAGTTGCAGTAGACATGCGCTATGACTTGTGACTTGGGCACAGTGACTGGAGCACATCCCTGCTATAAGCTATCTTCAAGAACCCTGAAATTCAATGTCCTTCATGGTTCCAATTGAAATGGAAAAGTTTAAAATAGAAGCAAATGAAATATTTGTGGAATGTTTGAATTTTTGGACAAGGGCTGAAGTAATTGGAGAAGATTGAGGATATGATACTTTTGAGAAGCTGATTATGTAGCTTTGTAATAGTAATCCAAAATCAGGCTGATGCTCAGAAATTATATCATGATGTGTTAATTACTACAGTGGCCCTGAGTTATCTGTGGGGGTTCCTTTCCTGGAACCCGCACAGATATTGGAATCCGCTGACTCCAGGTGCCCTTTAAACCTCCAGAGGTGTTCCTGGAACCTTGTGATTGCCTTTGGAGGGTTTCTAAAGCCAAGATAAGCTCCATACACCTGCCCGTGGGGCTCAGAAAGCTGCCTGAAACCTAGAAGTGTTATTTAAAGTGCTCTAGGCTTCATTCTGAAGCCCGCAGAGGTTGGGGGTAGATGCACGCAGCTTCGCTGGGCTTCAGAAAGCCTCCAGACCCTATCAAAGCATTGCTCCGGTAGAGTTCAGAGGTTAGGGTGTGGTTTAACCCCCGCAGTTAGTGACATCCGTGGTTGCCAAACCTGCAGATAACAAGGACCTCCTATATGCATATAACTTTTACTGCATTGTTATGATCATAACAGATACTAGACTCCATTTGTTGCTATTCCAAAATTTTCCATCAACTAGATCAGGCCAGGGGTGGGTGGTTGTGAGAAAAGCTTAATATAGCAACAATCTGGGATTAATTAATAAAGCAATTGAGTCACTTTCACTTGTTTTTATGTTTCTAGCTCCATAATCTTAGGGTCTCATTTTCCATTTACCCTTGCAGTCAGGAGGGACTACAAGTGGTGAATCAAAGCTGAACTTTTTGATACTCTTCTAAAGGTAGTTCAAAGGCAACAAGGGCTTCATGGGCAATATATTGGTCACTCCTGAATTTACCTTTCAGTATTTTGGCCAGGGTGGATTTGATTTAAATCACGATTTAAGTCACTGGTAAAAAAGGCTTGATTTAAATCAACTCGATTTAAATCATAATTTTTAAAGAGCAGCTGTCATCTGTGTCCCACAGCAGCTCCTCCTCTGACCCAATGTTGATTCACCAACAGTCCCATTCACTTCAATGGGAGAACAGGTGATGCGGCAGTGACACAACAAGGTGAGGGACGTGGCGGGCAGCAGGTGAGTGGATGCCTGCTAACAGGCGCTGCCATGATGGATATGAAATGACAGGTGCTCTTTAAATGTAAGGACTCATTCTTGCTGGTTGTTAGAATTTTTAATATTATTATTTGCAAACAAAATGAAGGTTCCCTATTTAGAATAATAAGCTGTCAGGTTAGTAAAACAGCGATATCCAAACTGATTTTAGTTTAATAGGTTCACGCATAGTTGGAGAACTATTCAAATTCTTTTATTTAATTAAAACAATAACATTATATTCTTGTATTTGCTTAAACATCAGTGTTTAGTAACTTAAGTGCATAAACAAAATATCTTTGAAAAAACAAAAGAACTAAACTGAATATATCAGCTGGGTCCACATAAAAGAACCCTGGTACAGATGCATTTCTCTTCAAACAATCATACAGTTTGTAGTGTACATAGATTTGAAAAACTTTGTTTTATGATTTATCTCATGGTTACTGTAAAATTGTGTGAATGCATCAATGCAGTGCATGTTATCTCAGCTTGCAGAGCTTGGATTCATTGAATGAGTTTACCAATACTGTATATGTTGCAGAATATACAGCCTCATGCTACATAACTAAGCTCCTTCATGCTGAATAAACTAAATTATTAATGTATCTTAAATAGAAAACTATCTTTAGATAGATTTTTACTTCAAAAGCATTTTATTAAAATAAATTTGATAACAATCAAAAAAATCCAATTTAAACAAGAAAAATCCAATTTTTTTTTATTTTGTTTAAAATCATCAATTTTTATCCACCCTGATTTTGGCCCTTCAAAGTAAACTTACTATAACATTCTTCATCCTGCCTCTGAAGATGAGTAATTTGACTTAAAACATTCTTTAAAGTATTCTTGCTATATGAATAAGTAATATGAGCATATTTTAAGATGTTCTCTATGGTTCATGGAAAGAATGTTCCTGCCCTGTACAATCTGTAGCAAGTGACTCCATAACGTATCCATAACAACCCATAGATACATATTCCATGTGTCCTATTTAATATGAATGCTACCAACATAAGCCAAGTTTTCAAGGCCAGAAGAGTTTGTGTTTGGACCCCTGGAACAACTTCAGAAGGTGAATAAGAAAATTTGTGGAATGATGGTTCTTAAACATTTCAGAAGTTGTGATCTTTTATTTTTTTAAACTGTCAGTGTTTGTTATAACAGCTAATTGTTAGTGCGTCTTAGAATTGGTTAATCTTCCTCTAATCTTTAAGATGCTGAAGAATCTCAGACCATTCAAATTGTATTCTACCATTATTTCAGGAAGACTACAAAAATGTGGATTTACCTGTATAGAGAATTCATTTCTGTAACTTCTGCATTCAGTGCTTTAATTTTGTCCTTCCCCCACCCTTATACCTTGTTTTGAGAACAGGTAAAACATGAAAAAGACAGTTTGAGGGCTTATAGTCAGAACATGCAGAATTATTGTTATCCAAAGGCCAAGTTAATTCATAATTGTCAGGCTTAATTCATATCTGAAGCCAGAAATAGTTATCTTGAAGTTAACTTACTTCGAAGGTGTCAGTCAGTACAAACGTCAAGCTGAAGGTTTTCAGAATTACATGTTAAATGGGCAGCCCAATCCTAAGCAGTGCCAGCATGGCATGGCCAGGTCAGCAGGGCTGCATCCTAAACCCAGTAGGAGGCAGCAGCAGCAGCGCAGAGCAAGGGAAGGTTTTCCCTTTGCACTCAGGTAAGCCCCAGCCAGCCCTATGGGGCTGCTTGGATCTGTGCCTGCAGATTTGCAGGTGTAGGTGAACGTGCGCAGCACCTAGCCGGAATTGGGGCCGGCCTGGCCAGGGACAGGGCTTAGGATTTGGTGCAACAGCTGTTGGACTTACCGCCCCATCACTACCCACTGCGCTGCCCTGTTATGCCCCCAGCACACCTCTGACATGTGAAGTCCCATGCCAACTGAGCGCCACCGGTGCTCAACCAGTGCACAGCTAGCACTGCTGCTTGAACTGGTCCAGTGTCCGACTCACTGGCGCAGACGCCTCTGACTGCACATTTGCGACAGCACTGGATCGGTTCAAGAGCGCAGTGTCGGCACAATGCCAGTTTAGGTTTGCTCTCTGAATTGTATATTTGTAGGTAAGTAGGGCAATTAGTTTGATCCCATGTTTCTCTGTCATCCCTGTGCACAAAACTTCCTGGGTGCTTGAACTGAAGGAACTGGTACATCCACTGGTGTTTCCCCATTGGAAGGTTGGGTTAGTTCAGAAGATTTAGTACAAGGATCTGTAAGGCCCAGGAGTCTGATATGGCCATCCGTCCCTCAGGCTTTCCCAGCACTATCTTCAGCTGTTTTCAGCTGCTGCTAAGATGTTGCCACCATCAGGTACTCTCTGCTGCTGAGGTATCACTACTGAAAGAGCAGCCCACATGATAATTAAGCTCTCCCATATCGTGAAAATAACCAAAATTTGCATATTTTCTCTTCTATTCGCAGCTTATTAGTTCCTAAGTGAGAAAAAAGTGCTTATTTCTGATCATGTCCTTATTAATGACATTACTCCCTGCTTAATTACATCACTCGCAGCTCTCAGCAGACAAAAATGTTTTTCGGCCAGCTGTATGAAATGAGTTTGATAACAGTCTAGTAAATTTGAAGAGTGCAACTTGTGAACTGTAGTTTTAAAACTCAATTTCTTGAATCACTAGTAATGCTACATAAAAGTCAGACACCCTTCTGTATTTTGTAGAGCAGTGTTCTTCAGTCTCGAGATCGGGACCCCAGTGGGGTCGTGAAACCTCAGTTGTGGGGCAACTTACAAGAATGAATAAGATTGGACTACACTACCACTAGTTATAAGAGGAGGCATTTGGTGTACCCTCTTAGTACCAGGAGATAGTGTCCCAGTCTTGCTCAGGTTCTTAGTAATTGTGCTACAACAGCTTGCACTAGTGTCTGACTTCGTGGTAACTTTTTCTGCTCTCTCTAATTTGGTTACAGAGAACAGTGCTGGGAGGCTATAACAGGGATAATGAGTGGGTGACTAGGGTCCCAGGGGTGGGTGGGAGCAACAATGGATCCCCAGCCACATACTTGATTTATTTTTGGGGTTCAGGGCATGAAAAAAGACCACTATTGTAGAGTATAAATTTGGGCTTCAAATTCCAGTTGCCGCTGAAGGTTGTAAGACTCTTTTATCCCCCCAACACTTGCTTAAGGCATTAAAATTAACATACAACTGAATGTCTTGAAGAAATAAGTTGACAGTAACATGCAAAATCGAAGGAGTTCTTCATTCTTCCTAGAGAACATGTAATGAATATGTGAAAACTGAATACCAATATATTTCATGTAAATGTACTTTCCCCTTACGTGAGTGAAGTTTTTCGATCTTGAAAAAAAGGAGGAGGCCACTACTGTTGTAATTTTAATAGTCTCAATAGAGTTTTAGGCTCTGTGGCAGCCACCTGCTGGGAAAAAAACTAGTTGCAGCTCCAGGATTGAAATACTGTATATGCCTATTCAACTGAATTTTTTTTAACCTGTCTCAAAACCTACCCAAAATTTGTTTCTTTTCTCCATGTATCTTGCGAAATTTTCTCTCCATTCTGTTTTCATACATTTGCATAATATGTGACTGTACTTTTTTGTCCACAAAATGTACTTCACAGCTTAGTTCCCCCCCCCTTTCTGTGCAGTAGACATTATGAAACAAAGCACAATGTGCTGTCGGTACCTAACCAAAGCCACTTTAGTTTCATAAGGGCAATATGGGAATAGCAACTAGTGGTTAATGACTAGCATCCAGCTCTCTGATCCCATTTCATCATTTTAACCAGGTAAATTGGGAAAAGGTAGCTTGATGCCACTACACAGATCTAGGGAGCTTAGAAAAACTACCTTGGGAAAAACCTGCCTTTGATTTTCAGGGAGTCCAGAAATCTGGGGATTCCCCTTTAAAATGAAATGGTAGAAGAATGTGATGGTCTAAGAGACCATGGTAACTTCTGCCTCCTGAGTGAGCTGAGAGCAAGCAAGTAAATGGTATGAATAAAAGAAGTGAATAAAAAGGCTCAAGGTTTGAGTGGTTAACTCACACCACTGGAGGGAAAAAGAGAAGGGATAAAAGCAAGGCACTGAAACAGAAAGGAGGAGAAAAGGGTATGTGGCAAATGTTGGCAAGGATGTTAAAATGCAAATAAACTCTGACATTATTTTTCTGGGCTATTTACTCTCTTCCCCCTATCCTGCTTTTCCTGACAGCAAGATGAGTAGAGAAGCCTCTGTGAAACAGTAGAAGCTTCCCATGTCAGACCTGGGCAAATGCACAAAAGAAATGTGTGATCCCATTTTGTCTAGCCTGTGGGTGTTGGCCAGGCATTGATACTGCAGAAGGATCAACTGATTTCCTTGATTTCCCAGTCTTCCAAATCAGGTGGGGTCCAGGGTCCAGTGAGCTGGCTCAAAGCCAAGTGAATTATCAGTCAATTAGAGAAGAAGATGATTTTCAAACAGACTAAACATAGCTACTGGGTTTGAATGGCTCAGTAGCCTTTCTAGGTTGCTGAGGCAGCACAGAAACCTCAGTGATAGAAAAGTAAAATGGAGGAAACTGGTAATTTTTGCCATGAGTTAACTATACAAATTACCTGAAAGAGCACAGAATTTCCCATAAGGCAAAATCAAAACTCAGTCAAGTAATCCACTTAGCCTGACTTCTACTTTGTTCCTGTTTTTTAAAAACAAATACAGGCACTTCCAGTTTCACAATGAATACCGAAGTGTCCTTTTTTCTTTTTTGACATGTTTGGAGGCAGGGGGAGTCCTGCAGAGGCTCCCTGGGCCCCCAGGATTCTGGTGTTGCAGGCTGGTGAGTAGAAAAGAAAACCTCCCCTCCCCAACAGCAGCCTGATCCTGGGGATTCCATTGCTGCCTTTCCCCCTTCCCTGTACACTCTTACGGTGCTCCCAACTCCTTCATAGGCTTTTGGGAAGCACTGCCATAGTAGCACAAGGGATCCTCAGCAGATCCTGCCCATATCCATTTGATTACTGTAATAGCCAATGCCTGTTGTGAATCCCCCCTCCCTGAATCCTTTTATGAGTGTTCTGCTGCACTTAATGATAGCAGAATTCCAGGTTCATCACATCCCAAAGAAGTAGTCCTCATGTGGATTAGGAGAACATTAAACTAACTGAGAGCTTGTTCTTGCTGGTGCTAGGGACAGACTCTCAACTCTGGTTGTGTATTATGCCAATGAATCTCCAGTTCTCCCCCTGGTTGTGTATCCCATTCAGAAGATGTCAGAGGTGAGTAACAATCAAAATAGAAAAGAGTTGTAAGAGAATGCATCTGAAACAGTCAAGGCTTTGAACAGTATTGGTGGTGAAGTAAGTTCTGGGACCATCCAGGAGAAATAGAATAGTCAAGACTCCTGTGTCTGAGAGCCCTATAGGACATAAAAGAATCAGTGTAGCTTTCCCTCTTTATCTCCACAAATTTTGACTAGGCATCTTAACTAGCTATCATTTGTGGTGGTCATGATCAACCCCTTTGTCTCTTCTTGGTCACACACATAGGACTCTGGCAAGAGCTCAGGTTTTCTATTTGTGCTGCCCTAGAAAAAAGAAAACATTGGAAATGTCTTGCAAGAAATTTTCAGTCTCCTATAATAGATTTCTGCTATTTCTGACATCGATTTACTTAGAACTTGGGGCCAGGATCTGTATGTTGCTGGGCCTTTTGTTTGCCAGCGGGGAAGAGTTACTTGTTCTTGACCTTTGTTGATTTGTAGAGACCTGTGGAGAAGAAAAGGTTTTTTGGTAGCAGCTACAAATGGGAAGTATCTAAGACTGAATGACTGAGAGAGTTTACTGGAGAGTTTCCCGTTAGAGGAAACGATTAGTCATTTTAGATTTGTATATTCCCCTCTTTTGATTTATTCTAAAAGATTCACAGTGATATATATTATGCAGTGCAATACAAAGAGATTTTGGTGGGACAGAGATATTGATGATCATGATGCTAAAATGTAGCACACCATTCTGTGGTGTTTCTACTGCCACTACTGCTGCTCTCAATGGTCTATAGCAGTGGGCACCAAACTCCTGATCCAGCACCCATGCAAGCCCCTCCCCTGCATGAACAGAGCTTACAGTTCGCTGGGGAGCCTGCTTTCCCCATCCCCAATTTCTCCCAAAGTTTGTGCTACCCAGCTGCTTCCTCATTCTGCCTCCCCAGCAGGCTTTGTGCTCAAATTTCCAGGCAGATGTTGGGAAATGTAGTATTCAAGAAAGATACCCATGTTCCCAATTGCCTGCATTGGAGCATAGTGAGAGCTTACATATATTTGAGGTTTTGTTCATCAGGCCTTCATTTTTGCTACCTACTTGCACATCCCATAATACCTGTATCAGAAGACACTATTACCATCTATGAAATGTGGAACGCTTCCTTAGCTAGTACTGTTTTCCTATATTGTATGGTGATGTCAAGATTCTCTGTGGCTATGGGTGTTCATGTTCCTCTGCATATTTTTTCTGCTGCAAGTATAGGTTCGTTCGGTAGTCCCACACAGAGGTATGGTGATGTCCTGTCTGGCTTATCTGCGTGGGGTCTTTTGTCCTTATATTGCTGCTAGCTAGCTATATTATACCAATACTATACCTATGCTAGGTATACTATATTTGTTTATCCCACCATTCCCATGCCAAAGTAAATGCCCAAGGCAGCTTACACGAGCAGGCACTTTGTGTTGCTGTGCAATAATTGTATCTGGAGCTTGGAGGCAGAATACCTCAATCATTTTCAGAGGAGTATAAACAACCTGCCATTCCTAATTTGTGAGTCTTGGCTGTTCATTTCATGTTACCGTCCCTTATACCAAATCTATGCTCTAAGCTCCATAAATACGAGTGATGTAAACTCATGCCATGAATCTTGATATATGAAATCAGAGTTCCTTTCCTAGAATAGATCTTATATATCCCTTGTGGTGTGCTGTGATTAACTGCAGGGTTAATTGGAATACTATTCTCCCTTGCATTTGTGGGAAATGGAGTAAGAAGATGATCATCTGGGGCTATTTCTCAACAAAAAATGGGGTGTGTGATTTACACCACATTATTTGCAGGTTTAAATTTCTGTTGTCATGGGAAGTAGGAACAAGTCTGAAGTAAGCAAGCATAAGACTTGTTCTCCATTCTCACTATAGTATCACTCTTTTTGCCTCTTCTGCTGGTGCAAGTTCACTGGCATAAATTGCCATCTGCTAGTGTGGCATTTTGGCTTGCTGGCATGGGGGATTTATGAATGATCCTATCTCAGTCATAATCTGTAATTTGAGGATAAAATCATTCAGTGCTTTTCCCAAATACAATTAGGAACCAGAGACATAAGGCTAACAGTGATAATCCAACACCGGGAATATAAAGGCTCAGTATAATAACATCAAAATAATTTCCACTACTTCCCATGAGTTACCATAAGTCCTTCCCCCTAAAGTCAGTTACTATTGGTATCTATATAAGCCTCTGCCTGGAATATATAAAATAGGTGCTTTCTAGTAAAATTATACCTACATTTGAATCTGTTGCCCATATAAAAACATGATGTTACTATATAGAGAAAAGCATTCTTATTTAGTTGACCCATAATAATTTCTTCACATTACTTAAAGTGTCAAGCAATATTTTGTCCCAGCCAATTTACTATTTGTATTTCTATCACAAGAGGTTGGGGTTGGATCCAAAGCTTTTTCTTCAGTAAATGTTGTCTTGCACTGTTGGGGGGATTCTCCCTATCCAGCCCCTAGAAAATCTGAGAGTCAAGGGATCCTCAGGAGCAAGTGATGATGTGGCCAGGAGACTGTAAATGGAAAGAAAGAATTGCCAAAAATTGTGTCCCAGTCCTCTTGGGCAAAAACAAGACAGTACTCATACAAGAGAGGATTTTGATCCAACCACATAGCGTTAAATGGATTTTTGGGCTAACAACATACTTTTAGTTGATATTGTAGAGGAAATACTGAACCAATTACAGCTTGTTAAAATCTGCGCAGTCCTCTCACTTAAGAAAAAGAAGAAAAGTCACTTTTAAAGAAGTCACTTTTAAAGGATTTTTGTATTTGATCTGCTCGTCTGACAAAATGAAATAAATTCTTGCATATAAAAAGCAGATTATCATCTTAATCTAAAGCACTTTTAAATAGATTCAAATAACTTGGTATTAATGATGAAGCAAGCTCTGGAATTGGGGGTCCACCTCTGGTTGGATTTGGCCTGATCTGTATTGGCCTCCGACATGTACTGGAGCTTTCTGCCAATACTCCTCTCCCTTCTGTAAAACTAACAAATGTGAGGGCAGAACGGAGCAGGAAGGATTTCGAACACACACACAGGGCAACAGACGTCAAGCCCTAGATGCTGCTGTGCACGCTTGCCACAGTGGCAAAGAATGTCTGAGTAGGGGAACTGTATTTCATAGAGCTTATTATTTTTGGAGGAAACCAGTGAGGCTATTCAGCTTTGGAGGGAATTTTTTTCCTTGCACACACAGTTAGGCAACATGTAGCCTCCAGATCCAACTTGGCTTAAGACTTGGTTGGACGTTTTGCTCCGTGGTAACCTGTCCTGAATTCTGTGTTGGTCATGTTTTGAGAATGCATGGAGATATTTCACTTTAAAGCTATTTAACTTGAGTTTTATTTTTTGCCTGTTAACTGCTTTGTGAACTTTTGTTGAAAAGTAGTTATATACCATTAAAATCAATACCATTGATTGATATTTTGCCAATGGCTAAGAATAAATAATGGTTCTTAGCATATTTAAGAGTATTGTTATTGACACTGTTTTATAGAGGTGCTTAAATGTCAGTTTTCCCTTTCAATATAGTTTTGTTCAGAAACATCCACCTAATTTTTTCTTCTTCCTCCCTGAGTATGTTGCTTAGTTATTTGGGGGGGGGGGGTACCTGGTGGAATTTGGAGCCCATTTCCCCTCTGGCTGGCATTATACACTCAGTGCTGGAGTGCCACATACATGCCCCAAGTGCTGAATTATTTATTTGCAGGATTTTTATCCCACCTTTCTCCCACTCTGAAGGGGTTCCAAGGCAGCTAACAATATAAAAAAACATAACACCAATACAATTCAGTCAAAAGCAATACTTAAAAACAAAGAATTACAGGGCCTTCTCACATGGGCACTCAGCATTTATCAATGTTTCTGTTGCTTGATAGTGATTAGAATCAGAAGAAATCAATCAAATCACCTAGTCTAACCCTAGTCCATAGTAGGAAATCCTACTAGAGCATTAGTATTCAAACGTTTTAGACTGGGACCCACTTTTTAGAATGGCACATGTCGGGACCCACCAGAAGTGATGCAATTAACCAGGAAGTCATGTCGTGGCATCAAGCTGGAAGTGCGGTCATTGTAACGTAATAAAATGACATTCCTGAAATGTAAATTGGCATTCTTGGACTGCGGCAATTGTACAACCATGAAACATCCCTGACAGAAAGCAAGATTACATAAAATATTATGCAAAATACTGAACTAAAAACATTTTTTTAAAAAAAATCCTCACTTGAAAATTCAAACTCTTAACACTCCAAAAAGGAATATAACAAGAGTAAGGTCTACAGTTTCCAAGATGGCTGCTCCCAGCTTTCCGCAACCCACCTGATATCAAGTCGCGACCCACCAAGTGGGTCCCGACCCACAGTTTGAATAACACTGTACTAGAGCATCTGCAGCAGGTATCTGTTGAAACTCAACTTGAAGATCTCCAGTGAGGGAGAATCCACCACCTCCCTTGGCAATCTGTTCCACTGCCACATCACCCTTAAAGAACCTTCCAAGAATGTCCAACCAGAATCTCCTCTATTGCAGTATTTACCCATTTGTTCTAGTTCTACTCTTGGAAGCAACTGAGATCAAATTTCTTCCTTCTTGCATATGACAGCCCTTCAAGTATATAACACTCCAAAAAGTGCTGACAAAACACTCCAAAAAGTGCTGACATACTCTTGGCTTTCTCTTTTCCTGGCTGAACTACCAAGTTCCCTCAACCTTTCCTTATAGGGTTTGTTCTCCAATCCTCTGACCATCCTTGTCGCTGTTCTCTGAACCAGCCCCAGTTTGGCTGCATCTTTCCAAAAGTGAAATGTCCAGAATTAACCACAATACTTCAGGTGAGGTCTGACCAACGTGGAGTAAAACAGAACCACTAATTCTCCAACTTGGAAGCTCTGGTTCTACTAATACAGTCAAAAATAGCCTTCTTTGCAGCTGCATCACATTGCTGACTCATATTCATCTTGTGATCCACTGCACCTCTAAGATCCCTCTCACAGGTTGTGCTACCAAGCCATTCTATACCTTTCATTCTATACCTGCATCTTAGGTTATTTTTGCCTGTGCCTTGCATCTGTTTCTAAACAACTTCCTCTTATTCATTCAGCCCAGTAATTAGTTCTGTCATGGTCTTCCTGAAGGCTTCTGATGTCCTCTATTGTATTTGCTACTCCTTCAGGCTTGTGTCATCCATAAATTTGATGAGGCCTCCTTGAATCCCTTTATCCAAGTCATTGATGCAGATGTTACCAAGACCGAGCCCTGGGGCACTCTTCTCAAAACTGACCTCCAGGTTGATGCAAAGCACCCTTTGCTTCTAACAGTTCAACCAGTTGAGACTCCACCTAACAATAGTATCATCTCTAACCTATATTTTATCAACTTGCTGATTAAGAGGTCACTGGGAACCTTGTCAGATGCTTTACTGAAATAAAGATAAACTATGTCCACAGCATTTCCACTGACCAGTAAGCTAGTAACCCAAACAAAAATGGAGATGAGATTTATCTGGCAAGGTTTATTTTGGACAAATCTGTGTTAGCTTCTATTAATCACTGAGTTTTTATCCAGATATGTGCAGACTGTATGTTTTATAATTTGTTCTAGTATCTTCCCCGGTATTAAAGTTAAACTGAATTTATTTTGCTCCTTTTAAAAAACTGAGACTACGTTATCCCACTTCCAGTCTAGCATCACCTCCCCCATCTGCCAGGATTTCTCAAAGATAATTGACAGAGACAGAGGCACTTACAAGGTCTTGTAGTACTCCTATTATTTTGGTCATCTGGTCCAAATGACTAATTCATTTTTACCAGTTAGGTGATTCTTACTAGTTCCATGCCAATCTTAATCTGCAGATCTGTGCCATTCATGTTTTCATTACCTCTTTGGAGATGTACACATCCCCCCCCCATTGGCCAATGATACAGCATCCACTCTTGCATAATCCTCCTGAAAGGAGGAGAATGCAAAGTGGGAGTTGAGCAGTTCTGCCTTCTCTTTGTCACCAGACACCAATTGGCCATCTTTATCGAGGAGCACTATAGTCAGTGGAGCTTATAGTCAGTGGAGCTTACTCCCAGAATTGCCATTTTAATTCTTTATAGATATTCTAAAGAAAAATTCTTATATTCAGTGTTTTCTGTCTTTTCTCTTCAAGTTAGTATCTGTCAAATAATCTTAACTAAAATATATGTAATCTGTGTTTTGACATTTCTTCTTAGGAAAGCACTTGTACATCTGGAAACAAACGTTGGGTGTCACAGTGGGCTAGTCTGGCTGCTAATCATACAAAACATGAAGAAAGTGAATTGCGAATGGAATCATCTGCTCCACTAGAAAATGGTACTGTGAAAAGTAGCTGATGTTGTTTTTGAAGTAAAGTCTGGGAACTGTCTTGACCATGACCATTGGCATGTTTCTTGTTGTTCACACCTATTTTTTACATTAAGTTGTTACTCTTATGTATGAAACTATATTAAATGTGTAAATTAATATTCCTATTCTATCTCATGAATATTATTTATATTATAATATATAATATATAATTAGATGCAGAAAAAGTTAAATTTGAAAGATCTGTATGATAGACAAAACAAATGAAGAAAATCTAGGTTTCTTGTAAATTTAGCATCCTGTTGAATTTCAACCATTTGTAAAATTTCATGTGTTTTTTTTTCTTTTTTACTCTATTGAATTTGGCTTTAGATGCTGACATCAGTGAATCGGGCTTATCGGTGAGAAGTGCTAGTTCAGCTGCCTCTTTCACAAGTCAAGGAGATCGGAAGAGGCGAACTCTTCCACAATTGCCAAAGGAAGAAAATGTCACAGAAGGACAAAGAACAAAAGTTGCAACTCATCAGAGATCAGAGATAGGTGAAAAACAAGACACTGAACTTCAGGAGAAAGAAACACCAACTCATACCCAAAAAGAAATAGGACAAGATTCCGATAGAAGCTTAACTAAAACAAGCAGGGCAATGAATGGCCTCACTCCTAAAACAGACAAGACAGTTTTTCCTTCTAACAGTTGCTCCTCTTCTGGCAAAGAGAAAAATGACAATGGTAGAGAACCATCAGTTGTAAAGCAAGCTTTAGCTAAAATTCAACAGCAGGAACAAAATGAGATAAAACATTGGGTTCCCACGAAATTATCTTCCACAAAATCTGCAAATCAAGTTGAAAGAGGGAGAGAGGAACCATCTGTTTCCCATAAAGTAGATAATAAAGAAAAAGTGTCAGGAAGAAGTGCAGGAAAAGCGGAAATGAAAGTGATACAAAATGAAGGGAAAAGGAAAAAAACAGAGGAAACAACGAAATGTCAAACTGCAAAAGGTTTTAGTGGGGATAAGAAGGAAGCATCCAAGCCATTAGTGAGACAAGGGAGTTTTACTATTGATAAGCCAAGCACAAATATACCTATAGAACTAATTCCTCATATTAATAAACAGGGTGGATCTACTCCACCTTCCTTTTCTTTAGCAACCACTAGTAGAATATCTGAGAAAAGTGATTCCGTGGAAACAGATTCCAGTCTAGATACAACGCTTATTTTAAAAGACACAGAAGCTGTAATGGCTTTTCTTGAAGCTAAGCTGCGTGAAGAAAACAAAACTGATGAAGGACCTGGTACTCCCAGCTATAATAGAGACAATTCCATTTCACCAGAATCAGATGTGGATACAGCTAGTACAATTAGTCTAGTCACAGGGGATAGTGAAAGAAAACCAACTCAGAAGCGGAAAAGCTTCACCACCCTCTATAAAGATAGGTGTTCCACTGGGTCTCCTTCTAAAGATGCTTTAAAGTCATCTTCTGCAAGCACAAGAGACAAAATGGAAAAGAAGGCAAAAAGCCGTTCTTCAGATCCTGGGTCAAGAAGTGATGCACGCAAGATGGTGCAGAGCAGTGGAAGAATAAGGCAACCTTCAGTTGATCTAACAGATGATGACCAAACCTCTAGTGTACCTCATTCTGCCATTTCTGATATCCTGTCATCTGACCAGGAAACGTGCTCTGGCAAATCACATGGAAGGACTCCTTTTACCTCAGCAGATGAACATTTGCATTCCAAAACAGAAGGCATCAAATCAGCTAAGTTGAAGGCCTCTCCACCATCTACTAGTCAATCCAGTAAATCAACCACTCTTCCAAGGCCTCGCCCCACAAGGACTTCTCTCTTACGTAGAGCGCGGCTTGGTGAAGTCTCAGATAGTGAGCTTGCAGATGCAGATAAAGCATCAGTAGCTTCTGAAGTGTCTACTACAAGTTCTACATCCAAGCCCCCATCAGGAAGGAGAAATATCTCAAGAATTGACCTACTTGCCCAGCCACGCAGAAATAGGCTTGGCTCATTATCAGCACGTAGTGACTCTGAAGCAACAATAACTAGAAGCACTACAGCATCACGTACACCAGAAGCCATAATCAGAAGTGGCATTCGGATGACACCACCAGCAGATAGCACTAAAGTTGCTCCTAGAATTAGAGCCAATAGTATTTCTCGACTATCAGACTCAAAATCCAAGTCTTTGTCTTCTGCCCATAATTCTCCATCAGGTATGAGAATGTTTTAACTTTTTGTTTCAAAATTTATTAATTTGATTTTTTTTGTATTTTCCGTTTGAGGTTGATATTATGGTCCCATAGCAAGACCATAATATTTCTGTGTACACCAATCATGCAGAGAGATTTTACAATGAGGAATAGTTTCAGTTTTCATCCATCTGAGGTCTAGGAACTTATGGGCTCTCTTTTCACAGTCAATCATTGCATACACAGAATCCAACCCTGCATCAGAGCAACATCTGACATGGTATGAGGGCTACACCAGAAGAAGAAAAAATTGCTATACAAGCACAGGATTCTTTGAATCCTATCTTCAGGTAGAAAGCTCATAAACATCTTTGAGCATGATATATTACCAGGTTAAAAAGTGTGTAGTTATATGGCTTTTTTCCAGTATCTGGAAAAACTGAATCCAGTATCTATATTGCTGGATTCATCTGGACTGCTCCAGTGGTTTCAGACTGTTTATAGATCTATTTTTTCCTCAAATCAGAGCACCACTGCTGTCAAGGACTTATGAAAGTGATCACTTCATAATTTCCTTCTCATTTAATATGCCTGGATCTTTAGATGCATAAGGCCAACCTTCTCTGGTGTGTTCTGTCATTGTGATCATTTTGAATATTAAACAGATGTTGGCTTATGTTGAGCAGAATCATATTTTCTAATCTAAGAAATAATGTTTAGACATTACTAACTGAAGGGTTTGATAGGTCTACTTTTTAAAATGGATAACTCTCAAACTCACATTGAAATAACGTCAAAAACTCTGGTTTTTCTCATGTATATAGTGATGTTATACTTTGCTTGGGGCAATAGACAGTTTCTGTTCTCCATAAATTATCAGGTATCACTTTGAGGTCTGGAGAAACCTTAACTTCTATGAAAGTAGGTTATAACCTGTTGAGGCATCACTTCTATACATATGTGTGACACATGTTCTTGCCTTGCATTCCAATTGTTGAATGTAAATATTGGGTAAAACCTACTATACTCACTTTATTTTTTGGACATCATGAATTTCAGGAACAGAAAGTGCAAGTAGCTCATGCTTCCTGTTTCCCATAGGTCTCTATCTTGTCTAAAATAGAATTTGGTCTCTTTTCCTCTCCCTCCCCATTTTAAGGTGGGCATACTTCCAATGTAGCTTGCACTGGAAAATGTGAAAATAATTCCTTTCCTTTAGATCAGGGGTCTCCAAACTGGCCTGAGGGCCAAATCTGGCCTGCCACAAAATTTTATCTGGCCTGTTGCAACTTTTTTCCAGAGCATTTGCGATTGTTTGACATTTTTACTCATTATATATCATTTCCAGGTTTACTCATGGCATTGTTTCTTTGTAATTTTCATATTTTTCCTGTTCTGAATCTTATCATGCTGATTACAAAAAAAAGATTCAATTAAACTTACTCATTTATAAAAGTGATTTTTGGGGGCCTCCAAAAATGTGTAAAATATACAATGTGGCCATCATACTAAAAAGTTGAGAGATCCCTGCTTTAGATGCTAGAAGGGGGGGGCACAGTGTCCAGCCTCAAAAGAGAAGCAAGATGTGACATTTGCAAGGAAACAAGATTGTGTCAACTACCAGATCAATGAGCCAATAGGTGGTGGTGGATGGGCCTATTTAAAAATAGGTCATCTTCCCCCCCCCCAAAAAAAAACACAACAACCTGGCCCTCTTTCCAGTGTAGCTCAGCACTCCCTTCCAGCCCTATTTCAGTGTCCAGGAATGGACTCACCCTGGGAGAAATGCATCCACCACAGTTTGGCTGCACAGCACATCTGCCAGAAGCCATGTTAGCATAAGCTGTGCCACTTGCAACAGCTCCAAAGATTGCTTTGGTTGTGGTAGTGTGGTAGAACAATGACACACTCAGAAGCTCATCTGTAGGAGTATGCAGGAGGGCTGAGCCAGAGGACCTGTGATGCATGACGGGTCTGGAGTAAGGAGCCTGTGGTGAGGCCTGGGCGGCCCCATGGTGTGGATCTGGTTCAATTCACAAAACTGACTGGCCAGATTAGGCTATGTGCATCCAGGGTTAAACAGACCACTACTTGCGCGAGCACTGCTACCCAATTACCATTATAGCCACACCTCTTGGCATTTATAAATGAGGCAGCACCCTTTAGGACAGGAATTTCCAACCAGTATGCTTCAGCACATTGTTATGCCACAAATGGTCCTCAGGTGTGCCGCAGGAGCTTAGGGGAGGGTCATTAATTACAGGACAATTTGAGGATGTGAGACCTGTATCAGCAGCATGGTGTGCCTTATCAATTGTCAAAAAAACTGATGGTCTGCCTTGACAATTTTAACACCTTCTCGGTCTGCCGTAAAATGAAAAAGGTTGGAAATTGCTGCTGTAGGGCCTCTAAGAAGTTTGACAACCATTGCCTGAAGTTTTGAAAATTGATGTGTGAATTATTTGGTGGTACCAATAACTTAACTTTCAGAAGTATTAAAACAAATTTTATGTCCCCTATCTGTGATATAGTTGGATAGTTAGATTTCCAAATTGAATCCTAAATAAAAAAAAGCCAGTTCAGTTATATTAGCTGGAACAAATTTTTTACTTTATTCCTTCAGTTTAAGAGATTAAATTTTAAGGAAATGCTTTAAAAGAAATCATTGCCTTCATTAACATGATAAAAACATATTTTGTACACAGAGGCATACCATCTTCTCCCAGACCCAGATCCTGCTGTTGAAACTTGCAGTGGTAGAGTACTAGAAATCATATCTTGTTTCTGAAATTTCACTTTGAAATATTTGGTTTATTAAGTTTTAGTTCAAATGCTCATGTTGTACAATGCTGGGTTGTGGTATTACTTCTAAATTGATCATACATCATTTTGACTATGCAAACAGGCACAAAAAGTTGAGCTCAAAGAATAACTGTATTTTAAACAAACAAAAGCACTGGCCCAACTCATAACTTCTCTTTGGCTCTCTGTAGTTTTTGTTTTGCATGTTTTTAGATATGTGCTTTTTCTGCTTATTCAACTAAATCAGTAAGCTTTTGTAGCTCAAAAAACGTTAACATAAGCATTGAAAATGAAACAAGCCTTATTAACTGGAATTGGCATATAAACATGAAAAGAAAGCTGGTGATAAAATACAGTACAGGCATGCCCCAGTATCGACTATTTCAGAAGCCAAGGTTATTTTTATTTTTTATTTTGAAGAATTTATACCCCACCTTTCCCATGCCGAAGCAAATGCACAAGGCGGCTTACATGGGAGGCTAGTCTAAACCACCATTTTTCAATGGGGTTTTTACAAATAGAGAGTATTCTGCGATTCACCAAATCCTCAGTCCCAGATGTAGCCTTCACAGTGTGGTTCTCTGCTCTGGCCGTGTGACAGCGAGCTTCAGCAGGTGATCGTAACTCTAGCCTGGACAGGACCTCAAGGTTTGACTCCGTTCTTTTGCTGGCTGGCCTTCACACAACAGTCCTGCACTGGCTAATCAGCTCCACAGTGACTCCGTTCTGCCACAACAGGTACTGCAGCTTGTCACAGCCTGGCATTCCGTCTCCCATCTAAAAATAGACCACAGATTCTCCTGCTTAGCTTCAGGCGGTACCAGCAGCTCAACAGTCCACACCTCCTGCCCTATCCATGGATACCATGGATACTGGGATGCCTGTTAAAAAGATAGGGGAACATTAAAGAAATCTCTTTGTCTTTTTCCTTGTTGCAGCAAAACCACTGATGTTTCCCTGTCTTTAAACAGATGTCCCCAATATTCACGGTTTCAGGTATCCACATGGGGTCTGGAACTCCAGCCAATACCGGGGCATGCCTGTTCATGACTTTCTGTTGTGAACTAATTAGACTGTAATAAAACCAAATTCACAATTTTCTTATTTAAAGGATGATCTGTTGTCATTCAAATGTTGCAGTTACCTTTCCATGCCAGTAGATGTATAGCTGTGTTATAAATTATTTACAACTTGAACGGTTTATTAGTGAATAAACTTGTTTCGATACAAGTGTTAAAGTATCATCTCTGCACCTAACCAGCTTCAGCAGAAATGACATTAACCTTCTGGTCACCACATTTAAAACAACAAAAACTGGCTGTTTAAAAAAACTAAATCAAGATAACTGACCTTCAAAACCACTGCTTGCAGAGACAGCTGGTGTTTGAATCTTGTTATATAAGATTGCTTGTTGTCATTTCAAGGGTTTGTGTTCATATTTGTTTGGATATTCATTTTTCAAAACAATAAGCAAAGCAGCACTCAATCTCTGACTTGGTGCTTGCTGTCAATTGTCTGCCACTCCTCAGCATGTAGTTGGTACTACTCTTTGGTTGGTGGATGTTACCTGATGTTTCCAGTTTCAAATGGTACTAATTTCTGACTTAATTTCTGCTACAAATGCTTTATTTCAATTGCAGTATTTATCTTTTCTTCTGTCATCTCAGATAGATTTAGCCTTTTTTAAACAATTGGAAAAATTTGCAGAAAAAGTACGGCCTCACTGTATAGGTAAATGGCAATGAATTGGGCCCTTGTTCTGATACGTATCTGGCTTTAAAGAGTAAACTAGTAGCATTCCTCTCTTTTTATTAACTCACCATTGTACAAAGAGCATCTTCTTCACATTTTGTAAATTAGCATTTATTATTTAACACAGTTATAGTAGCTTTCTTTTTAAGATGTAGTGAGCAAACACTTTATGAGCAAACACTTTTGGGTTTGGAGTTAAGTAATTGGTGTGTGTCATGATGTTTCTAAAACCATAATTTTGTTTTCATTTGCAAAAGATCCAATAATAATTCTTTTTTAATAATTAAACTAATTTAGTAAATTCAAGATGGAGGCGCTTTCCTACAGATTATGCTTCCACCTCAGAAGATGAGTTTGGATCAAACCGTAATTCTCCTAAACATGCCCGTCTACGTACTTCTCCAGCCCTGAAAACTACTCGATTGCAGAGCACTGGAACACCAACGCAAACTAGCAATATCTTCAAGCATAGGATAAAGGAACAAGAAGACTACATTCGAGATTGGACTGCTCATCGAGAAGAAATAGCGAGGTTGGCTTCCAGGGAATTAGTAAAAAGAAAAATCAGTTTTATCAGTTAAATGAACAACCCATCACAAAACATGTTCAGGAATGAAATTGGGTTTAGGGAGGTGCTCTGCTAAAATGGTTTACTCTATCCTAGAAACATCAATAACTTACTTTAGTAAAATAGAAAGTTAGTCTTTTTGTTTTCCTAAAAATAGCCCATGAATCCCTAATTATACAAATAGGTTTCATAGGCTTGGTACAAGGTAACCATAGCTTCTGTTTAACATTTACTTCGTACCATCAATGTGTTCTGCCCTCTGAAGTTTAACAAAGTAATGTGATCCTTGAGCAGAGGCCATATAATGTCAGTCGAATACAAAGAGCAAAGCAGGTGTTAGAATGAGGTTAAGGTAGATGGAGAATGTATTCATTTACAGTATTTCTGTCCTGCCTTTCTCCCACACTGAAGGAGACCCAAGGTGGCTAATCTGTTGCTAAAAATATGAGATGTTTGTGCTTAAATATGGGAGTCTCTAAGAGGGATTTCAAAAAAGAAAGGATTTGTAGTTCATCATTACATTATGTGATTTGAATGCAATCTATGGATGAGCTGTATAATTTACATTATAATTGTAATTATAACTGCAATTACATCATAGCACGTAAAGAGGAGAGCTTCACATTAAGGACCTGTTCAAGCAATATTTTTATCCTTCAAAGCATACATGCAGTGAAGAGTGGGGCAGTATCTCTTTGGTGCTGCCAAAACAGGCAGCCCAATCCTGGCGTGCCCGTCATGCCAATGCTACATCATAGCGTCAGCACTGTGCAGTTAGCGCCAACGCAGGGGTGCCAAGAGGCACCCCCGTATCAGCACTGTGGCAACGGGACCAACACTGCAGCAAGGGCCGGCCCAATTGCATCCGTTTTGCGCCTCCCTTGCATTGCCAAAGCCAGCTGGTGCATGGGAGGCACCATTTTATGACAAGGGCGGGAGTGGGTGGGGGGAGAGCGGTTCTGGGCAGGCTGTGGGTGGGATGTGGGCGGGCCGGCCTGGGAGGGGGCGGGCTTGGGATTTGGCCATAAGGCTGAATCCTAAGCCCGTTCAGGAGGCCTGTTCAGGTGTTCAGGAGGCCACATGGCCTCGATTTGGGCCACGTGGTCTCCTCAGATCAGCTGCTGATTTGGGACCTGCAGATTTCAGAATCCATAGACTTTTCAAAGGCAACCGGACCTGCCTCCGAAGGGTTTTCTGAAGCTGGCAGAAGCTGTGCATCACTATTAGTGCGGGCTTCAGAATGCATGTTTTGGGCAACAAAAAAGTTACTTCTGGTTTTGGGGGGAAAAACTACAGAGGCCGTAGTTATGTATTTTTTATTTTTTATTTCATTTTTTTTTAATTTTAACAGATACAGTAACAGTATTATTTCTATTTGGAAAAGTATTTTAGTTCTAGAGAATATCTTGAACACCAGAATGCAGTGTTTTGTGTTTTTATTCAGAAATTTTAACACCAAAAGGCAGTGTTTTGTGTGTATATACATTTTTAACATCAAAAAAAATTTCTATGTAATCTAAATATCTTTGTAGGGGTTAACAGCACACTGTGTTCCTGCCGGCACTGCTTACTCACTGGGTGTCGGAAAATGCTTTACAGCAATGTTTCAAATTGCAGAAACCAATGTTGAAATCTTTCAGGTTGACTTGGGAGATAATGCCATGTTTGTTGTTAACAGGATCAGTCAGGACCTGGCTCTCATCGCACGAGAAATCAATGATGTAGCAGGAGAGATAGATTCGGTGACTTCATCAGGCACTGCTCCCAGTACCACAGTAAGCACTGCTGCCACCACCCCTGGCTCTGCCATAGACACTAGAGAAGAGGTAGGAGATCTTCATGGAGAAATGCATAAGGTTCTTTCTTTTCTTTATTTCTTTTGCTTTATCCTTTTGACATAACTTGGATTATTCCCACTCTTCTTTGCATAGGTCTCAACACTCTCTTACTTTGATTTTAAGATTACTCAGTTTGGCAGACAAATTTTAGTATCCCGTGAACACATTTTTAGTATGACCAAGGACAGTTAAACTGCACACTCTTTTAATGTCAAACAGAAGATGTTTGGCTTGTTTCTGTCAATACCCTCAGATGTGAGTAGTATCTAAGTGCTCCCTAGTGAAGAGAAATCTATAGAAATGCATGTATAAGCATTTTATGAACTTCATGAATCATACATAGTAGTGTTGGTTGTTGGTGTTTCTAGATGACATTGAACTTCGCTAATTTTTCCTTTTGAATTAATTGCTAAATTGTCCCCCTTAGTGTATTATGAACAGCTAAATTAGCATACTTCATGCTGCAATTCAGTATTTCACTTTCTCTGATGCGCCTTATTTCTGTATGCAACCTTGCATGTTCTTGTCGCTATCATAAATTCCAGTAAGCATATTTAAAATTAAGTAAATCCCATTGTGTGTAATTATATTATTGTTTGTCTTGTTGGTTTTGTTTTCAGGGTTGGTAGTTTGCTAGAAAAATGTGATTTTGGGATAGGGTAATAGTAAATAATCTCCAGTAATGGAAAGTTTGTGACATATTAACAAAACTTACTGAAACATACTTAGTAGCTTGATAACAGTTTCTCAGTAAAATTACCCTCCCTTTTATGGAGAGTGCAATCCTCATCTGCGCTGGAACAGGCAGGCCATTTGACCTGTCCTTTTTCTAGAGCAGGTTAGGAAGCAGCTGGAGGCCACCTCAGGGTAAAGCCCCAGCCATTCCTATGGGGCTACTTGGATCTGTGCCAGCAAAATCGCAAAAATGTATGGACCAACAACTGGGCCAGGGATGGGAGTTAGGATCCAGCATGCCGGATCCTGGCTCCACCCCTTTCCTAGGACATCCCACCCACGGTTTCCTCTCCCCACCTTGTTCCACCTTCCTCTCACCCTCCGTTCACCTTCCAAGTCTCTAGGCCAGCTTTACCTTGTCCAGGCTGCAGCACAGGGAAGACAGAGCACATCTATGCTCCCACCTCCCTGTCCTCAAAAGTGGCATGTTTGTGACGCTTGTAGGCTGGCACAAGGGACATGTGGTAGCCTATAGGAGGGATAGGATTGCGGCCTAAAGGCATCAACCAAAACCTAGATGCATTTGCAGATTGCCTTGGATACCTAAATTTGGAAGAAGAAAAAAACACTTCCGTCGTGGTGATCTGTTCTCCAATAGCTAAAAAGACAATGAAATATGTTGTATTGCCAGCTGCAAGCTTATGGAGTAGTCAGATACGTGTTAAATTGTTTAAAAGACAAGATTTCACTTGTGCACTCTCCATAAGGTGATGGCAAAAAGTTATACTGGAGTGAGAAAGTTTATTTTATGAATCCACCTTAAGCCATCTTTCTGGGCAGCTACAGCAGCAGATCAGAAAACGCTTAAGAAAAGTGATCAGATCTGGAATGGAGAAACTGAAAAAGAAAGAAAAGTGGATAGGAACCAGCTGGAACATTTTGCAAAGGAAAACCAAAAGCAGTTAGAAGGTCTTACAAGTGGATTGCTGGCACAGAACTGTTCGTGTGACTGATCTATGCATGTGAGCATTGTACTGACCGATAAGGGTGCTCACAGAAATCCTTGGGGCAGTTTCTGCAAGCTGAAACTGCAAGTATGGTTAGAATGTAGAAATTCCCACATACAGAAGCTGCCTGCCTTTAGGACTTGAGTAAGTACCTTGATCCAATGTTAAACCCCACAAGAGTACGGCTCTGTGCAATTACTTTCACAAAATGTGGTGGCTAGTGGTTAGATTGTTTGAACCAGCACAGATTGAATAACAGAAAACAAGAACTCTTGCTTCCTTTTAGTTGCCCTCTCGTGTTGCCTGTATGTTTGGCTCTTCAGCAAAGCATGCTAGTTAAATAAGAACACTTGCATCACAATCTGCTATACAACAAACCAAATCTAATGGATGCACGTGGGACCTTGGATTTGCAGATAATGAATCCAAGGATACGGGATCCATGGATACAGGGGCATGTCTGTGTTTCACTCACTGGACAACAAAGCAAATTTTCAGGTGTGGGTAGCTGACACCTTAATTAGTCTGTATAAACTTTCAGGAAAGTTAGGAAAGCAATCTCATTTTGTGAATAAAAGCATAGTCAGGTTTGAAAGTGCTTTGTGTCCTTTATTTCATCTTAGGTTGGTACTGAATTCGGGTGGTGATAGATTGTGAACTCTAATTAGGCTTTGATTGTATTACATTTAGGAAGATGACAACCAGTATTGATTTTTATGAACAAAACAGGTTTTGACTTGGGCTGTTCGCTACTCAACAGGTAGCAGCCATGTTTTTTCAGCCCTTTCCCCCTCCCCCCCAAAAAAATTAAGCATGCCCTAAATGGACATGTGCGGGCCAGGACACATGTGGGCTGCTGAAAACAGGACTGTAAGGGCTAGTTACTCAAAAAGGTCTTGATGAATTCTTTTTCAAAATAAAACTATCTTGAATTTTTGACAACAGTTTCAAAGACATAAACCTGAACGGAATTGATTACGTGGTGACTGAAAAAAGTCATAAATATTATGAGGTTCCTCAAGACCTAGGTAATATTTTAAACTGCTGTTGTTCCTCAACAAATTTGCACTAATTTTTACTGTGACCTCTCTCAGGATGCGCTGAGATTTTGTATCAGATAGAATGGTCAAGGCCTAGAATGAGAGAATGGTTTTACACCTCACCCTGTAATACAAGCATTTATATGGCCCTATATAATTTTGCTGGTGATAAAAAATGAAATCATATATTGGTCACTGACAGCAAACAAAGGTCAGAGACATGCCATGGCCTTCTATGCCAGTGAGGCACAGAAGTGATGTTACATTCACATGACCTCTGTGCATGACCTCTGCGGGCCTTCAGAGAGGCTTGGAGGGAACACCCCATCCTCGGAAGGAACACAGTGAAGTTCCCCACAAGGGCGGGGCTCCGAACAGCTTCTTCCAGTTTCCCTGAGAAGGCTCTCTCTCAGGAAAGCTGGGAGAGAGTGCCTAGGACTACATCGGTGTACTATCCAAGGGTGGGGCTTTTCTGAATTTATCTGGTAAAAACAGACCTATCAGAAAATACAACGCCAACCCTGAATGTTTTGTTTGTCTGTCTCTCTTGATTTATTTCAACTTCTTGCACATAAGACTGTTAACAACTTTATGTTCCATTTACATTTTTAACGATATAATCAGTTGAAAGACACATACATTGTATTTATACTGTGATTTTACCATGTTTATGTTTGTTTGTTTTTATTGTTTCCTTGCTGTGCTGCTAAGCCTCTTCTGATGTAAATATGCATTTTTCTCTGAGTTAGGTAATACTGACTTACATCTTTAATAAATGTGAGTTGCCTTTCTTCTATTGTTCATCATTAACATAAATTGTAGAGTACTTAACTGTATGTAACTTATCCCATTTTTTTAACCAAATTCCTCTTTCGATGACAACAGTTTTAATACTGATGTCCTTTTCATCAACTTAATAAAATGCAGTAGGTCCCCAACTTGCATAAGGGTTCCATTCTGGATAACCTTATATAAGTCAACCTTCACATATTTCACAGTTCTTTTTGTGTATGCACAGCTCCATGAAAGGGTTTGGGATGACTGGGGAAAGAGCTGCATAAAGAGGTGGGCAGGTGAGAAGCTTATTGTGCATGTCCTGGTTGAGGAGATAGGGAAAGGGATAAGTCTATAGTTTTATGTTAAATAAAGAACTACTTAATGGAATACATTATTTTATATTACAATAACTTTTTAATTTTGTCTGGGCTCTTTGTTAGTGATGTTGTTGGAAGTGCCCCTCAAACATTATACAGAATACAACCATTGTTCCCAAATATTTTACCACTGGGACCCACTTTTTCAAAACATAACCTGTTGGGACCCAACTAGCCAAAAGAGATAACTTTAAGCAGGAAGTGATGTCGTTAAGCTGATGATGACCATAAATAAGCACTTTATTCTCCCCTAGAAACTCAGTAACTGCAAATGACAGAAAGAATGAGCAAATCTTCATCCACCTGTTAGTGTGTTCACATGTGCTCGCCTTCCCCCCTTTCCCCATTTGCTGCTAACAATGTCTCCTTGGCTCTCCCTATTGGTTCAGGCCACTGGGTTCTTGCCTGTGGGCCCAGACTATTCCCAAGTAGTCCCACCACGAACCTCACTCTAGTCTGCTCTAATCCAGATTGATATTACTGGCCATGCTGCAGATATGGAGAAGTCCAGGTCCCTCCCAAAGAGAGAGAGAGAGAGAGAGAGAGAGAGAGTGTGTTTAATTTCCCTTCACCCATCATGTGTGCATCTTGTGCAACCGTGAGTGTGAGTGATCTTCAAAAAGAAATGCAATTACCAGTGGTAATCAGCAACTTTTCATTTTTTTAATCATTTGCGCCTTGCCTCAACACAAACTATCTTAGCAGAGGCAAATGGGCTGAAACACCATACGTTTTCCCTCCCAGAGCTCAAAGTCACCCAGCTCTAACCCAGACAAACTTGTCCACGTGCACCTCTCTCTGCCTCTCAAATGTATATGCCCTGTTTTGCTCCCCTCTGCATTGTGATGGTCTGAGGAAGGAAGTGATCATCCCCTTCCAACTCCTCTTTTGTCAATTGTCTTAATCAGCAAGTTAGTAAAATATGGGCTGAATGAAATCATTGTTATATGGATTCTCAACTGGTTGGATAATCATACACGGCGTGATTGTCAATGGTTTTGCCTTGGCCTGGAAAACAGTTTTCAAGTGGAGTGCCCCAGGGCTCTGTCTTGGGCCCGGTTCTCTTTAACATCTTCATCAATGACTTGGATGAAGGGATACAAGGGGACCTCATCAAATCTGCAGATGACACCAAACTGGGAGGAGTAGCAAACACCATAGAAAAGCCTTCAGGAGGACCTTGACAAAATGGAATACTGGGCTGAAATGAATAAGATGAAGTTCAACAGAGGAAAATGCAAGGTTTTACACTTAGGCAAAAATAACTCAACACGCAGGGCTAGAATGGGAGAAACCTGGCTTGACAGCACAACATGTGAGAGGGATCTTGGAGTTGCAGTGGATCAAAGATGAATATGAGTCAGGTGCGATAAGGTGCGGTACGACAGTGGAACAGATTGCCAGGGGAGGTGGTAGATTCTCCCTCACCGGAGACCTTCAAGCAGAGGTTTGGACTAGATGACCTTGTAGGTACCTTCCAACTATGATTCTACGAATCAAGAGTGAGAAAGCGCACCAGCAGCACAGCTCTCTCTGACTCTCAGGCTCTGATTGTTGTTAAAGAAGATGCTGCAGCATGTTCACTCCCAGCTCCTGCACCAAAACAACCCCCTTGGCAGCTTCTCTAGAAGTGCCTTCTCCTACACAATGGTAGGACAACTCATTTATATGGGGACTGACTGAGAAAGATACCTTTCAAACCAGTAAAGTTATAAAGGCACTCAGCAGACCAGGAAGCCACATGCACTCACAAACCTTTCTAGCAAGAGCAGCCAAAAAGACCTGACACGCACACACAGCTCCTCTCCAGCAACACACACGGATAGTGTTGTGTATTTGTGTGAATAATAGCAGAGTTGGGGGCTTGGAGACC
>JAJKFI010000018.1:14991850-15031504 GCA_029204185.1 Lerista edwardsae | reverse complement strand
ATGCCAGTTTCTACCAGTTCTGTACTGTGAGATGTGAAACTGCAACAGATAGTCCTGCAGGGCTACCTCGTCCCAGAGTGGCTTTCGCCTTTGAAAGTCCCTCACCCTGTGCAGAGGCTGAATCGAGTCATGCCTTCTGCTCTGCCCCCGCCCCACACCTCCAGTAAGCAGGATGGGAGTCTCTCAAGGAGCGGGGAAGAGAGGGGGCAAAGACCTTTTCATGACCACCCATAGTGTAGGAACTACTGGTACACAGTATTGTGTGATGTTCAGGGCTGCTTCAGCAATCTCCCAAAATGACTAGACAAAATAAAGAAAGCATGTATTCCATTCAGTAATTATTTAATATAAACTTAAACTTCCATGAGAGGAGACTGGCTGTGTGTACATCATCAGGGCCATCATCTTTGGGGAATGGTGCAGTGGGAGCTGAGTAGTGAAAGGTATTGGTAGTGTGGAAGGCTTGAATTGTTCAACCTTCCTTTTAAACATATCAAGAGATGACTGGATAGTGTCCTTTCTGTTCTCTTCATATATCTCTTTATAACAGGCCAGCATAATGTCAATCCTTCTGTTGATTTTTAAGGATATCCTTATATTGGGGTCCATTCTCAAACCATGCCATCACTTTTGTAGTCTCCTTGGATGCAAGTGCTATGTCCCCCCATTGCAAAGCATTGTAGCACTTCCTCATGGTCATCAGACTCAGCTATATTTTCCTTTGCAAACTTGTTTGCCTCCAACTCTATAAAACCATCATCAATTTGATAACTTTGATAACTTCCTTTGATAACTGCCCTGTGAGACTGTATTTAAATTGTGAGACAATTAAGCAATGAGAACACATGAGAAAGAGGCTGCATGATGGTGGCTCTACTTGGTTGTTGTCTTTGGTGCTCACTGAACTATTGTTTGATGGATTGATGATCCTAAGTTTATGACCAAGCATAATGCACATAAGCAGCGTGTTTATTGTTATGGCTTATGACATGCTTTGCATAAAATTGAAATCACATAAGTTGAGACTTATGTAGGTTGGGGACCTTCTATAGTTTAAAAAATATACAGGGAAAGGGAAGACTCTTGTTCATAATTTTGATTTTTCCCCCCCTGTGCTTTTGGTAGACAGACTGTCTGAACTGATGGGCCTCATAACACATGTCTCCACTTGGTTTAATAAAATGAAATTTTCTCACTAATTATATGTGTGTGTGTGTTTTTTCCAGCTAGTTGATCGTGTATTTGATGAAAGCCTGAACTTCAGGAAGATTCCTCCAGTGGTAAATGCAAAAACGCCAGATGGTAACAGTCGGCCTACTGATCCCAAACCACAACCAACTGACATGCCTGAACCCCCCACAATCACACGTCGACGAACCTGGAGTAGGGATGAAGTAAGTCGCCACTGTCCTAGAAATGTGTTTTGCTTTTCAAAGAGCTGAAAGTAACTTACCTGTCTGGCATTAAGAAGTCACATAGGAGTCATTTACTTCTTCCACTTTTAGGACAAACATAGAGTATAACAATTCAGTTCTGCATCATAGTAATGCTGATTAACGCTGCTTCCATAGGATTCTAGTGCACACTAGCTCCTAGTGAGCTCGTGTGAAGGCAGCATCGGTGGGTTAGTAACGGCTCTCCCAGTGCCACAGCAGCACCTTCCTTCTCCCACTCTCATCCCTCTTTGTCATACAGCTGCTGCAGGCCTCAGAATGACTTTTAGAAGGGAAAAAGCCACTTCCAGTCTTTTGGCAAAGCTGGAAGTGACATTTATATACCTTTAAAAGGCATTCTGAGGCTGAGTCGGGTTCAGAATGTCAGAGTGGGCCTGAAAACTACAGTTGTCAACATCCACAGATTTCCTTATCTGCAGGGGTCCTGCAGCAAGATACACACACAAACACACACGGGCTGAAGTAGTTCAGTTCTGTGACGTAACGTTTGTTCTGGACAGCGTTCAGTATATTCTTCATTTCTCATCCTTAAGAATTTAAGCCTCTGTTTTAGAACTGAATTACTGAAAAAGTAGGATCTAACTGAATTCGGTACAAGTAGTGCTTCTTAGAAATTGAACTCTCAAGTCTTTTCTTGAGGCTACGGTAGAACTGTTACGCTCCATTTAAAATTCTTAACTCTATAATGTCAGTGGCTTGGGGGTGGAACAAGGTAAATCCAACAAGCAAGAAACAAGGTTCCAAGCGTCCTAGGTCTTGTTCTCATTTCATATGTGTTTTATTTGTCCCATTTGTAGCCCATTTTTCCTCCTGGGATATCAAAGCAGTTTACATGAGGCTTTTCCATTTTACCTTTGCAAAAACCCTGTAAAGGAAGTTAGGCTAAGAATCATGATGGGCCCAGATTCCCACAGTGAATTGCATGTCTGAATAGGGCTTTGAACCCCAAATGTGCCTACATTGATTTCTTTAAAGACTGTCTTGATCTGGCATGTTGCTTTTGCTCAGGTGTAGCTGCAGTATTGGCATATGGCAGTATTGCAGTAATATGCAGTATTGGTATATTGGTTGTGGGGTTTTAAAAACCCCAAAAATGATTACACAAAATCTTGCCTACTGTCACAAGGAACAACTCAAATACCCTGGTGTAGCCCAGTATTGCCACAGTATTACTTAAAAAAATGATGAAACTATTGCTGATCATCAAAGATGTGTATTTTTTCAATGATCAGTTGTCCTTTTTTCCAAAACATTTCAGGTAATGGGAGATACCTTGCTGTTGTCCTCAGTCTTCCAGTTTTCTCGGAAGATTAGACAATCCATAGATAAAACAGCTGGTAAAATCAGGTAACTTCCGTCTTCCTCAGTAAAATGCATCTTGTGTCTATAAAAATTCTTAAAATGGTGGGGGGTTTTTTACATTATAGTTCATGTTCTACTGAAATCAGTAGGAAATTCTGTTTCCTTTAACCATTATAAAAGGGCCTCTCTTGCATCTTTAAAGTTAACATGTGTTTTATTGAGCTGTGTATTTAAATACGAATTTCAGTGCGCTGCTTTGTGCTATTTGTTGAAGGGAGGGCACAGTGAAAGTTATCGTTATGATGCCATCTGTGCCATACATCGTTAGCAAAATAACTTTTTTAACAGCTTGATTCTAAGGAGTAAGTCACATTTGGGATTGCTATTGGAAGAAGGAGCCTAAATTTTTCCCCTTAAAGAGAGGACTCACCCTGACTACCATATTGGCTGTTTTGTGGTGAGGAAGCAAAATTGTGGTTGCTGCTGTGAACATTTGCTCCACAACTGGGGCTGTGAAAGCTCCATGTATGACTATCTCATTTGCATAGCTCCTGCACACACAGAATCTAACACCTGGACGCTTGAATCACAAAGCTAGCTCCCAGTTCTTTTGTGGGATATTGGGGTAGGGTTTGAGCATATACTGTACATCTTAGTGTTTTTATGTATATACCTTGCATTTTGGAAACATTCCTCCTATACGGATATTCCGCAAGCCTGGATATGTGACAGGAGTCTGAGGTGATCACAGAGGCAGTTTCTCAGGTCACATATGTGAATCTTGGGCCTCAGCAAGATAGTATTATGTTTTGCAAACTGTCAAGAGTAAAACAGAGCCTTCAGCAGTTCATGACTCAATGTTATCAGACAAAAAATGTGCATCTTTTTTTTAACACATTAATGTGCATCTGTGATTAGGAAATAGGAGGATATGAAGGAATGAAATTAGAATTCTCCTGTTTCTAACATCTGGTCTCTTAATTAGTCTTCCCATTTTGCAAAGTAGCATTAATAACTTCCTCTGCTATTAATAACACAGCTATATGTTACTGAAGTTACGATGAAGTTACGATGTGGTGCTTATCTTACATTTCCATCCTGATTCCATTTGGAAATATGAAGAAAACTTTGAATGCCAATCTTTCCTCTGTTGTAATAAAAATTTTCCTCCTCTTTTATTATATGACCAGACTGCTCTCACCAAATGTACTATTCTTCTATCAAGGTTTTTCAAACCTAACCCATCTTGCAGTTTTGCATTAATGCTTGTTCGTCTTTCTGTTGATGTCTACTCCCTCTCATCTAAAGGCATAAAATTTGTTACTGATCCACCTGCTCATTTCAAAAATTATCTGAATATTAAGAGGAAATAAAAATGAAGACACCTTTTTTGAAGTACTCAAAGCTATTCCCGTTAAGTAGCTTCATAAAAGGTGAACAGAGTGATATTATCCCCGTTTTACAAATATGAGAGACAGAATCTGAGAGAACATGGCTAGGTTTAAAGTCACAATTCATGGTGAGCCGACCACTGAACCCAAGACTTTTTAGCTTATTTTTGGAACCATTATTTTACACCCAAAATATGATATTTAACAAGCTAGTTTTCTATAGAAAACTATATCAGGTTTTATATATTTCATATTTTGACTTTAATGAAATACTTGTATATTTCCTTGTATATCAAATCATATATGGAAGCCCTTATTCAGTATCAGTTCTTAACTTCTGTTATGTTGTTTGGGTTGTTGGGTAGATAGCTGCCACCAGGATCTCTTATCTAGAAAAGCTACTCTACTATAAACAATGATCCTACCCAAACTGCATAAAAATCAGTTTAAGTAGGAGGTGCAAAACAGCAGCTATATCATACCACAGTATCAGATCTAAACAGATTACTCATTAGGAATACTCATGGTCAGGGGTTGATTAACAATATAGGCTTAGCCAGGGATTTAATCAATCAATCAATCACTAGTATTTATATACCGCTTTTCAACACAAAGTTCACAAAGCAGTTTACAGGCAATAACATTAAAGTTAAATGGCTCCCTGTCCCAAAAGGGCTCACAATCTAAAAGAATGGAGACCACCACCAGCAACAGCCACAAGAAAGACACTGTGCTGGGGTGAAGAGGGACAGTTGCTCTCCCCCTGCTAAATATAAGAGGACACCACTTGAAAAAGTGCCTCTTGCCCAGTTAGCAGGGGTTAACTGGATTAATCTGGTTTAATCCACCAGAGAATGTTCCAGATCTTTCCTCAATGTACGCTAAACCAACGTTTCCCAAACTATGGGTAAGGACCAACTTGGGAGGTAGTGCTCTGATGTCAGGTGGGTTGTGGAAAGCCAGGAACAACCATGTTGGAAGCTGCAGACCTTAGTCTTCCTATATTCCTTTTGTGAGTGTTAACAGTTTCAATTTTCTAGTGAGGGTTTTTAAAAGTTTTGTTCTCCAATAGCCTGTTCATGGCAGGTCAGTCCTTGTCAGGTTGAAAGCTCCTCCCTCTCAGGTCAGGTTGAAAATGTTCCTGAGGGAGGGGCTCCCTATGCATCTCAGACCGATTTTGCCTCTAGGCTAGTAAGTCAGGCTTTCTTAGTGTCAGAGAAAGCTGAGTTAGTGTTAGCGCTTTGCATTAAAGGATTCTGTAGTTTAAACCTGTTCCTTCTTCCTGTCAGACAGAGCACGTCTATGGAGCCAGCGGTGATGCGGCTCAGGATTCAAGATTTCAAGGCCGTTGGCCCACTTGAGTGCCAAGGGGTCTGAAATGACGGCCAGTTTGTGAGCACCTCAAGCGCTTCATCTTAGGTACTCCAAGCCTAGCAGTCGTTGTAGACAGGCTTTGGAGCATGGCATGAACAACTGTAGGGACCCGATTGCCTCACTGAAAAGGGAGAGGTTCGGGGTTTGGCTCTCAGGACAATCTGTCGGTGTCAGTGTGGTGGTTTAACTGAGCTTTGCCCACCTGTATATGCCCATCCACAGGCCGAAAGCGCTGTCAGCTCTCGGCTGAGAGTTGTTTTTGTTGTTCAGTGATTTTACATAATATTTTGACCTAATCTTGCTTTCTGTTAGGGATGTTTCACGGTTGTGCAATTGCTGCTGTCTAAGAATGCCAGTTTGCATTCCTGGAGTGTCATTTGATGATGTCACAATTACAGCACTTTCTGCTTGATGATGTCACTTCTGGCCATGACAGTAGGTCCCCATGCAAAAAGCTTGAGAACCACTACACTAAACAGCAGCATTGTGCACAATTCTCAAAATTCGAGTTGAGTCAATTCAGGAGTCTCCACCCCCGCGTGAATTGACTCCTGCACAAGTCCTAGCGTGCACCCGTGGCGACTCCACCCTGGAATTTCATGCGTCATTTTCATAAGTCACGAGTCTTTTCATGACAAGCTGCGAGGCAAGACAGGCATGCACGCATGACTACAAACGGTCAAAATGGGAGGTGCGGGGGGAATGCAGTCAGAGTTGTTGTTTCACGCTTAACATTAATGTTCTGTCAGGCCTCCAATGTGACACAAGTCTTTTTTTCACAACACTGCTAAGCAGTCTGTGGTTCCAGTCTGTGGTAGTGGTTCCCAGTCTTACCCCCACAAGCCACCATTTTGGATCCTGCAAGAGCCACGTTGGTGGTGCCCAATTGGTTAAAAGCTAAACAGGCAAGCTGTTCTATCTCTTTTACAAAAAGTTGTAAAAACTCAAGTATTCATTCAAGACTATTTTCTGCTAAGGACACACACACACACACACACACACACACACACACAGAGAGAGAGAGAGAGAGAGAGAGAGAGAGAGAGAGAGAGAGAGAGAGAGAGAGAGAGAATGCTTGCACCTGTATTGAATGTTACCTTAAAGGGAAATGCAGTAATTGTTTATATTAGTTCTATAATTGCAGGTAAGTTTTCTATAAGCGATTTATGCATAACTCTTTCCAAAGGGCTCTTATCATTGATTAGGTAAAGGGTGTGTCGGTTCTATTCTTTCTTGTATTGATAGTAGAAAGGTATAGAGCTCCTCAGGTGTAAAAAGGCTAGGGTGAGGGTGGTTGGCCTCATTAGAATGAAGATAAGAACCATAGAGAGCAGAACTTTCTATATTTGAAAGAACAGCATTCTGTGAGAGCAGATATTTGAAAGAACAGCATTCTATGAAGTTCATAGAAAATTCCATGATTTTTTGCTCAAAACCTGCCCTCGACTTATCTGTGAGACCAACTTGAATATCTATGGTATTGTTAATAATAATGCTATCACTGTATACAGTACTATGCTCATATTAATTCTTTTTTTCACAGCTAGGAACTTTTACTACAACTTTAGTTCAATGCTGTGCTTAAGCTGTACTTACCTTTATACCAGCCCTTGCCAGACTCCGACCCACTGGCTGGATCCGGCATCCAGTGAATGCCCTCTGCATTACCACTTCTCTCTGCCCCGATCTGGCCATAAGGACACTGTGGACAGTCACATCTGCCCAGAAAACTTGCTGCAAAGCCTGATGGGGCAATGGGAAGTAGACGTAACTGCCCAGGATGTTGCTATGCCCAGATCAGGGGCAAAGAGAAGCTGTGGTGAAGTGGAATGGTAAGCGCCACTCAGGATGGGGAGAGCTTTTTTGGTCTGCAGCAGTCTCCAGTGGAGAGCACTACTTTATACTAAGGTGTATGCCCTGAAAAAAGGAACATATTTTAGAGCAATCTTTATTTGTGGCTTACCTGGATTTTTAAGAGCAAATTTCTATTGGTTAAAATTGATTGGTTCATCTGCTGCACCTGCAAGTAGGAGCAAGAGCAATATCTCCTTGCCATTCAAGACTGCAGCTACTAATTGGTGTTTTGAACAGAATTTAGAGCACAGTCCTAAACTGGAGTTAGGCCAGCATAAACTAAGCCAGCAAAGTTTGGCCAGCACAAGAGCTACCATAAAGCACATTTGGACCACTCTTGGAATCAGGGAGGATGGCTCACATCTCTGTGCCGGTCACTCTGTCTCCGAGAATGGTCCAAACATACTTTACAATTTCCCTTGTGCTGGCCAAACTTTGCTGGCTTAGCTTATGCTGGCCTAACTCAGTTTAGGATTGTGCCCTCAAGAGCGCAATCCTAAACTGGAGTTAGGCTGGCATAAGCTGAGTCAGCAAAATTTGGCCAGCACAAGGGCCACCATAAAGTGTGTTTGGACTACTCTCGGAGTCAGGGAGGATGGCTCACATCTGTGTGCTGGCCTCTCTGACTCAGTCAGTGGCCCAAACATACTCTATGGTGGCCCTTGTGCTGGCAAAACTTTGCTGGCTTAGCTTATGCCAGCCTAATTCACTTTAGTTAGAACTTCTAAGACAGTTGAGCAGCATTTATTTTTTGCTGAATCACATAGCTCTTTGTATCAAATCACTCATATTGTTCTTTTGTGCTTCTTGACCATAGAATATTATTTAAAGACAAAGATCGAAATTGGGAAGACATCGAAAAGAAACTGCGAGCTGAAAGTGATGTTCCAATTGTAAAAACCTCAAGCATGGTATGACAGAATAATTTTTTCCAGTTTCTATTCACATAGGCATTTTGAAAAGGGGAAAGGCCCCATAATTTGTGTGAATATTTTAGATAACTTTTAATGTATTTTAAGTCTAAAAGATTTTTCCTTTAGACTACAGTGCAAAGAAAAAATGTTTAGGATTGCGCCCTTAATCTTGATATGAAATTTGATTTTATGATTCATTTTTTCTCTCTCTGAAGTTAACTGTTATTGCATAAAATTATAGTATGTAACATTTTGAGCTGTGTGTGTGAAAATGAGTGAACATGCATGCATGTGCTTAGCTCAGGGGTGAACAGTTCCATGCTCAGTGAGGAGTTGACTATCAGCTGAGTTCCCAAAGTCAGTGCACAGCACCAATTTTCAGAACACTAGCAGGAGAAAGGCCTTGTTCTGGGGCAGTGTAAATGTGCTGGAAAACCCTGATCAGGATTGTACATTTAAAAAAATGTTAAAAGCAGCTCCAGGGGAATAAATTAGGACTGCAGTGTTAGCAAAGCAGGGTATTAACCCAACTCCAGAGCTGGTTTTCCTAATCTCAGTTATTCCCTCCAGCTGCTACTTACCCTCCTATAAGAAAATGTACACGCACGGTACTGGTGTTAGCTTAAAACAATCCTGATTATCCTGGGTGGTCATGATTGCACATCTCCCATATCTTATCTAGTTATGGAAATGCTGAGCCCCAGCACATAGTTTGGGGCTCGCTATTGGCTTGCTCCCCTTGCCACGTGAGCCAGATATGGCCCCATTGGGGTGTTGTGGCCACGAGGGCGGCACTGGAGCTCACCTGGGAGAGGTGAGACCTCCACGGGGACATCCTTGCTTCTCGATCTTGAGGAAGTCGGATCCCCGCCCACCCTCCCATTGCGGCAGTCCAAGATCGGCTGGTCGCCATATTGGGGGCCGGGTAGGAACTTTTCTGTCTGCCTGATTGGCCTTTGGTGGGCAGTTTTTTCGCCTACCCTGGACTGCGCTTGGGGGGGATATGGTGTGTTGCATGTGCACAGACAGCAACCTCGGTCACTTTATTGCAGGTTGACACAGGCATAAAGGCTGGAAGGAGGCTTTTGGTGGGCAATCGGAAGTCAGCTAAGGCGCAGAGTTACCCATCGGCAGGCCCACAGCTGCTGACCGGCACGTGGGGCTGACAGGGAATCATGCTTTCTGGCTGGGGCGGACACGTGGGTAGCTGCTTCCGCCCCTGCAGGGGTTGGACCATGAAGGGCCATGCCTTAAGGGGCCGGCCTGGAGTCAGGATGTTTCGCCCACCAAAGGAAGGCTGGCCAGCGGCTTACTCTCCACCTTCAGTTAAGGCCTCGCCCCTTTGCCTGCCCTAGTTAATTTGCTGCCGATCCCCAGCTTCTTTGTCATTGTATTATGTTTGCAATAAAGTGGCCCGTTCATCCATACGCATCTGTCTCTCGTGGCTTCATTTGGGGATGCACAGCTAATAAACCCTTAGGTGTTCCAAAAATGCATTATAGTACCATTTCCTTATCAACCGAGAAATTGGTATCAGCAGTATGGTAATATGCATACAGTGATGTAATGTGGAGGATTTTTACCTTACTGAAAGCTAATGCTTATATGCTTACAGGAGATATCGTCAATATTGCAAGAATTGAAAAGAGTTGAGAAACAACTACAAGGTATTTCATATTTTCTACTGATGTCAGTAAAGTCATTGTTCTTCTGGAAACAGTTGTATCAGTCTTTGGTTTTTGTTTGATACATTCTTAATCAAATTACAGAGTGCTGTGGATGTTGAAGTGCAGGTGGCAAACAGAATGAACTTTAAAACTAGAAGTTATTTATTTAGTTTGTCAAGTTAGGGAGTCAGTAGTAATTCATCTTTCCACATCACACACCACAAGTGTGTGGAAAGATGAATTACTTTTCTTTAGGCGTTACAGTACCATCTGCCTCAGGAAAACGTGTTGTATACTTATCCAATGGCCACATAAATAGTGGCTCTTGCAGTGGATTGTAATATAGGAAAGAAAGCTCAGCATGCAGTTTTCTTTTCAACCCCAACACCACAGCAGATTATTCTTCCAGCAACTAGCAAGAAGTGTCATGAAAGATTCCTTGCAAATTTCATTTCCTTCCTTACTTCATCTTTCTGCTTTGCTTCACTCAAGACTCGAGGCCCTCACAGATTCACAATATGGGAGCTCTGTATTAGTTCGTGTTTACGCTATGGTCTCGGACACCTTTTGTAACAATTGGGAAAATGCTCAGGAAATTTTGCATTCAACTGAGGCTAAAGTATACAGTCTTTTTTGAAATTTTACTCCCTCTTCCCAACCACTAGATCTTAATTCTCTTTTTTTTCTCATAATTTTCAAGAACCTGTTTTTCTGTGTTCTTTTTTTTGGCACATACCAAAGAGTGGGAGTAGCATGTTTAGAACATGGGCACTTTATTTAGACAGGACCTGACTGTTAAGGAACATTTATGGACAAAATATGCCTCAACACAACCTCATTTGATGGCCCCATGATTAGATCATTAATGCATCAGAAAAGAACATTAGATTGTGCAAGCAGCACAATTTGTGCAATCATATCCTTAACTGTGCTAAGTGCAGAAAACAGATGTATCTCATAAGCCCGTCTGATCTCCTGAAGACAGTCTTTTGCAGTTATGTCCTCTAGAAGCAGCCTCAAAAGATGCTTTGTCAATAGTTGCTCTTTTCACAAGGCATGATGTAGAACTTGCCACCTCAGTGAGAAGGAAACACAACGTTTGGTTTGGAAACTAATATGGTACTGTCACATGGGAGGGCAGTACTGTAGCAACCTCTGAACTGTTCCATGGTTAAGTATGTGTTCAGTTTTTAACGCTGAATTAGATTGATTTTCAATTCTGAAAAATTAAGCAGATGTTCATAAAGAGTGTCTGCAATATTTTAAGAAATGATGATGCAAAGAGATTAAGATTGGACATTAGTGGGGTAATTTTGACACACAGGTATGCATTTCCAAATCCTGATCTTGATTTTTCACCAACGTTTTTCCCTCTTTGTTCAGTGATAAATTCAATGATTGACCCTGATGGAACACTGGATGCTCTGAGCAATTTGGGATTCGCTAGCTCTGTGCAAGCAGTTCATCCTAAGCAGAAGTCCAGCCCTGTTTCTCAAAGTGCCCATCCTCAGATACAGCCTAACTGTCAACCAGAAGCAAGAGCTGTTCGACCAACCATTGCCTCGGCTTCAAGTGAACTTGGCAATGCTGGGTCTGAGCATGATTTCAGCATACATTTTAATAGGTTCAATCCAGATGGTGAGGAGGAAGATCCAACTTTGCGTGAATGACATAAATGTTAGTACCATTTAGTATTGGATGTGTAGGACTCAAAGAAACAGTCATAACATTGTTTGTACAAGAGTAAAACAAAAAACACAGAAGCTTCGTAAAACTGCCATTTGCTTTGTTATACCAGCTTTGGATGTTGCACATCTCTTGATCCACTGAGGTAAAAATTGGTACAGACCTAAAAAAGTTCATTTGTGGTAATTTTGCAGGCTTTGCAAGCACTTGTTTTGAACATTTTCCTCCATAATGTACTTCAGTTTGAGCAGACATGCAAGCAAGTGCAAGTCTAGCATTATTAAACTTCTCAATCTACTGTGCCAAAAGCTGATCTATTACTGAACCTCTTAATTCAAATTTGTGTAAAACGGTTGATCACTTAAATTTGATTTGGAGTGAGAGGTTCTAAATTAGGATTACATTTGACTGTCAGGACACACTACAATGTAAAGAAAGGCAGGCTTCACGAAGCATTAATTCTTGCATAAGGAAAAATTTTCAAAGGGT
Organism: Lerista edwardsae; assembly: GCA_029204185.1. Taxonomy (NCBI): domain Eukaryota; kingdom Metazoa; phylum Chordata; class Lepidosauria; order Squamata; family Scincidae; genus Lerista; species Lerista edwardsae. The sequence goes on along the minus strand of JAJKFI010000018.1, from coordinate 15,019,373 downwards.
TGTGATTTTTATATAACTTCATTGCTACATAAATTGTCTTGGGGTTTACAGATCTCAGATATTATGTTTGCACTAAGAAATAGCTGGGAGTGGCAGCTGAGCATATCAGTATCAATAGGAGGAGCTAACAATGTTGATGTATATAGAAAAATTGATCATAGGTATCCTTTAAAAAAACAAAAGCACAGTGGTCTGAGTCCACTTCCCACATGGATCCATTTGGCCATTATTGATCCTGTTCACTGTTTCTTTCTGATGATGATAATGATGATGATAAAATGTCATATCATTTCTGTCCAAATATTTGGAACTATGAAACCAGTTTAAATGTATAGCTATGTAAGTCTATTGCTTGAAACCCTTTCTCATGTTGTATTAACAAGATCAAACACAAAATGCATTTACAAATGCCTCCTTGAGATTATCATGAGTTGTAAAATTCTTCTTTAGAAGATTTGGAAACAAGAGTAGTGATTTGGTGAGTAGACTCACTCCAGGCTTACAAATGGTTCATGTTTCCCCTATTCTTTCTAGTCTGTCTTGTATGTTCATGAGGATTCTGGAATAAATCTACTAATATAAGCCTTTGCTTATATAGCTTAACAGCAAAACTATTGAAGTATCTCATATAAGCCTATTTACCTATAAAATTTTCCCAGTAACTTAATATTTGGAAATTATAATATAAAAGTAAACAAATTTGTATTTCCAGAACACTGTAATTTCAAACTCTTATGTTAACTGCAACTAATAACTGGAATTTTATTTTATTCCTTTTCATCAATCTTGATATTAAGGTATTTGAAGCTTTTATGGAATAATCTTTAATATTTCAGCAATAATCTTATGTGTCGCTTGTTTAAAAATACTTTTGCCTGTACTTTTTTTAAAACTACAGGATTTTGGAAGTCATTGCAAAGTTTGACCAATTAAATATACAAAAACAAATTTTGTATAGATGTAAAAATAAAAAGCCAATAATCCTCTTGTATATTGGATTTAATTTTTTTTTTTGCTTTAAAATAAAAAAATGCCTCTCATCCACCTCTGTATCCCACTCTGTTAGCAGAGGTTAGGCAAATACTTGCTTATAAATACTGTCAAAGTTTAACCTGATGAAAAACAAAATAACTACTGAAAGCAGTAGCAAGGATTTGGGCCATCATAATTCTTTCATTTCAGTGCTTGGGAGAAGAACCACAAACACTCCAGTGTGGGGGAAATGGTTACAGGAAAATTACCAACATTTAGGCTCTTCACACAATTTTGTTTGTGTTCTTTCAGACGTTTACAACCTTTTGTGTTCTGTAATAAATGTTTGCATTTACAATGTTCTTATTTGTATACGCCTTATTTATTTTTGTCACATTTATTATGTATGTTATTGTTATAAGCATTTACAAGTCCATTTTTAAATAAAGTGTTTCTGGAACTTTATACAATAATTTGATACATGTGTGGCTTAGTAAATGTTCATGATGTGCTTTAAATCAAGATCAATATTTGAGGAGATATTTTCTTAAATGTACTGTATGTTTGTGTCTGAGAATTTTGCTGAATTTTGGTCAATGTTTGTGCAAAGGACAATAAATCACATTACATCTATAATAGGTGTTCATACAGATATCTGTAGAAGTTTTAAAAGTTTGCATAAAGTAAGGCAAGCTTGCATGTAGACTAATGCTTTTTTTAAATGGCCAGGGTCTTATCTGTGAGTAAGCCTATATGTGCAGAAAGTACTTATGCAAGTACAAAGTGGGGTATCTTCTAACGTGTCCCCCCCCCGCACCACATATCACACTATTCTGAGGGATCCTCAATATTCTGGAGCAGTTTCTTTGGGGGAAGATGTGAAACAGAAGAAAAGCCCTCTTGTGTGAGTTAGCCTCCACTCAGTGTTCACTGGATCCCATCCATTGTTCAGTTGAGCATATCAGTAAAATATGGCAGCATAGCCTAGAATAAATAATTCCAGTATAATTGGTTTTGCCACATAAACCTAGATGAAGGCATCTGACCTAGTTAGGGACGGCCAAATTCTCTTCTTATCTCCTGCTTACCTTGCAGCTCATCATTGGATTTGAATTTCCAAACTTTCTCTGAATGTAAATGTTCATTTACATGTTTGAAAATACTCCATTTTTTTTCAAAGTTCATAACAGTGCCATACGCCCAGAGAAGCTCCTCAGTGGTTCCTCCTAAAACTTACTGCAGTTGGGTGTAGAAAGAGCCACGACCAGTTACAGCAGCAGTAGAGGCTTCCTCCTCAAAGTCTGGATATTCATGCAAAGACTGTATTGCTGCTGGGGGAGACTGCAAGGTACTGTTTCCTCTGTTGAGCTAGGTACCCTTGAGAGCCCCATTCCTCAAGCTCCTCCAATTGCAACATGGACAATCTGCAGCATGAGAGCCTTTCAAAAGTGAGGCTGCTGCAACAAGCTCTTCTTTTTGCCAGATCCTCTTTTTTCACCAACACTTTAGGAGGGGATGACAGGTTCTTGGGCAAATTCATCACAAGCGGGGCCTGAAGTTTTGGTTGAGTTGTGGCCTGAAGCTGCAATCCGAAACACACTTTCCTGGGAGGAAGCCTCATTGAATAGAATGGGACATTTCTGAGCAAACAGGCATAGGATTGGGCTGTGTAATAGGCTCAGAAAAGCCATTATAATTATTTTTAAAATACCATATAATTTTTGGTAATATTTATTATTTGAAGAGTTTCTATTCCTTCTTTCAACCAAATGGCTCTGAAGTCAGTTTACGCTGAATTGAAGAAACAACACCCCCAAATCCCACACACACATGAAAGCAAGTCAGGAGTTTGATGGGATACGGTGCTTCCCCTTTGGTTCTTAGGCTACAATCCTAAACTGCATTAGGCCAGCATAAGCTAAGCCAGCAAAGTTTGGCCAGCACAAGGGACACTGTAAAGAATGTTTGGACCAATCTCTGACTCAGAAAGGCCAGCACACAGACGTGCGTCTTCCTTCCTGACTTTATGGTGTCTAAACACGCTTTATGGTGGTCCTTGTGTTGGCCAAACTTTGCTGGCTTAGTTTATGCCAGTCTAACTACAGTTTAGGATTGTGGTCAATGTCCTCAGGCAATCGGCAGTTGAAGCAGGGTGTTCATTCTTGGCAGAGAGAGGGAGAAACAAGATCCCTACTGCTGTTCCTTTCCCTGGAGACTCCAAACTGGAGACCGCTACAGCACCTAAAATGCTCCCCAGTGTGACTGGTGCTTATCATTCCACCGGGGATCATTGGGACAACCACATCTATAGCCCCCAAGTGTCATGCAGCCAATTGCCTGCCCAGAACACAGCGTGCACAGCTTGCTGGGGCGGTTGGCTGCAACACGGGGGGCGGGGGCTGTAATCAGTATCGTCATTCAGAAACGAGCTGCCGGAAAGCGAGGCGGGACTTACCGCCTGATTGGCTGCCCGTTCGTGACGCGTCACTGCCTGCCCGACCGCTGCACGGGCACCCCTGGCTTCGGAGGGGGTGCCCGCTTGCCTGTGGGGTGCGCTGGGTGCCTAGGCGAGCCGCGGAGGGGCGCGCCACCCGGAGGGAGCCCCCGCGGCAGGCGGGCAGGCGGCGACATGTCACGGACTGCCTGTCAATCAAGCATTAAGTCCCGCCTCGCGTTCCGGCAGTTTGTTACTGAATGACAATACTGGCTGTAATCATGGCTGTCCTAATACTCCCTGGCAGAATGGTAAGTGCGGATCACCTGCAGGCTGGAGTTTGGAGACTGCTGGTTTGGACCATGCTGGTCTTTCTATAGCCAAGATTACCTTCCTGGGACGAAGGGGGCACAACTGTCCAATGGACATCGACTACATGGTGGAATTTTAGGCATTGGTACACTAAGTCAAAGCAGTAACATTAGAATGCAACTAGGGTTGGTCAAGTTGAGCCCTGACCAAGGGCCTACACCCATCTGGGGGTCCACTTTGCAAAGTGACCTCTGCCTCCTCAGTACCAGTGATACAGTAACAGCAGTGTACCATGAGAGGCCAGGCCAAGGGCACAATAGGTGCTGAACATAGGGTGCTATGTCAGGTGCTACCAGAAGATACAACATTCATATCTGGTTAATAGGTGCAAACAGAGTGGCTGATACTCATTTATCCATTGCCATTTGAGCATCCTTCATTTGGTGCAGTGCTCATTAAAATGTGCTGCTATTTGTTGGTACAGCAGTTGTTTGGCCAATAGGATAAAACTGAATACTGTAGCTTGCTTTGCCATTGCTTTAGTCCTGATTGTCACTGTTTTGTGCCTGTGGAAGATAAATGGAATCAAAAGGTTGAGATGATTCACCAGGAGCAAAATGGCAGACTGTAGGCCCATCCTTGTTTCTCCCCAAATTCATTTGTTATCAACCTGTTCATTTTATTCGCTCCATTCAATGTACTCTGTAAAAATTACAGGAACTGCATAGAGTTGCACACGGACAGCTCCAGAGTGCTCAGCAATGATATCACCGAGCTCTGGAACACCCTAATGGGAGCTGCACAGTCACGCAGCTGAGACGGAACAATGCCATGTTTTGATTATTGTGATATGCTGCTTTCTTGACTTCTCATTTCTTCCAGCTTTTATCACAGACCTGGGGGAGGGTAAGACATCCTTCTCTCTTATGCCCCTTTTACTATTAATGAGAGGCCAGACCAACAATCCACTTTACATGAATGATGGCAACATCCCATCTAGTTCTGCCGTTATCAATGCTTCCGTGCTCAGGTAGTATAAGTGGATATTATTATTACCAGTGCTGTTTAAAACATTGGAGTTTATATTTCTGATGGATTTAGTTTGTAGGTATATCAACATGTGTGTTAACAATATATTTAGCCGTTGGTGTGGCACATGCGGTAGGAACTGGTACATGTAGAGATAACACAAGGCAGAAGTCTTCATTTACACAATAACGGATGGGCAGCACAATCCAACCTGCCCGTCGCATCAAAGCAACGTCATAGCGTCAACGCAACGGCCTTAGCACCGATGCGGAGCCGCTGATCGGCACCCCTGCATCGGCACTCGAGCAATGGGAGCGGCGCTGCAGGCAACGCTGGCCCCGTTGCACCCGCAGCTCTCCTCCCTTGCGTTGGCTGAAGCCGGTCGGCACGAGGGAGGCGCCATTGCTGGACAGGGGAGGGAATGGGCAGGGGGAGAGCAGTTCTGGGAGGGACGTGGGCCCCCATGCGGGAGGGCAGGCTGTGGGGGTGCCAGCAGAAAAGATTGAGAATAAAGCAATTGAAAGTACAAAACAACAACCCTGTGTGTTGAATCATTTCAAATAAATCTGATGCTGTGAAGTTTATAACTAGCCTCTCTGTATTCCATGAGCCACCGAACTTGTACGTATGTACATACGTGTGTGTGTGTGTGTGTGTGTGTGTGTGTGTGTTGAGTCCATTGCAAGGTATAGACTGATGAGTAGTGCAACCTCTAGAAGTAAGCTACCTCAGAATGCCAGGTACGAGGGAGTGGCAACGAGATGCAGGTATCTAGTTGTCTTGTGTGCTCCCTAAGATATCTGGTGGGCCACTGTGAGATACAGGAAGCTGGACTAGGTGGGCCTTTAGCCTGATCCAGTGGGGCTCTTCTTATGGTCTTATAAATCCAAATAAGCAGAGCAATCCCTAATTAGTTACTACTGTATATACTCTAGTATAAGTTGATCTCCTGGATAAGTCGATGATAAGTTTTAAGCCAAAAATAATGGGATTTGCCATGCCCCGTGGATAAATCAAGGGGGAAACTTAGGGGTATCTGCAATTCTTTGGATTAGATAATTTTGTCTGATTTTACACAACACCAGATTCTGACAATGATCTACCAGTAATCGTTACTTAAGAACTGCACAGTCCACCTATTCATTAAAGTGCAGGGGGAAAAGCATATCTGCCTGGACTAGAGGAATGCATGTTATCCTGTTGAGCTCAGTTCACCTGCTTGCAGAGCCCTTTACAAGCTTGAGCTGGCTTCTGCAGGGATAACTGTTGTGCCAAATTCTCTCTCTCTGAAATCTTATGTTCACAGTAGGCTAATTAGTTTCCTTTCCATCATCCAAAACCACCTTCGTTTTACACAAGGCATCACTAAACCTCACCACCCATAAGAAGCAAAACGCAGTCAGCTTGTCTGCTCAGCCACAAAGGTCTTCCTTCCTCCTCCAGTTGGTGACTCCAAGGGCATGGCAGCCACACAACAATTCCCCACATTCTCCAAGAGTAGCCTTAGTTCCAACCACAATCCCAACAGCCTCACCTATTCCCCGCCCATCCACAACCCTTTTCGACTTCTCTGCACCCACATCACTGCTCCTCCCAGAAGCTCCTTTTATGCCAGGGGTCAAGGAACTTTTTTACCTTTTACCCCAAAATATATTTAGATACGCCGACGTTACCCCCTTGATTTGAAAGGAAGGAAATCATATATTATTATTTGAATTCAAAATTGATATAGACTCTCTCTATATATTCTATATGCAATGAAATGAAATCCCTGGGGGTGGGAAGCCAGGTGGAGCCGCTCCGGCTATTGGCCGCTTTCTTGGCCACCGCTGTCACCCAGCCATTAGGAACAGCTGCTGCGAGCCTGGAGAGAGCATGCATGGGGGGAGAATGGAAGAGCGGGGCGGCCTTTCCCTGGTGAGAACTCCATCCATGTGCGCACTAGGGAGCTGCGTGGTTTGGGGGGGGCGACAAAGACCCCAAGGCGCCTTAGTATCTCCCAATTATTCCTGCTTTCACTACGCAGCAAAAGGGCAACCGCCCACTTCCTTTCTCCGTCCCAGGACTGCTGCATGTGTAGTGTAGGCTCCTGCATGTCGGCTGAGGGTCAGGCCTTTGCCACACAGGGCTGAAATGCAGAGGACCTCATGGAGCGCCAGGCCAGCTATGCTTATTGAACCATTGCCTCATGCAGCAGGCTGAGGAGTGGCGAGGGTTGCCCACACATTCTGCACCTGCCCACCTCATTCCCTGGTCCACCACGGTTGCTCCGACCACCTGCCCCTTCCTCGGATCTCAGGGTCTCGGTGGCTTCTTTCATTGCGCATGGAGCCTGCAGCTCTATGACTGCATCCTGTAAACTTGTGGGTGCCTTCTAATGTACAAGAAAAATAGCGGTGGAGCTACAGCCTCCACATGCGAAGGCTGAAGAGGGCGAGAGGAACAGGAGGGCTAGCTTCTGCATGCAGTCTGCCGCTGCTCCTTGCAAAGCAAGAGTGCGGGAAGTGTGCTTTCCGTGTGCCCCTCCCCAGCATTCTCCCTATCAGTCTCTGTACAAGAAGTGGCGGCGGAGGTGCAAAGAGGTGGGTACATGATGTGCTGGGTGGGTAGCAGACTTTGGGAGTGGATCAGGTGGCTGGTATCTGGAGACGGGCTCCACTCTCCAGCCGTAAGTGGTCCGAGCTGGGCTGGCTGCCAACGATGGGACAACGCGGCATTGAGGAGGCCACGCTGCTCGCATTGCCAAGGCCTGCAGTGCCCATGTGGCTCGCTGCAAGTTCAGCAACGGCCATATTTTCACTGCTCACAATGAGATTGTGCACCCCAGCAGGGGCAGACGAGCGGGTCCATTTATCGCTGGGCGCTGCTCCGATTGGAGCAGGCTTGGCGGGAGGTGTATCGCACTTGCAGGGGGCGGGAATGGGAGGGCCAACAGAGCTCAAGCATATCTACAAAAGACCCCGTAAGGCCAAGGTTGAGTCATGCTGCAATTTCCTCTGAGGCGCTTTCTCTTGAGGCCCAAGAGTAATGGACGGTTGCACTGCCAAGACACAGCCGGGCATGCATTTAGATTCATATATGTGTCTCGGCAGCGCGACCGTCCATTACCCCCAGGAATTTCATTTTTACACGATTTGGGGTAATTTACCCCTGTTCCCTGACCACTGTTTTATGCCTAGGGACCTTGTTATTCCCAACTGGCTGCAGTTCTGAACTAGGTGCAGGCAAAGGCTCAGGGTTAACCCTGTAATTCCTGGCTGATAGACAAGGGGCCACTGCTGATATCATTCCCTACTTCCTTGGGGTAACCTTGTGCAATTTCCATAACAATTACACCCTCCTCCTAAATTGATTTGTTATGTTCTTGCAAGGAAGAGGCAGGGAACAGTGTGTGTGGTTTGCCTTCTCTTGCCTCAGATTCTCCTATGTGCCTTGAGAGAAGAGCAGCATACCTGTCTATTTGTAGGGGGCGGTGCTCATCTCCGTTTCTAAACCTGTAGAGCCAGTGTTTTGTCTGAGGACAAGCTTCCATGGTCATGCGGCTGGCATGACTATATGCCGTAGTGCACGGAACGCCGTTACCTTCCCACCGAAGTGGTACCTATTTATGTTCTTGCAATATTTAGGTGCTTTCAAACTGCTAGGTTGGCAGGAGCTGGGACAAACAACGGGAGCTCACTCCATCGCGCAGTCTTGAACCCCAACCTTCCAGTTAATCTTATCAAGAATAATCTTAGAATAATATCAGAATAATCTTATAAAGATGAATAAACGAGATCTTTGGGTAACCAGGAGGGCTTTTGAATTGCAACCTGAGGCACTTATGATGTTCAGCAATGTGTGAGGAATGCTGGGAAAGCCTCTGAGAAAACAGATGAACTAGAACCAGGGGACATCTATTAATGCTTAGCGTTAGAAGAGTTAGAACAAACAAAAGAAAATGTTTCTTTAATTACAGTGGGTAATTAGACTGTGGAACTCCTTGCCACAAGATGTGGTGATGGCAGCTGGCCAGATGCCTTTAAAAAGGGATCGGACAGATTTATGGAGGTTCCAAGATACAATGGGGATGTCTGAGATTAGCTGGTCACCATCATGAAGGCTGGGTAGAAATTTTTTTCTGTAATTGGAACTGGCCATGGATGGCAAGTTTTTTTTTTTTTGTCTACCCCAGATTAGCCAGGGAGGAATGCTGTATTCCATAGGTTTCATGACTTAAAAACTGGTCACATGTGTTTAATAAAAGTTAAGCCCCAACCTCAATCTGGTGCCTTCCTTAGGGGTGATGCAAGGGTGATAGGTTACCTCAGAATGCCAGATGCAGGGGAGTGGCAGTGAGATACAAGTATCTGGTTGTCTTGTGTGCTCTCTGAGGCATTTGGTGGGCCACTGTGAGATACAAGAAGCTAGACTAGACGGGCCCTTGGCCTGATCCCACTGAAGCTTTTCGTATGTTCTTATGCTCTTAAGTGAAGTGGGAAACAAATACTAGCAAACAAAACTGAAAAGCTGCGTGTGGGGAGTGCTCAATTACACAGACAAGGAAGGGGAACCTACAGTAGTGATAGGAAAGGTAATGACCAGTTATAGCTGGATAACGTGGAGCAAAGTGGAAGTCTGTAAATTGTATACATCAGGAGTTCTCAAACTTTTTGCATCAAGACACACTTTGTGCTGTAGTAAATGGATAGTTGGACTTGGTGAGATGCACGCTGATAAAAATGCCAGGCAAAAAGAATCTCAATGCAATCATACGCCCAGTCACATGATAAAGATATTTTTGCAATGATTTATCAATGCACATGCGTATCGGTAATGTGTGTTGGAGAAAAGTCCTGCATGAACATGGCTGCCAACTGCACAGGCCTCAAGCTCGGTACAAAATAATGCAGAAATGAACAAAACAATGGAGAATTCCAATGTGTTCCATTCCACTTTAGATTAGATGTTTTGTTTGTTAACCTGCACTGAAAAATGTCTGAGATCTTGTTTCTGGTGTGCTGGATTCACGGACACTAGATGGCGCTTTGAATTACCTTTTCAAAAAACAAAAATGCTGCTGGATTGTAGGCCTATGTCGGAACATCTGTCAAGTAGCTATGCTATGCAAGAACTAAATGGAATAAAACATTTTATGAGAATGAGATGGTTTCCAAACACTTCTTGCAGGCGCCATCTACTTAAAATGTAAGGCTCATGTGCTTGGAAAGGCCTTTGGTGTCTCCTAGGAGTAATGAATGTCTCAAGACATTGCTGCCTGATTAGTAACTCCCTGCCTAAGTCTAACCTACTCTGGGACGAGTATCCAGCACAGATTAGGAGCAGGCTGGAAGTTGCTTGGGGAGGGGAACATTTGTTCCCTTACCCTGTGCTGACCTTCAATGGTGCCTGCTCAATGGTGCTACTTGGATGTAAGCACATGTAGAGCTTCCAGGCCCAAGATGGGCTGGGGTTAGGATATAGCAGAGCAGTGATGTCATGCAGGGGGTACGCAGGGGTACGCGAGTACCAGTTTCTAGGATTACAGCTGGCCCCGCCCATTCGCCCGCCCACTCGTCGACTCCGCCCTCTGCAACATTTGAATTTCCTGCATGTTTGAGTTGCCTGCATGTTCTCAGAGCCAGGCAGGCAGCGAGCGGAGCCTTTCCTTTCCTTGCCACTGAAAAATGAGTTGCTCTGGGGTTTTAACATGATGCCAGGCCTCCTTAACACGTTCTGGGGGTGCTGTGGAATACTGTTGCAACTATTGGGTCAGTTTAAAATCATCTGAGGCCTCAAAAAGGGCTTTTTTCATGTCACTTCCTGCCATAACATCACTTCTGGCTTATGACGTCACTTCCGGTGGGCGGGTCCCGACACGTGCCAATCAAAAGCAAGTACCTGTTCTTAAATCATTTAGATGACACCACTGCAGCAGAGGCCCCCTCTACCAACCTTGACCCCCTCCTAGGCCTGTGCCACCCTGTCCTGCCCTCCTCCACACATAAATACCCCGTCCCTGTTTCTGTTCCACCGTCACCCAGCTCTGTGCTGCACTTACCTCTGCTGCCAGCCAAGGGTCTGGATGCAATGCCAGCAGGACAGAGCAGGACATGAGTCATCACACATGGGCTTTATGGCCCAGTAGCTGCTGGGATTGCCGTCTCGAGGTACTTTCTGATCCTGTGCTTGACCATTGCATTGTTTCTATGATGTTTGAGTTGCTTGCAGCTCTTTTATAGAGTTTTTCAGCCACGTCTTCTTAGGCTCCCTTGGGCATGTGGAAAGGTGAAGGAGAACTGAAATGCTAGGTATTCCAATCCATGCTTATTCTTTTCATTTTACACGACTGTGTAGCTTTCTTCAATTTGCTGGCTACAAAACAATCCAAGCCCAAATATTTCATTCTGCAACTTGACAGCAAAAGTATTGAGAAAGCTGTTGATTGGTAAAAAAAAACGTAGTGCTGCTAAAATATACAACATATAACGCTTGTTTTCCTCTCTTTCGTTTGAGTGGCCTCAGTTTCCTTATTTTTGGAGATGCTTTTAACCCCTCCACGTCTAACCCTCCCCGAACTCCTGTGTGGGTTTAACAGCCTAAAAAGCTGCTGGCAAACTCCATTCTTCACCAATCCTGTGTAGATGTGAATTCAAGGTCTGTCCTTCTGTCTGGGGTAGCTGTTTGACCTAGCAGTACACCCATTCCTAGTTGTTTTGCCAACTGGGTAGCAAACCTGTCTAATGAGGGAAAAGGCAGGGATGGGGTGTAGAAGCCAGGGAGGCTCCACTCCTCCAGCCAGGTAACTTGGTGACATCATTACATCTTAGTTATTTAAGCCCAACCCCAAAAGAAGCTTGGTGTGTTCTGATGGTGAGATTTCATGCTGATTCATGGGAAGTGCACCCCCTAACTCTCCCGTAAGTGCAAGGACCAAAGATTCCTTGGACCGATGTAAGTAGTAAGTAATTATATTTCTTGCTAGAGCTGTTCAGGTAATTTATTTATTTATTTATTTTTTGTTTCCTTTTCCCACTCCAAACAAGCTTGCAAACTTCACTGGTTATTGAGGTGAGGCATTGCGGGTGTGTGTGTGTGTGTGGTTTCAATAGCATCTCAGTTGCATTGGCTCTGTGTGGTTATTGTACCAATGGCTACATTTTGTACTTTCCACATGAGTTCAGGCAACATCCCTCAGCCTGCTCATATTTTTCTACAATTGTACCCTTTCCCCCATTTACTTCTTTTTCTTTTGGACTTTTAATACATAGCACAAGCAGGTTATACTCAAAATGAAGGGGGAGCAGGGGGGCCCCGCAAGAGAGAGTATGACAATGAGGAATCTGGGACTAGACATTTAATAGGGAAATTCCACACAGGATAAGGTAGAAGCTATTGTGGGATGAACTCAGACCATTGTTTTGGATCTTGATGGCCTGGTGAAGATGGCCGTCTCCTAGCCCCAGAATGAGATTTCTGGATGACCTGTGCCTCATTTAGCATGAGGCGTTTGATTGAGTGTGCAATGAAGTTGGTGAGGGAAGCAGTGGCGTCACTCCCATAGGCATCCCAGTACCACGTGATACTGGGCAGCACTATGGGTGTGCCCTGGGAAGAGTGGCAGGTCCTCCTGTCTGCCACCAACCCCAAGCAATTCCCGGCATGATCTGCTCCAACCACACTGAGAGAAGCTTTATTTATTTATTTAAAGGCAAAATCTTGACGGCCCTAACGTTGGCGGGATGCATGTATTGCCAGCTAAAAGTGCCACCAACATGCTGTTAAGCACGCCTGCGACCCCGTATGAATAATCAGCACTGGGCCTCAGTGCTGGCAAGTGGTGATTTTCAGGGTGGAAGGAAGGAGTGGATCTGGGCTGGGGAGGGAAGGATTGGGCCCAGGTTATTTCTCAGCCATTTTCCAATAGCAAAGTGAATCAGAAATTTTTAAAAAGCCTATTTACAACCTTGACGCCAGCAAAACAACCACACAGCCCTCCTCCTTTCCAGCACCCGATCTTCCCATATTTTCAACATGGCTGCTTCACAACCCACCTGAAATTGGCTCACGACCAGCGATGGGATCCGCAAATTGAGAAGGGGAACGCTGGGCGGGACTTATGCAAGACTTCCACATAATTGGCTGCCCTTCTGCAGCGTTCCGCGGCTGCCCTGGCCTTGGGGGGGCTGCCCCTGGTTGGAGCGCCTCATTGCTGCTCGCCGAGGCACCCAGCGCGCCCCCCCCCACCCATCCTCCATGGCGAGCAGGAGCCCCCCCCAGGCCAGGGCAGCCGCAGAACGCTGTGGCTTTCGACACCATTGACCATGGTGTCCTTCTGGGTCGGCTGGCCAGGTTGGGGCTTGGAGGCACTGTTTTGAAGTGGTTCCACTCCTTCCTGGCTGACAGATCCCAGAAGGTGGTGCTGGGGGAGGCTTGTTCGGCACCCCGACCTCTCAGGTTTGGGGTGCCGCAAGGTTCCATCTTATCCCCCATGCTGTTTAACATCTACATGAAACCGCTGGGAGAGGTCATCCGGGGGTTTGGAGTGGGGTGCCATCAATATGCTGATGACACCCAACTTTATCTCTCCTTTCCCCCTGATTCTGAGGAGGCGGTTGAGGTCCTGGATCTTTGCTCAGCTTCGGCTGATTCGCCAGCTGCGGCCGTACCTGAGCTGTGCAGACCTGGCCACAGTGACCCATGCCCTAGTGACATCTAGATTAGATTATTGCAATGCGCTCTACGTGGGGCTGCCTTTGAAGACAGTCCGGAAATTACAACTAGTACAGAACGCGGCGGCTCGGGTGGTTGCTGGGGCACGTCGGTTTGACTCTGTCGAGCTGTTGCTTCGGCGACTACACTGGCTGCCGGTTCTGTTCCGGGCCCAATTCAAAGTGCTAGTTTTGACTTTTAAAGCCCTTTACGGCTCAGGTCCAGGGTATTTGAGGGACCGCCTTCTTCCATATAATCCAACCCGTACTCTTAGATCAGGGGTCAGGGAACTTTTCTACCTTTTACCCCAAAATATATTTAGATACACCGACGTTACCCCCCACCCCGGCCAGAACAAAAGAAAAAAATTACATATTGGAACCCATTGCTTTTTATTTGATTGATTAATGAGCTTAATTAATGCTATGTAAATATGAAGTTGTAAAGGGTTTGGGAGAGTTAGGAAAGTTCTTTAAATATTTTTTAATCTTACTCTTATTGTAAATATCTAACCTGCTTAGTTAGATTTGATTTTGTCATATGGGATGTTAAAATAGTCTTGCTTGATGACATCACTTCCTTTGGGCCCCGGTTATAAAAAGTTTGAGAGCCATTGTACTGGATTAAAGAAAAACACCTTTAAGGTCAGAAAGTAAGATAAAGGGGCAGCCTCCAAAGACTTATTTCAGAATTTAAAAGATTGGTTTGCAACTCTGGATCAAACCAAAAAATGATAGCAGTAGCCATTTTTTTATGCAGATATCTGTTTCATGCACTTGTCAAACTGGGAATACCCCATTTTTACATCACAAGGAGTGTGCATGTAGGTAAGGAGATTCAGCTCGCCTCATACAAACATCTCTTAATGTAAAAAATTAGATCCTCTCCACTTTAAATATTAACAGGATAAATGGGAGCAAAACAAATACATCTGTTGCCTGATTAGTTTGACCCCCTCTCCCCTCCCCACTTCACAGAAACATAGCTGTGGAGAAGGCAAGGGCCATTCCTAATGTGTGCTAATACAAAGGGGGCTATGCAACTTAGCAGCACAGTATCTGCATTTCCATTCTGGAGAAGGCAAATAGTACTAATACAGAAATGCAGCAAGCGTTCCTACATTTTGTCTCCTGCAGCTCGCTTTCCCTCTTGCCTTGCCTCGCCTCACACTGTATGCTTGCCTGGCACCTCTCTTTGGTGTCCTGCGCATGCGCACATGCCCCACACACCCCACGACACGCTGAGCCCCAGTCCGGATCGGAGGATCGTTGCACCGGGCTACAAGTTGAGGGGGAGGAGGACAGTCTGGTGTCAGCTCAGACTGTTACTCTGCAGCCAATCGCGTTTGCCCCAGCCTGCACGCACCTTACGTTCAGTGGCCAGCCGGCGTCTGTCAACTTCTGTTTGCTCAGAAGTAAGTCAGATTGAATTCAATGTGCTTTACTCCTGGGGCAGTGTGTGCATTGGACTGCAGTTTTAATTAAGATGGGGTGCAATCCTATTAATACTTACCCAGGAGTAAGTGCCATTTACTATAATGGGACTTACTTCTGAGTAGACATTCATAGACTTGCACTCTTAGGCGATCAATTTTTTAAAAAACCTCCGTTCCAATCAGCCCCTCCCCTGGCAACAGCACCCAGTCTTAGGGGACATCTTCCATCATGCACGGACACTTCAGGACATTAAAGAGGTGTCGCATCTGTCCTTAGGCAGCGATCAAAATGATGGAGCTGCGTGTTCTGCAAGAAGCCTGAGCGAGGGGTGCAGTTCCCCCCGGAAGAGCAACAGAGGGGGGAGGAAGGCGCGTGCCTTCGCTCGCCTCCGATGTCCTGCTGGGAGGAACCGCGCATCCCTCACTGGACAGCGAGGGGCAGGGGCGGATCTAGTCAAAATGGTGCCCGGGGCACCCAATAGAAGTGCGCCCCCATGGGAGCCCAGGTCTACCCACCAGAAACAGCCCTGGTGCTCCAAGGAGCCCAGGTCTACCCATTAGAAATGACTGCATTGTTGCGGGGGCCACTGGCGCCCCCTAGAAGGCCACAAGATGGCGCCCAGGGCTCGTGCCCCCTTGCCCCCTAGATCCGCCACTGGCGAGGGGTGCACAGTTCCCCCCCAGCAGGGCAATGGAGGGGGGGAGGCATGTGCCCCGGCAGGGCAATGGAAGCGGGGATGGGGGAGAGACACGTGCCTTCCCTCACCTCCGATGCCCGGCCATCCCTGGCTTGCCTCTTCACTGCCGCTTTGCTCCGCTGCCGCTCAGGTCCAATGCGCCGCCGCTCTGCTGCTCTCCTCGCTGCATCCACGTGCTCTAAACTGCCGTGGTGTGAAAAGCAGGTGCAGAGCAGTCTGGGGCGCGTTTTGCCGGCCAGCGAAAGTGGGTGGAGCAAAACAAACAAAACAAAACGGAGCCAGCCAGGAACAGGAACGGGGATAATGGATGGTCGCGCTGCCAAGACACAGCCGGGCATGCATATAGATTCATATGCATGGCCGGCTGTGTCTCAGCAGTGCAACCGTCCATTACCCCCAGGAATTTCATTTTTACCCCATTTGGGGTAATTTACCCCTGTTCCCAGACCACTGTCTTAGATCATCTGGGGGGGGGCCCTTTTGACTGTGCCACCACCAGGAGAAGTGAGAGGGGCGGCAGCCAGGAAGAGGGCCTTTTCGGTGGTGGCCCCCCAACTCTGGAACACCCTCCCCTTAGAATTGAGAACTGCTCCCTCTTTGTTTACATTTCGGCGGGGGCTGAAGACCTTTTTATTCCAAAAAGCTTTTAACTGTTGACAGGCTGGCTGGTTATTATAATCCACGGGGCTTGTTGTTTTTTAAATTGTTTTTAAATTTGTTTTTAATTGTGTTCTTAATTTTTGATTGTATTGTTGTTTAATACTGTTTTAATTGTTTTTAATGTGAATTGTTATATTGTTTTATATATATATTGTAATGCCGCCTTGGGTGCCTTCGGGCACAATAAGGCGGGGTAAAAATCTAATAATAAAAGAAATAAATAAATAAATTTGTGGGTCCCATCGCTGCTCACAACCCACTGGTTGGTCCCGACCCACAGTTTGGACACAGTCTAGACATCACAGTGATATATGCTCATTTCACACAGGCACTGGGCTCAATCCACTTCTTAAGGATTCCTCATGTCGTCGTGGTTGGAACAGCTGGTAATGCATTCTCAAGACCAGGTCAACATGTGGAATTCCAAGGGAGAAATAGCAACTTGTGTTGACTGCGGTGTGTAAAGAATTGTCATATGAACAGAGCACACATCAAATTGTGAAAGAATAAAACCCCTGTGCAGATATTTTTGCTGTTCTGTGTCCATAGTGCAGTGCTGTTAAAAATGACAGAATTTGCAAGAAAATGTAGCTCACGGAAGATTAGCAGTCTAATTTTATTCAGTGCCATGTGTGGAATAAAATGTGTAATATGAGCCCCTGCAAATTAAGCAATCTGCCACCATTATTTATTGAGTCTCATTTCAACAAAATCACAACTTCAGACCACGGCTTGCATTTTGTGGCATTTTACATGACAGCTGATTTACAAACACAGCTGCTCAGCCAAACTTAAAATGCAGGCGCTTGGACGATACGTTCCTCTTTGACTGTTGCTCTGGGCTGTTTACTATGAGCAGCCATTAATCAGAGATAATGACTGATTTCCCAAGGCTGACGCTTGAATGCACGCCCCGACATTATGAAATATTTATCTCCTCAAACGTATCCTGCTGTCAATGGCAATCTACCTTTTTTATGCATGTGTTGATCAGATCGCTTGAACGGCTACTTTCAGCTCCTCCGTCTTGTCTGCGAACAACGGCTGTAACTTGCCCTGATCCAACATGATGAGGAGCTCTTTGGTGATACTGTAGATGTGCAGAGCTGCCCACAAGAGGCCTGAGGCTGACACACTCACCGTCCAATCCCAACCTGTGCTGGAACAGGGAGGACAGCCGCCCCGCCCCATCCATATCCATCATGGGGTTGGGGCTGACTGCAGCGCAACTCAGGGTAAGTGGCAGGCCTGAAACGTCCCAGCGCAGGTCCAGGAATTATCATGGAGAGGCCTGCGCATGTCCTTGCCCAGGCCTCCCCAACGCTGGAGTCGTCACAAGCTCACTTTATGGCACATTTGCCACACGCCTGGGTGGGCACAAGTGACTTGACCCAAAGGGTGCTCAGGACTGAGTTCTAATATGCCAACGTTCACTGACATTGCAATCCTATGCTGCTTACTCAGAAGAAAGCCGCATTTTTGTTCTGTCAGTTTTTGTTCAATAAGGTTGAACTGTTCGTGAGTCAATGACAAGAGCTGAATTTTTGAATCTAGGGTCATCTGACACACACTCTTAACCTCTGAATTCTTTTCTTCTCTCATCTCATAGGAAACATTTCTCAACACGCTGTTCAAATACAGTGATGTTCACCCCTTACGGTCAGCAGTGGCTGAAAATGTACATCAATAATTTTTAGTGGGATTAGGAATTTAATAATCCCATTCTACTTCCACACTGTAACTAATCTGAGTACTAGCAATAAGGAATATGACATTTTAAATCTCCATTCACTGTAAAGTAGCAACTGGAGGTTCCCTAGCATTTGTCCCAAGTTGGAGGGGGGCTCTTCCTCCATATGAATAAAAGCGTGCTGGGTCTCAGGGTCATCCCAACCCACCCCCCTTGGTGCACACTCCTAGGAGTTGATTCACAGATGCACATTTACACTAGGAAGGAATGTTGGAAGAGAAGAAATCCAAGAGATAGATGTAGAACATTAAGCAAATCCCATTAAATAAAGGCTCTTATTACTAGACTATTGCCCTTCCTAAGGCTGCACTATAGTCATAATCTGCCTTAGTGAGGCAGCTGATTTTTTTTTTAGAATGAAATGCTGCTAAAAATCACTTGTATCTGCTCACAGATTAGCTGAAATAGCTAACTTATTTTGCTGGTAGGGGAACATATATAGTAAGTCCCATTTATATGTAACATTGCTATCTGCGACCCTGCTTAGCTACAAGGGGCAGAATTGCTACTTTCCTCATTACCTGTGCCTCTGTCCTCATTGTCCACCACGCAGAGACCTCCTAACGGCTTCAAGGACCTTCTAACGGTTGGCCCGCTGGATGGTGAGGGAGGGAAAGAGGAGATAAAAGGGGACTTAGAGATTGCAGAGAAACTAAATGAATTCTTTGCATCCGTCTTCACAGCAGAAGAACTTGGGCAGATACCACAGCCCGAACAGCCCTTCCTAACTAAGGAATTAAAGCAGATAATGGTTAATAAAGAAGATGTTTTAGATCAAATTGATAAACTACATATAAATAAGTCACCAGGGCCAGATGGTATACACCCAAGAGTTATTAAGGAACTAAAGAACGAAGTTGCTGACCTCTTAACTAGAGTATGCAACTTGTCCCTTCAAACGGCCACGGTGCCAGAGGATTGGAGGATAGCCAATGTCACGCCAATCTTTAAAAAAGGGAGATAGGGGGACCCTGGAAACTACAGGCCAGTCAGCCTAACATCTGTTCCGGGTAAGATGGTGGAAAGCCTCATCAAAGATAAAATCCTAAAACACGTAGAGGAACAAGTACTGCTAAAAGAAAGTCAGCATGGCTTTTGTAAGGGTAGGTCTTGCCTCACAAACCTTTTGGAATTCTTTGAAAAGGTCAACAGGCACGTGGATGTGGATGAACCTGTGGATATCATATACCTGGATTTTCAGAAGGCATTTGACACAGTCCCCCACCAAAGGCTGCTGAAGAAACTTCACAGTCAGGGAATAAGAGGGCAGGTCCTCTTATGGATTCAGAATTGGTTGAGGGCCAGGAAACAGAGAGTGGGGGTCAATGGGCAATTTTCACAATGGAGAGAGGTGAAAAGTGGAGTACCCCAGGGATCTGTCTTGGGGCTAGTGCTTTTCAACTTATTCATAAATGACCTGGAGACAGGGATAAGCAGCGAGGTGGCCAAGTTTGCGGATGACACAAAACTTTTCCGGGTGGTGAAAACCAGAAAGGATTGTGAAGAGCTCCAGAAGGATCTCTCCAAGTTGGGAAATGGGAAGCCAAATGGCAGATGCGTTTCAGCATAGACAAATGTAAAGTGATGCACGTTGGGGCAAAAAACCAAAACTTCACCTTACCTATAGGCTTATGGGTTCTGATCTGTATGTGACAGCTCAAGAGAGAGATCTTGGGGTGCTGGTGGACAATTCAATGAAGGTGTCGACCCAGTGTGCGTCAGCAATTAAGAAGGTCAATTCCATGCTTGGGGTCATTAAAAAAGGGGTTGAGAATAAAACAGCCAATATTATCATGTGCCGTGTACCGAAGCGAGGGAGAACTCACACAGACCAATATGATCAATAATAAAGTTCTGGTTTATTGATGAATACAGACTCATATTTATGGTTCAGTTTCCCAAGGCATTCGTTCATTAATTAACCCATCAGAAGGCTGCATTGATTAGCTCAGGAAGTATCGGCAAACAAGCCTTTCCGCGCTTTGACAGGCTTAAGGTTAACCAAGGTAAACCGGCTTAGCGAAAGCAAATACGCGTATCTAGGTTAATGGGTTACTAGGTCAACAAGCTTAACAAGCGGTTTCGCCGGCTTTTCGCTATCGCGTCTCCTTGTTAGCGCAAGAATGCTTTGATGCCGATCTTCTTGTTTACATAGCACATGTCATTCATCGTTAACCCGGAAAGTTTCAATCAACACCTTGCAAATTGGTTTAACAAGCTTAGGAGCGGTAGACCGGCAAACAAGCTTAAACAGTTTCGCTAACAAGCTTAGGGGTTTGCTAACAGGCTTAAGGGTTTAAGGGTTTTATTAACTTTTCACAATCTCCTTTCCGTCGTTAGCGCAGGATGCTCCGCTTCCGATCTCCTCGCCCCGTTCGCCATCGGGTTGCGCAAGGGTCATTTGATTGTAGCAGTCTCTTAGTTCGTTCTGGCCCATGTTCCCCCAATCCCATAGTCCTTAGCGAAAACCAATCTCTCCACAACACCTCCCCCTTTTCTTTTGAACAGCTGCTCGGAAGTCTTAAAGGCAACATTTTGGATACATCGAAAACAGCAAGGTCCAAATAAACACATTAGAATACATAGGACAATTATCATTAGCACTGGTTGAAACATATGCAGCAGCCAGGCTGGCAATCCTAGTGAGTTGAACCAGTCTGCAACGGGGTCGGTCTGGATCCGGATTTTTTGCAAGTTTTGCGTTAGCCTTTTGAGCTTATTGACAACGGAATCCGAGTGATCGGAAAGGTTAAAACAACACAGACCTTCCAGTTCGTCACATCCGTGATTATGTATAGCAAGTAAATAATCTATCGCCGCTCGGTTCTGAAGAACGGCTCGGCGCACCCCCCTGACATCCATGGCAATATCTGCGAGAACGCTAGCAGTTATATTTATTTGATTTCGAGCCCAGCACGCCAGCCGGCGTATCTGATCTGCATTTATCCCCGCTTGGACTCCAGGCATGAGCCACGACGCGAAGACAATGGCAGTTGTGCTGCTGAGTTCTACCTTGTCATTACAATCAGCAGGCAAGGCAATATCGCGCCTAACTCTCCTCTTGATGAGGTCCTGCACGACAGTCATGTTTACAGTGTCTAGGTTCAAAAACACAAGTTTACCAATGTAACACGGACCCCCGACCGGCCGCCAGGGGATCCCAGTGAATGCACGGTTTTCACAAATCAAAAACACCCCAGGTGGCAATGCTCGGGGAGCGAGAATTTTCAGATTGACATATGCTGGCCGGGTATGAATGGCAGCATGCCATAGATCGTTCCCAGTGACATTAGTGTATTGCTCCCAGGTGGGTCTGCCTGGGGTTATGCTTTGATAGTATGCGGCACCATCAAAGGCGATCATGCCCGTGCCGTTCACAAAATCCATCGGTCTTCCCGTGTTGGAACAGCCCTCAAACTGGGTGACATTTTGTTTTATCCCGGGGGGGACTGCCCATAATAGGTCAATCTCCTCCGGAGGATCTTGTGGGATCCGATGCAGGGCGCTAACTATGCTGGCCAACAAGCAAGCGGCTTTGTAGAACGGCCACTTCCTTTCTTTAGAAACGCTGTCACAAGTGCATGCACAGTATGTGTCTTCTGGAGCTTTACACTCGAAAGACACCTGAGAAGGGTTTATGTAGGATTGCAACTCAGCCAGTAATTCCTGTGGGGTCATAGGCACTCCAATCATGCAGGATCGAAACGGATCTCCCGCCGCTGTCATCGCCAGGCAGACGTGGGTCTGGTTCAGTCGTTCTGCTAGCATCGCCCACAGGTTCCGCTTCCCCATCTGCAGATGCTGCATCTCGATCGCTTTGCTCTGATTCAGGATCGGGAGGATCGCAAGGAGGAGGAAGCAGATGCGGACGTACCCATTTCGCAGGGACCCATCGCGATCCATTTTCTGTGGAAATACAAGCATACCCTCTTCCCCACGTTATTAATTTGCACGGACCACCCCACGCATTTCTCCGTGGGTCGTAACACTCTACTACCACCTCCTCAGAAAATTCATTATTTGTTTTGCCATGGTGAAAATAAATAGGCTGTTTGTCTTGTAAAATTGGTCTTACGTTTACCCAGTTTAAAACATACATGGCTTTGGCTACCACCCCGAGAATGCCCAACTCCCCCTTTTCTTTTAAAAAGAGGGAAATATATCTTTTGACATCTTGATGTGTCCGTTCAATAATCCCTTGGCCAGTAGAATTGTAGGGAATTCCGAAGACATGTTTTACCCCCCATTGGCTCATAATTTGGGCTACGGAATTTGCATGATACGCAGGGGCATTGTCAGTTTTAATAGAGTCAGGTTTTCCTAAGACCGCAAAAGCTTGAAGCCAATGCTGGATCGCAGCCTTTGCTGCTGTGGATGTTGCAGGAGTGCACCAGACAGCATGTGAATACGTGTCAACGGAAACGTGTAGAAACTTTATTCTCCCTAATGCTGGAAGCTCGGTAACGTCAGTCTGCCAAAGCTGCAAGGCTCGAGTCCCTCGAGGGTTGGTTCCTTGCGTTTGCAAGGGAGGAAGCCGTGCGCAGTCTGGGCAGGAGGCGACGATCCCTCGAGCGGTTGCCAATGGGATTTTGAATTGCTTTGCTAGCGTCTTTGCCGACTGATGAAAAAACTGGTGAGATTGACTAGGCAGCTGGCAGACGTAGACTTGGCTCACGCTGGTGTCAATCACGTTGTTCCCTGCAGTAAACGGGCCAGGTAGAGACTGATGGCTGCGCATGTGAGTAGCCCAGTACGGGTGAGATCGGAGCACGATGCAATGCTGCAGCGCTAGGAGGGTAGCGCTGATCTTACTGTCTGTGTGAAAATGCAGCAGAGCAAAGGGTAACTTTAGCAAAATGCCATGCACGTATAGTGAATCCACTACCACGTTGACAGGTTCTGCAGGATGATCCTTGAATACTTTTAGCGTGGCTAAGAGCTCCAGTTGCTGGGCTGATCCGTGAGCAGTGTGCAAGCTGGTCTTCCAAACTCCTTTTTCTTCCCATGCATAGCCGTAAGTTTGTGTTTTGGCACTTGCGTCTGCAAATAAAGTCTTTGCATCGAGTATCGGTTGATCCGATCGCAAAGGGCGCCACTGTAGCGGCAAATTCGTTGAGAAGAGGGGATCGGCAGGCAAATGCGGATCAATGGGAATGTCTGCCACTGCCAAGGCGAAAGTGACTGATTGCTGCATGGCTTCTGTTATGTTTTCCGCTGAGCAGTCAGTGAGACGGAGGTGAATCGCTTGAGGCAGCTGCCCAGTCATTTGAATGGTCCTCTGCTTTGCCTTCATTAACATCTGTCCTAAGCTGTCAAAAAATGCGGTGACTGTTTTTTGGGGTAGAGGAGCATGTACCCATTCCAGGATATTTAACTTGGTATTTTCGTGTTGTCCAACAATTACTGCGATGGGCAGCTGGGTGCCGTAGACATACAAGTTGACAGGAAGGGTCGGGTCAAACCGCTGCGATGATGCGTGCATGATCTTGCTCTCAATTGTTCTCAAGGCTTCCTTAGCCTCAGAGGTTAATTCACAAGGGTCCGTGACTGCTTTAGCTCCTTGCAGGAGGGAATATAGCGGCTGCAATTCTTGCGTAGTAATGTTTGCTCGCGGGCGAAGCCACTGAATATCTCCCAAGACCTGCTGGAGGTTGTTTATTGTAGTCAAACAGTCTGTTCGTATCTTTGTTTTTTGCGGAACCACCGTCCCTGGAAATATTTTCAGTCCCAAGTAATTCCAGGGTGCAATTCGTTGGACTTTTTCAGGTGCAATGCGAAGTCCAAAACGGGATAGCTGTGTCTGAAGGTCGTGCAACATGCCTGCCGTTACTTCTTGGGGATCACAGCACAAAATATCATCCATATAATGATAGACCAAGGTTTGGGGGTACCGCTTTCTCCAGCCCTCCAAGGCTTTGTCCACATACCATTGACATATGGATGGCGAGTTTCGCATGCCCTGTGGGAGGACGACCCACTCGAACCTTTGAGTGGGTCCTCTCAGATTAATTTCAGGCACGGAGAAAGCGAAATACTGGCAGTCAGCTTCGTGAAGAGGAATCGTGAAAAAACAGTCCTTAAGATCTATAATAACCAAGTCCCAGCCTTTCGGGAGCATGTTTGGGGAAGGCATTCCTGGCTGCAGCGTCCCCATGGGCTGCATAATTCGATTGACAGCTCTCAAGTCCTGGAGCAGGCGCCATTTCCCCGATTTCTTTTTGATAACGAATACAGGAGTATTATAGGGGCTGGTGGAAGGGCGAATGTGCCCTTGAGCTAATTGTTCCTGAACGAGCTCTTTTAAGTGTTGAAGTTTCTCCGATGGTAGCGGCCACTGGCTCACCCAAACCGGTTCTGACGTAGTCCAAGTTAGTTGTAATGTGGGCGCGGAGGTACTGTCAGTGACCGCTGCGGAAAAGGCGGGGTGACGATCATAGCTCCCCATTGTGAAAGAACATCTCGTCCCAATAGCCATAGATGTGTGTTTAGTATGTAAGGCGTGACTTGTGCGGTGTGTCCTTCTTTGTCCAAAACAGTAAGCCGGCAGGCTGCTAGGAATGTCTTTTGATGACTCGTTGAGCCCCCGATTCCTGTCACAGCTGCTGCCGGTTCCAATGGCCATTCCGCGGGCCAGGCTTGTAGGGGGACAACCGAGGCGTCCGCGCCAGAGTCCAGCATCGCAAGCACCCTGATCTGGATCCCGCTGGGTCCCTCGATCGTGACCTCCCTGAGCGGGCGCTCCTCTGTCATGGGTGTAGCAAAGGCGATGGTCACCGCTTGTGCGTTCGTGGAGCGAGAATCTCTTTGCTGGGGCGCAGCTGGGGTCATCGGCGCAGGCTGTCGGAACAGGATCAGCTGGGCGATCTTGTCACCGGCGGCGATCTCAACGGGGGGCGCCCACGTTCGCACCAAGATTTTAATCTCTCCTCGGAAATCCGCATCAATGCACTCGGGGATGATCATGAGTGCTCGCTTGGTTGCTGAAGATCGTCCTATAATTAAAGCAAAGAGACTTTCCCCCAAGTACAAGCCGGTGGGCACACGTACTGCGTCGGGGGTGGTTAGGGTAATTGTGCTGGCTGCTGCCAATTCCACACCGGCGGACCCACTTGTTGTGGCATGGGGACCACGGGGGCAGCTACGGGATGCATTTGGTTGGCTGATGGTTGGTTGGAGGAGTATTTGTTGTCCGCGCTCCCCCCGCGGCTCTGCTGGTTTCCCGGCAGCGGGGAGCCATGCTTGTGGAACTTGGCTCGGCACTCCACCGCCCGGTGACCGAACCTGCCGCATCTGTTGCAATACCCTTGGAATCTCGTTTTTCCTTGGGGATCGGGTGCCCACTGTGCTCCTTGATTGCTTTGAGCCGCTCGGTTGGGGCAATCGCGGCGAAAATGGCCGGTCTGGTGGCATCCGTAGCACACTGGCCCTTTATTTTGATTATTTTGCCCTGCCGGCACCATTTGCTTTAACGCGGCGGCTAGTGCAACACTGTGAATTTGCGCCTTTTGTTCTTCCCACACCAAGCGTTCCCGTGCGCAAGCCTCAATCATTTCAACAAGGGTTGCCCCCATGGGCAATTGAGCCAAAAGACGTTTGCACGTAGGGTTTGCATTTTGCATAGCCAATTCTTTCACCATGGTGGCCCGGAGCTCTGGCTGCATGTTAGGAGCTTTATCGACTGCCTCTTTTATTCGATCCACAAACTGCATAAATGACTCCTGCTCCCCTTGCACGATCTTAGTGTATGGAGGGCTGATCGTGCCCATCTGCGGCAACTGCTCAAACACCCACATCGCACATCTCTGGGACTGCTCTCTAATACGAGGCGCTAAACGAGCTTGGCGCTGGGGATCAGTAAACAGTCCCTTTCCCATCAACATATCCAAAGTGGCTGTGGCCAGGGGGTCATTAGGGGGAAGGGTCATGTTCTCCATCATTTTTGCTTCTAACCGCTGCTCCCATTTTTGTAAAAACAGCATATTTTGAGTTGGTGTCAGCAATGTCTCCATCAGTAATTTAATGTCATAAGGCACTAGGTCTGAGTGAGTCAACAACGTCCCGATCTGTTGCCTGACCAGGCGATTGTCTGTGCCATAGTCCATTATGTTCTTTTGGATTTTATTAATTAGGTTCCAGTCAAAGGACACCCATTCTGGCGGCGCGTTGCCCCGGCGGACCACTGGCATCAAGATCGGCTGAACTGTCAAATTTCCCTCCAAAGACGCATTCTCTATTACTGCCCGCCACCGCTTTCTGTGATCAAACGTCTCGTCCTTCCCTGGCGGGGCTGAGTTCCGGGAGGGGAGGAGGCTCTCTGTCAAGCGCCTCATGCCGTGGAACTTGCCTCCCCCTCCCGGCTCCTTCTGAACACTTTTTCTCCTTTCCCTTTCTCTCTTCTCATCCCATTCTTCCAACATTTCCTGGGTCCTTATTCTCTCCTCCTCTTCAAGCGATAGGGGCGCTCCCAGCTCCCTCTTATCCCAGGGGCTCCATCGTCCTTTTTCCCCATACCGCGCCGTCAACCACTCCTCCGCAATCCTCCAAGCGCACTCTCCTCCCAGCACCTGCTTTTTTGCCCTCTCCTTATTTTCAAAAAGCTCCCGATCATCCCAATGTTTTGTGTCCATTCGTGGGGGAAGCGCCCCAGGTGGGACTTCATAGGCGCCTTCCTTATTTCGTTTCCATTTTGACATGTCAGGGTAAGTTGTGTCCGGGACGTCCTCATCCATGGGCAGAGGAACGTCAGCGGGGTCAAATGGGGCCGTGGGCTTAACGAAGGAAGCCTCCTCGGGGGCTGGGCACGTGTACGGGGGGAGGCTGTCAGAGGGACCCCCCATGGCTGTTTTTTCCGCCTCTGTCAGGGGACACAGCGCAGTGGCGGTGGACACGGGGCTCGTGAAATGCCAAGGATCGCCGTCCTTGCCGCTCTCCTCCCCTCTGTCCATCCCCAAAGCCTCCTGCAGTGCTCTTTTTGCCTCGACTTCCCCGTGAAGCCCGATCATGATCTTATCTAGCGTCCCGTAGATCGGGGCCAATTTGCTTGCCTCTGGCTGCCCATCTTGCACAAGACCCCACAAATCTGTCCCGACATTTTTCCAAGCTGGTAGCAAAAAGACGTCTTTCAAGTCCTTAAAGTGACCCCGCCTTCGAGCCCATTGACATATGGCGCTCGCATCCTTTTCCTTTAATTTGCAATCATACTTCGGGGCCAATTCACACAACAACCGGAGCCCTTCCCTCTCCGAAGCCGATACGGCGATTCCCATCCCGCTTCCCTGATCCGACCGTCACCCTTTGGACTTTGTCGATCAGTCTCCTTTTTTTATCCTGACTCACCAGCCAGCCGTGGCCACTTCTCTCTTTCCGCCTCTCTGGGGCGCCCGGGGGATCCTTTGGCTCGTTTCCTTTTGGCTGTCCGCAGCGATCCTACCCCGTCCGGGATGCTAACCTCGCACCTGTCCGCTGATTATTTCTAATCACGTCGGGGTCACCATTTGCCGTGTACCGAAGCGAGGGAGAACTCACACAGACCAATATGATCA
>JAJKFI010000018.1:14929266-14971850 GCA_029204185.1 Lerista edwardsae | reverse complement strand
ACCACCACCACCAACAACAACAACCACCCACCACAACCACTACCAACAGCCTCCCACCACCACCACCAGCAACCACCACCACCCACCACCAACAACAGCAACCACCACCACCCACCACCAACAACAGCAACCACCACCCACCATCACCACCAACAACAACCACCCACCAACAACAACAGCAACAGCAACCACCACCCACCATTACGAACAACAACCACCCAGCACCAACAACAACCATCCACCACCACCACCACCACCACCAACCACCTACCTCCAACAACAACAACCACCCACCACCCACCACCACCACCACCACCACCCACCACCACCACTAACAACCACCCACCACCACCACCACCACCACCACCACCAAAACAACAACCATCCACCACCACCACCGCCATCAACTAGAAGAACAACAACCACCCACCAACAACTGCAACCACTACCACAACCACCACAACCACAACCACCAACACCAACACCACCGTTCAAGAATCACCATGGTTGGCACTCATGAACAATAGTCTGATAAATGTCTTACTTATTCTAAAATTTTCTTAGAGGGCTCCCCTCCTTCCACCCTGTTGCTCCCTCCCTCTACCCCCTCCCACCTTCCCACGCCCCAAAATGGCCCCATGCTGGCCAAACTCAGCCAGCATGGGACTGACTTATTAGGCAATTCCAGCACCATCATTGGACTGCCACTGCTGACTGTTTTGGCCCAGAGCGTCTTGCGCTAGCGCAGATATGCTTTATGCCACATTTGCGACAGCATTGGGTGTTTTGGAATGGTGCTGACTGGCCATTGAAAGCAAAGGGGTGAAAAAGGTACAATTTTTTTGTCTGGGAAGGAATATGACTGCTATATTTCAGCATAATTCTGAACTTTATCACATAGTTGCTAAGATAATGCTGTTTCTAGGTAGCAACTGGGAAACTAATTGGATCAGCTGTTTGTATCTCTGTGCGCGCGCGCATGCGTGTGTACACGCACACATCTGAGTGAGCAGAACAAATACTTGACACTTTGAAAACACGTATAGAACTACACTTAGAATTTCAACTGCCCCTGGCCTGGAATTTCAACCTGCTTTATTGGGGACAACAAGAAGTGGACAAAGTTGAAAGCAAATGCTTCAGGAAGGGATTGGTTCTTTTGCAATCTAAATCAGTGGCATCCCTACAGGGGCTAAGTTTTGCAAGGAGCCTTACCCTCCCGTGTAAATCACTCCTCTCCCTTGCTGCTGTAGCCAGTAAGCAACTCCAAGACATTGTTTTTCCCCCTGAGGATTGGCTAAAGTGGCGCGGGAAAGGAGCAATTTCCACAGCAAGGTAAGTTTTCTTGCCAAACTTAGAGCTCCGCCCCCATAAAGGGATGCCACTGATCTAAATACAGCTTAATGGTTAATCTTATGTGGTTTTATTTAGGTTTTCTGGATTTGTGAGCACTGAAGAATAATATCACCAAAACACATGGGCATTCTTTACACTGAAGATTCTCATCAATGCTCTCAGGTTTCTGATCTGAATGATAAGAGTTTGTGCAAGTAATCATGCATTGCAACTGGTTAGTTTAGAACCTCTGCCACCATATCCTAACCTCCATTCCCAGGCTGGGCCTTCCTGTATTTGTGCCAGCTAAATAGTTGGCGTGGATCTGAGAAGCCCCATGGGGTGGTTGGTTTGGAGTGTTACACAGGGTAAGGGGGAAAATATCCTCTTACCCCGAGGTGCCCTTCAGCTGCCTCCTAAGATGCACAGGATGCATAGTCTTGTGGCCTGGCTGTGCCAGCGCTGTTTAGCATTGGGACTTGCCAGGGGCATAACTAATGAAAGTGTAGCCCAGTGCAGAGGACAAAATGTTGCCCTAGAAGTGACCTCATGACAGGAAGTGATGTCACAGTTTAGACTTTAGAGCTAGGCTATCTCGTAGTGCCGGATGCAGGGGAGTGTCAACAAGATGCACATATCTAGTTGTCTTGTGTATTCCCCGAGGCATCTGGTGAGCCGCTGCAAGATGCGGGAAGCTGGACTAGATGGGCCCAGAGGCGTTTCTACAGGGATGGCAAAGCTCTAAGTTTTGCAAGAAGCCTTACCCTGTCATGTAAATCCCTCCTCTCCCTTGCTGCTGTAAGCCAGTAAGCAACGCCAAGATTGGCTAAAACGGTGCAAGAGAGGAGTGATTTCTACTGCAAGGTAAGGCTTCTTGCAAAACTTAGCGCTTTGCCATCCCTGTAGAAACGCCACTGGATGGGCCTTTGGCCTGATTCAGTGGGGCTCTTCTTATGTTCTGATGTTCACAGTTGTATTTTCATTTTCTATGGTTTCTTAGCATAGCTTTTGATAGAGT
This sequence comes from Lerista edwardsae, assembly GCA_029204185.1. Taxonomy (NCBI): domain Eukaryota; kingdom Metazoa; phylum Chordata; class Lepidosauria; order Squamata; family Scincidae; genus Lerista; species Lerista edwardsae. The sequence continues at coordinate 14,969,497 of JAJKFI010000018.1, read as the reverse complement.
AAATATATTACACTCTGGTTTGCTTCATTGCATTCTGCATTAAATTTCCTTTCCAATGATATATAACATGATGGTATTATACATACCAAGATTTTTCACTCTGAGCTTTAGTGTCTAGCTCAGCTTGTTGCCTCTTTAAAGCTTGTTGCAATTACATATAGGGACGTGGTGGCGCTGCGGGTTAAACTGCTGAGCTGAGCTTGTTGACCGGAAGGTTGGGAGTTCGAGACCGTGCGACAGAGTGAGCGCCCGTCGCTTGTCCCAGCTCCTGCCCACTTAGCAGTTCGAAAGCATGTAAAAATGTGAGTAGATAAATAGGTGAGAAGGTAACGGAGTTTTGTGTGCCTGGGCATATAGTCATGCTGGCCACACGACCACGGAAACTTGCCCTCAGGACAAACGCCGGCTCTTCAGCTTAGAAACGGAGAAGAGCACCACCCCCTACGGTCAGTCACAACTAGACCATTCGGTCATGGGGAAACCTTTACCTGCACTTCTTTAACTATGCCCCTTGGACTAACTTTGAATACATTTGAAAGCATTTGGAGAAGAATGGATTCCATTTACTTTTCTCCATGTTTTATGCTTCCTTTAGGAAGCACTTTGGAATATTTGCACAAATGCTCACGTTCAAGTATTATCTATTCAGCTGGGATTCATTAAATGATTCTCATGTTTGCACAGGGCTTCTGAGCGTCTGGCTTTCATTCTTATTTTATTTGGCTGAGGGCTCAGGAGACATCAGCAGAGAGTAGTCACAGAAAGTTAAATGTGACAGGTATAATTGTACACCAGTTGTTATGAGCTTGTTTATCTTTTCCTCTGGTGTAAACCAACTAAGTGTGAGCTATATCTGCTCTTTAGATCTCATTGCTTTTGAGAGATGCTTCATTAAATGGGACTTGGCTTATTCACCAAATTATTGTTTATGCATGAATGAAACTTTTCTTCTTGTTTGTTTTCCTCTTTTTTCCTACTATCTGGTCATAGTTCTCTGTAAAATGGTATAAGAGAAGGTTTGATTTCACAAGCAGTGGAAAATCCCAAGGTCCTTTGAATAGATTCATCCTACCAAATCAACAGCGCTCACATCGGCATAGCAATTGTGATGCGGACATACATCTGTATTCTCATTGGCTTCTGCTTGCAAATCTCTCTTGCTGGATCAAGACAATGGCCTTTCCCAGTTTATCTGTATCCTGTTGTATCCTGTTGCAATCTCAATTGCAGGGGCAGGCTATATTCCAAAATCAAGTTGTTTATTATTTCGAAGTATGAACTTAAAAACACTTTCATGCTTCTAAGAGCACAATCCTCACCTGGAGTTAGGCCAGCACAGTTAGGTCAGCAAAGTTTGGCCAGCACAAGGGACACCATAAAGTATGTTTGGACCACTCTCAGAGGCAAAGAGGCCAGCACATAGATGTGCACCATCCTCCCTGACTCTGAGAGTGGTCCAAATGCGCTTTATGGTACTTTACAGTGGTCTAACTGTGCCGGCCTAACTCCAGGTAAGGATTGTACCCTCAGGATGCAATCCAGAGTGCCAGAGCTGGCGCAAGCCCCCTGCGCTGACTCCTGAGTATTGCAAACGTGCCGTAAGGCTCAAAGGTCAGATCCAGCCCCTGTACCACCTGGATGGGGCAGTGGCCTGCAGGGCAGACCGGCGCAGAGGGTGGGGCAGTGTGGCGGGAGGCATTCCAGGCATTCTTGGGCAGGGAGGAGGGATGACAGGAGGCTGATTGGGGCTGGGAAGGGGAAAGGGTTGGTCTTGGTGGTGAGTCTGCATCCTAACCCCGGCCCAAACAGCCTGATACAGATTGCTCAGACTTGCACCAGTCACTTTACGACTGCTTTTTGTCCTCAAATAACAATTATTTCATTATAATTAGCATTTCAAGTGTGAGATAGTGCCCTACAGAACAGGGCAGGAGAATGTCATGAGGTTTCTTTGGAAAAGGAGTGGTTGTGTTGGCATGTACAGTGTAGAAGTTGCTGAAAACCATTATTGACTCAAAAAACATATTTGGGGAAATTTTTTAATGAGGCTATGAGAAAATATTTATTTATTTATTTATTTGAAGAATTTATACCCCGCCTTTCCCATGCGAAGCAAATGCCCAAGGCGGCTTACATGAGCAGGCTAGTCTAAACCACCATTTTTTTCAGTGGGGTTTTTACAAATCTACAGTATTCTTGTGATCTGCCAATGCTCAGGCCCAGATGTTGCCTTCACAGTGTGGTTCTCTCCTTTGGCTGCCTGTCATCAAGCCTCAGCAGGCAATCGCAGGTCAAGCCTGGACAGGTCCTCAAGGTCGTATTCCCTTCTTTGCCGGCTGGCCTCCTCACACACTCCACCACAACTCTCACTTGCAGTGAGCTAATCAGCTCCACAGCGACTCTGTTCTGCCACCACAGGTACTGCAGCTTGTCACAGCCTGGCATTCGTCTCCCATCCAAAAGCAAACCACAGATTTTCCTGCTTAGCTTCAGGCAGTACCAGCAGCTCAACCATCAGTCCATGAAATAATCTCTCATTCTTCAACCTTCAAGTTAATTTCTATCTCAGAGTGTTGCGATTAAAGCTGGGCTGGCCCAACCATGAAGTCATCTAAAACTGTCACCGCAGGCAGCTGATTGGTGGTGCAGGGAGGTGCTCATCTCTGTCCACCTATTTGAAGCATTTGCTTTCCTTCACAATCGTAATAATAACAGTTGCCTACAGGGATTGGCTTCTAGGTAGGAAAGGTCATTTTGGGGAAGCAACCCAAACAACGCAAGAAAGAAAGCAGCCAATATCGGATGCACTGAACTGCCTGCTACTCATGGAGCAGACATTGCTGTTTCTCTGCTGGGGTCATAAATGCGGGTTAGCTTCGGATGGAATTATTACCAAGCACAACTACAGCGTTTAAAGGCCGTCCTTCTTCTGATTTTGCCTCCTGTTTGGACCATGAAAGGTCGGGGAACCATCACTGAGAGAGTAATCCTAATCTGTGGCTATGCCGGTACAGCAGCCACTGCACTGGCCTAGAGTGACGCAAATGTGCTATAAAGGGCATTGGCAACTATTCAAAAGCTGGGAAGCTGGCGGAAAGGCTTTGTCGGCTACTGGTGCTGTACCCTGACCACTGGCCACCAGCAGAGGTGAGCACTTAGCTGAGGGTGGGAGGGTGGTAGGAGGGCGAAATAGAGGTGGGAGGGGGTGTTTCAAGATGAGGAGGGGCAGTTCAGGCCTGGGAGGAGCAAGGGTAGCGGAGGAGGCCGCCGCTGTACTCTAAGCCCCATTCCAGGCCTGAAACCCCTCCACTGGGCTGCTCGGATTTACAGCAGTGATTTAGCTGGCACAGATCTGAGTAGCCACATTGGGCAAGCTGGAGCGTTCCTCAAGGTAAGGGGGAAAATATCCCCTTACCCCAAGGAGACTTCCAGCCCGCTCCTAATTGTAGGCCACTCAGATCAGCTGAGCTGGCTTCCCATATCTGAGAGATTATCAGGATACTAAGGGAAGATAAAATGCATATCATTGTGATAAAGCATTGCGTTTAGTAAAAAAAACAACAGGGATTTTTTTTTACACGATGTTTGAGAATCATGTACTTTTTGGACAGTATTGTACCTAAATATCAAATGCATAGATTTTATCAATAACAATGTGCTCCTTTCTTGTGGCTGCTTAGCCGAAGAAGGCTTGTCATCATGAACTGTCAAATAGTGAACTGGAGGAGTAATTCAAAAACTGATATTGCAATTCACTGCCAGCCATACCACGAGGTAGAATTCCCAGACGTTTCATTTCAAGAGATTACTTTTTATTTGAAAAAAAGATTGTAACTTATGGAGGGCCCATTCCTATCCAACTTTCCAGTGCTGATGCAGCCCTGCCAATGGGGTTTGCGCTTCACCCTGCTGTGGGGGGGGGGCAATGACAGAGGCTTCCTCTACCTAAGTGATGTTTGTTTCATCACTGCAGGGCTGCATTGCAAAGCTTGAAAGCTGGATAGGATTGGGCCCTGAGGCTGCAATTCTATACATAACACACTGTCCTGGGAGCACGACTTATTGGACTTCCTTCTGAGTAGACATGCATAGGCTTTTCCCCCTAGAGTGGGGATGTGACACATCTTGTGCAATCCAGCCACCAACTGACACATTGCACCTAGCAAGGTAAATTATGCACTGTTGATAATGTATTGCAAGACAATGGTGTTTTTCTTCTCTCTCTTCCTCTGGGCTTTTAAATCAGTGGAGGATAGGCGGGTGGGGAGTAAACAAACACTGCAGGTGGCCAAGAACCTTTCACAATGTGTAGCAGTATGTGTGTGTGGGGAGTCCTCAGGCAGTGATGCTTGGTGTGATCATAAGCAGGCCCCCATTTTCGTGTGTGACATTTTTTGAGGGTATGCAGTTGACACATACGGCGTCACGGCATTGGATGAGGATAACAATGTGTGAAGTAATGTGGATGACAGGAGCATCTGCAGTGTCTCCTGCACTGGTTGCCTCGGAAAGGAGAGCCCACCTCACAGACCCCAAAAGGAGTTCCAGGTCTGCTATGGGTTGGATTGCCAATGAGGACTGCAATCCTATCCACGCTTTCCTGGGAGTAAGCCCCACTGAGCACAATTACTTCTGAATAGACATGCATAGGATTGTGATGTGAGTCCTTCTGACGGTACCAAGTGTTCCCACAGCATCTCTGCAGGGAATGAGCATGAGTATATATGACCAGCCTAAAAAAGTGACGTGTGAGATCACTTTGTCCTGCCATGAAGCCATCGTAAGGCGGATGAGAAGACTATCCGTCTGGCTTTATGGCAGGATGAAGCAACCTCTGGACTTCTCCCTGCCATAGATCATAGGAGGGCATAGGAACTTCACCACTACCTGGGTAATATTGTCCTCTTGACATTCACATGAGCATTGTGCGCTTTTGTGTTTGGGCATGGATTTATCAATGCAAAAGGAAGGTCAGGTTGATGACCGGAAGAATGGGTGAGATTGGAGTGGCTTTAATTCCTGATGCATTTTGATTATTAATAATTTTTTCCCCCAATTCCCATACCAGTTCACAATTTAATATGGCCAGAGATCAAGAAGACCCAATGTAACACAAGAAGAAGTATTAAAAGCATACATAGACCGGGGGAGCAAACAGATTTAAAATAGTGTTAGAAACCATTGTGTACTCAGCTGAAATTAGCTAATGAGAGCCATCAAGGAATTAGTGCATGGCTGCCAGAAAAGACTGGCCATCAAAGGGTCAAATGTGTTCATGGCATTCCGTTATCATCCTTGTGGTTTATAGCCTGTTGGTTTTTGCAGATGTCAGGAACCCGTCTATAAAGGTAATTGACCCATTCTTCAAAGCCGGTGCAGCAGAGGCTTTTTCAATAGCACTTTTTGTTTAATCTTAATGATGCTGACTAATGTACACTCGGAACAGATAAGAGTGCAATGGTCTGGATAGGGCACTTCTGCTGCTTTTAATGGAGCAGGATCATTTGTCCTGACAGAGAGTCAAGAAACGTTGTCTTGTGTGCGCATAAACAGCCTTTGACTTTTTCATCCCAGTTGTCATTGACATTAACAAAGCACTGAAGCTTCGTTGCAGGACAGCAGGAAGTACCGGGAAGCTTTCACTTCCCTGACCTGTTGTAGTCTCTGGATAGAAGAGGTATGTCTCACGGGCTCCAAGTCTGGCTCCTCTCATAAGCAGTAAATTCTGGAATATGTCTCCTCTGCAACTTACCTGGACAATAAATAAAGGCTCGAATCATGAAGTCATTATCTTTCATTGCAGGGCATTTCCCCTTCCAGGACAGAATCCAGCACAGAGCTCCGTGTGCTGAAGCCCTTTGATTTGTCATGGGCGTGCAGGTGCCAGATGGTAGTCAGAATTATTTGTGCCAGTTTGTATTGTCTTTCACAAATAGAAACTGCGTGCTTTTTTCATTTAATTATCTTTTCTCATTAGCTTTTCCTCCTATGGGGAGGGGCTGTAACTCAGTGGTGGAGCCCATGCTTTGTATGCTGAAGGGCCCTGGTTCAATCCCTGGCAAGTAGGGGATTCAATCCTCCAAGTAGGGCGGAAAAAAAATTATGGCTGAAACTGTAAGAGCCTCTGCCAATCTGTGTTGAAAATACAGATCTGGATTAATGAAGAGCTTGGATTAATACAGGACGGTTTCCTCTTCTCCCCCATACAGCTTTTTTCATTTAGGGCCCAATCCTGCTGTGTGGTACAGTAGTGCAGAAACGACCAATGCTGCATCCTATGGGACAGGAGAAGCAACCAGAGGTCTCACCAAAGCAAGGAAACATCCGTTCTCTTACCCCATGTAGCACCTGCACAGGCTGCAACTCAGTGGGTACAGAACTGAGAAGACGCATGTCAGGCTCCAAGGCTTGGGGGTTAGGATCTGGTGGCAGCCTCTGCTGCCATCCCCACCCCCTCCTGGGCCCGATCTGCCTCCTGTTCCACTCGCCCCTGCCCCAGAAAACGCCTCCCTGCTACTCAGTGCTTACGGAGCTTACTGTTTGCCACTTCCACTGATCCTGTCATCAGCGGGGAGACCCAGTGCCGAGTGGCGTGAGCTTCCCCCACCAGTGCCACTCATCTGGTAACAGCCGCATCATGCCTTATGGCATGTTGCTCAGGCAGCGCATGAGTGAGTGGTACTCCCTATGCAGAGGATCTGCCCATTTTCTTAAGGTTAGGTATTTTACTGCAAAACGTTTTCATGTGATCTTCTTTGCACATTCTAATAATGACTTAGGGCACAATCCTCACCCACTTTGCAGCACCGAGGAAAGGGCAGTGCAGCACCTAGGTAGAGGAACAAACATTCCCTTACCTTAAGGAGGCCTCCATGACTGCTACCTCACTGCAGAATGCAGAACGTGCCCCATTGGGAGAGCTATATCAGTGCTGGAAAGTTGGTTCGGAGTGGGCCCTTGATTCTCAAAGAAAAATGGGCTTCCTGAAAATGTATTCTCTTTCCGATGTTTATTGCTGATATTGAACACAATAGCAAGAAGATTCCCCCCCCCACCCCAAAGTTATGCATCCAAACTTCATTCGTCATTTTGGATACTTTTGATTTATATGACTGGAAAATTCTTCTGGGAGCCAACTTTCATACTATCCGTGTGTCCATGGAAAGGAGTCATCCATAAGTCATTGTTCAGGTACCTTGAAGAACGGCATGGAAATATTTATTGGAAAACAAGAAAGATCGTTGCGTTTGAAAGAGTGGAATTGCATTTTGCTGCCAAGCAGCGCCCATTGAGTTGGCTTCCACTTACTAACACGACCTCTTGTAATGAGGCTTGGGGTGGGGGTGGTAATAACATTTTCTAAAGTTCAGTTATTTCACAATAAACAATTTACCACCTCAGCACTTTAAAGCTTCATTTTCAATAAAAGATTGCTGTGAGGCAATTCATGCACACCGACTATATAAAATCCAATAAACAGAGGAGAGGTAGCATGAAGGATGGGGAAAATGCGCCACCGTTATGGCTCCCCCCCCCATTTTTCCTTTTCAGCGTTTTGAGAAGAACGGATTCTGCTCTCTTTTCTTTATCTCTGCACCCAGGAATGACTGACCACTCAGCAGGACGGCTGTGAGAACCAAATGGCAGGGCCATCAGGGGCTGACAGTATTACCATCTATTATTATACATATATCGCTTTGCAACAAAAAATGCTCACAAAGCAGTTTACATAGCAAAGAAATGAAAAGGTGGTTCCCTTCCCCAAGCGGACTCACAATCTGGACAAAAAAAAAACACACACATGAGAGACACCAGCAAACAGCCATTGGGGGAAAAATGTTGTTCTGGGATGACAACTGCATCCCAGTCAATTGCTTTCCCTCTGCAGAGTCTAAGAACACCATTACTTTAATGTCCCAATCCTATCAGCTGGGAAATGGTGTGCATTAGCCCAGGCTTGAGCTCCATTGCAGACTATGAGTTGGCCAGCAATCATGAGATGATGGAGAGATGAGAAAAAATACATGCTTACTTACCTACTCCACCATGCCATGATTCCCATTGGACCTAACCAGATCTGTGCCAGCTCTTTGGCTGGTACAAGTCTGAGTGGGCCCAAGGGGTAGAGAGGGGCTGGAGAGAGACTTGGGGACATAGGATATCAGCAGAGCTGCCGCCACCAATATCTGCCCCCTGCCCCAACACTTCTCTGGGTGGCCCCAGTTCCTGCCCTGATCCCTCTCCTCTCTGCCCATTGCCAACCCCCACCGCCAATTTACCAGCAGTCGCTGGGTATTCCAGTGGCACACGCACATTCATGGCAGTCACCAGCCATTCATGCACTGTCACTGTGGCTGCAGTGTCAGCAGTCCAGACCTTCAACAGAATTCATCAGTGGAAGGTCAGCATAGGACTGGGCTGTAAATGGGTCTCTTTGTTCAGTTACAGCCCACGTCTATGTGGGCTTTCCACTGAGGGAACTCGCATTCTGTCAATGGAAGGTCTGGACTCCTGATGCTGTAGCCACAGCAATGGTGCAGGCAATGGGGCTGCCAGCATGACCCCCTGCACATGCCAGCAAAGCACCCAGCCATGGCAGATGACAGTAAGCAGGAGTGGGCAGGATCAGGGCTGACTGGGAGCATGTTAGGAGCGGGCAGGGGGACGATATCAGCAGCAGAAGCTCTGCCAATATCCCATGACTCCTTTGCAACCTCAACATGCCCCCTTGGGCCCACTCAGACTTGCACCCGCCCTAGAGCTGGTACAGATCCGAGTAGACCAATTAGGGAATGTGGTGTGGCAGAAGAGGTTAGCAGATTTATTTTACTTACCTCTGTCTTGGCATGGCTGCTGGTTGGCCCATAGAATGCAGCAGAGTCTGCCAAATCTGGTGCAGCTGCACACTTTTTGATGGCTGATAAGTTTGGGGTGTTGGGGGGATGGTTGAGAGAGAGAGAGAGAGAGAGGAAGTAATTAAATTTTGAACATTGTACCTTACAATCTTAAGATTATTTCCTATTTTTAGGTATTTAGGATCATAGCCAAAGGACCAGGTATGGTAACCTATCATTTGAAGAGGTCCACATAAATCTCCAAAACAATCAATAATTATATAATTTCTCTACAAACCTAATAAAAAGGGGAAATTATACAAGCTTCATCAGAGCATTGGCTGTTCTGTGTTTAATAAAAACACAGTCTGAGGTTTTAGGATTTTGCATGCATTTTGGCCCATTTACAGATTGGGACCTGGTGGAAATGGCCCACCCCGGGTACTCCAAAGTTCCCGGACTGCCTTTCCTGCAATGTGCACACCCAGCTCTGAGAAAAACTGCAGTCATACCTGTGGTTGGACTGTGTCCGAGCTTGGGACTGGCGCAGTTTACGTATAGGACTTTTCAATGCATTTTGGCCCATTCTCAGAATGGCATCTTGTAAATGGCCCACTTCTGGTACTCGGAGTTTCCCGGGGTTTCATCCTGGCAATATGCACACCTAGTACTGTCAAATCCAGTTGAGAGGGCTTTCGTTTGAATTCTTTTGATTTGATATGGTAAGTGCGCTGGTAAGGAACTGGACTATAAGGTAAAGTTCTGGGAAGGAGGAATTCTGAACTAAAATGTCATCTAAAGAATAATTGATTTCACATTTAACTTTTGAAGGCCAAAACTTTAATGCAGACTAAAGTGCAGACTTTTTTCTTAAGCCCATCCATTTTATCGGAAATTTTAGGAAGAAGTCACACTAAGGTCTGTAGGACTTACTTCTGAGAAGTGTTTCATTGGACTGGGCTGCAGTTGGTTGTGGGGAGTCCAGAATCTTCTTCACTTTCAGATAACTGGACATTGTGATCCAAAACAGGGTAGTACAGGAAGCAGTAAATATGTTTTTGCACTTGTAGGTGGAATGACTGCAGAGAAGATGCAAAGATCTGCTAGCACAGATCTGTCTACGCATTGAAGACTTTGGTGGGAGCAAGCGGTTTGGAGTCAGAGAGTCAGAGAGTGTGACTTGCTGCATAGACATGAGCTACAGCATTTCTCATCTTGCAAACTAAACTTTCCCAAGGGCACTGGAAATAGTCATTCTGAAGCACTGCAGTGAGGTTGTAAATCTGGATCTGGAGCCATGGTGGGGCACTGGAAGTCACTCCACCCATCTGTACAGGGTGGCCCAAAAGCAACATCCTCCATGTAGCATGAAAACGGAAGCTCATAACTCCATAAGAAAATAAAACAAAAGAACTTGGTTGGCGTAAAGGCTAAAGATCTTGAGTGGGTAATATTGTACTAGCGGTACCACTGGACACCTTTCTGATGTGAGGTGGCTTCCAGGGATGAGAAGAAATCATGATAAGAAGTGAATGAGTTGCAAATCAACCAGAGGTGCGCAGCTTTTGAACAAATTTTAACGTATAACAGAGATAATCGAGCTGGTGGTCAACAGGCCATGTTCTGCTCCCAATACAATCTGATTGAGCCTTTAGTGACCTTATTCAACTGGTATAGCAAAAAGTGTGTCTATTGTTCTCAAGATGAGGAGAGTCCTCGTTCTCTCTTTTGGGATTTTCGCAGTGAGACCTACTTGGAAAGCCATGAGACGCTGTGCAACTGACCCTGTCTCCTGCTGTAACTTGCTCACCCTCTACAACCCAAACCATTCCAGGCATGGAAGTCTCCCACAGCTGACCCTCCCTCCCCATTAACAAGTGGCCTGAGAACAAAGAGCTGTATCAGTGGGGAGGGATGTGCATGCCGACCAGCATTCATATGGAACCGGGTGGGTGAGCCAGCCCATGATTCTACAGGCATCCCTCTGTGATGGGCATTATGCTGCCCAAATACATGTGGAAGGGGCCACTGGATGGAGGTACTACTCTCCTCTGCTTTACTCAGAGGATAGCAAAGGAAGAAGAACCAGGAAGTTCAGCAAAGGGGATACAGGCCCAGAGGAAAGTAAACAGCCAGAAATGATCTGTTCTATTTTAAGGCATTCGTAAAATCAAAATATTGCACTATCATGACTGAAGCATCCATTCCGCTTCTGTATAGTTAAATTAAAAGGTTATTTTCCTCTAAGAAGACGTTGATCTATGGTGGCAACAATGGTTTCAAGAGTTGCTTAATCTATTATTTAGAGTCTAGGGACTAAGATGGAGGAAGGAGGAGTGACTTGAAAGACAGGCCTTTTCTTAGTTATTGCATATCCTCTAATATAGTTAATGCTCATTAGGCAAAGCACCCCCAGCTTTTGTGGAGGCAGCTGACGGAAGCTTCTTGCCGTAAAACAACAGAAGCGTCATTTCAGATTTTGGAATTGTGGCAGGGCGAAGGGGATTCAGCAAGCTCTAAAGCTATGCCATTCAATACATTCAAGGCTACGTTCCCCTCAAAGCAGTGTATTGACTGAGTTCTCCAATTTTTACATCCTATGGACAGCAATTACTGTAACAACAGTTTCAGTGTCTAGCAACCCCATTTTAAGCAGACCCATTTTTATGACAGGAAGGGATTTGTGCTTTTGAAATGCTTATTTATTTACTCTGCTCATTTAACCTTTTGTAATAGGTGTCACCATTGGCATAGCTAATGAAAGTGTAGCCTAGTGCGGAGGGCAAATGATGCCCTGGGAGATTTGTTGCAACAGGAAGTGGCATCACAGTTGTATTTTTGTTTTCTCTGTGTTTTTTGGCCATCATGTTTGACAGAATGAAGATATCACACTCTGGTTTGTTTCACTGCATTCTGCACTAAATTCTGCATCGAATGGTATATATGATGGTATTATTCATACATACCAAGGTTTTCACAATTCTGGCCACTAGTGTGAAGCTTAGCTTGTTGCCCCCCTAAAGATTGTTGGCCGGTGCAATTGCACCACCCTGCACTTCTTTAGCTTTACCCCTGTGTGTCATTGAGGGCCGTTTGACACATCCCACTGCAGAAAACCTAGGTTTGCTACCTAGTGCATACTCAACAGGGAGCTGCAGTCAGTCACAACTCCCGGGCAAGGGTAACTGCATGATGCTTATAGTTGCAATTTGCAAATGTGCATTGAATTTGCCATCTAGATTAGCTCTGGGCTTAGTTATACACTTACAAAAATGTCATGTGTGGAGACATTGAGCAGAGCCAAGGAGAGCTGGCCAGTGATATGTATCCCCTGTGAGTACAACCTACACATGCAGCCTGTCTTTCTTTTGCAGACTAGGGAATGGGAGGAGGAGGAGCAGCAGTGGAGGTGAGTGGGAGGATGGAGGCAGGTATCATGCCAATCTGCTGCCTGCGGCAACAGCCTCAGCTGGCCCCTGGATGGGCTGCCCAGTAGAGGTGCATAGGTAAAGGACAGACAAATAGTCTACATGTCAGATTCTGCCAACACACCTACACAGACACATCTAAACCCCCCACAATGAAACCTGTCAGCTTAAAAAACTGAGCAGTGTTTTTAAGAGTGCAATCCTAACCTGGAATTAGGCCAGCACAGTTAGGCTGAGACAAGGAACCCTGTAAAGTATGTTTGGATGACTCACAGAGTCAGAGAGACCAGCACACAGACTTGCGCCATCCCCCCTGCCTCTGAGTGGTCCAAACACACTTATGGTGGCCCTTGTGCCAGCCAAAATTTGCTGGCCTAACAGTGCCGGCCTAATTCCAGGTTAGGATAGCACTCTTAGTATTCTCAGGTTGTGTTGTACTTGAGGAGTTGAGAAGAGGAGAGTTACATGTCACAGTAAAAAAGAGAGCAAGAAACCAGCTTCATTATGATAAAGAATACTACGCATTAGGCAAGCATAAGAAAAACATTTTTTATTTTACTTTCTCTTTATGTTTTCCTTTGTGTTTTCATTCACTTTTTCATTCTTATCTTAATTTGTTTCATTTTTTCCATTCATTTTCATTCTTGGTTTGTTTAAATAACATCCAATGGGTGTCTTACTTGTAATGGTAGCTCCCAGTTAATCTGTCTTCATGCTATAGAAAGATTTTTTTTAAAAAAAAGACCCAATAGTTGTATGGTGTTCACTGAAAAACAAATAAGCTTCTCAGCCATGCATATTCAAATCAATGTACAGTAGTTACATCTGTGCTATTGTTGGCTTTTTCGAGGGAGAAAAAAAACATCAATCTTTTTCTGAAAGCTATTCAGCTGCAGGAGACAATAGTGATAGTGCCTTTTGTATGTTACGTCTAATTTTACTCCTATTATTTGAAATATAATGCTATTATTACCACTGTAAATCATGTCACACTCGCACAGGAGCTCATACAGAAATTTACAATAACTTTCACGGTGCAACTTTCTAACCTGGAGTTAGGCTGGCTTGTAGGTTGTACAGTTAGGCCAGCAAAGTTTGGCTGGCTCAAGGGCCAACATAAAGTGCATTTGGACCACTCTTGGAGTCAGGGAGGATGATGCCAGTCTGTGTGCTGGCCTCTGACTCTGAGGTTAGTCCAAACATACTTCATGGTGTCCCTCGTGCCTGCCAAACGTTGCTGGCCTAATTATGCCGGCCTAATGCCAGGTTAGGTGCGTCCTAAGTGAGAAACTAGTAGTTTATGCAGCTGCTGAGTGTGTTCAGCTCATCAACTGAAGGCTTTCTCGCTGCAGAAGTAAACTGGGATGGGCACTCGACTCATCATGACTTGACTCAAGTCATGAAAACACTGGTTTTTCGTGATTTGTGTTCTGGAGTAATGGATGTCACTGACGTGGACTCGATTTGAGTCTCAGGGCCAGTAACTCGGAAAAGAGTCATGACTCGAATTTGACTCAAGTCCTGACTCTTTTTAGTGTGCATGTGCTTGCTTGCTTGCTTTCCTGTCATTTCGACGTTGCCTCAAAAGACCTTGTGGGACCTCATGGAAGCCATCCTTCAGACCGATGGCAGTAGCAGATGTGGTGGGAGAAGAGTAGGTAGTTCCTGGAGGTGGGGCTAGTAGACTTGTGGGGAGGAGGAAGACTTACAGGTTTGGGGGTCTGTGTGCTGCCTCTCTGATTCCGAGAATAGTCCAAACATACTTTATGGCAGTGGTATTCAAACTTTTTAGACCAGGACTCACTTTTTTGAATGGCACTTGTGTTGGGACCCAACGGCAGTGAGGTCAAGTGAAGCAGGAAGTGCTGTCATTGTAACATAATAAAATGACACTCCTGAAATGTAAATCGACATTCTTGGACTGCAGCAATTGTACAACCAAGAAACATTCCTGACAGAAAGCAAGCTTAGGACAAAATATGATGTAAAAGCACTGAACCAAAATTTTTTTTTTTTAAAAAAAACCCTCACTTGAAAATTCAAACTGTTAACATTCACAAAAGGAATATAGCAAGAGTAAGGCCTGCAGTTTCCAAGATGGCCGCTCCCAGCTTACTGTGACCAACCTGACATCAGGTCATGACCCACCAAGTGGGTCCCGACCCACAGTTTGAATAACAGTGCTTTATGGTGTCCCTTGTGCCTTTGCTGGCCTAACTGTGACAGCCTAACTCCATGTCGGGCACCTTGTTTTCAATAAACTAGTACAGCAATTTCCCAAACTGTGGGTTGCAATCCACTGGTGAATTGCAACCTGATATGAGGCGGGTCGCAACTCCATGTGTACTGGGCTGTGACATGATAGCCTCTGGAGTGCTGCAGTGCCTTACTGGGAGCCCTGCGACTGCTTCGGGTTGCGCTGGGCACAGGTGCAGTGGGTTGTGAGCACATTGCAGCTGGGAAGTGGCCTCCAGGGACTCCAAATAAGGCATTGTAGTGCTCAGGGAGCATTGCGTCACAACCCATTGCAGAAGACAAAGTGGGTTACAACACTAAAAAGTTTGGGAACTGCTAAACTAGTGTACTTAGGTGGCTCCACAGTGAAACAAAATATAACTGCTCATTTCCTACCACCGTTGCCCCAGAATGACATTTTATATTTTTAAACCTAAAGCGATACATTTGCCCTTAAAGTCTGTTACCTTTCTAGATCTCTCTCAGATTGTTCCCGACAGATGGTTAGACCAATTATTCCGCTACAGACTTTCTACTATAGTAGGGAGAAGCTGAACATATTGGACAACATGGACGACATGAACATATGGGAATAGCTTCCTACTGAGGTGGGAACTCCCCCACCTCACTTTTTTTTTTCTTGAGCACTAGCTCCAGTAATGAACTGGAGGGTTTGTGTGCACTGAAAGCTGCAGGCATTTTTTCCCCAAAGAATTGCTTATAATAACCTGTTTGGAAATAAAAGGAAAAAGCAACTTTAGTTTCATTTTTCTACAAAAGTTATGCTTAAGGCACTTTAAGCTGCATGATGCATTTTATGATCTAATTCTATCTAAACATTGCGCTGCTGGAACACATGTTCCTCCAGAATACACTATTGCCATAAAGTGCTTTGCAGCGGCTCAAGGCGCAGGCATTATAGTGGGAAGGCAGAATGCCCTCCAGATATGTTCAGTGCAGGGGCAGGGGATGGGACATGTGTGAGCAGATTGGGTCCAGGAGATGGGTTGGATCAGCAGTGCCAGAGGACACCATATCCAACCCCCCTTCCCAGGCCTGATCCACCTGCATGGAATAAGGTAGGCTTGCACCAGTGATAGACCCATTGCACTGAGGAGACAAAGCTCAGGACACCTCCTGAAACCAAAACTTCCCCTGCAGGATTCTGCAGTAACTGTGCCAGCGCCACTGCATCACTGCATGGAGATTTAGAGAGGATTGGCAGTTTATTGTCAGGGTTGACAAAGGGTGCAGAACTCTGTGGTTCAGTGAACCTAGTCCCAAGCTGATCCGGAGGGCTGCAGGTATTTCACCATAATACAGCTTGAGCCTAACTATCTGCTGATTTTACATCTGTGGGTTTGGCTCAATGTGGGTCCCCTTTAGGAATGCCATTGGAGAGCTTATATTACATAAAGGGGAGGGGTCTGGCCCCAGGGATACCCTCTGAATGATCCAGTTCCTGGGCTGGAGGTGGTGGCGATACTACTAAAAATTGCCTGTACCCCGCTCATGGCTGAATTCTCTACCACACAATTCAAAGAACTGTGAAACAGATTATTCACACCAATGCCTGTTCCTGTTGTGGTCCTCATGTGGTTCTTCTCACCAAGAAAAAGGGAAGAAATCAAGTGAACTGGAACTCCAGATAACTGAGCCTCAGCCTGGATGCACACGCACTCTTTGAGGTGTGTGATGGAGGGGACGGGCGCCTGCCCAAACTCCGCAACACCAAGATTTTATTTTATTTTGAAGAATTTATACCCCGCTTTACCCATGCCAAAGCAAATGCCCAAGGCGGCTTACATGAGCAGGCTAGTCTAAACCACCATTTTTCAATGGGTTTTTTACACATCTACAGTATTCTTGCGATCCGCCACTCCTCAGGCCCAGATGTCGCCTTCCCAGTGTGGTTCTCTCCTTTCAGCCATGAAGCTTCCTGGGTGACTTTGGGCTCTTCACTATCTCAGTCCAGTGGCATTCCTAGAGGGGGGCAGAATGCTAAGTTGTGTAGGTTCCTGAGCTCCTGGGTAAAGTGCACTTTCCCCCGCATCTTCACAGCCATTCGCAGCTTGGAGGCTTTTCTCTGAGACATGAATGGCTGTGAAGGGGAGTGGGGGCTGCTTTACCCAGGAGTTCAGGCTCCTACAAAACTTAGTATTTTGCCCCCCCAGGAATGCCACTGTCTCAACCTCACCCAACTCAGAGTTGTTGTGAGGACAAAAGGAGACGAGGGACAAGGAGCTAACATAAGAACATAAGAAGAGCCCTGCTGGATCAGGCCAAAGGCCCATCTAGTCCAGCTTCCTGTATCTCACAGCGGCCCACCAGGTGCCCCAGGGAGGCATGAGACAACAAGATGCTTGCATCCTGTTGCCACTCCCTTGCACCCAGTACTCTGAAGTAGCCTACTACTAATGTAAGGAGGCTACAACCCATCATTGCCTATAGCCCACAATGGACTTTTCTTCCAGAAATCTGTCCAAACCCCTCTTAAAGGCATCAAGACCAGATGCCACCACCACCTCCTGTGGCAAAGAGTTCCATAGATTAACTACCCGCTGGGTAAAAAAGTACTTCCTTTTATCTGTTTTAACGCTCCCAACCCTCAGTTTTAGCGGATGTCCCCTGGTTCTGGTGTTTTGAGAGAGGGAAAAGAACATCCCTTTATTGACTCTATCCCTTCCCTGCATAATTTTGTATGTCTCAATCATGTCCCCCACTCAGGCGCCTTTTTTCTAGGCTGAAGAGCCCCAAACGCTGCAGTCTTTCTTCATAAGGGAGGTGCCCCAGCCCCGTAATAATTTTTGTCGCTCTCTTCTGCACCTTTTCCAGCTCCACTATGTCCTTTTTGAGATGCGGCGACCAGAACTGGACACAATATTCCAGGAGCTCTGGAAGCATATTCCATATGTTTCTTTTTAAATGATCGCAGATTCTATTGGGGTGTGTGTGGAAACCTTTGCTGAGAAGTTTTGTTGAATGATTTGTTGATCCTGCAATGTAGAAGGGGATTTAAACATACAGTATATTTATTAAAATCTTTAGAATGTAGTAAACACATTCTTGCATACAGATTAAGAATACAGAGCATATAGGTGATGGGGGTATAGATTGTTCCAATCTATGAACCAGATTAAAGAGGGAAAGTTGAACTAAAGTACCCTAAACAAATGACAGGCATCCACCCAAATAGTTACAAATAAGTAAACTATAAATTAAGCATAATACACTGATAAATCAAAGATTTGGAATTAGATCACCTGTGAACAGAGGCATCTCCACCAGTAACAAGTATGGGAAACAACAAAGGTTAATCTTAATTGGGAAGACTATTAGGCTATACTAAAAAATAATAGTAAAAAAGAATTAAATGCAAAATCAGTGGACTGGATCCAAAAAGATCCTTGTGTCAATTTTAATGTTGTCAGCTGCCTTGGGTGTCCCTGGGGCAGAAAGGCAGGGTAAAAATTCATTAAAATTATAGAATAAAATAAGTCTGCTTGCACAGTGAAGAAATCCATGTTTTCTTTCTTTAACTCTCCCATAATCTGCAGTCCTTTTACTATTCCTAAGGATCCCTCAACTTTCAGTATTTTTTTTTTCAGTGCACATGTTTTCAATGGTGATGTAACTCCATCTATTTATTTATTTATTTAAATTTTTACCCCGCCTTTCCTCTGCCGAGGCAGATGTCCAAGGCGGCTTACAATATTAAAAAAAAGATAAAAATAAAGTATAACAATTAACATTAAAAACAGTTAAAAACAGTATTAAACAATAAACAATCAAGATTAAAAACACAAACAATTTAAAAACAATTAAAAAAATAAAATAAAACACAAGCCCTATAACATAGAGAGTGCATCAATCTCCAAACGACTAAGAAACTAGAAATAAACTCTCTCAGAATTAAATAGTATTGTGACGAAAAGTCCTGTATGATAACTGATCAATCAATCAACAGGTACTTATATACCGCTTTTCAACACGAAGTTCACAAAGCGGTTTACAGGCAAATAGTAATAATAATAAAGGATCTTGAATAAAATAATCAAGGATCTTTAATATTAAAATACTAGCATGCCTAAATCATTCTAGATTCTAGAATGGCAAGCTGACCCACCATTTCTCTTCAAATTTATTCTCAAGTGGTCAAAATTTGTAAATGTTTGCAAATTCAAATGTTACTGACCCATCCAAATTTCTCTGGGTGTCTTTTTTATTAGCCCTCTACAATGTAAGCATATATTCTATATAAATGGTTAATTCAGCCCCTGTTTTAATATGGTTGTTGGAACAGAATCAAATACTCTTTCCATTTAAGAACAGTCTTATTGGTTCCAGTACTTTGGTATTAAGGATTGTACTTCTATTTAGTATGCTTATGTGGTTTGCCCTTTTTTCCTCTGTAGTCCATTTGATTAAGTATCAGAAACATTGCAAAGCATATATCAATATCCAAAGCCACAATACCCCAGCTTACAGCATTATTCATTAACAGCATCCCAAATCTCTCCAACACTACACATCACTGGGCCTACAGTCCAAAATGCTGAAAGGTTTTCTTTCTCTCCTCCAACAGATGGTCAGGCCATTAGCCCTTTCCAAAGGTTTTTTCTCAGTAACATTTAGATATCAGGGATAGATGTGAAGCTATCCAGGCAGAGTAGCGGAATTGGCAGCCAAGGACGCCGAGCAAAAGGAACACACTGAAGCAAAGAATTCCTCCACCAACTTGAATACTTTAAATACTTGAAGGTATTTACAGCAGCACAGCAAACACTACACACCAACTACAACCCACACCCAGTGTTGGGAGTGTTGTGGTTAAATACAGCTCTGCTCCAATCAGAACGCTCCGATTTGCCTAACGAGGAAAGTACCTTCACCTGTGCTGTGATTCAGCACTTTTCCCATCACAGCTGTTCGTGATTGCCTCTGTTGGGCCTTTACTTGTATTCTTCAGGCCTACAAATTGTCTAGGTTTGGGTGCTTTGCAAACCTTGACATCAGATACAGAAGATATGAAGGCAGGCAGGGAGCTTGTGAGAAGAGTTGCAAACAGATGAGTTTGAGCTAATCGGGTATATGTGCCTGAGTGTCCGACAGAGGACACAACCTTCATGGGAGCGGCTTGCATTGCAAAGGTGTGTCCCAGGGCTAACTAGAGGAGAGGCTTACACCTGGTCTCAGTTCAAGCGTAGTGTCTATAACAGTGTTCTTCAGTCTGTGGATCACAAAACCTCATTTGGGTGGAGGGGTGCAACCAACTTTCAAAGCCTTGCATGAGAGGGCTCGGAGGCAATCCATTAATGGCTCTGCCTTCTCAAAACTGAATTCCTGACATAATAATCCTGCACAGCCTCTTCTTACCCTGCAGCTCCTAAGGCTGGCCTTGCTCAGGCTGCTACTGCACAGGGTTGTTGTGAAGACACAAGAGGTAGGGGAAAACAGGGCGGGCGAGGACAGGGGGTGGGTGGTGACATGGTCAAGGGGGGTGGATTGAGCAGTGAGAGGCCTACATGTTATTAAAGGCATAGTTACATGTAGCAGAAGCTGCTCTTAACTGTACTTAACCCACATTAAAGAACCATATATCAGATATTCAGATGTCATGATCATCAAATAATCACATGCCATAGTAATCAAACTACAGGCGCAAGCCTAACCTGGAGTTAGGCTGGCACAGTTAGGCCTGCAAAGTTTGGCTGGCACAAGGTGTTCTGCCAAATTCCCTGCTGGGCCTTCCCAAGGGCCCCAATGCCCACACTAGGCTAACTAGTTTCCCCTCTAGAGCAGCCTCAGAGATAGGCAAGAGGCCACCCACTGGCCTCTTCTCTTCCAGCAGCTTTAATTGGGATCACCGGCTGGCCAGCCTCCTCCAGACTGCCCTCATCACTGGCTTAGCTCCAAACTACTCTGTCTAGCACCACCAAACCCCACCACCAAACAATCAGCTTGCCCAAGCCATAACTGCCTCCTCCACTTGGTGGCTCCAGGGGCATGGCAGACATACAACAATTCCCAACAATAGTCTCCCAAAACAAACTTACCTTATCTAGTCTTCAACCAGTTCTTCAGTCCAGCCAGCACTCCATCAGTCCAGCACCTATCCCGCTCCTGCCTCCAGCTTTATAATGAGGCCAGCCAATCAGTGGGCAGGATTTAATTCATCAGTCACACCCATCTGCACCTGTGCTAACCTCCCTTCAGAGCCAGAGCCCTTATCAACCTGCAGCTGTGTTCCTGCTGCAGGAGTTATGGGATTAACCCCATAATCCCTGGTTTACCTGGACAAGAGGCCATTGCTGATACCATTCCCTATCTCCTTGGGGTAGCTCCTGCCTTTTCCAATACACAAGAGCAGTGGTGTCATCTACTCTCCCGTAGATAGAACGCTGGGCGGGACTTACACATGATCGGCAGCCCGTCCACTCACTTCTGCTTTCTTCCCGCTCGCCGTGCGGCTTTCCCTGGCCTCGGAGGGGGCTCCTGCTCGCCCAGGCACCCAGCGTGCCCCCACCCATCCCCCCGGCGAGCAGGCGCCCCCTCCAAGGCCAGGGAAAGCCGCACGGCGAGCTGGAAGAAAGCGGAAGTGAGTGGATGGGCTGCCGATCACGTGTAAGTCCCGCCCAGCGTTCCGTCTACGGGAGAGTAGATGACACCACTGCACAAGAGACACCATAACGTATGTTTGGACCACTCTTTGAGTCAAGGAGGACAGTGTACGTCTGTGTGCTGGCCTCCCTGACTCCAAGAATGGTCCAAACATACGTTACAGTGTCCCTTGTGCCAGCCAAAGTTTGTAGGCCTAACTGTGCCGGCCTAACTCCAGGTTAGGATTGCGCCCTACAAGTCATAGCCATAGTTGCATGTCATCAAACACTCATGAAATCTGCCAATTACTGTATATGGGCACCACAAAACTAGCAAGGACTATTTGTCCACCCAACCTCCACCTCATCCCGATCAGACCTCCCACCGTTTTAGCCAGGAAGCTCCACCCATGTTCCACAACTCCAGGAGGGAGAGGCTCATATTCACCCATAGCAGCCATTCCTGTCAATATTTTCCTTGAGAGTATTCATAGGCACTCTAACAGCCTGATTTGATATTCCCTGGGAGTGTTCTGTCCTCATTTGCAGAAAAGGGACGTACTGAGTTCAGAGAGTTTGCTCTTAAGTTGCTCTGTGTCAGCACTCTTTTTAAATGATTTGCAGAATAATGTGTAGCAACTGTAAACTAAAATCCACACTTGCAGGCCTGGCACCTGGCGCTCAGCCAAACCCTGCTCTGCTCTGTAAGAAACCTCAAAACAGGCGGAGAAGATAGAAGATGGGCCTGCTCCAAGTTTGACAGGTAATTAAATCTTCACTCTTGCCTTGTTCTCTTTTCACCAAGCACAGCATCAGTACCCTTGCAAGGTATGTGGAAAGAATTTTTTTTCCGGAAAAATTCTTGGGGACCTTGAAGTCCATTCCCTGCACATCATTCCTTGTTCTAATTTACCTTATTATATCAGAAGCTTAGAATGCCCTGTAAGCAGCGACGGGATCTACAAACGACCTGGGGGAACGCTGGGCGGGACTTACGTGGGGCTTATGCGTGATTGGCTGCCCGTCCGCAGCGTTCTGCAGCTGTCCTGGCCAGGGGGGGCTGCCCACAGTTAGCGCGCCCCACCGCTGCTCGCCCAGGCACCTGGCGTGACCCTCACCTGTAAGTAAGATTGTTTGATTCCAGAGTCCAACATATGCATGTAAGTTTCTGGAAAGCTCAGACTGGTGTAATTCCCACAAGAATTAATGAAATTCCACAACTGTAAATAGGTCTCTAATGCACCATGGTTTGATTTATAAATAAAAGGTCTATGTCAGCTCCATTAACATCGCTTAAAGTTCTGCTATTAGGATCAGTTGGAAATAGTTTCTACCCCAGGACATGAGGTGCACATTGGATGTGCGTGGAAGGGAAACATACTGCAGGGGTGTCACTATAAGAAGTGCAGGGGGATGCAATTGCACCGGGCAACAAGCTTTGGGGGGGGCAATAAACTGAGCCACTAGTGGCCAAAATTGTGAAAATCTTGGTATGTATGAATAATACCATCATATTATAAATCATTGGAAAGGTGATTTGATGCAGAATGCAATGAAACAAACTGGAGTGTAATAGCTTCCTTCTATCAAAAATTGTGGCCAAAAAACCTAGAAAACGGAAATACAACTGTGACGTTACCTGCTGATGTGACGTCATTTTGGTGGCAACATTTTGCCCTCTGCACTGGGCTACACTTTCATTAGCTACACCACTGACATACTGTACAGTACATATAGTGCTAGATTTGTGGTCCTTCTCTTCTCACTGCCTCTGTTGAGGAGTTGCCAATTATCTCTACTCCCCCTTAGTCTTCCAATGTCTTCTGCCCGTGCCACATCTCTTATGCATCTTACTGGATTCAGAACAATTAAGGGGCTGTCAAGGGCTCATTCATGTGGATATCTTTTAATGTTAATCAGTGTATAACTTCTGAGACAATATAGTCTGCATAAAATAGCAGCAACACAGAGAAGCTACAAATGGGGAGATGATAAATCATAATGTAATTGTACTTAAGCAAAATAAGTTTAGTGGGTTGGATAGAGGGGGGAGCTAGTGAATTTGGAGTTCATTATACCTTTGACTGTTATCTTGGAATAAAAGGACTACATATTCTGTTTTAGAAAGTCCCCCATGTAGTGTTATGTACACCTGTTGTTCATGATCTTCCATCATCTAATTCAGTGGTTCCCAAATCTTTTACCAGGATTTGGTAAAAGGACCCACTTTTACCTTTTAAAGCTTTACGAGATTTGAAAAAGGTTTCACTATACCAGCTGCTGAAGCCTTTGTTTTTATTCTTTTTCTATCGCGGGAGGGGCAATCTGGCACATTTGTGAGCTCCATATCCATTGGATTGGGACCATACTGGTGGTGTGGCATTCCCCGTTGTCTACCCTTAAGTAGACCAAGGCACATCTGCCAACTCACAAGGAAATATATGTGTGCTGCTATGTTACGGTTTCCATAGAACTCAATGCATTTTCCTTGTTAGCTAGCAGCTTGCTAGTTAGCTAGCTAGAAGTTTCACAACCCACCACAAATTGGCTTGCAACCCATGGGGGGGGGGTCCCATCCCACAGGTTGGGGAACACTGAGCTAATTTACTATGCAGATGGGATGTCACTGATATAAAAGGAAATGTAGTTCAGTGGGTTGGATCAAAAGGATGTGTCCCTTCTTTCAGTCCTACCCCTGTTTTTATCCTCTACTCTGTACATCTACTTTTGAGATCCACCTAATCTCATGCTCAGTGGCGTTTCTACAGGGATGGCAAAGCTCTAAGTTTTGCAAGAAGCCTTACCTTGCAGTGGAAATCACTCCTCTCCTGCACCGTTTTAGCCAATCCTCACAGGGAACAGCAACATCTTGGCATTCCTTACTGGCTACAGCAGCAAGGGAGAGGAGGGATTTATATGACAAGGTAAGGCTTCTTGCAAAACTTAGAGCTTTGCCATCCCTGTAGAAACGCCTCTGCTCATGCTGCACTAAATCAATCTATAAGGAAGATAGATCCTTTGGAAGATCCTTTGGGTGCAAATCACTAGAACAGTGGTTCCCAAACTGTGGATTAGGACCCACCAGTGGGTCGCGAGCCAATTTCAGGTGGTTCACAAAGCACCTAGGGCAGTCAAATTGAAAATATGGGAAAATGGGATGCTAGAAAGGGGGGAGCTATGTGGTTATTTTGCTTGTGTCAAGGTTGTAAATAGGCTTTTCCCCCCTTTCTAATTCACTTTGCTATTTGAAAATGGCTGAGAAATAACCCAACTTATTGCTGCATTCTCAGGAAAGTGGCAGCTCTGATATCACCATGACAGCACTTCAGGCCATGACATCACTTCTGGTGAGTCCTGGACAGATTGTCATTCTAAAAAGTGGGTCCCAATGCTAAAAAGTTTGAGAATCACTGCACTCAAATGTTTCCTGTGCCACCCATACTGGAATTAATGAGGAATGCACAAGGGCACATTTGTATTCTTATACAGGTTCCATGGGTTTCCATGATGCTTGCAATGCACAAGAGAGCATCCCACTAGTTTGTGTGATTTATATTTTTTTTCTGCAACAGAGAATGCTACTCTGCTAGAATCTGTACATTCAGATTGTCACAGGTTTCTCCCTATCTTGACATTGCTTTTTTTTTTTTCAGTCATCGCCAGTTGGAATATGAATACATTGTAAATTTATATTTAAAAAGAAACAGTCTGAAGATCTCACAAACTAGATTATAATTTTAGAAAAAAAATTAAAAGGTGAATAGGACTATTCAGAATGATTACTAATCAATACAATGCCATATAGAATATTACCACTCTACCAGGACTACATACTGGACGTGGCAGTCTTTAAAGATTAACAATTCGAGCATCGCAGCATCTGCTTGGGACTGCACCAGGGAGGCAATGAGCCAGAATTCTGATGTGGGAATTCCAGCATCTTTAAACACGAAACTCAGCTCATCAGCTGTAATTTAGTAAAGTGTAAAAGAGTCACCAGAGGCATGTAAATGAGGAGTAGGGTGGGAGCGATTGGAAACAGTCAAAAAAGGATAATGGTAATCAATTCCAATCACTGCCACACTCAATTAGGATCTCATTTAACCACCCTAACATTTAGTCTAGGAGCATTAAAAAAGGATGTTGGGTGGAAAACAGGCTCCCAAAGTAGGTTTGTTCAGAGTTTCTTGTTTTATTATATAGTACTCGAAATATTGTTTTATGTTTGGTATATTATCCACATTAAAACCATTTTCTACCAATGATGCGTTAGATCAACATTGGTAGAAATGCAATCTCCAGTGCATCATTGGTAGAAAATGGGTTTTAATAAAACCTCACTTCTTTCTACTTTACATTCTATGACATACTCTATTTCATTATGTTGCAATTTTGATGAATTTCTTTGCAGCACATCTTCCTTAGTTCTGTAAAAGTGAATACTTTTATACAGTCATTGGCAATTCTGATCTCTTGGTCATATAATGTTTTGGCCCAATCTTTCCATGTTGGGCAAGCAACTTCAGATCTGCAATCTTTGGACAACTGGATGTCAGCTATACAACTCAAACCCCAAGTCATTATTTTTTCATTTCATATTGAATCCAACCTGTTCATTTAAATGGCAATACTGCCTGTTTGGCCAATTCTATATGTCAGAAAGCTTTGTTCTGCCCCCCTTCCAATAGCCAGTGTGCTCTAGTGGATAGAATTCTTAAATATAATTTTTTTTTTTAATGATTAAGGAGATCGCATGCAATTTAATTCTATTTGCAGCTGAACACACTGCATTGTGCCTTCTTCTTTGAACTTAATGGCATTTATTAGCTCTGTCTTATCAGATGCTTAAGAATGAAATTGGAGCATGATATTGTTTGTATCAGTCCTCTCGGTTAGGCATTATCACAGTAATTATACGGTAATAGGTTTGTTGGCTCATGGCCCAGGCGGAGTCTTTGCATGTCAAAACAAAGTGTTTAGGTTGTGTGGCAAAGTTTCCTGCCCCAACACAAGGTCAAGGTCAATAGTTTTATCAGTATTATGACCCAGGCAAAGGTGCCATGCCTTACATACTGCAGACTGGTGCAGCAACATTATTTGCAGAATACCACTAGAGTGTTTGGACTGATATGACTGCATCTCAGGCACACACAACTTGCTGCTCACTAAGCCAAAGACAGGCTGCCAGCCATAGATGGTGGCCAATGAGGAGCTCAATAAACATGCTGTTGCTTCCTGCCTAGGGTGGCCAAAATAGGCAGTTCTTGAGCAACTGGTAGTTCACAACATAGGGCAGGTGTGGACAATATTCTGTCTGTGTGCTGCATGATCTGCACAGCAATGTTGAGAAGGGGGCTGAAGATTCCCAATTGTCTTAATTAGCTCTTTCCAAAGGGGTATATTGCTTAAAGGATTTGGGAACCACAGATTTAACTGATAAAAAAAATTCTGATAGCCCCACATTTAGAATACACACATCAATGCTCAAATTGGGGGAGGGGAAGGGGCTTTAATGAAACTCACATGCCTAACTTCTTGACTCCCCCCCCCCTCCAATCTTGTCAAAATCATCCCTGGTATCCTTCTAAAATAGTTGGTAAGGGGACCAACACAAAAAGTAAGGGGATCTCTCTGCTCCCAAGTAATTCAAGAACCACCCTCAATCCCTACTAATCCATCTATCCTGCCTCCGTGTTTTCTCGTTCCATATCACCCCCAATTCATTTATTCCCAGGATAATAAACCAAATAGCTTTTCTTTTCCTCACTGAAACATTTGCTTACCATTTAAACTGCGGGAGAAATGTGTAGTTTCTAACTTTTCCTACCAGGTAATTCGCACCCAGCCATTCCCACCAGAAAACTTAGGACAAGTTATTGCTGTTCAGTCGCTATGTCATGTCTGACTCTTCGCGACCCAATGGACCACAGCACGCCAGGCCTCCCTGTCCTCCACTAGCTTCTGGAGTTCGCTCAATTTCATGTTCATCGCTTCGGTGACACTATCTAACCATCTCATCCTCTGCCGCCCCCTTCTCCTTTTGCCTTTGATCTTTCCCAGCATGAGGGTCTTTTCTAAAGAGTCCTCTCTTCTCATGAGGACTAGTAGCTACCTCTATTTCTTTCACCCCCCACATTCCAGCGCCTGCTCTTACCAGTTCTGCTCTCTTACTAAAATAGTAGCTCACTTGCTCTTTCTTGACCCAATTTGAATATTTTGTTCATAATTATACAGATAAGGGACATTTTTCTTTTTAAATAGAATCTATGACTCATTCTGGCCTTAAAATGTTGTCTTTGGTCACAATATGCCAAGAGCACCTATATCAATGTTAACGGTTGGCTGCCTTAACTGTATTGTCAGATCATCATTAGTCTATCTTTCACATTCAGGAGAGCCTTCCTGAAGCCTCTCATACAGCCAAGAATAGAAATAGCCCCTTGAAAATGACGTCTGTAAGAGCTGAATTTCTTATACACTTCCTAGAAACCCTAAATAGATTTTGTACTGGGACAGAGTGCCTATACCTTCAACCATTGTATAGAAGAAGGAATTTTGGCATATATATCTAGATCTATCCATATAGATCTCTGCAAGGCTGGCTATGCAAGGCTGGCTAATCATGTAATAGACTATGGGAGGTGAATAAAAGATTTCAGTTTGACGATCCTACAGATGGTGAATTTGGGGTACAATTAAAGGGGGGGCAAAATTCCCTGGATCTTAACCTCCAACTCCAATTTCTCATCTTCTCTGATAGTAGAACGTTCAGGCCAAGTTTCCTCCTTGTGTTCAGGTCCCCTAAAGTCATTGCAGTAGGTGCCACCATCTTGTCCAAGATGGCACTGCTTTTGAAAGCCCAAGTATCACAATCAATGCCAGGAGCATGTTGGAAGCAATACCCAGTTATTGGTTAAAGTGGTTGACCTGGGAGTAGAGATGCTACCCAATTTTTTCTCATTACAATTTCTCTCTAGATGTTGAAATTCCAAATTACCCGACCTTGTTTTCAAGCTTGGATTGATGCATGAGTATCTCCAAGGTTCTGTTTTTATTTCTGAATTTTGTATACAGTATTATGTATGCACAGTCCAGTATTCTTTGTACATTTGTGCCTTTCCCCCACTCTCTACATCATCAAATCACATGACACCTTGGTAAAACACTGCAAAACAAGCGATGTTATCATATGTACAGTTGAATCAAGGTTCATCTCTGTGATGTTTTCATAATGTGGCAAGAGCATATGTCCACATTAGCAATTCACTTCATAGAGAGAATCTTGACTTTATTCTACATACAACTGTGTCAGCATAATCTTTTTGCAGACTTTTATCCATGCACACATGGGATTTAGAGGCAAAAATTAAAATAAAGGCCCTGAAAGTTGCAACAAATTGCACATGCACCATTTCCATAATTTTAGAAATGTTCGTGGTGAAACTAGAATTCATGCAGAGTGGAATTTAGGGCAGAGAGAAACTATCAAGGAACAAAAGAGGGGAAATCTCTTCTGTGCCTGTGAGGCAACACATCAGTGTATATAATTTAGCTCAGAGCTCTCATTGGATTTTTGAGAAATTATTCATAGATTCAAAGATACCTGCCAGCATGGTGTAGCAATTTGAATTACTTTCATATGACTTTTGTATCTTCTTCTGATCAGTGTTTGGCAAAGAGCCAAAGCTATATATTGCAGATTTTGAGCTGCATGAAATGCTGTCCCAAAGACACAGTAGGAATATAAGATTTACATTCCTTTAATATATAGTATATTAATATAAAGGAATATATATACACCGTATATAGTTTAAATTCAAGTAAACAAATCTGGCATCCTGATCCTCAGTGGATGCACTGATGTTCTTTCTGTTACTGGGCAAAGCTGAGCACCAAAACAACAAGCATTGCCCCCCTGGGAAATCTAGACAAGCCAAGCAGGTGTTCGGAAATCTGCATATCACTATAGAAGCATGATGATAGCATGCAAAACTGAGCTGTATTGCTAGGTAGTGTGTTTCAAGTACATTTTTCCCTGAGTCTGATGAAGAGCCTGTCTTCAGCTCTCTATGGCTTGGATAGTAGAAAGTAACACGTAGGGGGATTTCCATAGGATGAGTAGAAGAATCCATCTATGGCTATATTTATGGGGCATTGTCACGGGGCAACGCTGCCCTGCCCGCAGGGCCCGCAGCCGCAGCACCTCACCTGGGGACCCAGAGTAGAATTCCATGGGGCGGCTGGTGGGTGGAGAGCAGCGCCTGACCCCTGGAGTGGACCAGGAACGCCAGCCACCAGCCAGGTGGGAGGCACGATGGGGCTACAAGCCAGATGGTCTTGCACAGGAAGGAGGGCCCCCAGTCCTGCTAGCTCTGAGGCAAGGGCTGGTGTTGAGGCAGAGGCCTGTCCTGTCCCCGGGGAGGAGCTCCAGAGGGGCAGAACATGGGGGCGGGACCCGGAAGGGGTGGAGCTGGCTGGACTAGACAGCTGGCTCATAAATAGTGGGGCAGCCAAAGAGAGAGGAGGCTTCCCTCCCTGTGGCTGCAGCATAGGGAGGGTGGCTGGACGAGGCAGAAGCCTCAGCTGCCCTGGCCCTGGCCCTGAAGGGGTGTGGGCAACCTTGACCCTAAGAACCTGCACTGGGAGCATTCAGGGCAGGAACTCACCCAGGGATACCCCCCGCACAGACCTCCCTGGGGAGGCAGGGGCATCAGCCCCAAGGGGGTTACTGGGGCCAACCCCACTGAGGGGACGCCTGCCAGGGTCCAGGGGGTGCTCCAACTGCCCCATGACTTCGGCCAACTCACTAACCCCATTAGGGAGACCGAGGGGTCATGATGGGGGCAGGGGTGCTATTCCTTGTAAATCTGGCCTTGTGAAGGAACAAGGCCTCCATGAATGTCAATGCGATCACTCAAATAAACAGTGTCTGCAAAGCAGCCCAAGCGTCCTCGAGCCTGTGGGAGCGGCGAAGGAGGGAGGAATGAGAGTGGGTAAGACCAGTGCACCCTGTGAGCCTGGGGGAGGCGTTTCCCCCCCCCCCGGCGAAATGGACATGACGGGCATCTAAGGGCCCAATCCTATCCAACTTTCCAGCACTGATGCAGCTGCGCCAATGGGGCATGTGCTGTATCCTGCAGTAGGAGGGTAGTCATGGAGGCCTCCTCAATGTTTGTTCTCTTGTCTCAGGGCTGCATTGTGGCTGCATCAGCACTGGAAAGTGAGATAGGATTAGGCCCTGTCCCCATAAACAATTACATCCCTCCCCCCGCCCATATTTTCCAATAGTCTGTCCAAAAAGGAACTATAAAATTTATAGCCATTTCCTGGGTAAGTGAGTGAACTAAATCCTCCCCAGCAGATTAGGATTTTGTTTCTGAGCTGCTTTCATTTGCCTGAGGCCACTCTGCAAAACACTGGTTAAACTTCTGGGACTTCTGAAACTTGCTTGTGAAGCAGAGTTGTGAAGGCTGCTGACTGGAAAAAGAAAGTACAGGACACACACAGGGCTGCCTTTAAGCCAACTGGATGAATTGCGCCCAGTTGGGCCTTGCTCTTAAGAGCATAATCTGCTATACAGCCCAATCCTAAACTGCGCTGGAGGAGGTAGACTGGCTGCTCCCCTAGGGTTCCTCGGATCTATGCCCACGAAATTGTGGGTGCAGGTCCAAGGAAGCCCCGCGGCCTGAATCAGGGCCGCATGGCCTGAGGACAATGCCTTGGATGTGGCCTAATGGCTGCAGTGGCGTTTCTACAGGGATGGCAAAGTTTTGCAAGAAGCCTTACCTTGCAGTGGAAATCACTCCTCTCCTGCACTGTTCTAGCCAATCCTCACAGGGAACAGCAACATCTTGGCGTTGCTTACTGGCTACAGCAGCAAGGGAGAGGAGGGATTTACATGACAGGGTAAGGCTTCTTGCAACACTTAGAGCTTTGCCATCCCTGTAGAAACGCCTCTGAATGGCTGCATCCCAGGCCCACCCCCCTCCCCAGACCAGTCTGCCTGCTGGTCCACCCCCCTGCCAAGAGCTACCCTCCCACTCTCCCGGAACCACCCCTGCACCATCTGAGTTCAGCTGGCGCAGAGGCGGCTTGGCACCTGCACTCCCATGCGGATGCCACTGCTAGCGTTGGCCTGGGAGCTCTAGCACCAATGCGGGAATGCCTGTCAGCGCCCCTGTGCCGGCGCTAGTGATGTAGTGCTGACGCAACAACGTTGCATATTGGGAGTGCTTCATGCAGCACTGATGGGTCAAAAAAAAAGACAAAAGCCCCATGGGTTCTGTGACCCAAGCTATGATACTTTTCCTTCCCAAAGACTTCTAATGGGATTGCTTGTAGTGTGAGCAAAGAATTCTCTTTTGTGGCTTGATGGTCCTTGATTGTTCATCCCTGGGTCCTAAATGGGTGGCTCAGGCTCATACCTTTCAAAAGTACCCCAAACCAAAACAGCAGTGAAGGCTGTCAGGACAGGTTTGCCATCATTCTGAATGTTTGATTAAAGAGAATTCACAGTGCTTATGGATTTATTCATATTGAATTTGTTGGGTGGCAGAACAACCGTGGCATGTCTCCACTTGTCAGGTTCTCCACGATAGCACAGCAAGCATGTGGTACATATGTTAAATATTCATAGAGAAGGGCAGCTTCAGAGCACTTCACCTTGTTGCTAGAGCTCGGAGCGGGTGCTTGAGGAAGCAAACATAAATAGGATGTTGAGTGCAATGAAGTGCAATGAAGGATTGGTCTGACCATTTGTCTGAAAAATCTCTTTTTCCTGCATTGCTAATTTCACTGCAAATCTCTGTGGTTCGCGCACTCCTTAAATCTGGAGCCTGGTGGTCCATGGATCAATTGAGGAAGTGGGATGATTACGTGGTTCCATGAAAAGTGTGGCCTTATTGGCCTCTTGACTTGAGGCCTCTTGCCATCAGTCCAGCACATCACTGGTTCATTTCATGCTTTCCTGGCAGGGCTCTCACTCAGTGATGTCATCCTACCGGTACGCTGGGTGGGACATCCGGGTGATTGGCAGCCCGCCCGTCGCGTTCTGCAGCATTACGCCGTTTGCAAACAGTGTAACACTGCAGTACGCAACGGGCGGGCTGCCGATCACCTGGATGTCCCGCCCAGCGTACCGGTAGGATGACACCACTGCTCTCACTACAAAGCACATGAGTATAAATTTATTGATTGATTTATTTTAAAAAATACTGTATGTCCCACCTTTTTCCCCACAGAAGGGGATTCAAGGCAGCTTACATTATTCAAAAATGATAATTAAAATCAAATATTTAAAAACATTAAGTATAAATGTGTGCCTCCTTCATGTATTGAAATCAACAGCAAAATAGTAACCTCTTGACCATGTAATGATTTCCTGGGTACTGCTGTAGCTCTTGGAAAAACAACTGTTTGTTGTTTGGATGTGAGCCTGGAGAGACTAATTTAGCTTTACTTGGCAATAAACCAAAGCTATTTTTCCAGATTCCAACCAATCCAACACAAGTAGAGGGAACTTGTGGCACAAAGACTAATAAAGTATTGGACATTCTTTCAGTCAGTAGTATGGGCATTTTAAGGGGCAAAGAAAGATCATTATAGAGGCAGAAAACAATGTGCATTGACTGAGTTAACCAAGCAACTGCTCACAGCGAGAAGTCCTAGCACAATGGTTCCCAGACTGTGGGTCGTGAGCCGATTTCAGGTAGGTCATGAAGCACCTAGAGCAGTGATGGCAAACCTTTTGGGCTTGGTGTGTCAGAAATTTGGAAAATTTGTAACTCAGCTGGTGTGTCAAACCCCCCTCCCCACCAGAACAAAAGAAAAAAAATTACATATTGGAACACATTGCTTTTTATTTTATTAATTAATGAGCTTAATTAATGCTATGTAAATATGAAGTTGTAAAGAGTCTGGGTACACCTGCAGACCTTAAGATAATAGAGTTCAACCCTTCTGGGTTACAACTAGCTTACCTTTGTGACAGCAGGTTTAGGTGCTTGGACTTAGATTTCTCTCTATACTATAGTGAATTCAGATTGGGGCTGGCTGGCTGGCTGGCTGGCTGGCTGGCTGGCTGGCTGGCTCTCTCTCACTCACTCACTCACTCACTCTCTCTCTCTCTCTCTCTCTCACACACACACACACACACACACAGGCCAGCAACAGCAGTTCTGATTTTGTTTTTGTTTTCTGCTGTTCGCCTTGCCTCGTGTGCCTCCCGCCTCTCTTTGTGTCCCTGACTTCCTGCGCAGGCACCCCAGCCCTCCCCCCCCGCTTGCTCGCCTGCCCACCCAGGGGCGTAGCGTGCCTTGCCCATGACGTCAGCGACAGGCGGGGCTTCCATGCATGTCCCTCGGCTTCAATTGAAGCCGGGGGAAATGCAGGGATGCTCTCCCAGCCAGGGACTTCCCCAGAGCACAGACAGCTCGCGGTAGAGCGGCCTGCGCAGAAAGGGCGCACGCCGACTCGGAGCTCGCGCCAGAGCACCTCCAAGTCGGTGCGCGCCCTTTCTGTGTAGGCCGCTCTGCCGCGAGCTCTCTGTGCTCTGCGGGAGTCGCTCAGAGAGCTCGTGGCAGAGCAGCCTGAGCAGAAAGGGCGCGCGCCGACTCGGAGCCGCTCTGGCACGAGCTCTCTGTGCTCTGGGGGACTCGAGCAGCTTGGAGCGCGGCAGGGGAGGCGCGGGGGGCATGCCAACGGCGCCCCCACCTTATGGTGCCCCAGGGCTCGTGCCCTATGGTGCCATACCCTCCCTCCGCCTCTGCGCCCACCCCACTCCTGGGGACAGCAAGACAAGGCAAACCCAGGGTGAGCCCTAGCTGTTCACAAGCTAAGAGCCGCGCAGGCATATCCACAGAAGTCCTCCCAACACACACACACACACACACACACACACACACACACACACGACACACCCCTCAGCCACTCACCAGAGCCTCCCCCATGCCTGCCTCTCTGGACAACCACTCTATCCTTTCCTCCTCTGCTCCTGCAAAAAAGCTCCCGTCCGGCTCCCTCTTCTGTGCCTTTTCCCCCCTCTGAAAAGAAAGCTACGTGCTGGCAAGCCTACGCGCTCCCCTCCCCACACACATTTTCACCCTGGACTGAGGGCAGCCCGAGGTTGTCTGGGAGAGGGGTGGCGGTGGCTTGCAGCCTTCTGCTCTCCACCAGCAGCGGCTCAGGGAGGCAAGTCTTAAGCACCGGCAGCTCCAGTGGGGCTGATCGCTAGCCTGCACGAGCGCCCCTTCACTTCCTCAGCTCGGCATGTCAGTTAAAATGCCTTTGCGTGCCAGCTGTGACACACGTGTCAGGGGTTCGCCATCACTGACCTAGAGCAACCATATTGAAAATATGAGAAGATGAGACACTGGAAAGGGCTGTGCGGTTGTTTTGCTTGTGTCAAGGTTGCAAATAGGCTTTTTTCTTTCTAATTTACTTTGCTTTTGGAAAATGGTTGAGAAATAACCCAACTTATTGCTGTATTCTCAGGAAAGCAACAGGCTCTGGCGTCACAATGGCAGCACTTCAGGCCATGACATCTTCCGGTGGATCCCAGACAGATTGTAATTCGAAAAAGTGGGACCCAGAACTAAAAGGTTTGAGAACCACTGCTCTAGAGCTACGGTTCCCAAACATTGTAATATCAGGACCCACCTAAAAACGGTTTCACTCGGTATGGGCTTACCCCAGGGCAAGGGAATGTTCCCATACTCTGAGGAGGCCACTGGCGGTTGACACTTGCCGTGAGTCTATATGGTTTGTACTGTATAGACTTGGTAAGCCAGTCTGAGAGATTTTTCAGGCACTGTGAAAAGCTGTGCAATTGGGTAGCTCACTATAATGCAGCAATTTCTCATAAGTCTGAAGATGGCATATAAGCACTGATGATTGTTCCCCAAAATTAGACAATTGAGGTTCTGCATTTTATTATGTGAGAATGGGTCTTTCAGGCTGCTTTATATTATGGGCATGATTTAGAAGTGGCAGGCACTGCATACCTTTGAGATCACCTGATTATTAAGTGGGACCACAGTGTTGTGCTTCCAAAGGATTAAGCAGATTTCTATAAGTGAGTAAAATATAGTGCCAAAGGCTCTCCACTCCAGCATTCAACGCACATTGTTCAAGGCAGAGCATAGAAACTCGCCATGGATTCCTCAGCATTGCTTCATATGTCACACAATTCCTACACGAGAAGCAATCACAGTTCTCTGGCCTGTACGCATTGGTGCATGTTACATCCCTGCAAATGTTGGATGCTGTAAGATGTCAGCTTTGGACTCCCTGTCTCCCAGTGAGATGGGGGAGCTGCTAGCAGGGCAGGTGGCTAGAATAATGAGACAAGGAACTGGTTCAAAGAAGAATTGACCCCGTGGGAAATCTAAAGACCTTATTAGGACTTCCTGGCCAGATTGTGAGATGTGAGGGCTAAAGCGTTCATTGTGACAGAGCTGCTTCTATCACCTTTGCTAGGCCAGCCCCCTGTTAAGCACAGATGATGGCTTCACCAAGAGAGTGAAGGTTCCCATTCATCACAGAAGCCAAAAGGTGAGCTTCCAATTAAGATAGCCTGGAAATGATATAAATGAATGACCAGCAGTTTGACCCCTTTATTCTCTTATATATCATGTTTTGTGCCTATGACACGGCAGTCATGGTAAAAGCAATGAAAAATCCCATCGACATATTTCACAAGCACTGTACAATCAAATGCAATCAACACCCTCCCCCCCAAATGTGTTTAAGGGACCCTGAAGCAGAAATATCACACACTGAGATTTCATGGGGGATGCACAGTGCCAGGACCTCTCCTGCAACAGGAACCGAAGACCAGGTCACCCCTATCCCCAAGTAGGAGTGTACAAAATTGCTTACGTCATTTCATTGTATGAGTGGGACAGGAGACACAGTTGGTCGAAGCAAGGAGAACCTACTCCTTATGGAAAGAGAGCAGAGTTGGGCTCCCAGAGACTGATGGATGGTTTCCTGAGGGCTGTGAGGAATTTCCTAGCTTCCCAGGTTGGCGACACATCTGATGCTCTGGCTGTCCTGTGGTGTGGGGAGGAAACTGGAGTCTTGGATCAGATTGCTCCTAAATGACTTTGGCCTTGCTGTCCAGTCTGCAGGCAATTAAATGACTTAAGAACATAAGAAGAGCCCTGCTGGATCAGGCCAAAGGCCCATCTAGTCCAGCTTCCTATATCTCACAGCGGCCCACCAGGTGCCCCAGGGAGGCATGAGACAACAAGATGCTTGCATCCTGTTGCCACTCCCTTGCACCCAGTACTCTGAAGTAGCCTACTACTAATGTAAGGAGATTACAACCCATCATGGCCTATAGCCCACGATGGACTTTTCTTCCAGAAATCTGTCCAATCCCCTCTTAAAGGCATCAAGACCAGATGCCATCACCACCTCCTGTGGCAAAGAGTTCCACAGATTAACTACCCGCTGGGTAAAAAAGTACTTCCTTTTATTTGTTTTAACTCTCTAGACTTGGCCATGTCTAGAGCGACGATGGAGGCAAACCCATGAGGAGTCTGGCCAAACATGGGCTAGAGCCCTTGTTAGGGCCTGTTCCGTGGTGGTGATGGCAGTGAAGCTCTGCCACCATTGTGTCTGCAAGGAACTGTCCCATGGAGCTTTGTCAACTTGCTCATGATCTGCTCCACTCAGTCTCTTCAGGGAATCAACTCATTGATGTTCAGTGTTCAGTTGCCCACTCTGATTGAGTTTGCATGGCACTTTGCAGATAAAAGGGACATGGTGGCGTAGCGGGTTAAACCGCTGCTGCTGGGCTTTCCGACTGGAAGGTTGGGAGTTCAAGACTGCGTGACGGAGTGAGCTCCTGTTGCTTGTCCCAGCTCCTGCCAGCCTAGCAGTTCGAAAGCACCTAAAATGCAAGTAGATAAATAGGGACCACTTCGGTGGGAAGGTAACGGCGTTCTGTGCTCTACGGCGTATAGTCATGCCGGCCACATGACCACGGAAGCTTGTCCTCAGACAAACGCTGGCTCTTCGGCTTAGAAATGGAGATGAGCACTGCCCCCTACAGTCGGTCACGACTAGACCATTGGGTCGTGGGGAAACCTTTGCAGATAAAATTGATCATATTCAGCATGACTCTGGTTTAACAGTTCCAGAAGTTGTCCCTACGGCATCTGTCCATTCCACCATAATGGATTCTTTTCAGCTGTTACAGCCTGAGGATGTGGAGAGGGTCCTCTGGAGTGGTCTTCATGTCCGCTTGACCCTTGCCCAGTGTGGCTAATACTCTCTGCCAGGACTGGTCTGGCCAATTGGGTGGAACAAATTGTAAATTCATCTCTGCAGGAAGGAGTGATGCCTAGCATCCTAAAGACTGTAATTGTGCGTCCCCTACTAGAAAAAATAACGCTGCTGCTATCATCGGCCCAGTGGCACCAGCACTGATGTGCTGGTTCCTATGAGTTAAATAGACTAAAATATATACACAGAATGCACATTGTTCTTTCTATTATCACAGCCTGTTGGAATGAGCTACGCAATCCCAGGATGATGGATATACAGTGCTTCGGTTCCTGCTGTGTACACATACATATATCATTCCCCTTGGATCTGACCATGGCATGTCCTTCATGCTGCTAACTCTTGCTCCTGTCATAAATTTCCCTGCTGAGTGGAAACAGCAAAGCAGCCTGCAAACGAACGGTTGCGTCTTCCCATTAAAGCAGAATCCTCACATTACAAAGACTCTGGATATTAATGTCTTCCAGTCTCCAGTGTATTGAGCTCAGCCATTGCATGCTCTGCTTAGGCAGAACAGCAGCCTGTTCCAAGGAGTAGTGCATGTTCTATCGATCACAGCATGGTACAACATTCATCTGCTAAAAGCACATCCAATAGACTGCCTAAGCAATGCACTTCAAAGCA
This sequence comes from Lerista edwardsae, assembly GCA_029204185.1. Lineage (NCBI taxonomy): Eukaryota > Metazoa > Chordata > Lepidosauria > Squamata > Scincidae > Lerista > Lerista edwardsae. Next base: position 14,931,487 of record JAJKFI010000018.1, on the reverse strand, counting down.
ATGAACATGCTAGATGCTTTGAGAAATGTATGTCTTTCCCCCCTACCCCAAGACTCTGTGTGCTCTTTGTCTCAGCTGCCTCTTGAATTCTAAAAGCGGGTTGGCACTTGTATTGGGGCGAGGGGATGGTGGTAAAGTAGGGAACTATAGAAAAGTGTGCAGTAGTAAACTATTTCCTGTGTGTACCTTTGGCCCAATCCTAGACAGCTCAGTCACCTCTGAATCTAGTGTTCTGGCAGTAGTAGATGCTTTACGGCATCACAAAACACCTTCTATTCTGGATATGTGGGAAGCCATGCATTTTCAGACCACTCTCGCAGAAGGTGGGGAGAACCTAGAACAGTGATGGCGAACCTTTTTGGGTTTGCCATGTCCAAAATGCCTAACTTGACTCTGCTGGTGTGTCATTCCCCACCCCCAACAAAAGAGAAGCAATTATTTACATATTCCTTCATTTTTTAAAAAAATACAGTCCAATCATTTGTGGGGCTATGCATTATATAAAGAAACATCAAATCATTACAAAAAATCAAATCATTACAAAAACCAACACAGGGTGCAATCCTAAACTGGGTTAGGCCGGCATAAACTAAACCAGCAAAGTTTGGCCAACACAAGGGACACCATAAAGTATATTTGGATTACTCTCGGAGTCAGAGACACCAGCACACAGATATGCACCATCCTCCCTGACTCGGAGAGCAGTCCAAACATGTTTTATGCTGGCCCTTGTGCTGGCCAAACCTTGCTGCTCATGCCAGCCTAACTCCATATTCGGATAGCGCTCTCAGTTGTAGTTGGTGTTGGCAAATGCTGGTGTGTCACCTAAAACATTGTGGCGTGTCATCTTTGACATGCATGTCAGAAGTTCAACATCACTGACCTAGAACCTCACAGCATCCCTGAGAGCTTCACTAGCAACACTAACGGACCACTTCACACTACTGCTAGTTCTTAGAACTATGTACGTAAAGCGTAGCCCATTAATACAAACTTTGCAAGCCTACCCATGATGCAGGGCTGATTCATTGTATGAGCTCCATGACCTATATTTTTTATGGACACTTGAACCCCTGACACTAAAATCCAGGCATCATACTACAAGCAGGTTCCTGCACTCACCCTCGAGAGAGAGAGGTGAAAGTACTTGTAATGATCTCACCTCACCCAGTTACAGCACTGTCCAAAATGTCTCCTACATTTTCTGAGGAGTATTCTAAGAACTGTTCACAAGCCAGGCTTTACGTTCCTTCAGTGGCATCGTGGGGTGGGGCGGGGGGTGGGGGGGCAGACCCAGTGGTGTAAACCCCTCCTCTCCCTTGCTGCTGTAGCCAGTAAGCAACGCCAAGATGTTGCTGTTCCCTGTGAGGATTGGCTAAAACGGTGCAGGAGAGGAGTGATTTCCACTGCAAGGTAAGGCTTCTTGCAAAACCTAGAGCTTTGCCCTCCCTGTAGAAACGCCTCTGGGCAGACCGCATCAGGTGACATGCATAGGGAGGGTGACTCCACCAGAGACCAAAACAGAGTGTAGTATCTTCATTCTATGAAACGTTATGGCCAAAAAACTAAAACTAAAAATACAACTATTAATGTAAAAATCACGATTTTTTTTAAATCGTGGTTTTTCGGAATAATACCATCACACTATATATACCATTTGGATGTGCAATTTCACCTGGAATTCCATGAAAAAAAACTGGAGTGTACTATCGTCGTTCTATCAAAAGTTATGGCCAAGAAACTAAAACCCCAAAATACAACTTTTAATGTAAAATCGCATTTTTTTAATAAAAATTGCAGTTTTACAGAATAATACTATCATGTTATATACTGTTGGATGTGGAATTTCACCCAGAATACAATAAAAAAGCCCAGAGTGTAATATCTTCATTCTATCAAAAGTTATGGCCAAAAAACTAAAAACTGAAAATACAACTTTTATGAAAAAAAATCACGATTTTTTTTTAAAAAAATCAGTATTATGAGTCAGTATTATGAGTCAGTATTATCAGTATTATTCTAGTATTATCAGAGCTAATACTAGAACTTCTATTTAATTATGCGAGTGTCACCAAATTGGCCACGGGTTTTTTGTTGGTTATTAATTTGTTGGGCGACTTGTACTATAGTTAAATAAATCTATATCTATAAAGAAGAGCGTGGGTGTGTATGTATGTATGTATGTATGTATGTATGTATGTATGTATGTATGTATGTATGT
>JAJKFI010000018.1:14853388-14929256 GCA_029204185.1 Lerista edwardsae | reverse complement strand
TGTATGTATGTATGTATGTATGTATGTATGTATGTATGTATGTATGTTTCGCATAGGCTCGGAAACGCCTGGAGCGATCGGCACGAAACTTGGCACGCATACACCTTGCGGCCTGGCGACAAACACTGCGGGGGTCAGGCCCCCCTAGCGCCCCTGGGGTTGGGGGTACGCGGGGGTCCCCGCGGGAAGACAGCTGAAATCAGCGTTGAGTCCATAGTTTCTGGGGTCACCAAGACGACCGGTGACGCTCCCGATGCTGTTGGAGTCTGGGTTCGGGCCCCCCTCGACGTGGGGGGCAAGAAGGGGTGCAAAACAAAACATCCGCCATGCCCTGCTGGAACGCCTGGACCGATTGGCGCCAGACTCGGCGTGCAGAAGCCTAGTGGCCTGGCCACAAACATTGCGGGGGTTGGGGCCCCCTAGCACCCCTAGGGGCAGGGGTGCACAGGGGGCCCCACATGAAGACGGTCAAAAATGGCTGAAATCGGCGTCAAATCCACAGTTTCTGGGGTCGCCAAGATGAGTGGCGACATTCCTGATGCCGTTGGAGTCCGGGTTCAGCCCCCCCTCGACGTGGGGGGCCAGAAGGGGTGCGAAACAAAACGTCCGCCATGCCCTGCGGGAACGCCTGGACCGATCAACACGAAACTTGGCACGCATACATCTTGCGGCCTGGCGACAAACACTGTGGAGGGCAGACCCCCTTAGCACCCCTGGGGGTGGGGGTACATGGGGGACCCCATGTGAAAATGGTCAAAAACTGTCGAAATCGGAGTCGAATCCACAGTTTCCGGGGTCACCGGGGCGAGCGGCGATGCTCCCGAAACAGTTGGAGTCTGGGTTCGGGCCCCGCTCGGCGTGGGGGGTGAGAAGGGGTACAAAACAAAAGGTCCGCCATGCCGTGCTGGAATGCTTGGAGCGATGCGCACCAAACCCGGTACTCGTGTGCCTTGCGGCCTGGTGACAAACATTGTGGGGGTCAGGCCCCCCTGGTGCCCCCAGGGGTGGGGGTACAGGGGTCCCCATGTGAGAATGGTAGAAAACAGATGAAATCAGCGTTGGATCCGTAGTTTCCGGGGTCGCTGAGGCGAGTGGCGACGCTCCCGACGCTGTAGGAGTTCGGGTTCGGCCCCCCTCAACATGGGGGGTGGGAAGGGGTGCGAAACAAGATGTCCGCCATGGAGCGATTGGCGCCATACTCGGCACGCACGTGCCTTGCGGCCTGGCAACAAACACTGCAGGGGTCAGCCCCCCCAATGCCCCTGGGGGTGGGGTGCACAGGGGGCCCCATGTGAAAATGGTTAAAAACGGCCAAAAATGGCATCGGAACCATAGTTTCCGGGGTCACCGAGGTGAGTGGCGACACTCCTGACGTGGTTGGAGCCTGGGTTCGGCCCCCGTCAGCAGGGGGGGTGAGAAGGGGTGCAAAACTCATAAACTCTGGAAGATCATTTTGTTACCCGGGCAACGCCGGGTAACAAAAAGCTAGTAAATAAATAAATAAATAAATAAAGAAAGAAAGAAAGAAAGAAAGAAAGAAAGTTGAAGGGCGGTAACACCAACCCTAGCAATAACACTGCATTTAGGTTGTGCATATGGTATTGTAATTTATTCTGTATGGTTTTGGAGGAGGGATGACGCACATCATGGGGGTGACGCGCTGACCTCCCACTCCAGGTGACACAAACTCTAGTGACGCCACTGAGTCCCTTCTCAAGCAATTTAGAGCAATCTTCCATTTGCATCCAATTATTTTTGTTTGTGTTTGTGTTTTTTGCTGAGTTAATGAAAGCTGATTCTCAGAAGGCCTCTCACAGCTTTTATGATATAAACAGGGATAATGATTTAGCCTCAAAAAGATTTTACTCTCTGTAGAGCCTTTTTGGGAAGGCAGTATTGCTTCTTTCCTATTATCTTTTTTTTAATCATTATTTTTTTTAGAGACAGTTTCATAAGGGCAGTTTATTGGGTTCTCTTGTGACATGGTTCAGCTTATTATTGCTTTTTAGATAGAAGTTAGTCCTTTCCTGTTACAGTACGTACTTCAATATAATTGAAGTGTCTTTCTCCTGTGAGTCTTCTGGTACAGATAACATCGTTTCTTACAGTTTGGTAGCAGTGAACAATAATTAAGCCTCTTGAACAAAAGCCTCCTCAAAGGCTGTTCAGGCTAATTCTGTCAGGATGGGGTCACGGTAAAAATATTTGAACTCCTTCTTTGTTGTGACTGAGGCTGCAATCCTAACCACAGTTACCTGAGATTATGCCTTACTATTATGGGAATTACTTCTGAGTAGAGATGCGTAGGATTGGGGTCTAAGACATTTCAATCCCATAAGTTATACTTCAATGGCCTTGTTTCTTTTCACTTACTCAGTTGTAGCTTGTAAGTGTGCAGTGGTAACAAACATGGCATTATAGTTATCAGCAGTGGCATATGGGCTGTTTTGCTAGAAGCCACCAGCATTCATTGCTTGGTGTGTCATTATAAGAAGAGGGCCTGGCAGATTTACTGGAAGGCATTGCAAGGTGGCGGCTGCAGAGGCCTGGAGGTAGTGGCAGGTGGTATGGACTGAGCTGTGGGTATTGCCTGAAGCTAAGCAGGAGAATCTGTGGTCTTGTTTTTGGATGGGAGACGGAATGCTGGGCTGTGACAAGCAGCAGTACCTGTTGCGGCAGAATGGAGATGCTGTGGAGCTGATTAGCCAGAGTTCAGGTATGTGAGAAGGCCAACCTGCAAAAGACTGGAGTATGACCTTGAGGACCTGCCCAGGCTGGACTTATGATTGCCTGCTGAAGCATGATGGTCCAGTGCACGAAGCGTCCACATGAATGCTTAATGTGGTCCAGTGGTTACTTTTTAAACAGAAAGCTTCTTAACTATAGAGCCGGCAGTGGTTTTTAAACAGTTTCTAATAACCATCAATTTCTCTAATGGCCACTTACTGATGGGAGCTCTCAGAAGCTTGTCAGAAGTTCCTTGGTGAGATCAATAATACCCCTCCTTTAATGGCAGCTCCTTTAATGGCAGCTTACCTACTACCAATTCTAACTGGTAAGACAGGACCACGGTCAGACATGGGCAGACTCCGTTACATCAGAGCTGTGTTACTGTATCACATTCTAAATGGGGCTGTTTTCAAAGTGGGTCAGAAAACTTCAGCTAGTTCAGAATGCAGAGTTCGTGCCACCTTGAATGAGAGAATAATCTGCAGTTCTCAGTCTCCCGGCCCATCAAAGTCAGTGGCATGAGAGATGATCAAGATCAAACCATTTCTCTTAGGCAGTGTACCATTGACATAACAGAAACTGCAGAAAAACTTGCCATGGCTTGACTGTCTGTTTCACTTCTTTTTTTTTTTGGACAAGTTTTCGATTGGATTTGCTTCATCTCATTTGCAGTTGGGCCTTGAAGATGGAGGGCAGTTGAGATAGAGAGCTGAAGGGACTAGCCTGTGATATGGCAATATGCAATCATCGATCCCAACAGGCATACCATGCTATGTGCACTCTGGGGCAGGTCAGAGGTACAGTATAAAAGCACTGCCTTCTGCAAGGATGAATTAATGCCGGGGCTGTGCTGCCTGTCGTGCTGCTGGGGGAATGTCTTTGCATTTTCTCATTGAATATGACATAAATAACAGCAGCAGCTGTAAGAATGATCCACCATCACCTTTGTAGCCTGTTATCAATTGAAGAACAAGCTGGAAATAATTCTCAAGTGTGATCCTACAAGGTTTAGTTCTGGGTCTGGGGCTTTTCACCATCGTCATTACTGGCTAAGATGAAGCCATTAATTCACCAGCAGTACATGGATGTTCTGGTGTGGCTGCATCTGCTGTTCCCTCGCTGTCATTTGTTTCCCTGCTTGCGTTACACTGAAAAGAGAACAGATCGGTCATATTTATTCCGCATTAAAGGCCACTTACTGTCATTTGGTTGTGCTGCCCATGAGATTAGATAAGGGGAAACGGTAGGAAGTTAAAGGGGACGTGTTCAAAATTCTTTCCCCCCCCTCTTGTTCTGCAAGGATAATTGAAGAAAGGGGAGGGCTTGGCTATGCAGTATTGTTCAGGGCTGGAGCTCCTGCAACCAAACAGATGCTTGGCCTGTGAAGGCTGCAGAAGCATCTGTGTAAGTTAAGGGGTTGGAGGTGGACAGATCTGCCCCACATTTAGAACGCTAGTTATTTTTTGCATGTACCTGACCTCCTACATCCAACCACTCATTTAACTTGTCACCTCCCTGCTACTTCTACCTTTTGTCCTGACTATACAAACCTCAGTGTAAAGATCCTGATGATAGGTCCTGATCCTGGAGTAGTTACCCAACAAAAATGCTGCTAACCTTCTTTCTGTAAGCCATTCCAGGATTTCTTTTGGCAGCGCAGGTGTTCCCCAATTGCTCTTCTGCACGTAGTGCATCACTGGGAGTACAGGGTGTGCTATGTGAACAGGGCTGGCCCATCCATGACACTGACTGAAAGGCTCACATTGAGTGGTGAGAGAGGGAGTGACAAACCACAAAGCTCCCCCTCTGCCCGCTGCCCTCTCTTGGTTGCCACTGACAATGCCACTCTGGTTGCCACCACAACCCTCTTCTGGCTTGCTGAACGGGAGCCAGAAGAGGGCAGTGGAAGCCCCCTTCTCCCTCCAGAACTGCTGACAGAAGAAGGGGGGAACCCTGAGACAGCATCCTCCTATTTGTCCCCAATCATGTGGCTGCTTATGAAAGCAGCCTGATGAGAAGAGGTGGAGCATGGCAATCCCATCTCCTGTGTGCTGTCCTTATGCTGTGCATTCCTGGAAGAGTGGAGCATGCTGGGAAGAAAGTGGCTTCTTCTCTCTCACAAGAAATGTGCAATGTCTGGCTCAGAGGCCTGAATTACTGCTCACATTCAATGCATTAGGAGTCCGATGCGGGCACTGATTGCTGGCCCCGGAAGATTAGCCTCCAAAAGGAAAGACAGATTTTCTTTGATTGCATATTCGCTCTTGAATAAAAATATTCACGCTTGAATAAAAACTAATACACTGTAGTTCATACAAAATATGAAAATATAAAAGCCAATGAAAAAGAAGTAGAAATCTTCTAATCCTAAATCTTTTAAAGGGACATAGAAAAGCTATTTTAGGGATATAGAAAAAGGAACTATCGGGATGGAAGGCAATCTCACTGGAAAGTAACAAATGAAGAGAGTAGCAGGAAGCAAAAGTCTGGAGGCGACTACCATAGAAGATGTTCAAGTTCTGCTTCCACACCTGATGTTGCTACTAGACCCTTTGCCATTGTTAATCATTTATGAGACTGGAAAGTTTTCTTTCTACTATTATTATTATTATTATTTATTGAATTTATACCCCGCCTATTGCCCGAAGGCACTCAAGGCGGCATTTACAACAATAAAAAATATAAAAACATTAAAAACAATTTAAACAATATTAAAATACAATAAAACAAAAATTAAACAGAGTTTAAAACAAGCCATGTGGATCATAAAATATAAAAGTATAAAAGTATAACCAGCCAGCCAGCCAACCTGTCAACAGTTAAAAAGCTTTTTGAAATAAAAAGGTCTTCAGCCCCCGCCGAAAAGTTAACAAAGAGGGGGCTGTTCTCAATTCGAAGGGGAGGGTATTCCAAAGTTGGGGGGTCAACTAGAGGTCAACAATAGCTTATAGAAGAGAATTCAGAGCAGATCGCCTTTTAGGTAGTACCCATTGCTAATGAAGTGAAAATCCTGTCCCTGACTCTGCTTGTTCCCTGTGGATCAAAAGATTAAGGGCATAAAATAATAAAAACATTAGAAGAGCCCTGCTGGATCAGTCCAAAGGCCCATCTAGTCCAGCTTCCTGTATCTCACAGTGACCTACCAGGTGCCTCAGGAGCACGCATGACAACAAGATGCTTGCATCCTGTTACCACTCCCTTGTACCTGGAATTCTGAAGTAGCCTACTACTAATGTAAGGAGGTTGCACAATCCATCATGGCCTATAGCTTATGATGGACTTTTCCTCCAGAAATCTGTCCAATCCTCTTTTAAAGGCACCCAAGCTAGTTGCCATCACTACTTCCTGTGGCAAGGAGTTCCACAGATTAATTACCCGCTGAGTAAAAAAGTAATTTTTTTCCCTCCTGAAACCCCTCTCCCAAAGCCCCCCCTTCAGTACATTAAAAGGGCACTAGATGCCCAAGGCACCACGATCGCTGCAACACTGTCAGGGCACCCTCTTGAATTTCAATCCCCACTCCCGCAAATATTTACAGCAATCCCAACATCTGAGGACAACTTTGGGAACCGCTGAACTAGAACATAGCCTTAAAACCCAACATTTCTGTTACCAGAGATTAGATCACATTTTGTACAGAGTGTTTTTAATGAATGACTTAGGATCAACATTTGCATGTACTGTAATTTATTCCCAATGACTTCAATTGAAATGTAGCTCAGCTGATTTGTGGACCAAGTGGAGCAGTGGATTCCAGGCAATCAGTCACAAAAGTCAAGATTTTCTACTCTGTGTTTATAGTGTCAAAATAAATGGCAAGGGCAGCTGTTGTGCAGATCTTGTTGACAGTTTTGTAGACATTTTAACCAGCCACGATGCAATGTTAACAGTTTTTGGAAAGTCACTCATCCAGATCTGAACCCTAAAAGCTACACTGGCTTCCACAGCAGTATTGATCGGACTTTCCATTTATAGGAAAGATTCATGTAATCTTTTGTAAATGACATTTTACAACATCCAAGTGCTGACAGCAAACCCTTGTCTCCCATTAAGAGTTTATTAAGCTCCTCTTTGTGTGCCAAGAGATAATTTGGACTTATTTTAAATGTTATTTTAAATAACATTCATATCTGTCTTCAAGGGCCATGTAGGATTTTTTTTTTCATGATATAACGTCCGTAGATTGCCTGGCACCAAAAAGATAACATTTATTTCCTATGGATCCCTTAACCCTGCAAACATTACTTAGGCTACAATCCTAACTTGCAGTTAGACCAGTCCAGTTAGGCCAGCAAACTTTAGCTGACACAAGGGCCACCATAAAATATGTTTGGACCACTCTCGGAGTCAGAGAGGCCGGCACACAGGCGTGCGCCATCCTCCCTGACTCTGAGAGTGGTTCAAACCAGTGATGTCATGCAGGGGGTACGTGGGGGTACGCGAGTACCAGTTTCTAGGATTACGGCTGGCCCCGCCCATTCGCCCGCCCACTCGTCGACTCCGCCCCCTGCAATGTTTGAATTTCCTGCATGTTTGAGTTGCCTGCACGTTCTCAGAGCCAGGCAGGCAGGCAGGCAGCAAGCGGAGCCTTGCCTTGCCTTGCCACTGAAAAATGAGCTGCTCTCGAATACTTTTGGAACTGTTGGGTCACTTTAACATGATGCCAGGCCTCCTTAACATGTTCTGGGGGTGCTGTGGAATACTGTTGCAACTGTTGGGTCAGTTTAAAATAGTCTGAGGCCTCAAAAAGGGCTTTTTTCATGTCCCTTCCTGCCATGACCTCACTTCCGGCTTATGACGTCACTTCCGGTGGGCAGGTCCCGACACGTGCCAATCAAAAGTGAGTACCTGTTCTTAAATCATTTAGATGACACCACTGGTTCAAACACGCTTTATGGTGTCCCTTGTGCCAGCCAAACGTTGCTGGCCTAACTGTGCCAGCCTAACTCCAGATGAGGATTGCTCTCTAAGGAAGTTAGTTACTAACTCATCACTTGTGCAAGAGAGAATTTAGCTCCTTTTCATAGTTGCATGGCAAGAAGACATACAACAGGTGAAGTTATTCCTGTCGCGGCATCACCATAAAGAAAAAAATATTGACAGATAATCTGCTTATAACAACATTATGGGCCCTGTACCATACCAGGGCTACCCCAAGACCTCCTGATGCCTGAGGCCCCATGCCAAAAGCAGCCCCCATTACCTGATGATGTGCGGCGTCTGCTAATCTGCCTCTCCAGTGTTCTAGCTCCTCCTCTCCACATTTTCTCTTCCTCTCTGCCCCCTCCTTCCTTTTTCCATCCAAGAATAGAAGGAGGAGGAGCAATGGGGGCAAGTATTGTACATGAACAGCGATAGGTCCTTGTTGCTGCTCATCGGTCTGCTTCCGGAGGCTTCATGGATGGGCTGGCCCTAATTACTCCCCATTGGGTTGCTTAGCCTGAATTTCCACGTCTCTGAAACGAGCACATTCTGTTTATAGCATACGACGTGGCTCTGTTCTCAACTTCCCTTCCAACACTGACTGAACAAGGGAGAGCTGGAAAGTGCCCATTGGCCCCATCCCTGAACTCCGAATGTCTTATGGCCCTGACATCCAGGGTCTATGCACTTACTGGAGGTGAATATGTGTACAACTGTTTACACATAGTAAGGCTTGTACTGTATGTGGGATTGGGAACCCTGGTGCCGTCAGAAGACGTTTGGACTAGAGATAGTACTGTTCTAGAAAACACTGCTGAACGTCCCCCTTCAGGCGGCAAAACTACCATCATCCGTTGATTAGAAAACTCAAAACAAAATAGAGACAATTATTTCTAACAGCCCGATCCACCGTTAACGCCCTGTATGGCGGTGCAGTGAAGTTGGTGCAAACCTCGCTGAATCCAACTGGGGAGTTTTGGCCTTAGGAAGCCTTCTCAGGATAAGGGACCATTTATTCCCTTGCCTTGGCTAAATTTCTGAGGGCCTGGATGGTCAAGCTGTCAACTCTATTGCTGGCTCAACTCCGTGTTGATCTGGGAGGTGGTCAGGATTTGGCATATGCAGCTGCTACCAAATGTGCCCATGCCTCCCATGCCTGATCCCATGTTCTCTCCTGGTCCCATTTCTACTCCCAGTGCGGCCTTACCTGTTTCAGTGGCCATCCACTGGTGCAGGGGAAGATGCTCCAGCCTTCCTGCCAACAGGATGACAGCATACAGCATATGCCACAGAGACTGCTTTGCTCCTGTGCAAAGCATGTTATGCATGCATAGGATTGGGCCATAAATCTCTTCAAAGCATAACTTCTTAGCTGAAAATGTAGCGTGTATTTTGCTTACCGAAAATCAGTATGCACAGCATCACCGTTTCTGTCAACACATAATGCTAAACCTTTCCCAGGCGCTCTTGAAGTATGACTGTGACCTAGCACGATGTATACAGTTGTTTGATGCTGAGAGAAAAGATCTCAGAATAGAATGAGACGAGCAGGCCTAGACAAGCATAATAGGACATAGCGACAATGCTGACTTTCTGAGTGGCTCAAGTTTTGCTGCAAGAATGGTTGTTTAGGAGTGTGTCTGTCTGTGTGTATGTGCCCATGTCTGGGTTTGTGAAGATATTTCTTGGGGGGAAATCTGACCTTTCATTCTTTGGCACATTTTTGGAGCGTTCACAATAATTGGGTGAGCAGATAACAAGCAAGACTATTCAAACGGTTCCGCTGGGGGAAAAAATTGTTCAGTTGCAACTGAGAAAATGGCATTGAAAATCCTCTTAACTTGAAATTTGGCAGGTCTCAATAAATAAACTGAGGGTGCAATCCTAACCAACTTTCCAGCAATGACTCAGCTCTGCCAATGGGGCATGTGCTGCATCCTGCAGTTGTGGGGCAGTCACAGAGGCCTCCTCAAGGTAAGGGCATGTTTGTACCCTTACCTCAGAGCTGCGTTGCCCTTACCCTGGTGCTGGAAAGTTGGGTAGGATTGTGCTCACATGCTTGCTGCTTTTTGGGATTTCCTCTTCTTTTTGCTGCATGACTAGTTGGGGCAAGATGTGGCTTGGAAAGTGCATCAGTTTGCACAGGCGTTGAAAACAGGGTCTTCATTCTCATACATATCAAAATTGGGGTGCTATCTATCTATCCTGCATTATTCTCTGAGCATTTGGATGTACATCTTCTGGCCTCTCCAACTCATCAACTAAGGGTGCAATCTAAAGGATGACTTGGGCCGGCTCAGATCTCTTGTGCCAGCCCAGGAATGTCTCAAACACTTCCCCGTGCTGCTTCCCAACCCAGGTAAGATTACTCTGAGTTATGTCAAAGCTGTCTCCTAACTGGGGCTGGATACTGTGCAGGCCAGTCGACCTGCCTATTTCAGCCCTGGTTAGGAATGGGCTGTTAGCAGAGTTGGATCCCTGACGCTGGCTCCTTGCGAACAGTTTTATACTCTTTCATAATGCTGAAAGTGCAAATGCATTTCTCAGTAAAAATATTCATCACTCTTCATCACACACATGCACACACACCATTTTGGTTCAGCATTAAACGAGCCATCCCCCCCCCGTAACGTTTTGAACGACACTGTACTGTTGCAGAAGTCAGTTTAAAATCTCTCTGACATTGAATGTTGTGTTTAGGCATTTAAATGACTCTGTTTTAGAAAATGAATTTCCTGCCAGATATTTGTTTTTCTGCTCTGATTATTTCTTGGGGGTGGGGGTGGACTAATCAAACAGCAGTCGGTTGAGTTTCTAATGAGATCTAAGGCAAAACAGACCCAAATATACTGTAATGGAAACTCCAAAAGTATATCCAGGCATGAAGAGATTTGATCTTCCACTGTCTTTGTTGGTGTCAACTGGGCTGAGTATAAGCCAAACTCCTCTGCCATCATTCAGAACGTATATCTATATGCAAATAAGATGGCCACCCAGTGGTGTCATTCAAATGATTTAGGAACAGGAACTCACTTTTGATTGGCACTTGTCGGGAACCCGGAACCAGCCACGGAGCCCGTTAGGATCCGGAACGCCCGTTCTGGTCCGTTCCCCCTGAATGACATCACTGTGGCCACCCCTCTTCTCTCATCTGGCTTTAACTATTTCACTTCCTGTGCAGCTACAAGCATGGCAGAAAGAAATGACAGTGTGGAAGGTGGGGATCCAGAAGACAATCAGTCACAGAATCATAGATGGGATCTTCAAGGCCACCTAGTCCAACTCTCTGCTCATTGCAGGCAACTAGTACAGTATCCTGTTTGAAAGCCTTTGCTGAGGGAGAGCCCATTACTCTGTGAGTAAGATTTCCAGTGCCACATCAGGTATATAATTCTTTTTTATGTCTAGCCTAAATTACACCTCTGTAGTTTCAACCCACTGGTTCTAGTCCTGCCCTCAAGAGCCTCAGAGAATAAGTCCTCCCTTTCTTGTGAATGACAATTCTTTAGATACTTGAAGACAGTTATCATATTTTCATTAGAGTGAAATCCTAACCTGGAGTTAGGCCAGCACTTAGGTTAGGCTAGCAAAGTTTGGCTGGCACTAGGGCCACCATAAAGCGCGTTTGGACCACTCTCTGATTCAGGGAGGATGGCGCGTATCTGTGTGCTGGCCTCTCTGCCTCCGAGAGTGGTCCAAACATACTTTACAGCGTCCTTTGTGCCAGCCAAACTTTTCTGGCCTAACTGTGCCAGCCTAACTCCAGGTTAGGATTGTGCCCTCAGTTTTCTCTTCTAAAACACACTAAGCTCTTTCAACTGTTCCTCATATGACAAGGTTTGAAAACCTCTCACGATATTTGTTGTGACTCTTCAGGAGTCAATAGTGACGCCTCTCAATCTATCCCAGTTTATCAGTGTCCTTCCTATGTTGTGCTGGTTGAAGTATTCCAAATGAGGTCAAAGAAATGCACCACACTTTTACCTCTCATTTTTTGGTTTGTATGCCTATATCAATGCAGCCAGTGGTGGGATTCAAATAAATTAACAACTGGTTCTATGACATCATAGCCGAAGCAAAAAAAAACACCAAAGCCAGCCGAGGTAAGCAAGTGGGCGGGGCCCAGCCATTTAACAACCGGTTCTATAGAACCTGGGCGAACCCCCTGAATCCCACCACTGAATGCAGCCCAGGATTGCATTAGCATGTTTCTTCATTACTGTATTTATACACCCCTTTATCTCCTTTTCAGAATACACTTTGGATACTGCTCAAGGTGGTTTACAAAGGCAAGCTTCCTGGATCCAATAAGGGTCTTTTCAATATTGTTCTACGTATACAGAACTTGTCAATCTCCAGCTGTTATCCTTCAATGGTGTAGCCAACTTTCACTCAGCTGCAGGAAAAAGCTTTCTGCAAGCAAAAGCCACAAATCACATCAGGCAGGAGATTTTCCAGTTGATCTTGTTCTTGTCACTGACGTTCTCAACATACCAGACCCTTCTCTCACCATGGCAAGTAACTACGACTCCTCTCTGCCACTGAGGATCACATCAGCTTATCGGTGACTTTCTGATCTCCCTTACAGATACAGCCTGCTTAGCTTCCAGCAGTCTTTAGGCATTTTTTCCTTCAGACAACACTTCCTGCCATGTTTTGCAGTTGCATCACACTATGGTGGGTCATGTTCAATTTGTGGTCCACCCAGATATGTTTATACCAGGACTTCTGCCAAACCTGTCTCCCCCCCCATTCTGTATGTGTGCCTCTGTTTTGTATTCCTACTTTTGTCTCCTTTGACCCTCATTTTGTTGGTAGGCACCCAAGTGATTGAGCCTGTCAAGATTGTTTAAAATTCTGATGTGGCCTTCCAGCGTGATACTGATCCACTGCCGCAATTCTTGCTGAAGGAGAGTGCAAATTGACAGCTTTTCTTAATCAAGTCATGAGCGAAAGATGCGTTACTTGACACCAGCCCTACAGTGGAAGATTTACAGTGCTGTTCGTCTGAAATGTCTTGAAAAAGGAAAGAGGTGCTACACGAACCATTCACCTGTACAAGAGAGAAAAAGTGTGGGTGGGAAGTGTCCCACACACATTGCACAAATTGGCAGGCATGTATTCTTTTTTTTTTCCTGAAATGAAATGTATATTCTGTGTCTCTTGGTTCACCTGTGTGGTTACTGCAGTTTCCTTTCATTTACAACAGATCAGTGACAGTGATGGAAAAGATTCCAGGTAGTGACTTCACAAGGATGAGTTATGGAATGTCATCACTTGATAGTAAAGAAGGAAGTGTTGGGATATGTGCAACTCCATCTGCTGTCCAGAGGGGGCAGTATATAGAAACGATAAGGAAATGAATAACCTGTGTGTGTTTTTTCCCCTCTATATGTTCCTCTCTGTGATTTCTAAGCAGAAGGCGTGGCCTTAACCAACAGCTTATCCCCCTGTCTCCTGGATACATTGTACCCCTCTTTCCAGCTTGTCCTCGTAGCAGTGAGATGTGCCAACTAAGAAGCTCTGAGGCAGAGCGGCCATTTTGACTCACATACTAGCATGCAAGATCATGCAGCTATCTAGGGCATGATTAATACTAAGTTACAGGCATACCTCTGACCAGATTGTCAGAAGCTGTAAAATATGTTTCAAGTTATATACTGTAAGTAAACTGTTACAAGTTTGAAACAAAGCTTTACCAGTGCCTGCGTATTTATTTCCTAGCAAACAGCCTGAGACTGAGTGAGAGTGAGAGAGAAAGATCCTGAGGTAATTCTCTGAGGGGAACACGCTGCACCAAAGACTCTGCTTTCCCCCATTACCAGTCAGGATTTATTAAACATCCCATCAGGTTACGGGCCCAGACCAGACCAGTTGGCCAGACTTCACACTAAGAAAAGAAGTTTTAATTAACCTGAAATAAAAAAAAAATTTTTTTTTCCTCACTCAAAATTTTTTAAAGGCTGACTTTACTTGCTAGTGAAAGATGGCAGAAGGGTCAGATATGAGAGCTTTAATCTTTCAACCAATGATAAAGCTAGACCCCAAAACGTTTAATGACTGGCTTTACAGAATGAAGACAGAGATACAAATGTATGATGCTTTGCCTGCTTTAAATGAATCCCGCCCAACAACAGGGGAAGATGAAATAAGGAAATGGGATTGTGCAGATGGAAAAGCTAGATGTCTTATTCTGAGATCATTAACAGATATTCAGTTGCCCTATGTGAGAGACTGCTGTACCGCAAAAGAGATGATAGAGATTCTGACAGAGAATTATGCCAGAACAGGACTAAAAGCCCAATTCAGTCTAATTAATGATTTGTGTCAACTCAGATTGGAAAGAAAAGAAGATTGTGACCAATATTGTAGCAAATTAACTCAGATTTTTAATGACCTTGCACTCACTGATATGAAATTTACTGAGCACCAACGAATGGGATATTTAGTAGGGTGTTTGTCTGACAAAACATTTTCAAGTTTTAAAACAGCAATGGACTCTAAAGAAAATAAAACTTATAAAAGTGTTTTAAAGGAACTAAGATCAGAATGTTTTCCTCACAGAAATGAAGATTTTTCTGAGTCTAGCTCAAATTACAAGGTACAGGGAAAAACAAACAAAAGAATTACCTGTTTTAAATGTAAAAAGATTGGTCATTTTGCAAGTGATTGTTATACCAATTGGTCAGACAATAAGACACATTCAAGCTCAGAAAGAAAAAGGAGTCAAGGAGAAAGTCAGAGAAACAGGAATGGTCATTTTCAAAGTAGCAAAGGAAAGCAGAAACAGAAAAAGGACCTTAATTGTTGCATCAATGAACCGAAGCTAGGGAGTCAGACTTGGATAATTGACTCAGGCTGTTCAACCCACACATGTTCAAACAAAAGTTATTTTCAAGAACTGAATGAAAACATAGGAGGGCAAATAACTGTAGCCAATGGGAAAGAAACTCAAATTTATGGGAAAGGCATAGTAAAACTAAACTGTGTGGCAGATGATGAAATAAACAAAGTTACTGTAAATGACGTATTATATTCTCCAGACATTAATGGGAATATGTGAAGTGTAGCAAAGTTAACTGAACGTGGTTTTGAAGTTAATTTCATAAAACACAAATGTACCATAACAAGAGTACAAGATAATGTATTAATGGCTCAAGGCTTTAGAAAGGATGGAGTGTTTTTCTTAGATCTGCATCAGGAGGAAGAACAGCTAAACTATGCAAACCAAACCTGCACAAACGACTGTTTGGACCTCTGGCATCGCAGATTGGGACACCGAAGTACTGAAGCTATTCTAGAAATGCAGCACAAGAACCTTGCAAAGGGATTAAAGGTAAAACCCTGTGACAATCACGCAGAAAGATGTGAATGTTGTATAAAAGCGAAAGCAGTCAGTCCTTCCTTCCCAAAGAGGACTGAGCAACGCACCAGAAAAATATTAGAAATTGTTCACACCGATCTGATGGGACCCATGCCCAATCCCTATCTAGGAAGATATAAATATGTGTTGACATTTATAGATGACTTTTCAAAGTATACCGTGCTTTATCTTTTAAAGGAGAAAAGTGAAGTGCACGAGATGATCAAAAAGTATATAGCTACAGTAAATACAAAGTTTGGTAGAAATCCTGAGGCATTACAAACAGACAATGGAGGTGAATACACGTCTTATCACACAAAGGAGTTGTTAGAAAGCAAAGGAATTGTACACAGAGTCACTGTACCATATACTCCACAACAAAATGGTATAGCTGAACGCAAGAATAGAAGTCTTTTAGACATGGTTAGGTCTATGCTAACAGACGCAAAGCTACCCACAAGTTTTTGGGACTTAGCAATAGTAACAGCCAACTATTTGCAAAACAGATTAACCACTAAAGGTACACCAAACCATAAGACACCTTTTGAACTCTGGCATGGTAGATCACCAAATATGGAACATCTACGTGTATTTGGATGCAAAGTATATGCTTATATTCCAAAAGAAAGAAGGTCCAAGCTGGACGCCAGAGCTGAAGAAGGCATTTTTGTGGATTATGCTCCAGGTACAAAAGGTTACAAAGTAATGAATATGAAAACAAGAAAAGTAACCATAAGGCATGGATTGCATTTTGCAGAGAATGAAAGAGCAGATAAAGATAAAAATTTGTTAGATGGTCTATCACAGACAGATGTGGAACTGTTGTATGTACCAGTTTATCTTGGCAGCACATCAGAAGCCTCATCACCAGAGTCTGAAACCAGTGCAGCAGCAGAAGCGGAAATGGAAGAAGAAGGGGAAATGCCAGAGCTGGAAGTCACCACCACAACAGACCAGGTAATGGCAGAACCCAGACGTTCACTTAGAGAAAACAAAGGCATACCACCTCCACGACTTGGAATGTCATGCATTGCAAGGACATCATCAGAACGAGAACCAGAGTCTTGGGAGGAAGTGGAAGCAATGTCTGCAAGTGAATCTAGTAAATGGAGAAAAGCTGCACAAGAAGAGATAGATGCACTACACAAAAATAAAACATGGACACTGACACAATTGCCTGCAGGGAAAAAGGCAATAGATTGTAAGTGGGTATTTAAAGCCAAAACAGGTGCAAAAGGAGAAGTAGAGCGCTACAAAGCCAGACTCGTAGCGAAAGGTTTTTCTCAGAAATATGGAGAAGACTTCTATGAAGTTTTCGCGCCAGTAGTAAAGCACACCACTATTAGACTACTACTGAGCATAGCAGCTTCAAAGAAATTACATGTAAAACATCTAGATGTGAAAACTGCTTTTCTTCATGGAGAAATTAAAGAAGAGCTGTACATGAAGCAACCACCAGGGTTTACAAATAGTAAAAAGGCTCACCTAGTGTGTAAACTCCAAAAAGGACTGTATGGTTTAAAACAAGCAGCTAGATCTTGGAACGAAAAACTGCACCAGTTGTTAACACAACAACACTATACACAAGGAACAGGAGATCAATGCGTGTATACAAAGTTCAAAGATGGAAATTGGACATTTGTTCTAACATACGTGGATGATTTATTGTGTATTTATGGAAGAGAAAAAGATTATCAAGAACTAGTGAAGAATCTGAATAAAGAAGTAGAGATAAAGGAACTAGGAGAAGCGAGTTATTACCTGGGTATGCAGATTGACAGAGAAAAAGATGGAAGTTTTCTACTGAGTCAGAAGACAAAGATTTGTGACTTAATAGAATCACTAGGACTCAGAGAAGCACACCCAAAGGCAACACCGATGGAGACCAATTTTCTTAAACAAAAAGAGGAAAGTATACTGTTACCAGATAACACTAAATACAGGGAAGCCGTAGGAAAGTTGCTTTATTTGTCAAATACAACCAGACCAGATATTGCCACCGCTGTAGGTATATTAAGTAGGAAAACCAATGCTCCCACAGAATGGGACTGGCTTGGGGTTAAAAGGGTCGTAAGATACTTAAAGGGAACTATAGAATTTAAGTTAAAATTACCAGCCAGTGAAAAACCTAGACTAATAGTATATACCGATGCAGATTGGGGAGAAGATCGAACAGATCGTAAGTCCACCAGTGGATTCTTGATCTTGTATGGAGGTGGGGCAATATGCTGGGCAAGTAGGAAACAATCTACTGTTGCTCTTTCCTCTACCGAGGCAGAGTACATTTCAGCATCTGAAACATGTAGAGAAATAATGTGGATTTCTCAATTGTTAAATGATTTAGGAATAAAAGAACAACAGCCAATTCAAATATTTGAAGATAATCAAAGTTGCATGAAATTGGCATATTCTGAAAACTATAATGCACGCACAAAGCATATAGATATACGAAATCATTTTGTGTGTGACATGATTAAGAATGGAATTGTCAGAATGGACTACTGTCCAACGCAAGAGATGCTGGCTGACATTCTAACGAAACCATTGACGAGAGACAGATTCCAAAATTTTCGAAAAAGTATGAATCTGTTGGACTAATGCATCCGGAGTTGAGAAGGGGTGTTGGGATATGTGCAACTCCGTCTGCTGTCCAGAGGGGGCAGTATATAGAAACGATAAGGAAATGAATAACCTGTGTGTTTTTTCCCCCCTCTATATGTTCCTCTCTGTGATTTCTAAGCAGAAGGCGTGGCCTTAACCAACAGCTTATCCCCCTGTCTCCTGGATACATTGTACCCCTCTTTCCAGCTTGTCCTCGTAGCAGTGAGATGTGCCAACTAAGAAGCTCTGAGGCAGAGCGGCCATTTTGACTCACATACTAGCATGCAAGATCATGCAGCTATCTAGGGCATGATTAATACTAAGTTACAGGCATACCTCTGACCAGATTGTCAGAAGCTGTAAAATATGTTTCAAGTTATATACTGTAAGTAAACTGTTACAAGTTTGAAACAAAGCTTTACCAGTGCCTGCGTATTTATTTCCTAGCAAACAGCCTGAGACTGAGTGAGAGTGAGAGAGAAAGATCCTGAGGTAATTCTCTGAGGGGAACACGCTGCACCAAAGACTCTGCTTTCCCCCATTACCAGTCAGGATTTATTAAACATCCCATCAGGAAGCCCAAGGAAGTCCCTTTTATAAACACTCTCTGCAGTGATTGCTGTCAACACTTATCAGCCCCAACCAAGGAAGATGAGTTCCCAAACATCAGCCAAAAAAGAGAAGAAAAAGCTTCAAGCTAAAATGAGTTCATGTAGGTGTTTCTTTTTATGCTTGCTACCAGTCGTCCTGGAAACCTCAATGTGAGGTTATAATATGTTGGCAATGTTTACTATTTGCCACTTGCCTGGCAAGCTGTTATTTGGAAAGATTATTATGATATTCCCTGCGCAAAATAGTTTTAGCTAGAATCGATTCAGGGCACTGATTTACACAAGAACCCAAAAATACACTTATTTTGGGAGTATAAAAGTAAGCAATGGCAATCTGGAGGTTATTAAATTATCTGGGAATTACAAATATACCAACTCTAGTTTCACTAAATATATTTTCACTAAACTTCTCTCCCAACAGAAGGCTGAATCAGGGTTTGGCACTTTATAACAGTTTAATAACCTGAAGAACTTTGGACGGAGGTCAGTAACATTGTACAGGAGGCAGCAACTAGAACCATCCCAAAGAGAAAGAAATGCAAGAAGGCAAAGTGGCTGTCTGATGAGGCTTTACAAATACCTGAGGAAAGAAGGGAAGTAAAAAGCAAGGGAAAAGGGAAAGATATACCCAACTGAATGCAGATTTCCAGAGAACAGCAAGGGTAGATAGGAAGGGCTTCTTAAATGAGCAATGCAAAGAAATAGAGGAAAACAATAGAATGGGAAAGACTAGAAATCTTTTCAAGAAAATTGGAGATATCAAAGGACAATTTCATGCTGAGGCAGGCACAATAAAGGACAAGAATGGCAGGGACTTAACAGAAGCAGATGAAATTAAGAAGAGGTGGCAAGAATACACAGAGGAACTATATAAGGCCGATCTAAATGTTCCTGATAACCACAATGGTGCAGTTACTGAGCTCGAACCTGACATCCTGGAGTGTGAGGTCAAGTGGGCTTTAGCAAGCATCACTAACAACAAAGCTAGTGGAGGAGACAGCATTCCAGCTGAGTTACTCAAAGTTTTAAAAAATGATGCTGTCAAAGACACAAAACTTTTCCGGGTGGTAAAAACCAGAAACAATTGTGAAGAGCTCCAGAAGGATCTCTCCAAGTTGGGGGAATGGGCAGCCAAATGGCAGATGCGTTTCAACATAGACAAATGTAAAGTGATGCACGTTGGGGCAAAAAACCAAAACTTTACCTATAGGCTAATGGGTTCTGAGCTGTCTGGGACAGCTCAGGAGAGAGATCTCGGGGTGCTGGTGGACAATTCAATGAAGGTGTCGACCCAGTGTGCGTCAGCAATTAAGAAGGCCAATTCCATGCTTGGGGTCATTAAAAAAGGGGTTGAGAATAAAACAGCCAATATTATCATGCCATTGTACAAATCGATAGTAAGGCCACACCTGGAATATTGTGTCCAGTTCTGGTCGCCGCATCTCAAAAAGGACATAGTGGAGTTGGAAAAGGTGCAGAAGAGAGCAACTAAAATGATTACGGGGCTGGGGCACCTCCCTTATGAAGAAAGACTGCAGCGTTTGGGGCTCTTCAGTCTAGAAAAAAGGCGCCTGAGGGGGGACATGATTGAGACATACAAAATTATGCATGGAAGGGATAAAGTCGATAGAGGGATGTTCTTTTCCCTCTCTCAAAACACCAGAACCAGGGGGCATCCACTAAAGCTGAGGGTTGGGAGAGTTAAAACAGATAAAAGGAAGTAATTTTTTACCCAGCGGGTAGTTAATCTGTGGAACTCCTTGCCACAGGAGGTGGTGATGGCATCTGGTCTTGATGCCTTTAAGAGGGGATTGGACAGATTTCTGGAGGAAAGGTCCATCGTGGGCTATAGGCAATAATGGATTGTGCAACCTCCTTACAAAGGTGGTGGGCTACTGGTACCGGGTGCAAGGGAGTGGCAACAGGATGCAAGCATCTTGTTGTTTCATGCCTCCCTGGGGCGCCTGGTGGGCCGCTGTGAGATACAGGAAGCTGGACTAGATGGGCCTTTGGCCTGATCCAGCAGGGCTCTTCTTATGTTCTTATGTTCTTATGTTGCACTCCATATGCCAGCAAATTTGGAAAACCCAGCAGTGGCCATGAGACTGGAAAAGATCAGTTTACATTCCAATCTCAAAGAAAGGCAATGCCAAAGATTGTTCGAACTACCGCACCATTGCACATTTCATATGCTAGCAAGGTGATGCTCAAAATCCTACAAGCTAGGCTTCAGCAGTATGTGAATCAAGAACTTCCAGAAGTACAAGCTGGTTTCCGAAGAGGCAGAGGAACGAGAGATCAAATTGCCAACATTCAGCATCAAGCAATATGCTAATTGCGCTGGTGCGGGGGGCCCCCAAAGTGCGGGGCCCAATGTAATGACATAGGTCCCATTGGCTTAAGCCTGGACTAAACTAAGCACAACCACTGCACTTCATGACTGGGTCTCCTTGATCCAGATGGAGCCAAGAGTTTACTAGCAAACTCTCTTATTGAGGTGGGCAGCCCCAATGCCAGAAGTGGTATCACTATGCTAGTGCAGTCCAGCATCATTTTGTTTTGGTTGGATTTGATCGCAATTCCCTATCACCCCAGCAGACATAACCTGAGGATTGGATCCCTCTGCCCATCTTTTCCTTTCGCACATTTTGCATTCCTTTCGCGCATTCCTTTCATGAGTGTTTGATTCACCAAACTCTCTTATTCTCTATCTAATAAGGAGGTCGGAATAAGCTCTGGATGCAGTGTTTTGAGCTTAATAGCTATTTTCTGCTTCTGTTCTCTTTCAAGAAAAAAGGCTTCCAATTACAGTCTGCTGATAAAACATGACACAGGAAGTAATGCAATCCCCCAGCTTGATTTCTTCATCTTCTTAACATTCTAGCAGCTTCTTTCGGGTTTTTTGCTTTGCGTCCTGCCATAAAGTTGTGAAAACAGAAAACGTACTACACAAGAAGGCAATCTGTCTACCACTGCACTGTTTTGTATTGGCTCTTCTCAACTGTGGCTTCAGGTTAATAGCTTTGTAGATGAGGAGAATATTCAATTTTTTGTCTTTGGCTTAGCAAGGGACATGTGTTCTATTGAGCTTCCAAACATTTTTAAAAAATAAACACCATTTGAACTGCTCCAAGGTTATCAGAGACCAAACCTGCCCGACGCATAACTCACCAAACCTAATGCTGGTCCATCAGTCACATATTATCCCAACTCTCCTGGTTTTGCTGTTCCAGGTAAACAGGAAAGGCAGGAAGCATAACAAGCCCCTTGTGGACTACTCTATGGCTGGTGGGGTCCCCAGCTCAATACCAGTTTCATTTTTGTGCCTTTGATGTGCAGGTATCAATTCGTTGTCCTCCAGGCTTATTTCCTGTAGTAAAATTCAGGATGAGATTCTGGAAAAGGAGGAGAATATATGTTTTGTCAGCAACCTCTCCCAGCAACCTGGGAGAGGTTCAGAGGCAATTTAAACCATATGTTTTAAAATGCCTGGAGATCATTTGTACTTTTAAGCCCCCAGAGGTTTTCAGACTTAACTAATTTGACAACCTTTGGAAGTGGCCATATTTTCAGTGGCTGGAGGTTTACCCTTTATTGATTTGTGGACTTTTTTTGTGAGTACCGTTGCATGATGGGTAATCACAGGAAAAAAAAAGAGGGAACAGCTCACATCAGTGATGCCTTTTAAAACATTCAGGCTAGAGAAAATCTGTACATGTGAAGACAGAAAACAAGCCTGGAGAAAAGAGCTGTGAACTGAGTTGCTCAGAGCCCACATTATATAGGCATGCTCCTTTTGTTCTTATATAGGCATGCTCCAGTATCCACTGCTTTGGTATCCACAGTTTCAGTTATCCACGGATACCATGAATACTGAGATAACTATTTTAAAAAATAGGGGAACATTAAACAAATCTCTTTTTTTACCTTCTTGCAGCAAAACCACTCATGTTCCCCTCTCTTTAAAAAGGCATCCCCAGGGGGGTGTCTGGAATGGAACCCCAGCGGATACTGTGGCATGCCTGTACTGTAAGAGCATGAAGACTGTTGTCTTTATAGAATGGGAGATTCAGCACAGCAAACAGTGGTTTGGAGCAAAATATCTGAAACTCCCATGAATACTAGCTTACAGCCCAGGGCTTCTGTGGAAATGAATAAAAAAAAATGGTGAAATCAAATTATCCTGAATCAACAAGTGCTAAATTTTTATGTTAAAGCAAAATAATATTTCACCAAGTGGGCAATATTTTAAATAACCAAACACACCCTCCTGCTACTTTTATGCCAAACCTCTTTCTTTCTTTTTTTTAAATTCAACAAATCCATTTTCCCCAGACAGATTTGTGTTATTTTAATTTTTATTTAAAATATTTATATTTTTATAATTTACAGTATTATTGTTTATTTCCAGAACCCAGGCAAGTGGGTAACCTGACAAAATAAGAATGACTTTGTAAGTTACAATCTAACCTTATTTGGCTTAATGGATTGTGTAAATTCTCTGGGGCCTCGGAGTACACGCATATTTCCCCAGCGGGTTGTAGTGTTATTGATTATGTATTAATATCTTATTCTTTTTTGTCTCTTGTTAATAGTTTTAAAGTGGATGATTACATTTTAAGTGACCACCTGCCCCTTAGTGTTACGTTTGATATTGAATCTTCCCCTTCTCTACCTCCCCCATGTGCCAGGGATAATCCTACTTTTCTGGCAAGATTAAACTGGGATGATTCCACCTTACATCAAATACATTGTCTAATGAGTAACTCATGTGGCAGGACCTATAGAGAGACTATACTGTCCCAGAAAGATCCTTTGTCAGTAGTGGCTGCCTATGAAAGTTTAATGAATTATATTCTATCAAATATTGGACCCCATTCAGGAGAGGCTAAGTGTAGGGGTAGCAGTGATAGAACTGGGTGGTTTGATCAGGACTGTAGGCTGGCTAAAGCCCAGGCTAGAGAGTGCTTTCAGTCTTTTAGATGCAGTGATTCGAAGGAATCATTAAAAACTTATTACATGGCCACTGCTTTTTTAAAAGAGCTAATTCGGTCTAAAAGACATAAGTTTATTCAAGATACATGGAAAAGGTTGATTTGGGCCACGACCAGCAACAATTCTAAGGTCTTTTGGGACATTGTTTCGGGAGTTTCTAGAAAAGGGTCTAGTACTTCCAACTTAGTCTCCAGTCATTGCTGGAGGCAGTTCTACTCCGACCTGTTTTTTGACCCTGCAGTTCCCAGCAGGGTGGAGTTAGGGAATTTTCCATCTAGTTCTGATGAATGGCCTGATGTATCTGAAGAGGAAATAACTGACTTGATTTCAGCATTGAAATCGGGGAAAGCAGCTGGGCCTGATGCCATTTCAACAGCATGGCTTAAGAAAGACCCTGATTTTTGGGCTACTATTTTAGCCCCGCTCTTTTCATCCATTAACGCCTCGAGCATTATTCCCAAATCCTGGCTTAAAGCCATTGTGATACCAATCTTTAAAAAAGGGGACCCTCTAAATCCGGAAGAATGACTTTGTTCAGAATGACCCCTGCCAACTGGGCCAGAGGCACTTTTTCAAGTGGTGTTCCTTTTATATTTAGCAGGGGGAGAGTAATTGTCCCTATTCACCCCTGCACGGTGTCTTTCTAGTGGCTGTTGCTGGTGGTGCTGCATTTTTTTAGATTGTGAGCCCTTTTGGGACCGGGAGCAATTTAACTTTATATTATTTGCTTGAAAACTGCTTTGTGAACTTTGTGTTGAAAAGCAATATATAAATACTATTGATTGACTGATTGATTTTATTAATGGTGTAGATTAGAACAAAATCATCTTTAACAGTCATCATAACATAATGAAAAGCCTGTTGGATTCAATGAAAGTCTCACCTTAGCCAGCATCATCTTTCCGCAGTGGCTGACTAGATGCTTCCAGGAGCCCAAAGGTAACCACTATCCACATTCTGCTTTCCCCATTGTACCTGGTTGGAGAGAGATTCTGCCTGCAGGGCTGGCTCATCCAGAGTAGGGTACCCATACTGGGCAGCGACAGCAATGCACAGCTGCTTGCAGGACCAAACAGGGTCTCATGCATGTTGCTGTCACCACCTGGAATGGCTCCAATGGCAGGTGGGAGAGGCCTGCCTGTTCCAGCGGAAGTTAGAATTGCGCACTTCATATCCTTTCTGAGATAGGGCAAGCAGGATTATTGCCACAAAAACATACAACTTTTAACAAATCTCACTTTTAATGCTTATACTTAGGAAAAGATGTCACAAAGCTTACATATGCAAGTATTTGTAGTTTCTTGGCACTGATTTCACTTCCAGAAAAGATAAATAGTTCTGAGAATCAGCGAAGACTCCTTAAGCAACAAAGTACACCTGCTAGGTATTCTCAGTTGCATCAGCAAGCACATTTGTTGGATTGGTAAAAATGCTCCATTGCAGAAAAGTTTAAAAGCTGATGTTATTGCCTAATTAATGTTGTCAATGTTCTTCTCCAATACATTCTTTCAATCATGTCTGAAGAAATACTCACATGGAACCACCATGCAATCCAAATCTTTTATTTATTTGGATCAGGTATTTTACAAGGTTCACAATATCTTCACCACATAATTGAAAGTTCATGGCCCTGAAGACCATTTAGAGAGCAATCCTAACCTGGAGTTAGGCTGGAACAGTTAAGCCAGCAAAGTTTGGCCAGCACAAGGGCCACCTTAAAGTATGTTTGAACCACTCAGGGAGTCAGAGAGGCCAGTGCACAGATGTGAGCCATCCACCCTAACTCTGAGAGTGGTCCAAACACTTTAGGATAGCCCTTGTGCCAGCCAAACTTCGCTAGCCTAACTCCAGGTTAGGACTGTGCTCTCAGAAAGAAAAGGAATATTGTTGTTTCTCTATGCCTCAGACCATCCGCAATTATTTGTAAGGTACACCTCTGTTTTTTGGTGCTTCACTAGTTCTACCACCTGAGTAACTTCAATCAACAGTTACATGGGTCTATGACTTGGGTAAAGGTAAAGATTTCCCCACGACCGAATGCTCTACTTGTGTCCGACTGTAGGGGGCGGTACTCATCTCCATTTCTAAGCCAAAGAGCTGGCGTTTGTCCTAGGACAAGCTTCCGTGGTCATGTGATCGGCATGACTATACGCCGTAGCGCACAGAACACCATTACCTTCCCATGGAAGTGGTACCTATTTATCTACTCGCATTTTTACATGCTTTAGAACTGCTAGGTTGGCAGGAGCTGGGACATGCGACAGGAGCTCACTCCAGCGTGCTGTCTTGAACTGCCAACCTTCCGGTCAGCAAGTTCAGCAACAGAGGTTTAACCCGTAGCGCCACTGTGACCCATTATGACTTAGGTATGGATGCCCAAACACAATCCCTATGCTTATAAATGGGGTGACTCTTTCACCTATGTGCTGATAACGTTGCCATAGTCATTAGAAGGTATAACAAAGTCACTGTAATGTATGAACTTAAAATACACTGATTTTAACAATGTTAACTACATACAACCTCTTAGCCTTGCTGGGAATTTTGCCCACCACTGAGTCCTCCTTGAAATGTCTTTGATTTTCCTATTGAAATCTGAAACGGAGGGTGGACAGGCCCTAGAGCAGGGGTCAGGGAACTTTTTTACCTTTTACCCCAAAATATATTTAGACACGTGTCAAACCCTCCTCCCCGCCAGAACAAAAGAAAAAAAATTACATATTGGAACCCATTGCTTTTTATTTGATTAATTAATGAGCTTAATTAATACTGTGTAAATATGAAGTTGTAAAGGGTTTGGGAGAGTTAGGAAAGTTCTTTAAATATTTTTTAATCTTACTCTTATTGTAAATATCTAACCTGCCTAGTTAGATTTGATTTTGTCATATGGGGTATTAAAATAGTCTTGCTTGATGACATCACTTCCTTTGGGCCCCGGTGATAAAAAGTTTGAGAGCCATTGTACTGGATTAAAGAAAAACACTTTTAAGGTCAGAAAGTATGATAAAGGGGCAGCCTCCAAAGACTTACTTCAGAATTTAAAAGATTGGTTTGCAACTCTGGATCAAACTAAAAAATGAGAGCAGTAGCCATTTTTTATGTATATATCTGTTTCATGCACTTGTCAAACAGGGAATACCTCATTTTTACATCACAAGGAGTGCGCATGTAGGTAAGGAGATTCAGCTCGCCTCATACAAACATCTCTTAATGTAAAAAATTAGATCCTCTCTACTTTAAATATTAACAGGATGAATGGGAGCAAAACAAATACATCTGTTGCCCGATTAATTTGACCCAGTAGTGTCATTCACAAACGAGCCGCCGGAACGCGAGGCGGGACTTACCGCTTGATTGACAGGCAGTCCGTGACGCATCGCTGCCTGCCCGCCCGCCGCGGGGGCTCCCTCCGGGTGGTGCGCCCCTCTGCAGCTCGCCTAGGCACCCAGCGCGCCCCCCAGGCAAGCGGGCACCCCCTCCGAAGCCAGGGGTGCCCGCGCAGCAGTTGGGCAGGCAGCGACGCGTCACGAATGGCCAGCCAATCAGGCGGTAAGTCCCACCTTGCGTTCCAGCGGCTCGTTTGTGAATGACACTACTGGTTTGACCCCCCTCCCCTCCCCACTTCACAGAAACATAGCTGTGGAGAAGGCAAGGGCCATTCCTAATGTGTGCTAATACAAAGGGGGCTATGCAACTTAGCAGCACAGTATCTGCTTTTCCATTCTGGAGAAGGCAAATAGTACTAATACAGAAACGCAGCAAGCATTCCTACATTTTGTCTCCTGCAGCTCGCTTTCCCTCTTGCCTTGCCTCGCCTCACACTGTATGCTTGCCTGGCGCCTCTCTTTGGTGTCCTGCGCACGCGCATGTGCCCCACACATCCCACGACACGCTGAGCCCCAGTCCAGATCAGAGGATCGTTGCACCGGGCTACAAGTTGAGGAGGAGGAGGACAATCTGGTGTCGGCTCAGACTGTTACTCTGCAGCCAGTCGCGTTTGCCCCAGCCTGCATGCTCCTTACGTTCAGTGGCCAGCCGGCGTCTGTCAACTTCTGTTTGCTCAGAAGTAAGTCAGATTGAATTCAATGTGCTTTACTCCTGGGGCAGTGTGTGCATTGGACTGCAGTTTTAATTAAGATGGGGTGCAATCCTATTAATACTTACCCGGGAGTAAGTGCCATTTACTATAATGGGACTTACTTCTGAGTAGACATTCATAGACTTGCACTCTTAGGCGATGCATAATATCTACCTTTATTTGTGCAGCATATACTGCAGGAGTCCTTCATGCTTTCCTTTTGGGTTCTGTTTGCAGCTGGTCAAATGTTGAAGGTATTAAAAAAAAAAAAAGCTAGTAGCTGCATTTTAACCTGGTTGGCTCGCTGGTCCCCTCCACATTCAATCTTGCTTGACTGAAGCTCCCCAGAGCCCAGCTGAACCTTCCACCTCCTGCCAATTCAAGTCACAGCAATGCTTCATTCACTGTACGTGGTACTGCTCTGTGCCTGCTTGCCGTCTTCCAGAGAAGTTCACAGGTTTGGGGGCGAGGCAGGAAATGAACACACAGCAGCTGGGAGAAAACAGCAAGCAATTATAAAAGTGAAAAACAAGAAGGAGTAGCAAGACTGACAAGCAAAACAAAAGACCTTTTTTTGTTGTTTTGCTTGATAGTGAACATTTTATGAGGTTAGCTGTTGCTTTGTTGATTTTTAGACTCATCCTTAAAACAGTTTCCTCCTTATATAGTTGACATGAAAGGAATAACAATGATGCCAAATTATGATTGGGTCTGATACAGTAACTAATGGTCCAATCCTATTCGGGTCTTACTTACATAATGGTCGGGCTGCTGCCGTGGCAACCACTCTGCTGTTCTGTGCAGCGCTGCTACCAGTGATTACCACTGCTAACTCAAGGCCATGTGTGGGTGATACCACCTTAAGAACCTTTGTTGTTGCTGGTAAGATTGGGAAAGGGTCGGGGCAGATCAGGGGAGGGACTGGGGTGAGATGGGGAGGGTCTCAGTGGCAGCTATGCACACTGGATCCTATCCCCCTTTTCCAGCCTGGGCCTGCCCCCTCTATCTCCTCAGACTAATGCCAGCTAAAATGCTGGCAAAGGTCTGAGGGGACCCATTGGAGTCTGGGCAGCCTAAGGGGAGTTAAATAAAAATGTTCTTTACTTAACACTCTTGGGTTCTTTGGTTCCCTGCCAGTCCATAGCATGCAGTGTGTTCTCTTTAGACAGTACTGCCAAAGGTTATGGTGGGTTATAGGATTGGGCTGTAACTGTGAAACTGGTAATAGTGATAAGACTACAGTGGGTTTGGTGACTTGAGCTGTTAATTATATAATAAAATGTACAGGTAATGTAGCATTACTATTGTAGGATATTAGGCATATAAAGGTTACAGTAGTAATAAATCTAAATAAATAAAACAACAATCAAATATTGAATGGTTGTTAGGTAGATATATTTTCTGAAACATTGGTGTTTTTCACTTTGGGTGACTATTAACCTTTTAAAATCCTATTCAGGACCATAGTTTCCCCACTGGTTACTGTCTTTTTTTCCTGAATTAGTCATATGGGTAATCCCAACCAATCAGAGACCATGCAGTCAAAAGTATGACATAACTGTGCTATATTATCCAGGTATTCTTTAGAATTGGAATTCTATTCCAATTGCATGACAAATACCACTATTGCGTTGCTATTACGATTGGAGGCTCACATTGAAACCTGGTAATATCATTTTTGGGAGTGTTATTAAGGATGCTACACTTTGAGTCCTTTGTGAGCTGTCAGCTCCTGTGGGCTGGAAACCTACCCATGATCTCAGCACCAATTCTCCAATTTGGTCACATTACGATGACTATTTTAATGCCCTAACTGCTTTGCATCTGCTAGCTGTGGTGTGTAGCCACACATTTGTCATTGGATGGGAAATGGAAAGATTATTGATATTTTTTGCACCATTGTTTACTATACTGATATATAATCACAATCATTGCCATTTGCAGAGGAAATATATATTAGCGGACATGTGTTGTTCAGTCGCTAAGTCGTGTCTGACTCTTCGCGACCCCATGGACCACAGCACGCCAGGCCTCCCTGTCCTCCACTAGCATACGGAGTTCACCCAATTTCATGTTCATCGCTTCGGTGACACTATCTAACCATCTCATCCTCTGCCGCCCCTTCTCCTTTTGCCTTCAATCTTTCCCAGCAAGCGGACATGTATGGAGCTGTAAAACCCTTCCCAGTTCCTGCACAAATGTTGATGCTCTAGAGCAGTAGTTTTCAAACTTTTTAGACCTGGACCCAATTTTTAGAATGGCACTGGTGTTGGGAAGTGATGTCATTAACCTGGAAGTGATGTCATAGCTAGAAGTGACATCATCAAGCAGGAAGTACCATCATTGTGACATAATAAAATGACACTCCTGAAATGCAAATTGGCATTCTTGCACTGCAGCAATTGTACAATCAGGAAACATCCCTGACAGAAAGCAGGATTAGGACAAAATATTATGTAAAAACCCTGAACTGAAAACAAAATTAAAAAAAAAACCTCACTTGAAAATTCAAACTGCTAACCATCACAAAAGGAATAGAACAAGAGTAAGGTCTGCAGTTTCCAAAATGGCTGTTCCCAGCTTTCCACAACCCACCTGACATCAGATCACCACCCACCAAGTGGGTCCCAACCCACAATTTGAATAACACTTTTCTAGAGTCCAAAGGTTAGAAAGGATCTCTTAAATTAGGCAAGAAGGTTAGATTGTAACTGCATCTGCAGAATGACATAATGGTAGTTATTTGCCTTCGCCATATGTGAAAACTCCAGCTAATATGCCCTTGACATCTATGAGGTCATTTTCAAAATGGGACATTTTCTATGTAACTTTCTAAAAAAATATATCAAAGGATGGGAGAAAAAAAATCCATTTTGCAGATTCGCTATTTGAGGCTATAGCCTCAAAATAACCCCAGGTTGTGTTAAGGATTCTAACAAAAGATTTTCTTTGGTACTGAGAGCAGCAGCCAAAAGATTGCCCTTAGAATGAATAAGCATTTGAATAGGTAGTGTTTGAAATACAAATGGAACCTGGAAGCAGGCTTTCATAAGAGGTGAAAAGGGAAAGCACTCTTTTGCGGCAAAGGCACTAGACACATTCGCTTTGCTTTACCACTCAATCTGTTCACTTGTCAGGAATATGTTATATTTTCTCTGTGTAAGGAAGGCATAAAAGACAAGACACCAAGGCTTATGGACACCCATTATAGGGTCATACGCATAATATGCATAATTGGCAGCTGCCCACTTATGCTGCAAAAATATAAAAACACGCATTTTTTAAATGTGCAACGGTATTAAAGTGGACCTTTGTGAAACCACAGTGTAATTATGACTAATTCCAACAAGTGCTTTGTTGAGGTTGCTGCAAAAGATGTAATATCTGCAGCATCATGTAATGTCTTAATCATCTTCCCTGGGAGACTCCCTTTTAAACTTGTTTATTTAATAGTGTGTAAAATTCAGTGGAAGAAAACATGCCATTTTTTTTTCTCTCCGGAGGTGGAATTATTCACACATTATCTAGATCTAAACGAGGAACCATCTGGCTATGTAACCACTACCATTCAACACACAAACCTATCTAAATGAAAGTACACATTTATATTTACCTAAACACATAGTTATACACTCGAGGCTGGCTTTAAGCCAATGTGACCAATGTCGTCACATTGGGCTCCACCTTTGAGGGCCCCCTGCACCAGCACAGTGAACATACTGCCTGCTGCTGCAGCCTGGATCTCTATGGGCTATAAGTCAGTGGGGCGAGCAGAGCAGCTTTCCCTTCGGCCCTCCCACCTACCCCTGCCTCCCAATGGCCCAAAATGGGCCTCCTGGAAGCAGGTGGTGGTGATGTCATCATGTCACCACCAACTATCTCCAGGTGCCATGCTTTGCGTGTAGCACCACAAGTGGTCTTCTTGGTGAGTGGGGGACCCTGCACAGAGGGTGGGGGGCACAGGAATGCCCTGCATTGGGCCCCGCCGCCCTTAGAGCCAGCCCTGGTTATCCTATGCTTTCATTTTCTGATTTGCCCTCAATTTAGGGTACATTTTCCACAAATCAGTTTGATGTGATTTATTCCTTAAGGTACCATGAATATGTCACCCAATACACATCTCAGACTGCAGGCTGCTACAGTTAGCTCTCCATTTTCTTGTGTGAAAGCTAGTTCCTCAGCTTGTTAAGCACCTTGGGCGAAAAGGACACAGTGAATCACTTTGATATCTCATTGATGTCAAAGAATGAGTTAAGCATGTGTGTACCTCTTTCTCATAGACATCAATAGTGCATAAATAAAAGCTATTTCTCTGGTTAGACTGTGTATCTTGTTAGTAGTAGCTTGTTGCCAGGGCTGTGAGCAACTCACTGTATCTAAACCCA
Source organism: Lerista edwardsae (assembly GCA_029204185.1). NCBI lineage: Eukaryota > Metazoa > Chordata > Lepidosauria > Squamata > Scincidae > Lerista > Lerista edwardsae. The sequence continues at coordinate 14,897,570 of JAJKFI010000018.1, read as the reverse complement.
GACCTGGAGTGAGAGTTCTCAGTTCATTTGCCAGAAATGGGAATTATAGACATAGCAGGTAGAAGATATACAGTACTGTTGGGCAAACCAGGCAAGGGCAGAAAGCCAGGCTGCTAGGCTGTAGCCCACCTGTGGCCATTCTAGAACTTGTACACTGCTTGCCAATCGCAGGGGTCTGTTGGCACATCCCAATTGCTTTCCTTGCCAGAAGGGGACTCACACAGTCCCTCTTGGCCAAGATCACAGTTCACATTGCAGGAGTGAGATGGAAATGAGGTAGTAGAAGGGTGGAGTGGAACAGCAGAGCTTCAGGCTCTGGGTGAGGGCTTCGTTTCTATTGGCAAAATCTCTCTGCCAATAGAAAACTAATACAGCTGGGAGAAAAAGTTAATCGCATCCCTTTGCTCATTTCTATTTTCAAGAAGGTTTGGTTTTTTAGGAGAAAAATGTTTTAAAAATGTGATTGTCCAAGTGCAGTCTGCAGCAATGCAGTCTATTCTTCCTCCTCATACTACTGCATGTGTAGGTAGGCTTACTTCATAGCCCTTGGATGCAGTGGTGTTCCTATGGGGGGGGGAAGGAAAGCTAAGTGTTGCAGGAGCCTGAGCCCCTGTGTAACATGGTTCCTCCCCTTTGCGACTCAAAGAGCTGGCTCCAAGGCTTTGCTCTCCAAGCCACTAATGGCTCTGGAGGCAAAGGGGAGGGACAACGTTACACAGGAGCTCAGGCTCCTGCAACACTTTGTGTTTTGCTCCCCCTGTAGGAACACCACTGCCAGATGTAGGGTTCCTTGTTCAATCCAATCTGAAGTTGATGCGAGTGAATCAGCATAACATTGCCTGTTTACTTTGACCTTGTTTAGTTAAAAGTGTCATGTGAATCACTATTGCCACATTTTATATTTGAACCAAATGAAACATTCATTGATTTCCAGTATCAGACATTTCTTTTATTATATGTATTTCTACTTCTTATTCAACCCTACTAACTTCACACTTCCACTGAGATTTCCATTTGGATCTCTTCCCCCCCCCCCCCCGTTTTTGAATATGCCAGCAAAGTTAATGATACTTGTTGGTCCACAATCCATAGTGTATGCGTGGGATGATTTAACCCCATCCCTCCATGCTGTTTTTCTACTGAAAGTTGTTCTCCCCCAACCCCGGAGCACATGGCAGCTCCAAGGGGGAAATGCTGAGAAAATGTGTCTGCGTGAAGGATTGAACCCCCCTCTACCTTTGCCATGAGCCCAATCCAGATTGGGGACCACCCACAGTAGCTCTTTTTAAAAATTGAAACATGGAAATGCCACAACATATTTCTCATCAGAAATTTCTCAGAAGATTTAGCCGAGAGGGTTAATGCCTCCGTTTGCCCGAAGATAACAACTGAAGATCTCAAGGTCATGAGCTCGAGACTCCAGGAAGTCTCTGTGAGCGGCAGACCTTGCAAACTGCGGCTGATTAAAAGCTGAGTTCCAGCTGCCTCGTGGGAGGAGGAGTGTGCTGAACGCAGCTGCGTCTCTGGTGAGAGCAGGGAAGCCTCATCAGCCAGCAGACGACAGACGGGTGGCTAAAGAAAGAAGGCTAAAATCCAGAAAGAAAGATCTGTATGAGTGTGGTTCTTGAAAGATAGAACATTCTGTAAATTGTAAAAACCTTCGGGTTTGTGAAAAAGTCTGCCTATGTAAACCGCCTTGAGTTGTAATCATTAGAGAAATCTAGTGACTTTAAGAAAGGCGGTATATAAATACATGTATTATTATTATTATTATCACACTTAGTTGGAGACCAGAGTAACCTGGATGTTGTGTTCCTTTATCTGAAGTTTATAACAACACAGAGATGTTCTAAACTTCAGCTAAACACCTGAAGCTTATAAAGACCGGCATCTTTGGATATTCAGTGAAATGACTCGACCTTGATTTCAGCACCCTATCTTAAGGCTGTGAATGGGGAACAGTCATCCTACTGAAGAGTGGAATATTAGCACCTCGCATGATCTAACTATTTCATTTGGTGCCAAAACCTAAATCTGAGCATTTTGGCCAGTGTTTCTTGCGAATCAGCTCTGCCCCTGAAACAGGATCTCTCTCAATAGTGCCAGTTCAATTGTCAAGGTCAGCCAAAGCACACGCATTGTGCACTCTCTTCTCATTTAATTAAGAGCCTTATTTAATTTCTCTTTCTCTTTTTCCATTCAATATGTTTAGGCAAGGAATATTAATATGTAGACAGTGTTTAAAGCTAGGACAAAAGATATCGTATTGAAAGAGCAACTTAACCAAAAGGAAACTTCTAGCGTGCTTTATGTAGAAATAGGTCTCATTGAGTTCAGTGGAGCTTGCTGTCTAGTAAGTGAGTCTAAGGTTGAAGCCCTTAAGTGTAATCCTCTGCAAATCTACTAAGTGCCATTGGAAGTGCCAGCCCTCGCCAGCTGTGCCACCAAAATGGCAGGCACTGCATTCAGCAGTCAGGGAGAGCAACCCAAGGGCAAACAGGAGCTAAGAAAGAATTAGTTTTTCTTACATCCTATTAAGCTCTGGGGCCGCCTATGACATCTGCCACCACTTTTGGAGGGTGGGGTGGGGAGTATAGGGGATAGGAAACAGCACCCCTCAATGGAGGGGATAGGATCTGGCGTGCACTATTGCAGCCAGATCCAGATCCTTCAGCCGCCTCCCCACTCTTGTTTCTCTGCTCTCCTGGGGTCAGTTTCCTGTTCCTGGGGCCAGTTTTGCCCCCAGCCTGCCCCTCCCCACCCACTGCCACCCCCAGCTATGGCTAACCAGCTCCGGCAGGCGCAGTGCGATCTGTCAATGGAGCTGTGTTTTGTGGACAACAAAAACACAATCTTCTTGCCTTGTAGTTTGCAAAATGACCCTGAGCATGTGCTATGTAAGCCCTATTAACGTGCTTTAGCCTGGGTGCGGGAACCACTTGCCCTACAGTGTTTGAAAGTATGTGTGAATGATACTGGCAGATAGGCAGTGCCAGTTGCTTGTCCCATCTGATTGTCAGGAGGGAAGGCAATACTCGGATAATGAAAGCTGAACTAAGAGAGAAAAAGAACAGAACAGAAATACTCAGCACTGATCTTGCTGTGGATCCTGAAGGACCAACTAAGCCATCTTCTCCCTTTCATCTAGCTCTGCTACCTCCTTTTGCCTCCCCCCCCATCAACATTTGTCAAAAGTATGGACCACTCTTCTTCACCTCTCCCACAGCGCAATTCAAGCTCCCCTGGGTAGATGCAAGCTGCTTGAGTTGGCCCTGTGTTGTGCATAAAGCATTACATGTGCGAGGAAGGAAGATGGCTGCCAAGGTGCAGGTTTATGTCCAAAGAGCTCTGTGAGATTTTAGTTTTTTGCTTCTGAACGCGGGGGTATATACTCCCCCAAAGAAGCTGGCCTTGACACCGGACTCACCTGCTACATTTCATAAAGCACGTGTGCACCAGCGCTGCTACTGCAGCATTGATGCAAGCAGCTTGTGTTGACAGTGTGTTGAAGCTGCCGGAGCACTGCTCCTGAGCCAGCCTCTGTGGGGAGGGGGGGCTGAATGGGGTGGGGGTGGGCGTGCCAGCCCAGGAAAGGGGTGACGGTGGGATGCGGCCATTAGGCTGCATCTAAGCTCCCGTTCCCAGGCCGCGTGGCCCCAATTTGCATCATATGGCTTGCTCAGATCTGCGCTTGCTAAATAGCTGGGGCAGATCCAAGTAGCCCATCGGGGCAACTGGCATCTACCCTGGAGTAAGGGCACAAATGTGCGTGCCCTTACCCCATGGAGGCTCCAGGCAGCTCCCAACTTGCCCTGGATACGGCGCAGGCACCCCAACCTGCCTGCCTCAACCTTGTAAATTGATGCCTTCGATAAAATGTATTCCTTTTGCACCATATTTTGATCTGAGCCTCACTCTTTTCAGATGCCAGCTCTGTGGTGGGCTGCACATGCCCCATGATCCCAATCCCACATGCACCTCTTTGCTGCCACATTTGGCATGGTAGTACACATGCCTGTGAACATGGATGATGCAATGTAGCACTCTAGTTGCTGGTGGTTTGCTAACTTTTAAAAAAAAAAATCTAGGTTTGGTATCTTCAGGATCTCTGCATAATATAGTTACCCACAATTATACCCGTGGAATCATTTTAATAGTTACTGCATAAATAAAGTGCTTTCTTCACAAAAATGCAATTCGTTTAAATCCACCTCAGGATAGTTAGATAATCTGAGGGCACTTCCATTAATGAGGCATTAATGAAAAATTTCAGATAATCATTTTATCCATCAGACAAGGAACGAAGCAATGATGATTTCTTTTTTCAACAAAGCAATAGTAGCAGCTTATAGTTACCTGTATTTAGGCAGTTAGTGTACATTACTGACCTTAGCGTGGCCCGGGTCTTCCCTTTGGCTGCACTCCCAGACCACCACAGGCATGTGTAAGGCACATGTGTGCACTCTGCGCAGCTGGAGGTGTTTGGAAAGTTTGACTGCAGTGAATCACCGGCTGAACAGACATGCTTAATTTCAAAAGACTTGTGCTTATCCACTGCTTACATTGTGGTGGGAGCAGTTTTGCCTCATTCTCCCCCCCCCCTTTGCATATGGTAAAGCAGGAAAATGCACAGTCCAATGGCTGTGGCAGCAATTTGGAAAGCAGAGGATTCTGGGTGATTCTTGAACTTTTCAATTGCCAACCATTCCTGTGCTGGCTCAGCTACAGAATACTGGGCATACAGGATTTATCTGATCAGTTAAGGGGGCTTCTTGGATAGAGAAAAGGCTTCTTGGAGGACATGGAGGTGGGCCTGGGCAAGCTAATGATAACTCTAGGTACTGAGGTTTGGAGGGAGGGGGTTCTGGGTGCATGGGGATTCTCCCTACCTGGCATGCAGGCTCCAGGCTCATATTTAAAGAAGGGCGGTGGTGTGTAGTTGCACCGGGCAACAAACTTTAGGGGGGCAACAAACTGAACTTGACACTAGTGGCCAAAATTGTGAAAACCTTAGTATGTATGAATAATACCATCATGTTTTGTATAATTGGAAAGGTAATTTAATGCAGAATTCAATGAAACAAACCAGAGTGTAGTATCTTTATCAAAAGTTATGGCCTCCCCAAAAAACAGAGAAAATGAAATTACAACTGTTATGTTACTTTCAGGGCAACATTTTGCACTGGGCTACACTTTCATTAGCTACGCCCCTGGCAGCCTCCTATTGAACTGAGGGCTTAACATGTGGGTGCCCTTGAACTAGGAACTCTTATGACCAAGTGTCTTTGTCTTAACAAAATGCACTTTTCCCTGAATACAGCCACTAACAGACTGGTATCCATTCCTTTGGAATGCTTCTTGCCAGTTCAGCTTATAGAAGCCTTGGGATGTACTGTTAGTGTGTGTCTAACCAAGGGCAAATACTAGCCTGGTTTAAAGAATGGCTTAATTATGAACATCATGTGCACACACACACATATACATACAATGGCCTTCTGAAGGCCACTGTTGAGAAGCAATGACCAACCGGAGCATGTAAGCCTGGCACAGGGTTAGAACAGGGCAGGGGAAGGGCGGGGAGGGGGTTAAACGGGCTGGAGGAGGGTGGAATGGGGAGGAGCTGAAGTGGGGTGGGTGGATCAGGTCTAAGAGGGGTAGGCTCAGCAGCAGCAGTGCGCACTGAATCCTAAGCCCCTTCCAGGACCTGATCTGCCTGCACGGATCAATGTGGACTTGCGCCAGTGTAGCTATGTTACAGAGTTGACCCATAGCAGCAGGCTTACCCTAGGACAGTGATGGCGAACCTTTTGGGCTCAGTGTGTCAAAACTTGGGAAAATGTTTAACTTGACTCTGCTGGTGTGTCAGCCCCCTCTCCCAAACAAAAGAGGAACAATTCTTTATATTCATTTATTTAAACAAAAAGTACAGTCTAATCATGTATGGTGCTATGCATTATATAAAGAAATATCAAATAATTACAAAAATTAAAAATGAGTAAAACAAACTCCGTTTTTGTCAGGCATTGGTGAACGTTGGTGTGTCACCCCAAACACTGTGGTGTGTCAGCTTTGACACGCGTGTCGTAGGTTTGCCATCACTGCCTAGGACAAGGGGACAAATGTCCCCTTACCCTGAGACCTTGAGCAGCCAAAATTCTCCATGGGATGCAGCATAACCTGCGCCAGCACCACTGCATCATTGTGCAGTGGCGCTGCACATTTACTTAGGATTAGTCTGCACTAGTCTGCATATTTAGTTAGGATTGGGCTTCCTATGAGCTTCAATGATTTTCACAGGAGAAAGGCACTTGGCTGCTATGATCCCTCTGCCAAATAATATCAGCATTTTTTTTTGCTGGTTTCAACATGAACTGCCTAATCCTGGCCTCAGACTTCTACTTCTATTGCAATTTGTTGACTTTGAGATGGTTTGTCTTTGAGATTTGGCCACGCAAGGATCTTTTGCAACGTACCAGCATCTTTTTGGTACCGATCCCTTCCGCCGTCCCCGCCTCTCCCTCAAGTCTTCAGCATCATTACGAGTTTTGCCTGGCTGACCTTGAACTGTACATCAGTAGGATCAAAAAGGCACAGATTTCAGCCCCTTTGGAGGGCAAACAGGGTGTCAGTCCTCCGACTTAATGACTTGCTCATTTTCCTTCCCCGGGGTGGCGTCAGTAACTGCAATTCCATTAGTCAGTTTGTGATGGCTGAAGGTGAGACAGATGCCAGGACTGAAAAACCATGTTTCAGACTCTTCCTGCGGTCACAACACCTGTTTGTTTTTTCCCAATTATGCTGGCGCTGAACTTTCTTCTTTTCAATGCTCTCAAGTCAGCAGTCTGACCACACCATTTCCTCAAATTGAGCTGGCTCTTCAGTGACACTTGGCAGCTCTCCCTTGGTTGCAACTGATCATAAACCAAATGTAAAAGTTTTTAATCAGCTGCTTTTATATAGCAAAACAACCCTGCAAAGCTTTTATGATCACAATATTGTCTTCACGTGGAATCAAACCAGTCGAGAAGACAGGCAAGAGGATTCTGGATTTAAAAGACTGGAACCAAGAGTTTTAACCATGTGGGGGTCCCCTACCCTGGCCCAGGTTGGAGAAGGGGGTCCTTCCTCATTTTACTCAGATCCAGGATCCAGGATGCATCCTACCACTACAGCCTCATCATTGGCATCAGCTGAGGCCTTTATAATGGAGCCAGTCTAGCAGGCATCTGCAGCCCCCACTTCCATCTTGTGTCTCGTGCCTCCCTGGGGCACCTGGTGGGCTGCTGTGAGATACAGGAAGCCGGACTAGATGGACCTTTGGCCTGATCCAGCAGGGCTCTTCTTATGTTCTTATGTTCTTACCATCAATTTGTACAACGGCATGATAGTATCATTTGTTACCAGATCAATTTTTGAGGGGCTGGCACCTTTTTTCTCAGCCAGAGCGGTGCTGTGCGAAGGTGTGGTGGGTCAGAGTTGAACCCAGAAGTAGGTTCTAATAAGATCATCCAATAGCCCCAGGCAAGTCTTTTCTGCTTTTTTAGCTCTTCATTTGATAGGACTCTTCTGAAGACAGAAAAGGAAGGGTGAGATTTGGGGAAACTAAATGCTGAATGCAAATAAACAACAGTGATTAATCATTCAAAAATTATTGTTTGCAAACAGCCATATGGTGAACAAAAAGGTAGACCCCTTGCCCTTTTTTTCACCGGTCTCATTTGAAAGTGGGACACAAGTAGCAGAATTCTAATCTGAGTTTGAAGATTTTTGTGTGTGAAAGGGAAAACCCTGCAGCCAGAAAAGAACAATTGATTGAAATGAATACAATTTGCTACCCTTTTCATTTGTTGCAGAGTCTACTGCCTCTAGAAATAAGAAGTTTAATAAAATGTGAATTGTCAATTGAAGAATACACTGGCATATTTTCCACTTTTGCTAATATATTTACAGTAATGAATGAAACAGTTGAAACATCAATTGGGGTTTGGATTTTCCCCCCATCCTATAATATTAAAAATCCCACAAACAAAAACAAACTTTGAAATGAAGCCATTTCATGGTAATCTAATTATTTTTTTAGTAGTGTAATAGTTGATTTGCCAAGCAACTCAGTCCATGATTCTGGTAAATTCCATCTAAAAATTAAACACCCTTCTGCAGTTTATCAGAATCTGCATTAATCTTTACTGCAGCAATCTTTACAATGAAGAGTCATTTGTTTCTAAGACAGGCTTGACAGTTGAAAAAAAATGAGGAGTGTAGAATTAATTAAAGACAAAATATATGCAACATTTAAATTCGAGAACTGATTATATTCCTGAAAGTGGCAAGTAACGCTTGACTTACTTTCCTCCTCCATTTCTGAACCCAGCAAGATGGGAAGATTAAGGTTAAAATAAAGGTAATTAAAATGGCTAAAATAAAGGTAAGCTGGACAATTACAATGAAGGTAAAAAGGCTAAAGTGAAGGTAGTCTGGATAAAGCTGAAATGCTTGCAGTGTTCTCAGCTGATGGAGCTGGGGAAAAGGCTTCTCTCCCTTTTCATAACCTGAGATTCCAGGTACAACATCAGTGAAGGCAAATAGGTTTGACATCACAAGGGGAAAGAAATAGCTTGGAGTGTGTTGCATTTTTTTAAACATGCTGGCTTATATTTTATTTATTTATTTATTATTTATTTAAGAAATTTCTACCCCGCCTTTCCTCTGCCAAGGCAGATGTCCAAGGCGGCTTACAATATTAAAAAGGATAAAAATAAAGTATAACAGTTAACATTAAAAACAGTTAAAAACAGTATTAAACAATAAACAATCAAGATTAAAAAACACAAACAATTTAAAAACAATTAAAAAATAAAATAAGACACAAGCACCGTGGATCATAATAACCAGCCAGCCAACCTGTCAGCAATTAAAAGCTTTTTGGAATAAAAAGGTCTTCAGCCCCCGCCGAAATGTAAACAGAGAGGGAGCAGTTCTCAATTCGAGGGGAAGGGTGTTCCAGAGTTGGGGGGCCACCACCGAGAAGGCCCTCTTCCTGGCCACCACTCCTCTTACTTCTCCTGGTGGCGGCACAGTCAGAAGGGCCCCCCCAGATGATCTAAGAGTACGGGTTGGATTATATAGAAGGAGGCGGTCCCTCAAATACCCCGGACCCGAGCCGTAAAGGGCTTTAAAAGTCAAAACTAGCACTTTGAATTGGGCCCGGAACAGAACCGGCAGCCAGTGTAGTCGCCGAAGCAGCGGCTCGACAGAGTCAAACCGACGTGCCCCAGCAACCACCCGAGCCGCCGCGTTCTGTACTAGTTGTAATTTCCGGACCGTCTTCAAAGGCAGCCCCACGTAGAGCGCGTTGCAATAATCTAATCTTGATGTCACTAGGGCATGGGTCACTGTGGCCAGGTCCACACAGCTCAGGTACGGCCGCAGCTGGCGGATCAGCCGAAGCTGAGCAAAGGCTCCCCTGGCCACCGCCGCCACCTGGGACTCCAGGTGTAGCTGTGAATCCAGGAGAACCCCCAAGCTGCGAACCTGCTCCTTCAGAGGAAGTGCGACCCCATTCAGAGCAGGACGATAGTCCAATACCCGAGCTGTGGATTTCCGAACCAAAAGCACCTCTGTCTTATCCGGATTTAATTTCAGCTTGTTCGCCCGCATCCAGCCCCCAACTGCCTCCAGACAGCGATCCAGGACCTCAACCGCCTCCTCAGAATCAGGGGGAAAGGAGAGATAAAGTTGGGTGTCATCAGCATATTGATGGCACCCCACTCCGAACCCCCGGATGACCTCTCCCAGCGGTTTCATGTAGATGTTAAACAGCATGGGGGATAAGATGGAACCTTGCGGCACCCCGAACCTAAGAGGTCGGGGTGCCAAACAAGAGTCCCCCAGCACCACCTTCTGGGATCTGTCAGCCAGGAAGGAGCGGAACCACTTCAAAACAGTGCCTCCAAGCCCCAACCCGGCCAATCGACCCAGAAGGACACCATGGTCGATGGTGTCAAAAGCCGCCGAGAGGTCCAGCAGGACTAACAGGGTCGCACTTCCCCCGTCCATCCCCCAGCGCAGGTCATCCACCAAGGCGACCAAGGCAGTCTCCGCCCCGAACCCCGGCCTGAAGCCAGATTGGAATGGGTCCAGATAATCCGTTTCCTCCAGAACCCTCTGAAGCTGGGACGCCACCACCCGCTCAATCACCTTGCCCAGAAATGGGATATTCGAGACTGGCCGAAAGTTGTTTAAATTTGAGGGATCCAGGGAGGGCTTCTTCAGGAGGGGGCGAACCACCACCCGCTTCAAAGCAGGCGGGAGCACCCCCTCCTTCAGAGATGCATTCACTACCCTCCCCGTCCACTTGGTCAGCCCTCCCCGGGCAGCTCTAATTAGCCATGCCGGGCAAGGGTCGAGCGGGCAAGCAGCAGGTCTCACACTCCAGAGAATCCTGTCCACATCCTCAGGCTCTACAAACTGAAAAGAATCCCAAATGATAGGATAGACAGGTTCCCCGGGGACATCACTAGATCTGCCCACAGCAGCGTCCAAGTCATGCCGGATCTGATCGACCTTGTCTGCAAAATGTCTAGCGAACTCGTCACAGCGAGCCTCCGTGTGCTCCTCCCTACCAGTAAGGGGGGCAAGATGTAACAGATTGCGGACCACACGGAAGAGCTCAGCCGGACGGTTCTCTGCAGACGCAATGGTGGCAGAGAGGTGAGCTCTCTTCGCCACCACCATTGCTCTGGAATAAGCTTTTAATTGGGCCTTAGCCCGTGTCCGGTCAGATTCGGCACGAGTCTTTCGCCACCGACGCTCTAGTCGTCTGCTCTGTCGCTTCATCGTTCGCAGCTCCTCAGAAAACCAAGGAGCGGCTCTGATTCTGCGATTGGGCAGGGAACGCTCAGGAGCAATCTCATCCAGGGCCCTGGCCATCTCCATATTCCAGAGGTCCACCAGGGCACCGGGTGGATCTCCAACTCTGGCAACAGGAAAATCCCCCAGAGCCCTCAGGAATCCGTCTGGATCCATCAGCCTCCGAGGGCGGATCATGAAGTGCGATCCCCCGCCATTGCAGAGGTGAGAAGCCGCAACAAGCCTAAATCCCACCAGACAGTGATCTGTCCATGACAAAGGAGTGATCTTAATCTCCTCCACCTCCAGATCACCATCAACCTGCCCCGCAGTAAACACCAGGTCCAGCGTGTGTCCCGCCTCATGTGTCGGGGCAGATATTTTTGAGACAGACCCATGGTTGCCATGGAGGCCATGAAGTCCTGAGCTGCAGATGTTGCCGGGGCCTCGGCATGGACATTAAAGTCCCCTAACACCAGAAGGCGGGGGGACTCCAACACCACGCTCGAGACCAGCTCCGTCAGCTCAGGCAGGGAGACTGCTGGGCAGCAAGGCGGGCGGTACACCAGTAGAATCCCCGTTCTGTCTCGCCCCTCCAACACAACGCGAAGGCACTCAAACCCGGTGGACTGCTGAACAGGGTATCTGGTGAGACGGATGGAATCCCGATAGACCATCGCAACCCCACCTCCCCGCCCCTGTAGTCGTGGCTGCTGCAGTACCCGGAAACCCAGTGGACAAATCTGGGAAAGATTAACCCCGCCCAGCTCATCCAGCCAGGTCTCCGTGATACATACCAGGTCGGCTTTCTCCTCCAAGATTAAATCATGGATAGGAGAGGTCTTATTATTCACCGACCTGGCATTCAAAAGCAGCAGCTTCAGACTCAGGGGACTGTTGCCAGGATTTCCAAGGGTCAGAGGGATGAGGGAAGGGCCAGAAAGAGGGACAGTCTGTCTACGACTGACCCTCCTTCTCCTGTAATGTCCAGCCCCGACCCCACCGCCATATCTTCCGTAACCCGTAACTCTGCTAATGGTGGCCTCCCTCCTTCCCCCTGAGCTCCCTCGAGGTGTCAAACACATAATTCCGGCGGGAGCGACCTACAAGCCAACCACCAGCACAATACAAAAAACTAAAAAACACCAACACACACACACACACACACACACACACTCCCACCAACAACCGGTGCAGCAGCCCTCACCCCACTCCCACTGAGGCTTGGGCTGCTGCAGGCCTCTGCCTCCCTCTCACTGAGGCAGAGGTCCTCGCTCCTTCCCTCCCTGCCCCCCCTCTCCCAGAGGCAGGGATAACCTTCCACTCCCTGACCAGACTCTCACTCCGGCCAGGAAGTCACACTCGTACAATCACTCACTCAGTTAAAAGGCTGGGGTTGGCTTGTTGACAGGTGACTAGGCTCCAACAGTAAAGGCGTGGCTGGAGCGTGACGATCCACAGGACGGTAAACCAGGAGGCAGCCAGGACACAGCAACAGCAGCAGATGGTATAGGCTCCCGGCTCAGCTCCCCAGGCGAAGAGCCACGGGCAAGCCAAAGGCTTAAGCTGGTCCACACTTGCCTGGGGAGAAAAGCCAAATGGTGCCGTGAGTTGCAAGCCCAGCACAGGTGTTCCAATCAGGCCTCTCTCCACCCTCAGCAGCCCAGAGCCCAGACCTTTAAAGGTCCCAGGACAAGCCAAAGGCTTATATGCACATTGTCCTTTGTTGCAAGCCCAAAAAATTATGTATCTTTGTCATTCTATATAAGTGTTTTCTTAAATATAATAGAAGTTGCTAATTGTGTCGCTTAATCACAATCTTACCACTCTGATGATGCTGTTGAAGGACTTCTACAAGTTCCCAGAATAAATGCTAGGAAAAGTTTGGAAGTTGAGAAGGTTTAGCTTGGTAATATAAGTACTGTACAATAGTCCCTCCCCCCCCATCCCCACCCCCATTCCAGTATCAGCAATTTCACATCTGTGGTTCAGAAATCCCCCCCCCCACATTGCACAAATGACATATCTGTTTCTGTTTGAGTCCCACTGTCAGCGTCTCCGGTGTCTTTTTGTCTCCTGTGCTGTTTGCTTCCTGTTAGTGCCATGTTGCTTGCAGCTCTTCAACCCGCTTCCTGTTAGGGTTTGCCCTGCAAACAAACACAGATAGGTTATTTGCGTGATGGGAGGAATGTATGAACCACTTCTTGTTAGTGTCACATCCGTAATACCTTGTGGCACCATGGTAAATAGAGGGTTGATTCCAGTGGTGTCATCTAAATGATTTAAGAACAGGTACTCAGTTTTGACTGGCACGTGTCGGGACCCGCCCACCAGAAGTGACGTCATAAGCCAGAAGTGAGGTCGTGGCAGGAAGTGACATGAAAAAAGCCCTTTTTGAGGCCTCAGACAATTTTAAACTGACCCAAAAGTTGCAGCAGTATTCCACAGCACCCCCAGAACATGTTAAGGAGGCCTGGCATCATGTTAAAGTGACCCAACAGTTCCAAAACCCCAGAGCAGCTCATTTTTCAGTGGCAAGGCAAGGCAAGGCTCCGCTCGCTGCCTGCCTGCCTGCCTGCCTGGCTCTGAGAATGTGCAGGCAACTCAAACATGCAGGAAATTCAAACGTTGCAGGGGGCGGAGTCGACGAGTGGGCGGGCGAATGGGCAAGGCCAGCCATAATCCTAGAAACCGGTACTCGCGTACCCCCGCGTACCCCCTGCGTGACATCACTGGTTGATTCTATTTGTGGCTTTGAATATCTACAGTGGCAGCAGACATATATCCCCTGTGGATATGTGTGGTGGTGGTACTGTCTAGTTCTGCTTCACAACCGGTACTATCTCTAAGGAGTGATATGCAAGTTTTGCCCCCAGTTTCTCTCCCTTGCTCCCTGCCTGACTCCCCCATCAGCTTCCCTTCCTCAGTGAGTGGCTGGTGCTCTGTCAATGTGCACAGAAAGGCTCTGGCCTTCTTGCCAGTGCTCTGCTAGTCCGCTACTCAGCACCCTTCTGGAGCACACTTTACAGCCTTTTTTTTAGGCAGTCCCTGCCTGCTGAACATGGGTTCTTCCAGCAGTGAAACCCAATCCTGGGCTGTGAATTTCCTTAGCTCTGATCCCTTTGACATGTAAGAGGTTTAAGCTATAGCAGGTCATATTCATGAGACCATGTTACAAATATGAGAAAACTCAGCATTGTTTATTTCAGCCAGATCGTTCTTGCACAAAACATTATTACTTAAACTGCTTAGTGCTTCTGAGCTTTCAAAGGAAAAGTAGCGCAGAAATTAATTAAAATATTGGAAGAAGGAGTAGTAATTGTTTCACAGAGCAGCAGGAGCCTCATTCCTTGAATAATTCAACATTCTAGAGCAATACAAAGCGATTAGCTCAAGACACTAGTTATAATTAAAGGTAGTACAAAACCTAGGCCCATTCCAGTCCCCCCCCCAATCCTCTGCCACCTCCTGCCATGCAGCCACCCCAATGGAGTACACATTGCCTGTAGAGGTGGTGGCGGCTGGAAAATCAGACAGCCAGCAAGAGGTAAGTAAACCTACTTTTTAGTTGGGAATCGGCCGCCTGACTCCTAATGGGTCTTTTTGGCCCCACGCCAGCTATTTTGCTGGTGTAAATCTTAGGAGTGGGTCAGGCAGGATAAATGGGCTAGGATCCTGGCACATACGGTTGCTGTCAAGATTCATACCCTTCATCCCTGGCCCATGCAATGTTACACAGGCTGCTCGGATCTGCGCCAGTGAAATTGCTGGTGCAGATCTGAGTAGCCCATAGGGGTGGCTGGCGTCAACATGGCGTAAGGGGACAAATATCCCTGTACCCTGACTTGCCTTCCAGCTGGCACCTACCTTGTGCTGGCTATAGTACAGGCTGCCTGCTCCAGCGCACGTTTGGGCTGTAGATGTGTCATATATGTATGAATGTATGTAGCTGAATATTTCTAATCCAATAATGTACTGAGTTTGGGCATGAATCTTAAAATATCTATGCAAAATTGCTGGTCCCATTAAATATGTTGGAGAAGACAACTAAAATGACCAACAACTCTATAAAATCTGGAGGACATCATTTATCAGTGCTGGGACATTTAATGCATTACTCAGGATAATTGAAGTAATTAAAACAATGCAGTCCAATCTTTTCCACAAAGGTTTTTCTTTTTAATGGAAAAAGTGTCTTTCATGCAATATGGGTCAGGGTTTGGAAACTGAGATTATATCCACGAAGGCCTTATCCCAGACTATTCCTGAGGCAGAGGCCTCCACATGACTCTTAGCTTCAAGGCTATTTTGAGAGACGGTAAAGGAACCTTGCAGGAACAGGGCTGAGCTTTCACCTTTTCCTATCAGTGTACCCATTGTCCAATGAAACCTAAGGTGATTTGGCCAGGAGTTTGTTTGATTTCCTGCTTTGAACCCCCTCCATGGCTTTCAAGCCACCCTGGAGATAGAGCACCCACCTTCCATTCTACTCCAGAAAAGGGAGAAATGACAGTGGATTAAGCCAAGATGATGTTTCAACCTGTAGACCAAGTGACAGTTTTCAAAGGTCTAGTTCAAATGGATGAAATAGGAAACTGAAAAAGGATTATTTCATTAACTTTGGCATGTGGAACTGTTTTATAAGGTCCAATGTTCTATATGGAACATTGCCTCCAACTATATCCATATTGTAGATCAATTAGGGTGCAATCCTAACTTGGAGTTAGGCCGGCAGAGTTAGGCCAGCAAAATTTGGCTGGCACAAGGGGCACCGTAAAGTGAGTTTGGACCACTCTTGGAGTCAGGGAGGCCAGCACACTGATGAGCACCATCCTCCCTGGCTCTAAGAGTGGTCCAAACATGCTTTATGGTAGCCCTTGTGCTGGCCAAACTTTGCTGGCCTAACTGTGCTGGCCTAATTTCAGGTTAGGATTGCACCCTCAATCTATATATATATAAAAGAACGTGTGTACGTGTGTACGTTTGTCTGTACGTACGTATGTTCCGCATAGGCTCCGCAACGCTTGGACCGATTGTCACCAAACTTGGCATGCATACACCTTGCAGCTTGACGACAAACACTGTGGGGGGTCAGACCCCCCTAGGACCCCCGGGGGTGGGGATGCGGGGTGTGTGTGAAACGCAAACATGATCGCAAACGGCCGACATCGGTGTCGAATCCGTTGTTTCTGGGGTCACTGAGACGAGTGGCGACACCCCCGACGCCATTTGACTCCAGGTTCGGCCCCCCCTCGGCATGGGGGGGGCAAGAAGGGGTGCAAAACAAACCATCCACCATGCCTTCCTGGAACGCCTGGAGCGATTTACGCCAAACTTGGCATGTGTGTCCCTTGCAGTCTGGTGACAAATACTGTGGGGGTCAGACCCCCCTAATGCCCCCGAGGGTGGGGGTATGCCTGCGTGAAAACGGCCGAAAATGGCCAAAATCTGCGTCGAATCTATAGTTTCCGGTGTCACCGGGATGAGCGGCATCGCTTCCGATGCTGTAGGGGTCCGGGCTTGGCCCCCCCCTCAGTGTGAGGAGCGAAAAGGGGTACAAAACAAAACGTCCGCCATGCCGCGCTGGAACGCCTGGACCGATTGGCACCAAACTTGGCATGTGGATGCCTGGCGGCTGGGGGACAAACACTGCGGGGGTCAGGGCCCCCTACCGCCCCCGGGGGTGGTGGTACGCAGGGGCCCCCACATGAAAATGGTCAAAAACGGCCGAAATCAGGGTCGGAGCCATAGTTTCTGGGGCCGCCGAGAAAAGCGGTGATGCTCCCCATGCCATTGGTGTCCAAGTTCACCCCCCTCGACGTGGGGGTGAGAAGGGGTGTGAAACAAAACGTCCGCCATGCCCCACTGAAACGCCTGGACCGATTGACACCAGTATGCTTTACGGTCTGGGGACAAACACTATGGGGGTCAGACCCCCCTACCACCCCCAGGGGTGGTGGTGGACAGGGGCCCCATGTGAACATGGTTGAAAACAGCCAAAATTGGTGTCAAATCTGTAGTTTCTGGGGTCGCCGAATGCCAATGCTCCTGATCCCTTTTGAGTCCATGTTCGGACTTGGGATAATTTGTTGCCTGGGCAACGCCAGGTAAAAAAAGCTATCACAAAAAAACAGGGACTATCTATGGCCCAACCCTACATATGGCTCTGTAGGGGCCACTGCAGAGCCATAACGCTCTATCCCAGCGCCTGGCCATCTGTGCCCCCAGGGCAGGGACATCACAGGTTTTCCCCAAGGAGGGGCAGGTGCAGGAGGCGGCCAGCACCTCCTTCCTCAGAGAGAACCAGAATCCGGCATCTCCCCAGAGCAGTGGCATCCTGAAAAGGGCGAGGGGTGGGCCAAACCAGGTGACATGCACGGGGTGTGTGTGTGACACCACCAGGGACCAAAATTGCTAAAATCACAGTTTTAAAAGATAATACCATCATGCTATATACCGTTGGATGTGGAATTTCACCCAGAATTCAATGAAAAACACTGGAGTGTAATATCCATTTTATCAAAAGTTATGGCCAAAATACTAAAACCCAAAATACAACTTTTAATGTAAAAATTGCAATTTTTTTTTAAAATCACAGTTTTACAGAATAATACCATCATGTTATATACCATTGGATGTGGAATTTCACTAGGAATTCTATGCAAAAAACAGAGTGTCGTATCTTTATTCTATCAAAAGCTATGGCCAAAAACTGAAAATACAACTTTTTATGTAAATGTGATTTTTAAAAAATCATTATTATGAGTCAGTTCTCATTTCCATGTATCAGAGCTAATACTAGAACGTATATTTAATTGTGTGAGTTTCATCAAATTGGCCACGGGTTTTTCGTTGGCTACTAATTTGTTGGGTGACCTGTACAATAGTCAAATAAATAAATAAATAAATAAATAAATAAATAAATAAATAAATAAATAAAGTTGCTGTATGGTTTAGGAGGAGGAGATAAATCATGGGGGGGGGGTTACGTGCTGACCTCCTGCTCCAGGTGACGCAAACTCTACAGATGCCACTGATTGGGGGGGCGCAATCGCCCACGCCTCCTCCTTCAGGAACAGAGAAGGCTGCTTCCGCACTCCATGCGCAATAGCAGTCTCCCTGGCATCTCCCCAGAAAGGGGGGCATGTGCGATTGCTCGCGCCTCCTCCTTTGGGGGCAGTCCGAAGGTGGCTGCCTTCCTGCTGCTTCCAGTATGAAGGCAGTCACCTCTGTAAAGAGGGTGGAGCCTGGGGCCAAACTTGCACCCCCATTATCCTAGCGCCTGGAGCAGGTGCCCCTCAGGCTCCACCCACGTTTCAGTACTGGGCCACTGAACCAGCATTAGGTGTCACAAATGTGCCGTAAAGTGGTGTTTTGGGGAGGAGAGGTGTTTTGGGAGTGGTGTTTTGGGGAGGAGAGGGGGAGGGGAAGTTCAGTCCTAGGAGGGGACAATGATCAGCAAAGAAGGCCTTTGCCAAATTCTATTCCTCTCCTGAGCTTTTTCCCCTATACAGGGCTTCTAGGACTTGTGCCAGTGATTTTGCTGGTGCAGGTCCAAGTAGCCCCATTGGCAGGTTGGGGCTCAATTCAGGTGAAAGGAACAAATGGAGACCTCCAGCCTGTTCAAACCCAGCGCTAGATACAGCGTGGGTCATGTGGCCCCACTACACCAGTGCTGGATAAGATTGGGCTGCCAGTTTTCTTAATCTCTTATCAGAACTAGTCAATGGCCTTAATTGAATTATAACTGAAATCAGAGTAGTGGAAGCCTTTTGAAAATTGCAACTATGATACATTAAAGTTGCTTTTCAATATAATGCTTTCATTCAAGGATCTTGGTTTGAATAAATGGGATTTGTTTTGACTTTGTAGTTGTCATGCCCTGTGTGTTATTACTTTTCCCCATGTAGTTACAATTCTCCATGGGGTTACCACTGTTCAACTTCCTCTTGTCAATGGGAATTCAATATCTGTAAATCCCCACCAATGACTCCCGGAGCCTGCGGAGTTCAACGCGATAAATTACAGCATCATATCTCCGAGGCAAGACATTAAAATTCCGTGAAAGCTGTCCTTTTCTACGCAATTTGTATTAGGTTGTCCTGCACGTGCCATTACCAGCTAATTAATTATTGCCAGTTTAGTATCAGTGCTTCTGAGAAGGTTTCATTTAGAGGGGGGGGGAAGGATGCTCGCTACATTGTGCATAATTAATATTGCTATTGTGAGAGCCATCTTGACTAGCGTGAAGAAGGTCACAGCCAGCACAGCAGCTAATCAGCGCTGGGAGCACCTTCCTCCTGGGCATACGTGGGAATGGGACGGGGGGGGCATTTTGTGTATGGCTCCACAGCATCCAGCAAGTGACTTTCAATTAGGTTGTGGGCAATGTTTTGTTCTGTTTCCATAAACAGCTGAGTAAGTGATACGGCTGTGGCAAACATGGCTATGACTGTCGACAGCGTATAATTGCAATGCAATTAAAAAAAAACCTGGTCTTTGTCCATAATAAAGTTGTTTAATAAAAAGAACATTTCAGTTAGGTCATAAAGTATAAAGAACATACTACTGTGGAATATACCATTTATTTAATATAAATAGTTTATATTTGTTTAATTTAATATACCTATAAATAAATATTCTTATGTATGCTACTTGTATTAATGTTTATCTTATTTTGGGTACTTCTGTCCTGCCCTTTCAAATACATTCCCAGGCTGGTTTAAATGCCCCCCCCCCCAAGACCCAAAAATAAATATTCAGAATAAACCACAATTACAAGAGTAAAAACCACACGACAAAACTGCTAGCATATTCAGAGAATACTATGGATTTATTTTTGGCTTACCTGGTGAAGGGCAAGGTTAAAGAAAAAAAGAAAAATACAGGGAATTGTATAATGCAGTGGTTCTCAAACCTTTTAGCACTAGGACCCACTGTTTAGAAAAACAGTCTGTCTCGGACACACTGGAAGTGATGTCATGGACAGAAGTGCAGTCATTGTGATGCCAGAGACTGCTGATTTCCTTAAAATACAGCAATACATTGGGTTATTTCTCAGCCATTTTCCAGTAGCAAAGTGAATTTGCAACCTTGACACAAGCAAAACAACCACACAGCCCTCCCCCTTTCCATCACCCCATCTTTCCATATTTTCAATATGGCTGCTATAGGTTCTTCGTGATCCACCTGAAATTGGCTCGTGACCCACTGGTGGATCCTGACCCACAGTTTGGGAACCACTGGTATAATGGAAGTGTACACATTAATCCACACATTTGGATTTCACTGATTGACAACATTCATTTTACATGTTATGCTGAGGTTACCATATATCATTTGCCTCTGTCATCCGCTCAAATGCAGTCAAACAATATAACCTGCTTATCATTTGACCGTTCATCATTTTAAATCATCAAATGTTCTATTTCATGTGTCTATAATAAATGAGCCCCTTTTTGTGATTTGGGTTTCATAAAACTTCAAACAATGAAGGAATCAGGCAAAATGGTAAGGTGCTCAATGTCAATCAAGCAATGTTTGCTGAGCAGCTGGACAATTAACCTTCTGAGTTACAATGAGTAAGCTCAGGTGCCACATCACTAGGCCTTGCCCCATACCTATCACTGGAACAAAGGTATCCACCACAAGGAAAAGAGTAGGGATGTCTTCAGCCATGGGATGGGTCAGCTGCGTCCAAATTCCCCATGACATCCACCATTCCACCTTAGTAGGTCAAATCACCCTTGCATGCTTTTGCTTCATTCACCAGTTCCTGTTTGTTTGTTTGCTTGCTTGCTTGCTTGCTTGCTTGCTTGTTTGCTTGCTTGCTTGTTTAAAAGAATTTTACCCTGCCTTTCCTCTGCCAGGGCAGATGCCCAAGGTGGCTCGCAATTATTGGAAAAAAATATACAGTACTTAAAAACAATAAAATAAGCAATAAAATGAAATATAAATAAAATAAGGATAAAACAAATAAGGCTGCAAGTCTAACCTGGAGTTAGGCTGGCACAGTTAGGCCAGCAAAGTTTGGCTGACACAAAGGCCATCGTAAAGCATGTTTTGACCACTCTCAGAGTCAGAGAGGCCAGCACACAGATGGGCACCATCCTCCCTGTCTCCAAGAGGGGTCCAAACGCGCTTTATAGTGGCCCTTGTACCAGCCAATCTTTGCTGGCCTCTCTCCAGGTTAGGACTGCGCACTAAAAAATCATTGGAGAAGGGCAAACTATTTACAATGCAGGTACTGCTACAGAGGCACAAGGGGCAAACAAATCAACACTAATGCCAGGCGGAACAGCAAAGTGCCATGAGGGAGGAGGTAGATCTTAAATTCCCCAGTACAGTAGGGACTTCCATAATTGTGGAACTGTTTATGTTGCTTTTCCCTTCCAGCTGGACTCCTGCCATGAACTTCTGCACAGGGTGAATGTGTATTGGAAAAGGTGGAAGATACCCCCAGGAGTTGGGGAACGGTATCAGCAGTCGCCCCTCGTCCAAATAAGCCAAGAATTACAGGCTTAACCCCCAAGGTCTTTGCCTGCAGCAGGAACACAACTGCAGGCTTATGAGTGCTCTGGCTATGAAGGGAGGACAGCACAGGTGGAACAGGGTGTGGCTGATGAGCTAGAGCCTGCCCAGTAACTGACATCGATTGGCCTGCCTCAGTATAAAGTTGGAGGCAGGAGCTGCAGTAAGTGGGTACTGGGTAGGTGTAGGAAGGAAAGTGGCTGAGGTGTAGGAAGGAAAGTGGCTGTGGACGGACGGACTGACTGCTGGATGGACTGACTGGATACTTGGTTATTGGAACTGTGAGTGGGTTCCTGTGGTGCATTGGTTGGAGAATTGTTGTATGGCTGCCACGTGCCTGGAGCCACTGAGTGGAGGAGGCAGGTGTGGCTTAGGCAAGCTGACTGCCTATTGTTTGGTGGTGGGGTTTGTGGTGCCAAGTTAGGGTATCTTGAGCTAAGCCAGTGATGAGGGCAGTCTGGAGGAGGCTGGCCAGCTGGTGAATCCAAGCAAGGCTGCTGGAAGAGAGGAGAACCAGTGGGTGAAGGAACCCCCTCCCTCTTGCCTATCTCAGAGGCTGCTTAAAAGGGAAACTAGTTAGCCTAGTGTGGGCATTGAGGCCTTCAGGGAGGCTCAGCAGGGAGCTTTTGGCAGGACAGAATGTTTTTCCTGAACTGTAAGGGATGTGTGGTATTTCTTTCACACCCCAAATCCTTTGGCCTTCACACAAAGTGCTGCTGTGGCTGCATCCCATATGATCAAAAAACCATAACAACGTTTTCTTAAGAAATAATATTAAGGACAAGCAGTCCCATCACAAATTTTGTTAATAAGAAGTGTGGGCAGGCAGGCATCTTTTTGAACATCTGTCAAGGCTTTATGAAAAGACCCAGATAACGGGGGAAGTGTGATGTTTCCAAGAATGAGAGAATAAGCACACCTTTCAGGAAAACTTGAAAGTGTTGTCTGACAGGCGGAGAGGTTTGACAGTGTAGATGCAGGCAAAATAGATGAAATGGAACAGTGTTGTGAAATTTTAATGAAGGTTTTACTAATAGCTTAAAGTATTAGAGCAGAACAGGAAGGAAGAAGGACAGTTCATTTGGTTTAATAGGGGGCAGGGTTGCAGACATACTATAAATTTAATGTGCATTGGAAGTTAATGGTTAAAATACAGAATGGCTTTTTGGCCTGTAATAATCATTACAGGTAAATAAATATAACTGAAACGTAGATGCTTCTAGAATAACTTTACAAGAGTCTGAGACATTTATTTACTAAAAATCAGGATAATTTCTAAGTTTGTAAAATCAAGGAAGATTGTAAGACTTTACAGGTCAGAGCATCCATTTTAGAGTGCAATCCTAACCTGGAGTTAGGCTGGCACAGTTAGGCCAACAAAGTCTAGTCAGTAGAGCCACTGTAAAGTGTGTTTGGACCACTCGGAGTCACGGAGGATGGTGTACGTTTGTGTGTTGGTCTCTCTGACTCCGAGAGTGATCTAAACATACTTTACGGTGTCCCTTGTACTGACCAAACCTTGCTGGCCTAACTGTGCCAGCCTAACTCCAGGTTAGGATTGCACCCTAGAATGGATGCTCTGACTTGTAAAGTCTTCCAACCTTCCAAACTTTGCTGGCCTGATTGTGCCAGCCTAACTCCAGGTTAGGATTGCATCGTTAATTTCATTGGCTTTGGCAACTCTTCATGATCTTTCAGGACCTTGAAACTTTCAGATTCTTTAAATAAAGTTGCAAGAGAGTGAACCTGAGGCCTTCTATCTGCACATCATGCCCCCTTCTGCCGCACTACATAACCCTTGGACACTAGATTCAAACTACCAGTAGATCGATTAACACTGCAATTTTTGCGGGGCCTGTCATTTGAATAATATATCATGACAGTAGCACAATGACAGTTCCCCAGTACTAGGAAATCTTATTTGATCCGAATTTAGACAGAAGGTAATCGGGTGTGAATTATCTTTGTCTCTATATTAGAAAATATAAATGACAGGTTAAAAAAAATCATGCCAAAATACAATGTTACAATATTTTCACTCCCTGAATGGCCTCCTCAGACTTTCTGAAAGCACTTGCAGAATGGTAAATTAACAGCAACTGGGCTGCCATGTCAGCCGAACAAGCTCTGGCATTACATGCTGCCGGGGCGCCAGCAGGAAGGCTGGAACCTTCCCATGCACACTGGTGGATCTGCAAAGACCTGCTGGAGCAGGGAAGCCAGTGGTGTCAGCCTACCGGTTCACTGGGCGGAGTTCTTGCGGTCGCTGGGCGGTTTTCCACGGTGATTGGCAGCGTGCTCGCTGCGTCCTGTCGCGTTATGGCGAAAGCAACAGGACGCAGCAAGCACGCTGCCAATCACCGTGGAAAACCGCCCAGCGACCGCAAGAACTCCGCCCAGCGAACCGGTAGGCTGACACCACTGAGGGAAGCCCACATTGGGGGGGGGGGGGTTGAAGGAGATGGAAAGGGGGTTGAATGGGCAGCGGTGTGTGGATTGGGCCCGGGAGGGGGCAGGAGTGGCAGCTGCGGCACATGCCAAATCTGGACCAGATCTGGGCACTTTGCATCAGTAGCCCCGAATGGCCTGGCAGCAGCACAATATTTGAACAGTCACTGGGCATTTAACTGCAATGGAACTGAGTTTCCACTATTATAGAAGGACCATAGGACTGGGCACAAGATCCCATGCATGTTTACTTGGAAGTAAGTCTTATTGTGCCCAGTGGGACATACACCCATTCAACCTAATCAATGTTTTAAAACACATCATACTGAAATTCTACCAATATCAGGAATGCTTAAAATTACAAATCTCCATTGTACCCATGATGATGATGATGATGATGATGATGATGTGATGACAAAACTGGTGCATGTTTAACTAAATGGTATTTAAAAAACAACTAGGATATTGAAATAAGGTATAGAAAGAAATGCCAAATATGCCAAACATTATTCAGAATTCCCATGACTACAAGAAGAAATACCTCAATGCACACAGATAATGAATTTGTTGCAAAATATGTCCACTGAAAATAATTGCTTTTTAAACTGAGATTTGTGATTATTAATATATGCTCTCCCTCCTTCCTCCCTGTGTGTGCGTGCGCATGTTTCTGCACGCTGGACTCACTAGAATGGGGAGAATTTAATTATAAGGTTAATTGTAATTATAATTAAAATTGTAAATTATAATTGTAATAATAATTAAAACTATTATAAAGTGTAATATATGGAGGAAAAAGAGATACTTAAATTCTCTGTTGGGGCAGATGACAATGAGGGTGATGTTGCAGTCAGACTAGATGATGTCATATAATTGCCCTTTGTATTTTTTCCAAGGTAAATTAGTGCACAGGGTGGGGGAAGGAAATGGGATTGGGTAAAGGATTTTAAAAACAACACTTTTAGCCCTGTACTATGGTTCTTAAGAACATGTGCCACATGGCTGCTGTTAGACCTGAGAGGAAAAGTTGGCTGGTGCTAATAGCAGCTGGGAGAGGGCATTTTCAGTGGGACTCAGTGCAAGAACAAAGTGTTTAAAAATCCTCTCCTCTCATAATGGCCCTGATCCTGAATGAACCCCTTGCTGCTGCACACTCAAGAGTGAATGACATGACTAACATCACTTGGCCCTTAATGTAATGGAAGCAGTCGTGATTAGATGAGATGATTCTACTTGTTGGCTTTTCTTCTGCACTTCATATTGATCGTATTGACTATTTTGCCAAATTCCTGTAAGAAGCAAGTTGTACTGTACATAAAAGAAGTCGGAAAATGGATCTTGACTGGACAAGAGCTTTTTATATTTAGCTCTGCAAACTGGGTTCACTTGACGCTCTTTGGGGATTTGACATACCTTTCCATTCGGACAAGTCTTGAATGTCTACAAATATTCTGCCTAGGTTGGGAGTGGTAGGTCTACATCGTTATCAATCATTCAACATAATTCAAAGACACATGTTGGAACTAAAGATCTATAAAACAAACAACCACAATCTCACCTGAAACATGAATATGACTTTTTTTTCCATATCCTTCATTTTCTTAGATCAATAGGAAGCAGCCACATTTATTGAAGTTGGCAAACAACTCTAGAATTATTGGGCATACCAAATAGAGTAGGCACTCAGCTGAAAAATGATTCAACAAAACTTCATATAAAAATTGGTAATTCTAAATATTTATGGACTGATACTACTTCTCATAAACATTGTCCAGCACGGTGATGTCCAAAATTCAAACTAGGTCCTGTTCCAATGTATTAAGCCTGCCTCGGGAAGGGGGTTGAGCAGGCTTCCCACCCTGAAGGAGAATTGGGGAAAAGGGAGTCTTACTCTGTGGAGGGAAGAAATCATCTCTCGTTAGCAATATCAATTCAAACTGGCTTGATTGGTCACTGTAAAGATCTCTTAGTAACAAGAGAATAGTCTTAACCTGGACTTAGGCCGGCACAGTTAGGCCAGCAAAGTTTGGCTGGTACAAGGGCCACGGAAAGGTATGTTTGGACTACTCTCGGAGTCAGAGAGGTCAGCACACAGACATGCGCCATGCTCCCTGACTCCAAGGGTAGTCCCAATGCACTTTACAGTGGCCCTTGTGCCAGCCTAACTCCAGGTTAGGATTGCACCCTAAATATGAGGTTGAATCATCATTCATCCATCCATTCGCCTCTCCTACTCACCAGGCAAGGCACAGGATCCATGAGCGAGTAGAATCACTGTCCTTAGGGAAGTGCCTCTCATTGTAGACCTCTCTCATTAGACTCCTCTGGCCCTGTCATTTTTTTAGGTTTAGGCTATCATTTTTCTTCAGCTTTTCCCTGTCTATAGCCTTGATGTAAATAACAACTCTGCAGATAACTGGCCTGGGCTTGCAATGTCTGTCATTTTTCTGTTTCCCTTCTGCCTTGTTTTTTCCTAGGTTCTCTATCTCCCTGCAGTTGACTGGTCTAGCCTGACACACACAAATGCACAGATAAACTACATCCTTGCTCAGCTCTGCAAAACCCCAGTAAATCAAAAGACAAACATAAACAGAAAAATCAACCATTGCTTATCATCCCAGGTATTAAGTAATGAGCAAAGAGTCTAGCTTTTTAAGAGTGGCAGCTCTTTATTCAAAATAGGGGTCACTTTTACATTAATTGCTTACTCCATAGCAAGCTCAAGGTGGTTAGGGTTTGAGGACAATGAAGCCCAGTGAAAACAAATGGTTTATAAAAGAGAGCTATGAAGGAAAATGATATACACAGTGGTGTCATCTACTCCCCAGTAGACGGTTCGCTGGGCGGGAGTAGGGAGTGATTGACAGTCCGTCGATTCACTTCCGGTTTCTTCGCGCGCCCCGCACGACTTTCCCTCACCTCGGAGGGGGCGCCTGCTCGCCTTGGGGGATGGGTGGGGGGCACGCCAGGTGCCTGGGCGAGCAGGCACCCCCTCCGAGGCAAGGGAAAGCTGCGCGGGGCGCGCGAAGAAACCGGAAGTGAATCGACAGACTGTCAATCACTCCCTACTCCCGCCCAGCGAACCGTCTACTGGGGAGTAGATGACACCACTGGATATACAGTACTGTTAGGTATTGGGAGGAATTGAAATGATAGCTGACTGTGGAAAAGAAAAGAAAAAGAGGGTGTGCCCAAAAGTGCAATCCTTAAGATGTACTTGGCCAGCGCAAGTACCTTGTCCTGGTCTGAGAGCACAATCCTAAACTGAGTTAGGCCGGCAGAAGCTAAGCCAGCCAAGTTTGGCCAGCACAAGGGCCACCGTAAAGTATGTTTAGACCACTCTTGGAGTCAGAGAGGCCAGCACACAGATGTGAGCCATCCTCCCTGACTCCAACAGTGTTCCAAATGCGCTTTATGGTGGCTCTTGTGCTGTCCAAACTTTGCTGGCTTAGTTTATACCAGCCTAACTCGGTTTAGGATTGCAGTCTGTGAGTGGTTCATGACATAAAGCACATCCACAACTACTCTCAAGCCGGCCGACCATGCTGCATCCAAGTCCCAGGCTGGTAAGTTTGTGCCAGCCAAAGTAGGGATTGGGAGAGGGCAGGGGAAGGGCAGAATAGGGGGGGTGGAGCAGAGGAAAGGCAGGTGGAGGATGGATCAGTGGGCGGACCACACCACAGAAGGATGGATGGCAACTTGGATGGACGGCCCTGCCAAGAGCTCATATCAAGCCTATTTTTTTGCTAAAGCATTTCAGAGCAACTAGATCAAAGGCAGCATTGAAGGACAAAGAAAAAGTAGAAAATAGGTGATAGATACTCTAAGAACAACACATATGAGCTTTAAGAGAAGAAAAAACAAGATATAGAAAAGATGAAACTGTGAAAAAACCTCACTGACAGGAGGGCTGTGAGAAATGCAAGACCCCAAGTTGGTATAGCTGTGTCCATCACATGCCTTATTTGGTATTTTAGTATCTGTTAGGGATACTATTGGACATGAGTTCTGTGGGATTATACATGTTTCAATGGATGAAATTGTAGTCATGGAATGGGTTTTATGGGCCCTATAAGAAGAACATAAGAAGAACCTTGCTGGATCGGGCCAAAGGTCCATCTAGTCCAGCTTCCTGTATCTCACAGCGGCCCACCAGGTGCCCCAAGAAGGCACGAGACAACAAGATGCTTGCATCCTGTTGCCACTCCCTTGCACCTGGTACTCTGAAGTAGCCAACTACTAATGTAAGGAGGTTGCACAATCCATCATGGCCAGTGATGTCATGCAGGGGGAACGTGGGGGAACTCAGTTCCACTAGTTAAAATTAGGGCTGACTCCGCCCACTTCATTCTCCCTCCTCCCCCCTCCCAATTCCTCTGCAAAGAGCTTTTCTTCTTGGTTGGCCGGCACTCAGAGGGTTAAAGGAAGTGATGTCATTCAGGGGGAATGGACCAGAACAGGTGTTCCGGATCCTAACGGGCTCCGTGGTTGGTTCCGGATTCCCAACAAGTGCCAATCAAAAGTGAGTTCCTGTTCCTAAATCATTTGAATGACACCACTGATCATGGCCTATAGCCCATAATGGACTTTTCTTCCAGAAATCTGTCCAATCCCCTCTTAAAGGCATCTAGGCCAGATGCCATCACCACCTCCTGTGGCAAAGAATTCCACAGATTAACAACCCGCTGGGTAAAAAAAGTATTTCCTTTTATCTGTTTTAACTCTCTCAACCCTCAGTTTTAGCGGATTCCCCCTGGTTCTGGTGTTTTGAGAGAGGGAAAAGAACATCCCTCTATCGACTCTATCTCTTCCGTGCATTATTTTGTATGTCTCAGTCATGTCCCCCTCAGGCGCCTTTTTTCTAGGCTGAAGAGCCCCAAATGCTGCAGTCTTTCTTCATAAGGGAGGTGCCCCAACCCTGTAATCATTTTTGTCGCTCTCTTCTGCACCTTTTCCTGCTCCAGTATGTCCTTTTTGAGATGCAGCAACCAGAACTGTACGCAATACTCCAGATGTGGCCTTACCATCGATTTGTACAATGGCATAATAATATTGGCTGTTTTATTCTCAACCCCTTTTTTAATTACCCCAAGCATGGAATTAGCCCTAGAGTTTGTTTGATCAAGTTATAAAAATCTGCCTTCAAATCTTCTGGGGTATGTATGTGAAGGTAGATTTTATTTTGACAAAGTCCTGATGAAAAATTCCATTTCATTTTCAGCAGCTTAACAATGTAGTTGTCAACAATGTAGTTGACATGGTGGAGTTCAAGATTATCAGGGGCAGGGAGCTAAAGATGGTTGTGGATGCAAAAGGTGATAGAGTAACTTTGAGAGATTTCCAAGTCTTTGGAAATGCATCTTAGAGTGCAATCCTAACCTAGAATTAGGCTGGCATAGTTAGGCCAGGAAAGTTTGACCAGCACAAGGGCCACCATAAAGCATGTTTGGACCAGGGGGAACGGCGCATGTCTGTGTGCTGGCCTCTTTGACTCCAAGGGTGGTTCAAACATACTTTACTGTGTCCCTTGTGCCAACCAAACTCTGCTGGCCTAATTGTGCTGGCCTAACTCCAGGTTAGGATTGTACCCTCAATTTCACATGAGAGGTGGTATTTCCAGGGCAGACGTTTGGGCCTGTTTGTACTCATTCACAGCAAGATGATTTCACGTCAATAGGCTAACCAGAGAGTTGTGGGAAGGAGCAATTTGGGGGAAATTTGTTGCTGATTGTAATTCACATTCTTTTTGAAGGGGACCTGTGAGGCTACAGGCTGTTTGACTAATTACTTTTTAATTCTTTTCCACCAGCTTTTGCAGAAGTACCAAAGTGTATATGGAAAAATACCAGCAAATAGGCACGGAAGTGCCTAGTGGATACTATCAGCATTCTGTTTCTTACTCTTAACTGATCTCATCAGATAACACCTGGATGGAGAAAGAAGACCGAGACAGACAGATACTGCAAACCTCACTGAAAAACAGAACAGGTGCATTTTTGACGTAAGCCAAAGCAGTTTTTGACTATCTCTGAAGCACAGCTTGCTGGAGATTTATATCAAATGTGTAGGCCAAATTGATCCTGACCTTACTAACTCTGTTGAAACACAACTGTTTTAATCCTGTCACTTCATTAGAGATATATGGGTATAAAAGGAGAATATGCTCCCAGAAAGTCTTTCAAACCATTGCCTTTTGTAGCTGCTCATCATGCCAAATGAGGAGTTGGAATGGAACCTACCGGACAAGGTAAACTGCAGGTAAGCATCATATTTTTGATGCCCCCACCCAACAAAAAGGACTCCTTACATGTAATAAATTTAAATATCAGGGGAAAATATTTATTACAGACTGATTTGCTACTTCATTACATGGAGTTTTTAATGTGTGCGGGCAACCAAAAATACAATGTCCAACTGCTGTCTGAAGTGATACAGTCAGAGTTTTACCAGTTCAGGCTTACATCACATTCTGGATAACATGGAGAACAGCTTTTAGATTTTCCTCTATGATATTCATAATTGGAGTTCTATTAGGTTAGCATGCGAACGCCATTTCTACTTTTAGCAAAGATCATTGTCTGAGCAAAAAGCATTGCATCTTCCCTCAATTCCTTAAGCTCCAGTTGTAAAACTAATCCTAAGCAGTGGCATAGCTAAGTCATTTGCTAACTGGTGCAGAGAGGATTTTGCAGCTTTCCCTAGAGTGTAGCCCCTTCTGTAGCCCCTTCTGCTCTGAGTCACACAGAAAGACTCATCCCCAAAGTGGTCCCAGACTGTTGCCCCCCCCCCAGCAGCATGTAGCCTGGTGCAGCTGCTACCAGATGCACATTTGTACTACATTGCTGCTCCTGAGGACCCTCAGAAGTAGTGTGGGGTGCATCGCAAGAGGGATGCTGTGGGGGGGGGGATGATCAAAAACCACATGGGGAACAGTTTTGTGTGTGGAGCTCTGCAGAGGGAGGAAGGGGCAGGGAAGATGCATTGCGCTCATGGTCTGAAGGATACAATTTTTGGTTTTTTAGAAATATGCAATCAAGTTATATGTTAAATGCTTACAATTACCACTATATTCTCAAAAAAACACTTCCACCCTTAGGGGTGGGGTTTTTTTGTGATATTTTCCCCAAAATTTCTTGATTAAAATAAACTGCGGTGTTATGTGTTTTTATTTTACATGCTCAATACAAGTTCTCATTTTTATTTATTTTAAATAATTTTATTAATGTGGGCAGCGCAATCCTATAGACCATGCAACATCAGTGCAACAGGGTTGTGCCAATGCTGCATGCTTAGCGCTGATGCGGGGGCACCAATTGGCACCCCTGCATCAGCACTAAGGCAATACAACCGGCACTGTTGTGCCCGCGCAGCACCTCCCTAGCATTGGCTGAAGCCAGCCGGCACAAGGGAGGCGCCATGATGGGGCAGCGCGGGGGTTGGTGGGAGGAAGGGTGATGGGGGCGGGACTTGGGCGGGACATGGGCAGGCTTGGGAGGTGGCCATATGGGAGGTGGCCATATGGCCAATAAAGTATGTAAAACAAAGGTAAAAATAACATTCGCGCCCTTGCCCTGGGAAGGCTCCAATCTCCCTATAGGGTTTCTTTTATTTATTTATTTATTTATTTATTTATTTATTTATTTATTTATTTATTTAATAAATTAAGGGTGCAATCCTATGCAGCATTGGAATGGCAAGGCCGACTTGGCAGCGCCATATCCAACTGCATAGGAGAGCCTGGAGCCCCCACCCCCAAACAGTAAGCATTTGCTCCCTTCCCATAGGGAAGGCTCCAGCCTCCCCTATGTGCTCCACGGATCTACGCCTGTATGGCCACCTCCCAAAGATCCAGCAGGGCTCTTCTTTTGTTCTTAAGGCTGGATTGGCACATTGTCTTTGAGTTGGGTGGATCCATACAGTGTTTGATGCTCTCTGCTTGGCACTACTTGATTTCTGCACCACATGTTCAGCCCCAACTCAACCCATAGTTAGTGTGACGGTGAACAACTCTGCCATTACAGGACCACTTCATCAAGTTGGCTGTAGTACAGATCCATTGTCAACTCACATTGTCAATATGTCAATATAGTCCTGCAAAAAGCTCTTTAGTTAAAATCTGTGCCTCCTTTTGCGCTTTGCTTTAACCACTTTGTTGGCTTTTGGCTCTAGTGCCCTCACCACCCCCAGATTTTCATAATTTCTTCCAGCAATCATGAAAAGACAGGTGGCTTCTGTCAATCATCTTCTGACTGAGAGAAACAGCCTACCCCAGAGACTTCTGACAGAATTTAATCACGTTGCTAATGATGGGAATTCCCAGATGGGTGAGAAAGCCAGACAGAGGGAGATGAAATTGCAAGCTGCGGCAAATGTTGTTACAAATCCCTAGGGAAATATACCTGTCACAGAAATGGACATATAGGCCCTATCCTTCTGGAGAATATATTGACATGCACATTCCACTTCCCTGAATGTTACAATGTTTGTGGATGGTGTGGAAGGGTTTGGTTTCTTTTGGGTAGCACAACACTGAAATGTCTTTGCAATATTTGTTTTCTTTAGAACTATAAAAGCAGAGCTAGTTACTGGAAGCAAGTTGTGTCTCCAAAATATTCGGACAATGTGGATCCTGCATCAGATTCCCAGAGAGCCCCAGCTGCAGTTTCTCAAACCTGCACCCCAGTTTTAGCCAACACCGGCTAAATTCTTCACTGTCTGCATGCTTCACTCTGCACTCAACAACTGGTTTCAAATGAGAACCTTTCAGACATAGCATTGCCTGAGTGATCAGATGTGACGTGCCACCTCTGCTTCTGACCCCACATATCTTAAAGGTGTGCACAGATCCTATAGGTGCACCCTGTAGGTGTGCACAGACCCTACAGTGTACACATGTTGGAGCTATATACACACATCAAGGTGAAAATGTGGAAGTCGCCACATATTCACAGCCTAATTTTTTGAAATGTAGTACAGTTTTTCTGCTTCTTGCTCTTCTTCAGAAGTCTGGAGAGACAGTAAAAATCAACAGACAGCCGTCCCAAGAAGGTTAAAGTTCATGATTAAAGTCCCTGGCCGCTCATCAGTCTCCCACTGTCCGCGACCAAGGCACCCAAACGCACCACAGTAGCACCGTGAAACTTTTCAGCACCAAGGAAAGGGACAGCGCTCGGGGAATGCAGAAGGAAGGACTGGCGCGTTCGAAATGGAGAGAACTTCCCAGCCCAGGAAGTGGGTGACGTGAGAGGATTCCTTGAAGCAGCGACAGCTGCAGCCTCCTCCTCCTCTCCCGCCACATCTTCTCGCTTCCCTCAGGTTGCTTGCGCAAAGGCAATAAGTTATGGTGGGAAGCCTCGGGCAGCCAAGAGAGGCTGGCGAGGAAGGGGCGGGAAGTCGGTTTGGGTGAACGCTACAACTTTTCTCCATAGGTGGGAGCCGAGGCGGGGCGGCGCGGCGCGGGAAGAGAGGGAGGGACGCCGCCTTCCACTGCGCCAACCTGCAGGCTGGCGGAATCCACGGAGGGGGCGAGGGCGCGCGCCCCTCACTGCCAGCCGCCGACGCGTGCGTCCCTCCCCGCCCCCCGCACGCGCGAGGATGTGCGCCTGCCGCTCGCGCGCCGGCTCTGGCTGCCTCGCCTCGGGCGTCCCTCGCCGCCAGTCACTGCCGCAAGAAGCAGGTTTGCGCGGCACTCGCCACGGACTGCGGCTCGGCGCGGGCAACAAGCGGTCCCTCGCGGCGGCGCCTGCTGCTGGCACTTTGGCGCCTGCTTCTCCCTGAGCGCCTCCCGCCCCCTGTCTCGGGCGGCTCCCGCTCCTCCTCGGCCCTTTGTTTCTGACCCCAGCCCCACTCCCCCCCCCCACCCCTCGCCGCCGCCGCCGCCTTCCTCCTCCTCTCGTCCTGGCTTCTCCTCCTCGGCTCCCGCCTGGCCTCTGCCTTGTCATGTCAAGATGGAAGGCAGGAGCGAGTGGCTCGCCTCTTCGTCCCAGCGCGAGGGCTTCGAGCAGATGAGGCTGAAGAGCCGGCCGCGGGAGCCCTCGCCCAGCCTGACGCGAGTGGGCTCCAACTTCTACAGCTCCGTCAAGCAGCAGGACTACAGTGCCAGCGTCTGGCTGCGCAGGAAAGACAAATTGGAGCATGTAAGCCACTTTTTGCTTCTCCCCTTAAAGCGCTTGACTGTGCCGCATCCCAGTAAGTCACCCTCTCGCACCGCAACCCTGCCAGGTAGGTCGTGAACTGCCCTGGTGGCCGGAGGGGGATCTGAGGTGGGGCAACAACTTCTTTGCCACTCGGAGAGTTCTTGGCCAAGGGGGGGGGAATTTGCACGCGGGACTCCAGGGTGCAGGTCCAATGTGAGGTCCACACTGGCGCTTTCCACGGGCTGCCCCAGGCTAAAGCTTCCCCATAAATAGCATCCCTACAGAGATATGACCATGTGCGATATTTTCTCAGGGAATGGAGGAAATTGTCTGTTGGCCTCTGAGACGAGGGTTCTGGGCATTACACATTGATGTGGGAGTGTGTCCCCTTGGGACTAACGTCCCAGGCTTGATCTGGAAAAGTGGTGGAACAAGGTTAACCTCTTTTTAGCAAAAGCACAAAATGCGGACGATTAGCATTTCTTCTGCATTGATCCAACTGAATTGTGAGCATGCTTTATGTCTCTCAGCATTGCATACATGCAAGGTGCTCCCCCCCTCCCCACTTCATGGGCATCTACCTACTGCAGAGCAATGTCACATTCCCAAAATACTTCTTCATGAATGGGACAGATTCAGCTCATGGCTGGGAAGTTCGGGTACCTGTCAGTAATTTTGCAGAATTCTCGTCCAAGTCAAGCCTTGTTGGATTCTCATGGTGATTAGGGTATCCGTGTTTGCAGATTTTGCAATCGGGAGGTCCAGGTGCTCTGTATTCTAGGCATGCTTTTCTTTCCCAGTCCCAAAACCACTTAGTTAACATGTATTGCTGCTGTAGAAATTGATGCTGAAAAAAATCTACTTCGTGCTGCCTTAAAATTCCATATAGAGGACGGGAAAGAACTGAAGCTGTGGCTGGCAATGAATATTTTATGGGGCGTTTTAAGATGCTTGGAAGTATTCCTGTGGTTCAGATGTTTCATAGCAATGGGCTATCTTTTTTCTTGTTATGTAATTGGTAGCACTGAGGAACTGGATGAATGGCATTCTAGAATATAATTTTCTGAATGCAACATTTGCTGGTCTATTATTGCACATCTTCATATATGAACATAATGTGATGTAGCCCCAAACGAATGAAGTTTGTTGCATGCAAGAGTATTGTTGGATTTAGTCATGCAGCAGGCTCACTTAAGATAGCTAGCTACACATGGCTCAAAATGGACTTGGTGACATAGAAGGACATTGTCCTTTATATAAAATTTACCCCACCCCCAAAACAACAACAACAACAACTATATTTAACAGAAGCCCTTGGAAGGAAATCATTGTGTCAAAATAAAAATTTTTTTTGTTGCATGCAAATTATTGACCCATTCCTATGAATTGAATCAGTGCCAAGTGATGTAATCTAAGGCATGGTCAAAGATACAGCAGTACAATAATTGAAAGGTAGAAAGTATTAAATTCCCTATCTACAATGCTACAACATACTATTTATCTAAGAGAGGCAACTAAAGAAAAGGGGTGAATGTTTATTAAAATAGATAGGTGTTCATTACAGTATTTAGGTTGCAATTATAGTAATAAATGATTAGAAAACTGGTCAGCTGAACCAATTGAAATTCTTAGAAGATTATTACAGAAGTGCTTTTTCTGAGCTGTGTTAGTACCACCTATGTGCTGATGCAGGCTTGTGAACCAGTTGAAGGGCTGGTGGCTTTGCTTTAGTAGGCCTGCAGGTTGAAATATCCAAAGATAAGTTTTTGGAACACTGGTTTTTGTTTGATGCACCTGTATATTGACATCACTTGAGAACCCTCATGTAACACACACACACACACACACACACACACACACACACACCCCTGCTCTTGTTCTTTCTACAATCAGAAAACAGCTAGATAATTGCAACACAGATCTAGTATCTGTGAACTGAAGTTGCCAAACAGGCTAATTAAAACCAAGTCTGCAACGTCACCTAGCAGGTTGTTATGACTTTTATTATTTTATTTTTTTTCTTTGTGATCATCATTGGCAGAATCCCTGAGTTCTTTAACCAGATAGCAATCTATTATGAAGAATGAAAGAACAAATGACAAGGTCTTGCAGTGCTTCCAGGGAATGCCCACTCTTAGGCTTCAACAAGAGAATACTTGTTAGAAGATAAGTGGAGAATTCTTTGATATTAGTTGCAGTCCTATGCACACTCCCTTGGGTGTGCCCCAGTGAATTAATATACATGCATAGATTTAGCTTGTAATGTGGTTGCGTTTGATGACTAGATAACTGTCTAGTGAAGACTCCATGATGACAATTTGAGCTCATTGAGACTAAATTTCATATGCATGCTTATTCAGCAGATCTTACTTCCAGGAAATTATGCTTAGGATTCTAAAAGGTAAAGGTTTCCCCATGACCGAATGGTCTATTCATGACCGACTGTAGGAGGCGGTGCTCATCTCCATTTCTAAGCCGGTAGAGCCGGCGTTTGTCCGAGGACAAGCTTCCGTGCCCATGTGGCCGGCATAACTATATGTCGTAGTGCATGGAACGTCATTACATTCCCACCGAAGTGTTACCTACTTGCATTTCTACGTGCTTTCGAACTGCTAGGTTGTCAGGAGCTGGGACAAGCAATGGGAGCTCACTCCGTTGCATGGTCTCAAACTGCCAACCTTCCAGCTGTCAACAAGCTGTCAACTGTCAACAAGCTCAGCTCAGCAGTTTAACCCACAGTGCCACCACGTCCACCACTAAACTATTCTAGCCATAGTTTAATTCCACATACTCTATTTTCAGTTGGTTTAAAGATTGTGCTCTGATAAGACTATGGTCTGGCTAACTTTATATCAACTATAAGAGTTGATATAAACTTAGAAGATGATAGGAAACTCATCTTATATTTAATATAAATATAGTCATGTTGGGAACAAAAAGTGTGAATGCCAATGAACGACTGTAATATAATACATTACCAGAAGTGTATAGTATGTAGTGACAACTGGCACTGAGCTAGGAGTTCAGTTTCATATCCAGAAGGACCAGCAGTGAAGCCTTTTTAAAAGGTCCACCCTGATAGGACAGTGTGACTTGGCAAGGGGTGGGTCTAACTCCTTACATAACAGGATGCCTACCTTCAGTTGTGGGAAGACACCAGAGAGGGAAGAGCTCAGCACATTCCATCACCAATTGAATGACTCATTCATCTATGAAAGAGGCAGAGGATATCTCTGCTGAACGGGATCTCCCCACAGCAGTGACAGGAGAGGTAAGATACTTGAGGTAGGCGCGGTTGATGGCCATACCCTGAAATCATTGGAAAGATGAGACATTATAAAGATTATTAACATTATATCTTTATGTATAAAGATGTCCCAAGACTTCAAGTATCCCTGGAGCAAGCCACAGCATGGAACATTGTGGGTTTGGGACACCCATATTTTGTTTCCCACCATTTCCTATGGGGCTTGGGAATAGGAGGGAGTCTTATGGGGGTGATTTGTGCCCCTGTGACAACATCTTTGTAGTGAAATTGCTATTAGATCATTGCTTGATGGATATGGATACTAGCCAAGGAGTTACCACTGTTCCTTTCAAAGAACGGTGACAGAACATTCTGTTATACAGGTTGATCATTCCTTATCTGGACTGCTTGGGAAGCTGGGAAGATGCATGGGAAGATGTCCAGAGTTTGGATTTTTCTGGATTTTGGAATCATTGCATAATGAGAAATGCTTCGTGTTGATCTTTTCACGTTGCATTTGGATGTCTTTTTGA
This sequence comes from Lerista edwardsae, assembly GCA_029204185.1. Taxonomy (NCBI): domain Eukaryota; kingdom Metazoa; phylum Chordata; class Lepidosauria; order Squamata; family Scincidae; genus Lerista; species Lerista edwardsae. The sequence continues at coordinate 14,859,828 of JAJKFI010000018.1, read as the reverse complement.
CATTTTTCAACACTGTCTATATAGGTACATACCACAGAGCAGACAATAGAACTTACAACTTGTATGTGAGAATGAGCACCTTCTTTCGACAGAAAGTTTTAAAAAAAAGTCTTGTCTGGATTTCAGAATAGTCTGGATTTTGGATGTCTGGATAAGAGATAATCTACCTGTAGTAGGATTTTACAAGCTTTATTCTTGAGACTTACAGCCCAGTCTTAAACTACCCAGCACCCATGGCTCCAGTGGCACCAAAATTGTGACCGATAAATTCTGTAGGTGCTGAGGCTACTGCCAGGGTCTCCTTGGGGTAAGGGAGCATTTGCTCTCTTACCCTGGGTAACACTGCTATGATGCCAATGTGTTTCCTTGGCTTTGCACCCATGTTTGACCGGGCTCAGAGCCGAGGAGACCCATGTCGGGCTGCCTGGCTTGGGAGGGGGGGTAGGATTCAGCGGCAGAGGCTGCCACCATCCTCATACCCTTTGCAGACCTGATCCTCCCCTCTCTGCCTAGTTCTGCCTTCCCCACACCTTCCCTTCCCCTCCCTGATTGACATCAATCAGTCAATCAGTCAATACTACCACCACTGGCAGTATTGCTTACCCCTGGCAGTAGTGTGGCATCCTCTTCAAGTGCTGAGGCCTAGCACCAGCACTCCCTTATACCCAAAGTGCCATAAATGTGCTTTACATAAATGTGCTTTATGATTCCCAGAGCCAGCCATACGGAGGGTGCCACAGGGGGAGGCAAGATAGGCACAGGCACTGGCTGTGGTTGGGCGAAGAGGCAGGAAAAACCTGTGTGCATTTCGACCCCCTCACCCTTCTAGCTCTCTGATTGCTCCTAAATGGAGCGATTCTGGGTGTGAGGAAGTGTGGCCAGGTGATGCACGGAGTGGGCTGGCTGCCCTGGGGGAGCAGTGATGTCGCTCTGCCCCAGGCATCCCTGAACTGAGTACAGCTCAGCGACATCAGCATACTGCCAGCAGTAATGGGCTCAGGTTTGAGCCCTTACTAACCCCATGCCTGTCCCTCTCTTTACTCCACGGACTTGTTGTATTGGGATTACATGAGCAGAGGAGTGAAGCCTTCCTATTAATCTAGGTGTATCATTGTAGAGCTCATGAGGCATGAACACCATCTTTTTGTGTAGATAGTAATAATCATGACATGGCATGAATAATAATAATGGCCAGAAAATAAATACAGTGAATCCCCCCCCCCAAACAATGGATGAGCATTAGTGCCCTCCCCTGCTATTGGTCCCCTGCATGTAGTACTCAGTGAAATACTGTTCATGCACCTGCAGGTTCAGTGTAGCCATCATAAATAATGCTACATTTCTATTTTCATTTTTGTTTGTTTGTTGGCCCTCATGTTTGATAGAATGAAGATATTACACTCCATTTTTTTTCTTTGACTTCCTCATGAAATTCCACGTCAAACAGTATAGAACATGATGGTATTATTCCTAAAAATTGCGATTTAAACTATTTTGGTTCCTAGTGGTGACACCCCCGATGGCGCCTGGGGCGTGCCACCCCCCGCCCCATAAGTAGCTCTGCTACTGGGGACACAGGGTATCCTTTCCTTGCTTGCATGAAATGAGCACCAGGAAAGAAATAATTGAAGCTCACATAGCAAAGTAGAGGAAGGCAGCAGCTAAACCCTCTCTTGGCCCCTGCCATCACTGATGATTCAAGCCATAGTAATCCGTTTTCCTGGCACTGGTTATTTTCAAATGGCCAGATACCACCCCCAATGAAGCATCCGAGGTCAGGACATCTAGGAAACCTCACCATTCCTGCTGCTGACAGCACTACTGCTCCTCCTCATTTGCCCAATGCAGCCAGACTGTCTGCTTAAGGAAGCAGCCAGTCTGTCAAGAAAATGGGAGCTTATATAGTGTCCCCCCTAGAGCACCCCTCACCTCCTTCTCCTTACCTTTGCTATTTATGCAGCTACCTTCCATTTGTTCCAACCCAGCACTTCAAAACAGACAGGTTGAGTGGAGCATGCTAGAACTGGAAGCTGTGGACTATATGGATTTCAGTATGACCGACAGCGCAATCCTATGGACTCTGCGCAGCATCGACGCAATGGGGTTGCATCAATGCTGTGTGCTTAGCGCCGAAGCCGGCCGGCGTGAGGGAGGCGCCATGACGGGGTGGCTCAGAGATTGGCGGGAGAAGGGCAGGAGGAGGGCGGGACATGGGTGGATCCAGGATTTGGCCATAAGGCCAAATCCAAGACCCGTTTGGGAGGCCGCACAGCCCTGATTCAGGCAACGCAGTTTTCTTGGATCTGTGCCCCCTATTTAGCGAGCGCAGATCCGAGGAGCGCATGAGGGAGGCTGGAGCCTCCCCTACGGTAAGGGAGTGAATGCTCCCTTGCCATGGGGAGGCTCCAATCTCTCCTACACTGCACTGGATATGGCATTGGCCAGCCGGCCTCACCATTCCAGCGCAGTATGGGATTCTGCCCCCAGCAAGGATTTTCTTATACTCTTAACATAGTTTAAGTTTCATTTTTTCTGTGTGTTCCTTTCTTGCTTTACTTAAGCCTTGGGTTTTGCTATTTGTAGCATTCTGGTTTGTTTTAATACCATTGAAAGTAAGGGATTGAGACATATCTTTTTTTATAATGCTTTGTACGTACCCTAAAGGGCTTGGGGATTAGGGAAGGCATTATAAGATTCTCCTGGAAGGCTGGGCCAGGATTGTAGAGAGGAGTATACTTGTATTTCACAGTGGAAGGAGTCAAAGTGCTGATGCACAAGAAAGACGAACTGTCAGCTTATTTTCTTTGGGAATCACCTAGAATACCAGATTCTGGGGTAGGCACAAAGTGTAGGGATGAGAGTAGGAGTGCCAACGGTACGTGTGGGAAACTTTGCTTCTTTGGAAAATGAACAGTTGTGTGAAATGTTTCATGTATAGTTGTTGCAATTATATAGTTTCCTTTCCATTCTTACGAGTAGTAGCTTGAATATTTAAGAATTTATCAAGAAATAATAGATGAGTCACCTGACGCTGCTGAGGAGCTACAAGACTGCCCATGGGCTCTACTGCAGTTGCCGACAGTGCCTCTGCTGCCAACTCTCTCTGCAGCTGCCACCTGCAGCCCCAGTCTGGGGTTGCCAGCCTTGGTGTTCATTCCGCAAGGCACTACCGGGCATGCCTCAGTAGCAGATGCTGAAAGGCCTGAATGATCTCGCTGGCACCCACTCCAGGAAGAGGAAGGTGCGCCTGGAGATCATTCACTGTGTACCCTCAACATGCCATCCCCAGCGGACACTGAGGAGTGCTTCCAGCTAGGGAGGGCTGAGGGGGCAAGGGGAAGGCAAGGCAAGGGGGGCAAGCGGAGGTGCTGGGGGAATGGCTTTGGGGATGGTCAGAAGGCCAGAACAGGCAGCCTCCCATAGAAGCATTGTGCGAGACACCTGGCAGACCCATAAGGAGTCATCTCAGTAGGAGGGTAGCAGCTGGGCAGAGTGGGGCCCCTGGCTGGCAGTGACCAGTCCAACAAGCAAGGGCCCCGGAGGAGGAACCTGGATGCTGGAACCCTCTCCCCAGAACCACCGAATAATATGGAACATGCTAGACTCTTGACCATCACTGCCAGGGGGGCGGCTGAAGGGAAAGCCGCATCGGCCAGAGACCACAGCCCAGAAGTGGTCTTCTTAATATTGGATCTCATTTTCACTTCTATAAGTATTTGTGATTAAAAACAGAAATATTGCAAAGCAGTCGGTGGATAACCACTCCCCTCCAAGTGGTTGAAAAGAGTTTGGAATATGATTAGTACAGTGAAACTTAAGACATTGCATGAGGGAAGACACATTGCATGAGGGAAAAACGTGTAAATATGTTCAGGGGTCACATCATCAGGCAGCTGCCAAGAGTCCTCAGAAGTCATCTCTGAGACCAACACTGTGCCTATAGTTTGATGGTAGTAAGATGACTTTCACCCCAATCCTATCTGCTGCCCCGGTATGCGTATTTCTGCTGGTAGAAGCTCCAGGATCGAGGCAGAAGTAGGATTGGGCTCTTAGCTTTCCAGAAGAAGAATTCTAACATCTGATTTTTGTGGCTGGCTTAATACTACTAAAGCTTCTTCTGTGCATCTATTATTGTCATCAATTAAATACATTTTTGGCAGAAGTATTTAGATATTAATTTATTTAGTTAATGGTGGACATTTATAACTCACCTTTCTATTGTAAAAATGACACCCAAGGTGGCTACAGCATAAAATATGTAACAATAACAGTCAAATGTTTAAAATGCATAACAGTAAATAAGAAAAAAGCACTAAAATAGATGGCGATAAAACTAACAGCATTATAGATTAAGTACACGGTCAAATAAATTTGTTTTTACTGCCTGGTAGACTACCAACAGGTACGGGGCCAAGAGTATACCCCCAGGAAGTATATATGAAATATTCCTCTAGGAAATATATATGAAATATTCAATATAAACATTTTATTGATTATTTGTGTACACTGCCTTTCTCTGTTTTTTTTTTTTTGCAACATTCAAGTGGTAAATCTTAAACCACATATTTCAATGGTTTTTTTTAAACGATACTTTGTATGTGAGAGGAACTCAGAACCCTCAGTCCACCAGATGTGGTGTGGTTATCTCTTCGGGCTGCGTGCCATCGAGCTTCCGCAGTTAGCTGCAAGTCAGCCCAGGCAGGTTCTCAAGGTCTTAGCCGTTCTTGCCGGCTGACCTCTCCACCCTTCCCCTCTCTCGCACTGCAGGTGGCTCTTCAGCTACTCCCTTCTCTCACAATGGGTAATTGAACTTGGTCAGCTTGGATTCGTGTCTCCCCTCCAAGGGCACAAACCGAATTGCTCCTACTTAGCTCTTCAGGCAATATGATAGCTCACACCTCCTTTCAGGATTTTAGGATTGCATCGTTGATATTTTAGAGGTAGATGTTTAACTAGTTATATTTTTAACATTCCTAATAGTATTGAACATCACTGCCCGGGACGAGGGGGCGCCGCCGCCGCCTGGGTTGGGTCCCCGCCTGCTTAACCTGCCGACGGAGCCCTAGGCATCCTTCCCTGGTGAGGGTTGGCCTCAGAGGGTCGGAGTCGGGGGCAGAGGGTTGCTGCACCCTGGCCCTGCTCCCCGCAGGTCCTTATTCTTGGAGACAGCCATGCAGCTGCTCCAGCCAAGCGCTCAGACCACTCTGCCCTTCATCATTGGCCCTGGTCTGTTTTAACCCCCCTGGCTCCACCCCTTCCCTCCTTGAAGTCTTCCCGGCGTGACTGCCAGGCAGGGAATCCAATCCCCAAGCGGCCTGCCCCGGGAGGTCACCTGCAGTGGGGTCTCCTGTCAGGCTTGGGATAGCTGCCCCTCGCCTGCCCGTCCAGGGAGGTGGGGATGCCTTGAGGGGTCTGGGCCCAAGCCTGAGACACTTGTCCCCTATTGGGGGTCTGGTATATGTCCATGACCCCCCCCCCTGGGCTCAGTGATGCCTGAAGGCAGTCGGCCCTGTGAATCCCCCCCGGGTCCTGCAGGCGTGCCGTGGACACCCGGCGGCGCACCTGTGCTTGCCGAAGGCCCTCGGGCCTTCCTGAGCTCTGTCACGGCCATCGTGCCTGTGGGGAATTTTGGAGGCCACCAGGAGCTGCCATGCTGCTGGACTCGCCTGCTGGTAAGTCGGGGAGCCCTGCAGAGAGCGTGGGCTCCCAACAATCACAATTTTTGGAAATGTGATTTAGACCTAGTTTTATATCTAGTGTCATTTGTAAGTGATGACTTTGTTTCTTTAGAAGCATTGAAGCTTTCATCATGCTTTTTGCCATTTGATGTACGGTATATGCTGAGAGGCTGAATTTGCAGGGCACAGTGATCACACAATAAGTCTTCCAATGATTGTGTAGTGGGATTTCTGAACAACACAGTCCCATGGCTTCTAAACATCTACTTATCATCTCATGAGTCCATTTCCCTCTGTGATTTCAATCATGCAACAGTTGGTGTCATAGAATCACACAGGGGGAGAAAAGAGGAGAAGGAGAAGACTGGAATTTATGGTACCCTGACAGTAGCTGTAATTGACTGGTTGTGTAATCTCCTTTCATTATTGTGTTTAGGATGCTTTCTGGAACACAGTCAAGTTAAAGCCATAGCTAACATCCAGACAATAGAACTGAAGCAGGTCAAAGGAGCCCCAGGGATGATGGAGCTGACAGTCTGAAGGTCTTCTAAAAGCAAAAAAAGATGCAGATCTTAGATCAACAAAATGCATTAAATTTTGCATTAAATACTTTCCTAAGCAAGTTCTGTGTAGGAAGACATGGCTGGAATTATTTGTGAGTCCAATGGAGCAAGAGAACATTTCAGCTGAATAGAAATGAATTTTTCAAGCTGCTATCATCATCATCATCATCATCATCATCATCATCATCATCATCATCAT